>CM067302.1:19678516-20878516 GCA_034231615.1 Meghimatium bilineatum
GTACAAATACATGCTGGGGTAACTTTTATAAAATTATTATAAAAGATAACGTTAATGAAATAATCCAAGAATGTAGGTGTGTTTTATTTAGGGGTAAGGGGTTTACTTTAAAAAAAAAACTGTGCAATTCCTCCTTTTCGTGAGATGCTTTTAACCTTCTTGTGGGAAAACTATCAAAGATGAAAAGGGGCAAGGGGGTTGTTTATCCGTAGTTGTTTTTTTTTATAGTTTGTTCCTTATCACTAAATGTCATGTTCTGATTTTCTAAGTATAATGTGGGGGGGGGGGGTGAATTGAAATTTCGAACATCCTTTTTATCAACTCGCTTGAAGTAATCCATTTAACTGTGAGTAGTTAGCTCTTGACACATGATGATGATGAAGTAATCCCTTTAGCTGTGATTAGGTAGCTCTTGACACATGATGATGATGAAGTAATCCCTTTAGCTGTGATTAGGTAGCTCTTGACACATGATGATGATGAAGTAATCCCTTTAGCTGTGAGCAGGCAGCTCTTGACAACACAATTCCTTTCTAGCAACAGCAAAGGTCCTACTTTAGTAAAAGATGAAGATTACAGGCTTTCGAGTATAAATGCTACAGAAGAATTCTACGAATTTCCTATAGGGAACATAAGACCAATGTGTACGTAAGAAATAAAGTAGAGATGTGTGCAGGTGTCCAGGAGCCATTGCTTTCAATAGTGAAACGACGAAATCTAGCATGGTTCGGACATGTATGCAGACATGACTCCTTGTCAAAAACAATACTGCAGGGAACTGTCGAGGGTGGAAGAAGCAGAGGAGGACAAATAAAGACATGGACAGACAACATCAAGGAATGGACAGGGCTAGATATTTCCACACTCATCTGCATCGCTGAGGATAGAATTCGCTGGAAGACTCTGTGTGCTGAAGCTTCCAATGTGGTACCCCTACGACCCTGAAGGGTTATGGGTTTTATTGATATTGATTGATGATGCCCACAGTCCTAAAAGGTTTGTTGTCTCATAGTCTGTGATGTTTGGAAGGGAGGGGGGGGGGGGGTTATGAGCACCCATTTAGTCCCCAATTGGCGGCATTACAGTCCCGCAGTAATTCCAAGATAATGACAGCCTGCCAGAAGCATAGGTTACGCTTCTGTGTCAACTATTCGTTCTTCTTCTTCTTCTTCTTTCGTTCGCTAATAATGTCTATATCTGCAGTGTTGTTTCTTGTATGAATTGTACAGTGTTTTCCATTTCTTGTTTTGTACCATAAAGTTTAACATTCATAGGTGTATCAGAAGGCCAGTATGTGCTCCTTAATGTGTTATAATTTGCACGTTCTTGAAGGATTTGCTCTGAAGTCTGGTTGGTTTGCCCACATGTACACTTTGCTGTTGTGCCAATTTTAAATTGTATATACGAGCTACATATGGCTGTTAGTTCATTCTGTCCAGTTCTAAGTCGAAATATGATGACCTGTTCTTGTCTGTTAAGTAGGTGGTAGTCGTCCAGTGAAGGTAAGTTAGGCTTTCGTTGTGCCTTTATCATGGATTTCTTTTGGTGATAGCTAATTGGTACATCCAGTTGCTGCATGTTAGCACCTTCCTTGGCGAGTTGATCAGCTCTCTCATTTCCAGCAATTCCACAGTGGGAATCTATTGCAGTATAACTCTACACCTATTTTGCACTATGGACAATACGTCTTTTAACTCTGGAAGTTTATTGGATTGTAGTGCCTCTAGTACTGATCTTGGATCTGTAAGTATTACATTAGAGTGTGAGGTCCTCTTCTGTCAGATCTCTTGACCCGTCTGCTGTGACGGCACATCTAGTATTTCACGCCATCTAGGAATCTTCCACAAATGGACAAATATACGAAGTCTGCTAGCCTGCATCTCTCCGTCATCCTTGTTGACCATTTGACAGAAAACATATAAGTAATAGATTGATACATGTCTTCTTTCGTTTGCCTACAACGTGTTTATATCTGAATTATCGCCCGTGTGTTGCCGATGCCCGAAAGGGGAACAAAGAATAGCAACACTGTTTACCTTCCACGCATATCCTAAAAGGCGACTAAAGAGGTTATGGGTCGGCTGTCCCATCCCATATAGGGTCAGTAACCCACAGCCGTGATGAAGTCGGATGTGTCAGGCCGAAAGGCGCATATATCGCAGCAATGCTGTAAAATATGACACAACGCATTCCGTTCTCCGGACTACATCCTGCTAATCTGCAAGAGTTTGAGAACGAACGCAGAGGACGAAAACGATATCTGAATTATAAATTAAGATAAACATGCAACGACAATGATTTTTTCCCACACGTAACATTTAACTATACGCTGTGGCTCTTGTTTGCCTTGCGGCGTCAGGGGGTTAAAGAGCTCTCTGGAGATGGCCTTCTTGTGTGCTGTTTGTAAGCTTGTTCCTGTGGCTTCTTTGATTTCTGTGATACATCTTTTACATGATCGGCCTCTGGCTATATAGCCGTTATGTCTACGTGTCATGGTCACCTGTGGCATGTTGTATGTTGCTAGTTACAACCCGTATCGTAACCTTCGATAACAGTTACCATGTTGTTCTGACAGGCCGACGTTGTTCTTGAACTATAACGGGCACGGCGTGGATGGGCGGAACAACAAAGAAACCTGTTGTAAGGACCAGAGTTGTGACCTGATGTCGACGTCTGTTTCGGCGGTATTAGACTCGAAACACCATCGAGTCAGATGGCTGCTGGAACAGAAGGCGGAGCACTTATGGGAATGCCCCACGTGATGTGAGTCCAGTTTCTAATCAAGAATTAAGTATCCTGGTAGTTACAAGGCAACAAACAAATTGCACACATACTACATATCAATCTATGCTCCTGCCACTGGCCAATAAGGGTTCTTATCATTAGGTGGTCGAACCATTTCAATCTCTGTTTTTCAATATATTTGACCACTTCTGTTATTCCAACAATTCTTGTAATCTCTTTATTTCTCACATAATATTTTCTTGTTATGCTTGCTATTTTTCTTAGAAATCTCATTTCGCACTTATTATCTTTCTCTCTTGTTCTTTAGTTAAGTTTTTGTAATGATGTTACTATATGGTCTAACTATCAAATAAACACTTATGGTAATGTCCCGAGTAATGCTGGTTTCAAATTAATAATCAAGTTTGACGGTACTGCAGGATTTAAAATGAAAAATATGTCAGCCCCTACATAGGCTACTAAAATAAATACTAAAATTTAAAATGTCATATTGAGTAAGGGTGAATATTAACACACGCAAAATTAATAAACATTACTTACTCATTTAAAATGTATCACACTTGTGTAAATTGTAATTGAGCCTAAATTGCGTGTTGTAGCAGTGTCCGCTGCACTGGACATTGGGTAATGAGTGATGGCAGTGGTGTTTGACTTGATAACAACGCAGATTTGCTCGCATTCTATATCGCAAACCAGTTCATGATTACAGACCCCATCGACTGTTTGAACTCATTCATCACGCCTGTGACAGCAATGTGCTATTTATTTTTTGCTATATTGACAAAAGAGGAGTCGAGTTATCGAACCGGGAATATATCAATATCAAACCACAGCTTTGGAAGGAGAAGTAAGCTGGCATATACTATAACAAGTTCTGAATTGTTTACATTCGTTACCATGTTTACCAGGACTGCCAGATTTCAAGTGTGAAATTTTTCACGATCATTGATAAATAAAAATTCATAATGAACTGAAAATTTAGTAGATTTTTTGTGAATATTTTGAGAACAATGATGAAAATTCCATGACCAGCTAAGAACAATAATGTAAAAAAAAAAAAGGAAAGTAACCCATAGCATTTATTAATGCCGTAGGGGTGTGAGATGTTAGCGATCTCACATTTCACAGGCTCGGCAAATGAGGGCGGTAGCCATCTGTCGTTCTTCCTCTTCTATGTAACATGTCATTTTCAAAAAGTTGTCGGCACTGGTGGGTCAATTATCCCCTTTATTGCAAGACAAAATGCTACCAATTGTCAACACAAAAAAACAACATCTTTTCCAAAGTATCTTCATTCCAACCCTGTGCTACCAATGTCAAACATGGTCCTTAACAACAAAACATAAGAGACAACTGGTTACAACAGAGATGAGATGTCTGAGAAAAGCCACAGGAGTGACCAGACGACACAGAATTAGAAACAATGTCATAAGAGAAAGAGTGGGTGTCATATCAATTCTACAATACATACAAAACCAACAGATACAATGCTTTGGTCATCTGGAAAGAATGTCGTGTGGTTCATTAGTTTATAAAGCAAATATGAAGAGAGGAGAAGCAGAAAGAAGAGCCACAGGTAGACCTACAGTACGCTGGATCGACAACATCAAAGAGACATTACACGAGTACCAAATAACATTATCTGAAGCTGCCAGAAAAGCGAGAACAAGAACATTGTATCTCCCTCAACACCCATAAAGGGTAAAAGAGGAAGAAAATAAGAAGAAGACGGCACTGCCACTATGCAAGACTCCCGATTATGTGCAAGCAGCCGACCATCTTATTTTAGTGTCATTCATAGGGTCTTCGATATCCGGTGTCCAACGTAGTCTAGGCCTGCCTATTTTCCTCTTTTCTGGTACATTTCCCTCCATAATTAGTCTTTTTAACCCATTGTGTCTTTTTATATACTCAAAATATGTAGAATTGCGTTCTTGAATAGCTTTGACTTTCTCTCCATGATATTCTTAGGACCGTTCTGTGGCATTTCATTTCAAATGTTAATATTTTCGGTTCATTACGGGACAATGTGTACACATATTTCAACATGTTAATATTTTCGGTTCATTACGGGACAATGTGTACACATATTTCAACATGTTAATATTATACTTAATTTCATGCAGCTTCCGTGACGCGGAGATGGGGAAAAAATATGCAATGTCTGCTACCGATCATTCGATCAGTGCGCAACTCGCTTAGAGTCCCACCCCTCCCCCTTTTTCCCAAAAGGTTCTACCAGGGAAGAGGCGCTGTCTCTCAGCGCGTTTTGTGTAGATCGGTGGGTACTGCATTGCATGAGTCTTTAGCGAAAAATAATTGTTTCGTTAAATAATGTATGGTTTGTTTCGTCAAAATGCCTGGACACATTATCCCGTAAAGTGCCATATTTTCGTTTCCATTTCGGATGCCATTGCCCAAGTGTCAAAACCATATGTTGTCACTGAAAATATAGCTTCTTAATAGTTGTTACTTTGTCTTTATGTTTACCCCAGCCACAGATTTTCCATCTATGATGGGTTTTTTCCATCTGTGATGTTGTTTCCATATTGTGATGGATTTTTTTCCATCTGTGATGGGTTTTTCATCTATGCTGGCTTTTTCCATCTGTGATGGGTTTTTCATCTATGCTGGCTTTTTCCATCTGTGATGGGTTTTTCATCTATGCTGGCTTTTTCCATCTGTGATGGGTTTTTCATCTATGCTGGATTTTTCCATCTGTGATGGGTTTTTCATCTATGTTGGCTTTTTCCATCTGTGATGTTGTTTCCATATTGTGATGGGTTTTTTCCATCTGTGATGTTGTTTC
This sequence comes from Meghimatium bilineatum, assembly GCA_034231615.1. Classification (NCBI taxonomy): domain Eukaryota; kingdom Metazoa; phylum Mollusca; class Gastropoda; order Stylommatophora; family Philomycidae; genus Meghimatium; species Meghimatium bilineatum. The sequence continues at coordinate 19,684,071 of CM067302.1, forward strand.
CATATTGTGATGGGTTTTTTCCATCTGTGATGGATTTTTTTTACATATGTGATAGGAATTTTGTATGATCGTTACTAATATCTTTTTGATCGCTGCGAGCAATCTTCTGTGAACAATCTTTTGTGAACAATTTCTGTGGACAATCTCTGTGGACAATCTCTGTGAGCAATCTCCTGTTAATGATTAACCTGAATTAACAAGACAAATTATAGAAAAATTCTGGCAGTCAAGATATTAATCTTCTTTTTCTTCTCGTTCGCAGGTTGACATGTCTACACAGCAAGTCCTGTTTTCTTAATAAATGCTGCTGTATTTGAAAGCTCCCCAGTTCTCCCATACATCTTTCTGTGGATATCCATCTCTGTGGGCCAGTGTTCTTCCCTTAACTGGTTTAGTGTATTGCAGTCTTGCAGGATTTTATAATTTTGTCGTGCAGACAATGTCAACTATTTGGGTTTCATGATATCATGGTTGCTGGTGCGTCTCTCAGACTGGCATCTCTGACTTCAGTATCTGTGCTTGCTTGGGCAGGATTGTGACCCTTGCTCGATATTGGGTTGGCCCGACCAATCTTAGTTTCAAGCCTTTGTTGGCTGGACTAAGCCCAATCTCCACATCAAGGAGTTGACCTCAATGGGGGAAGATATTAATGACCCATAGATGAAGAAGGGACGGTGGTGTTGTATTCTAACTCATTTTGCTCCACTCAACCATTTTTAAAGGGAAAAAGAAGGTGAAAGATATTAAACAGAAGTAGAACAGAGGGGGAAAAAACTCGGTGTAAACGGTTTCTCAAAACAAGAGCATAAAAATCCCACACAAATAATGTCATAAACGTTTTATATGTATATTCTTCTTCTGAGTTCAGCATCTGTGGTCATGTTATATTGTCAGACCTGTCGTCAAGACGAAGTTCACTGTCTTCTCTAGGTCAGAGCGGCTGCTCCGTAGCTTTTGCCTCAAGTCTGTATCCTCTGGCCAGGTCTGCAGTCTATGCTGTTTGTTGGTTGGGCAGTCCCGAAGTATGTGTTCCGGGGTCTGAATTCCGGATCCACATGGACATTCATCTGTGTATGAGATCTTCAATCGGTAAAGGTGACCCAACAGTCTGCAGTGGCCTGTTCTAAGGCGAAATATTGTGTTTGTTGATATCTTTGAAGGAGATGTATTGCATCATGTTCGTATTCCTCTTCCATTTGTTTCTTCCACTTTGCTGTGTATGTGTTATGGATTACTGTTTTTGCTTCTCCGTAAGACAGTTATAGGTATATCCCCCCCCCATCTTTACCAAAATCGATGCTGTAGACACCAGTTCAAGTGAGCTTATCTAGTCCTAAGAGGTGATGTGATTCTAAACACTAAAAAGAAGTTTTCCTTTTAAAACTTCTAATTTTAAAACTTCTAATTTTAAAACTTCTAATTTTAAAACTTCTAATTTTAAAACTTCTAATTTTAAAACTTCTAAATTTAAAACTTCAAATTTTAAAACTTCTAAATTTCTATATCTTCTTCTTCTTCTTCTTCTGCGTTCGTTCTTAAACTCCTGCAGATTAGCAGGATGTAGTCCGGAGAACGGAATGCGTTGTGTCAATTGTTTACAACCATTGTTGCATTGCTGCGATATCTACGCCTTTCGGCTTGACACATCCGAGTTCAGCATGGCTTTGAGTCACTGACACTATATGGGATGGGACAGCCAACTCCATCCCATAACCTCCTTAGTCGCCTTTTATGACATGCGTGGAAGGTAAACAGTGTTACTATACTTTGCTCCCCTTTCGGGCCCCGGCATCACAAGGGCGCATTTCTATCATATTAAAGGGAAGACTCCAATACCTATGACCCCTATGAATTACCAAGTTCATGTGGACCGGGAAATCGCGATGATAACACCCCCAAGATCTTTTTTTTTAAATTGTTAATGGATATCGGAAGGGGTGGGGTCAAATATTGTTGACGCAATTCGTGTATAACCCTTTTTTTAAAAAAAAACACAGAAAATGTGCACTCAGTGACATATTCACAAGATAAATTATCGTTACTACAATCAATTTATCATCACCAGTTGGCTCGACACATGATGATGTTGTCACCGGTAAAATTTCAATACGCCAACTCAATCAAACCACCCTACACAATAGGGAGAAATACGTGAGTTCAAAATTGAAGGGGGAAACAGCTATAAATCTGCATAAAATAGTTGGAAGTCCGCTAACAAATCGTGTCGTCTCGGGGTACAGCAAACGACAAAATGGCAGAAATTGATTTATATGTGTATACTTTCGTTCAGCCAATGTATTTCGCTAATGCATTGAAACGATCGTTGACAAATATTTCTATGCGTGCTTTCAGAAATGGATGTCCCTAGCAAGGACAAAGAGGGTGGCCTGTCCCGTAATGAGTGCATTATCACCTAAAAATCAACAAAGGGTTGTGTAATATAAAAATATAGCATCGTCACAATGTGTGCTTGTTCGTCAAATACTAGTAATATCATCATTAAGTGTCGTCTCCGCAACGAAGGTTGGCTGCAATACCCTGGCTCTTGTTTTGGTGGTGCACTCTGCTAGACTGTAGCCTGTCCATCTTGTGATGTTACTCTCCCACATATCTCTGCCTCTTGCTCGCCTCCCTTCGACTTTACCCACAAGTGCGGTCTTCAACAAGGTGTCATGTCTTTTCATGTGTCCAAAATAGTGTATTTGATTGATCCTTATTTCTTTTAATAAATCTTTTTTTTCATATGAAGTGTTGTTAGAGCCTCTTTACTTGTTTTCTTCTCAGTCCATGAAGTTCTCCATATTCTAGTGATATCATCCCTTCTATTCACTTCATTGTTTGATGATGTACCTCCTTCGCAAGCGAACATGAGCATGGCATGAAAAAAAAATACATAAGATGAAAAATAATAATAATAATAAATTGGTAATTAAATAATTTGATTTGTGAGTTCGTAGATGTCCAATGAGTCCGTTTTTTGTTGTTGCATGGAACGTTCTATTGCAGTGCATGAAGGAGTGCATCTGTAAGTAAAAATAGTCCCGGAGCTAGCCACCCTTGCCAGATGGCAAGTGAAACCTGATGACATAATTCTTGCCAGATGGCAAGTGAAACCTGATGACGTATTACTCCGAAAACATTACACAATGTGTAAATAGTCAGAACGGATATTCGAGTTGCGGAGAGAGGGCAGCAAAGAATATTAAAACTTTACCTTTCATGCATGTCGTAAGAGACGACTAAGGGGATTATGGAGTGGAGCTGGCTGGCGCCAACCCACAGAAGGTCAATGTGACTCAAAGACATACTGAAGCGGATGTGTCAGGCTGAAAGGAACAGATATCGCAGTAATACTGTAAACCATGACACAGTTCATTCAGTTCTCCGGACTACATCCTGCTTATGTGCAGGAGATTGAGAACGAACGCAGAGGAAGAACACAGCGGACATTCAATTATGAAAGTTACAATTATGGCTGTACATAAATTGCATCCCCATTTTTTGCCAATTTCGCTTCCTCCCCCCCCCCATCGACAACTGTCAACAATTCAGCCCCCCCCCCCCCCCCCGTTATTAATCATTTAACAATTTTTAACCCCCACCGCTAATCCGTTTTTAACGCAAATAGGGACGAAAAAACTAGACGTTTTGTTTATCGAAAAATGTTTACAATTAAAATAATTTAATTTATGCATAAAAAATAGCAGTGTTAACGTCAACTTCCATCAAACCACCTCCCCCCTCCTCCATCAATAACTGTCAAACTTTTCCGAAACACCCCTTTCCCCACACCCAATTCTAATTGTTGGCGTTATTTATGAACAACCCCGTTCATGAAACAAATTGAATAACGCAGTAGTTTAGTTTTTAAACATACAAATGCATCGACGCTTCGACTACAGATCTTTATAAGCAACAAAAAAAAACAGATTATACGAAAAACAGTAATGAATAGGAAAATTACAAGTATTCTAACCATGTTTAAATAGACAATGCTGGTCACTTGATCCATGAGACATTTGTTATTGGTGTATGTTATTACCGCACAACGGACACGTCCAGAGGTGGACCGTTCTCCATCTCAATAAATCCACCACAGTGTAAGCGGCTAACGGTTCCAGTTCGGTATTCATTGATCAATCTCTTCGTATTTCTATTATGATTCCTTCTACGGCCCTGCCTAATTTTACACTTTTTCCTTCTTGTAGTACGTTGTGCTGTTGATTTTACAGTGGGGCTACGTTTTTGTTTTTACTTTTTAAGCCAAATACATCCGTTTTTGGATGTACTTAATATAAAGAAATAACTATTAAGAGAAATAAAGATCAGGCAAATAAAATATTTTGGACACATTAATAGGCATGACAGCTTATTGAAGATCTTACTTGAGGGAAGCGAGCAAGAGGTAGGCAGAGATACACGTGGGATTACACGATGGACAGGCTACACTCTAGTAGAGTGCACCACAAAACAAGAGACAGGGTATGTTGGAGATTCGTTGCAGCCAAGCTTCTTTGTGAAGACGGGACTTGATGATGATGATGTTAACAGAAGAGAAAACTCCAGTGTCGAGAAACAACTATATACTGAAAACGCGAGGGTTGTGACAAATATAAAAATTAACAGAAATATGTGAAAATGTTACCAATATTTATAAATAAAACATATTAGTAACGAGACATATTCTGGAGCACAGCACCAATTGTTATAGTTAATGTCGGTTATTCACCTATACCGCTGAATTGTGACTCGCTAATAAAGACTTCTGCACAGAAGGTAAACATGACCTGAAAGGCTGATTTGTTATTATTTTCGTGAATTTCGTTGGTCGGCCGTGGCTATTTTGTGTTATTATTTGGGAGGTTGCATATATATATATGGTAACCAACGAAAATCACATCAAGAATAGAAATTGTACTCTACAAGGATCAGTGACCAGGTTTCTACGGATCAAAAAACTAACATAATTAAACGGAACGAAATTCCGATAAAGAGGCTAATACCGACACAGCCATTATTCTATGAAAGCCCCCGATCACTCGATAGGCCTGCAACACACAGAGTGGGGGGTGGATGGCCAGTGCGCTGTGCGCAAATCGCTAAATCAGTATCCTTACTTACAACTTTTTAAATCTTCGAGCCACGGAAGCTCAATGCAATAACATATGAAATTAAACAATTGGACTGTTATCACGTGATTGGGACCCCTATTTGAACCATCAAAAACATCACGAGCGAGGTCTTGTTTACTTTCAGCTTACAGGTCTATACTGGAGTCTCAGCTCTCTTCCCCCCCCCACCCCCACCCCACCATCGAGGGAGCTGAGTTCAGAGTCATTGAATCATAAACTAATGCAATAGTGTTCAGCAAATATAAATATAAATATATATAGTATATATATATATATATACAGTATATATATACAGTATATATATATATATATATATATATATATATATATATATATAATATATATATATATATATATATATATATATATATATATATATATATATAATATACATCTCTCTCTGAGTCGCTCTCTCTCTCTCTCTCTCTCTCTCTCTACTATTGTGACTACTGTCAGAACATTCCACAAACAAACATACTACTCGTAATACAGTATCATCGCAGAAATACCATTCCACTTCGTCAACTCAAATATTTTAATAAGCTCTCTAGTAAATCACATTGAACTGGTGTCTGAATGTGCACAATCAGGCGGTTCGAGTTTTCGAATATTAGATATAGAGTCACGATTCGAGTTACCAATGTAAAATCACTGAAGTGTAGAGAATGTAAATCCACAGGCTTCAAATTTACGAGAGAAAAAAAAATTGGTAGCGTATCATATTTAAGACGTAGCTATCAACCCAGCATTTTATGGCTGTAGTGATTTTTATAGGGAAAAATTACAAAATAAATTCAATAGTTTTCCATTGCTTTCTGAATGGTCCCGATACACAATTTCATGTGGAGGGGATCGAACTCGGTACCTTGGCATCAAAGACATCAAACTCATTAGGAACATATAGTGCTAACAAATTGCATCAATAAAGTGTGAAAATAGCTATTGGCCATACATAGATATAAAAAAGAGGTGTAAGACAAGGATGTATTATATTACCCAAACTATTTAACATCTCAATCAATCAATCAATCAATCAAGTGCCATGCCGACTGGCGTAGGCGATCATGTTTCTCCACGACTCTCTGTCTCTTGTGTTGTCAATAAGCTCGGTTGGTGAGCTTCTACCGTGCCACGATACAAGCCCATCTAGTAACTTTTCTCTTTGTCGACCTCTATCTCTTCTCCCTTTGATCTTTCTAGTGGTTATTAAGTGTTCAAGCTGTGTTCTTCTCAGCACATGCCCTAGAAACCTTGACTGTCTGCCTCTAATTTAAAATCTACACAAATAATATATTTAAACATATCGAAGGAATGCCAGGACTCAAGATCAGTGGGAAAAAAATTAAAGAACCTGAGATATGCAGATGACACTGTCTTTTTAACAGAAATTGAACATGAACTACAAAGACTAATAAATCAAGTCGATAAATCAAGTAAAAAATATGGACTAGATATAAACATTAAAAATACAAAAGCCATGATAATCGGCAAAATCACACAAGAACAGATGCCAAACAAAAAAATACATAGAGAAATATTACAACTGGTAGAACATTCGCAATATCTCGCACACATAATATTAAATGATGGAAGATGTGAAACAGAAGTTAAAAGGAGATTAGGAATGTCGAAAAGGGTTCATAACGGGAATCATGGCCACATCACGTGATTCATGTCAAATTTTCTAAAATTGTGCGTAATTTCATACTTCTTCTTCTTCTTCAGCGTACATTCTCAAACTCCCGCTGAATTTCTCTTGTAGCTGGACCATGGTCCTACAAGATTTCCAGCAGGATGTAGTCTAGCGAATGGAAATGCGTTGTGTCGCCGTTTCATTTGCGCCAGTAATTTCATGCAGTTTTCGTTACTCGGAGATTAAAAAGTCGCAACATCTGCTGTCGATAAATCGCCCTGCGCGCAACTTACTGAGAAGTCGCCCCGATCTCCGCGAGTCGGTCGCAGTGGGGGCTCTCGATACGTAGCGTGTATATTGTTGGATGCGGCGGTTTGTGCGTATTTATCGAATTTTCATTTCGTTAAATAATATGTAGTTTGTTTTGTTAAAATATGGCCACTAAATCATAATGAAAAGTACTTTCAACGACAAGGAAAATATTAACATCTAAACAAATTACAAAAAAGCGGGAAAATGATAATTATAAAATGCTACATTTATTCTATATTAATGTATGGCTCAGAAACATGGACAATAAACAAACAACAAGAAGACATAATTGACGCCTTTGTGATGTGGATATATAGAAAAATAGGAAGAGTTTCGTGAACAGAGAAGGGAACAAACTTAAAAGGTTATAACAACACATGTATGAAGAAAGAATTATTGAAGGAAATAAAGATCAAACAAATACAATATTGTGGACACATTAAAAAACATGACACGTTGTTGAAGAACATACTTGTCAGTAAAGTCGAGGCGAGAAAAAGGTAGGCAGAGATATATGTGGGAGAATTACATCACGAGATGGACAGGTAACAATCTAGCAGAGTATATCACCAAGACAAGAGGCAGGGGATGTTTGAGGTCTGTTGCAGGCAACCTTCGTTGCGGAGCCAACCTTCATCACTTAATTATGAAGATAAGACGCAATTTACGCGTGATTTGTTTGTAATAAAATTGACATGATTTAAGCTTGAAAGTGCACTATTTTGTGCTGTTAAACACAAAACTGACGGTGTTTAAAATTATCTATTGTCTATCCCCAGGTGAATGATAGTTGATAGTATTCACTCTTGCCGTTAAGCGTAGAGGTGGGAGCTTAAGTCGTCGTTCTAAGGCCAGATGAGTCGCCTTGGATGCATTTATCCCATGTTTGTTCAAGGATATCTTGATGTTTTTTATCCATCATTTTCTTGGTCTGCCTCTGGCTTTACGTCTGGATATTATTTTGTTACATGCTCTTGTTGATATTTGGTTTGGGTTCATTCTCATAAGGTGACAGAACCATTTTACTTGTTCTCTCTCAATATGTTCGATACATGGTATTATACCAACATTTTCCCTAATTTCTTCATTTCTTATTTTATCTAGTTTAGTAACCTTTGCAGCTTTTCTCAGACACTTCATTTCATATGTAACGATTTTCCTCAGCTGCGAGGCTGTTAAATACCATGTTTGACATTGGTAGCAGGGTGTTTGGTACACAATTGCAGATGTTCTCTGTCTTTTGATTTCCATCTTGATCTTTGGGTGAAGAAGTAATGGTGAAAGTTGGTAGGTCACTGTGTTTGCTTTCTGGCACCTTGTTTCTATTTTTCTTTCTAGCCTTCCATTTTCTGAAAAAAATGCTGCCTAGATATTTAAATTGTTTAACTTGTTTCCCTTTGGTGTTATCTATTGTTATATCCATTGATGTTGCAGACTTGTTAATTTTCAGAACTTCTGTTTTTTTTGTACGTTAATTTTCAAGTTGTACTTTTACAGTTTAAAGTTGTAGCTGGTGTAACGGTGAAGTGCTAAACAAATTTTTTCTCGATACACAATAATTAGTATGTGGAAAAAGATCAAATGATTTCATTTGTGTATAAAAACTGGACAAGATACACAAAAATAACGTATTTATTTATTGAGGTTAGCCAAATTATAACATCATATGTAAAACCATATTGAATTAATTACTTAGATATTCACATTTGTTTGAGGTCAAAGTTAGTGACACGTGCCTACAACATATTTTGGACATATAAAAAACACAAACAATTTAGAAAGATTAATCATGTTTGGACATATATAGAGAAAACTTCAATAATTTAAAAAGATTGAAGGATAATATTCCAAGAGATGGTCATCCTATGGACCGGGTAGACTATAAAACTATAATAATGTTAGTTAGTTACCGGGCCGGAAAGTCCCGAAGATCACGCAATCAACACCTGACCGGGACTCTGGGTCTACATACACTGGGATGACTGCTGGAAAGGAGGGCGGAGATCTTATGAGAATGCCCCACGTGCTGTGAAGCCAGTTTCTAATCAAGAAAAGAACCGGAACCATTAGCTAATATACCCTTAGAACTTTATTGAAGCGGAGATCTGAGCTCCCAGGAACGATAAATAACATTCTTAAATATTCTAAATAAGAGATCAAATAACAGGACAAGACTACAATCAACAAAATATATTGAAGACCTGAATATGACTGAAAGAACGGCTAGACAGAACATGGAAGTTTACATAATGGAAGTGAGGCAAAATACAGATCACTCAATCAATCAAGTGTCATGCCGAATGGCGTAGGCGATCATGTTTCTCCACGATTCTGTCTTTTGTGTTGTCAATAAGGCCGGTTGTTGAACTTCTACCGTACCACAATACTAGTCCAACATTATAGCAACTTCTCTCTTTGTCGTCCCCTGTCTCTTCTCCCTTGATTTTTCCAGTGGTTATTAAGTGTTCAAGCTGTGTTCTTCTCAGCACATGCCCTAGAAATCTTGACTGTCTGCCCCTAATGTTTGATATTTTTACGTCAGCATCAATGAGAACCTCTGCATTAGTTTTCTTGGCTGTCCATGGTATTTTCATCGTTATTCTCAGAAACCAATGTCTGCAGCCTCTAATTAGCTTTCATCATCATCATCAAGTGCCGTCTCTTCATCGAAGGTTGGCTGCAACGGATCTCCAACATCGCCTGTCTCTTGTCTTGGTGGTGCACTCTGCTAGACTGTAACCTGTCCATCGTGTGATGTTACTCTCCCACTTGTATCTCTGCCTACCTTTTACTTCACCCTCAAGTAAGATCTTCAATAAGGTGTCATGTCTTTTAATGTGTCCAAAATATTTTATTTGCCTGATCTTTATTTTTCTTAGTAGTTCTTTCTTCATATTAAGTGTATTGGCAACACGGCCATGTGTACATGTGGACAGGCAGCACAGAGTGCCAAACATATACTTCAAGAGTGTTCTGAGCATGAAACGCTGAGGCAGACATATTGGCCAGAGGAAACAACACTGGAATCAAAGCTCTATGGGGCACTGTATGAACTACAAAAGACAGTGAGTTTTATTAAGGAGACAGAATTACAGATATAGACATGTTTCAAGTGAACGAAAGAAGAAGAAGAAGAATATTAAGTGTTTTTAGCACCTCTTTATTTGTTTTCTTCTCTTTCCATGATGTTCTCCCTATTCTTCTATATGCCCACATCTCAAAGGCATCAATTCTGTCTTCTAATTGTTTATTTAGTGTCCATGTTTCTGAGCCATACATTAATATAGAATAGATATAGCATTGTAATTCGCTTTTAATGTTTTTGTCTTAGTCCATGCTTCACATCCATAAAAAAGAATTGGCTCGATATAATTACAAACCGTATAGAAATAAGAAGAAATCTTCCAAGATAACTAAATAAAAAACTCCCCAACAGCAAAACGAACCCTGGTTTCTTACGCGACAGAAAGGGATACTAACCACTATACCACAGATGACAAATATTTATATTTTCGAATTACATAATATATAAGATATAAAAATGGAACGGCTTCTTTCATGAAGGGAAATTCCTAGACTAGTTAATTAATGATATTACCTCCCGCTGGTTGTCTTTGTAAAATAGATCTTATCTCACTAAATTATGATATAATAAAGTTATCATGAGTTAATTTCTCAAACAAGGTATTTTTTATACTTGTAAAATATAGTTTAGCACTGCATATTTGTTTATCTTACTAAATATTTGTGGGAAATCCCTAGTAAATTAACTATCAACAGCCATAGTTGTTTTGATGGTCGCCATCTTTGGGGCCACTCGAAAAATTTAGAACGAAGAAATGACAGTGGAGCAGACACCTTTACCATTGAGGCCCGGCCAGGTAATTGATTTTCTTATAAGTAAATTTAGTTCTTACATTACATTGCATCCATTGTTGCGTTGTTTTTGTCTTCATTTACCTCAAATTAATCCCTGTCAGCAAGTAAAATGACTGCAAAACTTGTCATTACTAATTTTGTTTTTCCTTTTTAACGAAGTAAACAGTTAAAATGAGTTCAAGAAGCTTTACATTCTAATTAGGGCTGAATCTCCTCGACTGTGTGACTCATGATTTTGCTAGATGTGCATTGTTAAATGTACGCGAAATCTTAACCGGGATTATAATAATTTATTCAATGTAGTAAACCATTGGCATATCAATGTGATGACATAATATAATATAATAATGTGCTTCATTCATTTACAAAGTACGTAGGCCAGGCCCAAAGTCGTGGGGTAGGCCCCTACTACTACTGTACATTGTAACAATATTATATATACCAGCAAGTGTCAATTAACTGAATCTCAACTGAACATAGTATGCTAGGCATACCTTGGAGTATGCAGGTTGTGTTAGTCAGCTGAGTAGGCCTACACAGTAAAGTTTATTGTTAGTTTACAAAATAGTAGGCTATTTAATAGAATAATCATGCTTTCTAGAAGTAAGAGGAAGTGTGCAGTTGATCATTCTGATATTTTATTTTATAATAAGAAGCCCTTACTGATAACTGTTTTTGTCAGTTAGATTAGACACATAGGAAAAGGTAGCATCTTCATGTGTGGCGACCTATGAATCAGTTCATTTCTTCCTGTCTAGACATGTTGATGCTCCACTATAATTATATAAGTAAATATAAGTAGGAAGCCAGAGGACAATTTTTTTTAATTCTTGAGACTAACGGGAATTGAACCAGTCCGTTCAACGGCACCAAATCGCCTAGCAACTATTGAACACGCGTTTTTCCGTACTTGACTAACCGCATCTCAAAAAAAAGATGCGATTTCATCAAGCCTTTCAAACCTTTCAAACCGATAGGTCTTCTTGTAAACATGGATAACATATATAGACATTACAATTTTGCTTCGAGTAATTGTTTTATACAAGTAAATATAAGTAGGAAGCCAGAGGACAATTTTTAAAAAAATTCGTGAGACTAACGGGAATTGAACCGTTATCGGCCCTTGTATAACTAATACGGATATTATGTTATATGTTTGTTGTTACTGAGGATATTTCAATACCTCTACGGGATGTTTGTTGTTGTTGTAATAGTCCTTGTCTCGATCGGTCCGTTCTGGTGACTTTGTGTGCACGGTTTGAAAGGCTTGATGAAATCGCATCTTTTTTTGGAGATGCAGTTAGTCAAGTACAGAAAAACGCGTGTTCAATAGTTGCTAGGCGATTTGGTGCCGTTGAACGGACTGGTTCAATTCCCGTTAGTCTCAAGAATTTTATAATTATATAATATTATATTACCTCGAATAATTTTTTCAATGAGATGTAGATGAATATATGAAATGCACCATCTAATTGGCTAGTAGGACTATGCTAGTCCTCAGACATTTTCTATACGATGTGTACTTTGCAGAACATTGTCCTCACTGCGAATCTGTAAGTCTTTAGGTTCTGTGCAAGCTGTCCAGATTCTTTCAGTGTCATATTCAGAAAGATTTCGTTATCCCGAGTCCATCATACTCGCAGTCTGCTTATTGTTCTCTTTCATAGAACCTTCCCCATCATTATAATCTTTCTGAACCATTCTGTCTGCATTTTAATGGTGCCAATTTGTTTCTACAACAATAGGGAAAAAGTGATGAATTTTATCGGATGTATACTTAGATTGAATGAACTTAATCTGCCGCTGCATGTATTAAAATATATAAAAGAACATCAAAAGAGGACGACCAAGAGTATAATACAAGTTGGAGAGTAACATCACAAGATGGACAGGTTACAGTCTAGCAAAACAACCATCAAGGAGGGTATAACTATATGGGTATATATCAAACCAACCATGCAACAGAAAACCTTAGTAGATGACATGCCGTTATATTGAGGTTATCTTCTTATAGAAGCTTCATGGCACGTCATCTATACAATCCCGTAGTCGTAACCTTCGATAACAGTTACCATGTTGTTCTAACAGGCAGACGTTGTGCTTGAACTAGTTGCGGGCACGGCGTGGGTGGACGGAACAACAAAGAAACCTGTCGCAAGGGCCAGAGTTGTGCCCTAATGTTGACGTCTGTTCCGGCGGTATTAGACTCAAAACACCATCGAGTCGGACGGCTGCTTGAACAGAGGGCGGAGCACTTATGGGAATGCCCCACGTGCTGTGAGACCAGTTTCGAATCAAGAATGGGTATATAAACAATATGCAAGAATTACATGCACACCATATCATCACATCGCTCAAACTGGAGATGTCTGGTTTTTGCCCTTTGTACCATATTCGGAAATTAAGGAACATAGATAGGTAGAATCTTCTTCTATGTACAAGGCTTTACAGACATCTTTGTTGAATCGTCTTTGTGCCCATGTATTCTTACGACCTTTCTATAGCATTTCATTTCTAATGTTGATATTTTCTATTTCGGATGTCATTACCCAAATCTCGCAACCAAATGTTGCCAATGAAAGATGGTCATTAATATGTGTACCGTCTGTGTGTTGCCGGAGCCTGAAGGGGGAGCAAAGAATAGCAACACTGTTCACCTTCCATGTCGTACGAGGCGACTCAGGAGGTTATCGGATGGAGCTGGCTATCTTATCCCATATAGAGTCAGTGACCCAAAGCCATGCTGAAGTCGGATGTGTCAGGCCGAAAGGCGCAGATATCGCAGCAGTGCTGTAAACTACGACACAGCGCATTCCGTTCTCCTGACTACATCCTGCCAGTCTGCAAGAGTTTGAGAACGAACGCAGAAGAAGAAGATATATGTACATTGGTAGACAGTGCTATTCCTTACTCAGCATGTATTGTGTTGTGTTTTTCATAAAGACTTTTGGTTATAACGTCAATGTTTGTATGTTATCAAGTGTGTTACCACTGATTAGCAAAACGTCATTACCCTATTCAAAGTTTCACCTGTCAAAAACATTAGAAAGCAGTAGTCATGTATTGGGGGGGGGGGGGGAATTATGAAGAGAGGCTGTGGTATATTGTAGTGGTTGTAAGCAGGAACCATATGGCCTTCTGGGAGCCATATGCTTTCTTTTTTTTATTTTTGGTGGGGGGGGGGGGGGGGGGAGGGTGAGAACACATAAATGTACGTCTCTGAAATAATTAGGACAATATCAGCTAACTTTCGTTTGCGGAGACGGCACACGATGATGATTTTTATATATATAATAATAATAATAAAAACACAAACGTAAACTTGTGACAGCTGTAATGGCATGCTTACGCAGAATCCTAGAAATATCGCTAAGAGACAGGGTGAGGAATGAGGACATCCGACAAAACACAGGCACCACCCCAATCTTAGAATACATCAAGAGACAACAGATCAAATGGTTTGCACACATCAGACAGCATAACCACAGCAAACTATGCTACATAGTTACAGCGAAGGCAGACAACAAAAATGAAGGACCACTGAAATAAAAGAAGCGACAAAATCCAAAATATACTCAGCACATAAGAGTGCCGTCTCCAGAAAACTCTTCTACCCCTAATGCCAAAAGGCAACAAAGGGTTTCAGCGAATAGATAGAATAATAATAATACGGTAGTTGTCCATCATTGGCAATGGTGACAACAGTTTCAGACTTGTGTTGTTACATCCTTCTAGTCTGAGAGGAGATGCCTTCAAAGTCCAATTCTTGTACAGAATCCCCTGCTATATTTTGGACACGTATGATCCGGATTGGACTCGTGTGTTTTCTTCTGGTTTTTCATACTGCATGTTTTATCTGTGCTTCTAAGATTAACTCACTTTTGGATCATGTCAGAAAAGTTTTTAATAGTGAAACAACACCATCAGCCCGCTTGTTGGACATAAAACGTCAACAGCCATCACATTGTTAGTTTGTTGACAATGTATTGGCTATTTTGCGTGCAGTTTGGTATGGTCGGATGTAGCGAGAGACGTGGATGTAGCGAGAGACGTGTGTTCCACATAGCCAGAGGAAGTTTACCACCACTACCAAGCATCATCAAGTGCCATGCCGGATGGCATATGCGATCATGACTCTCCACAGCTCTCTATCTCCAGTATTAGGTCAATTATTAATACAATAAGATATTTAGTATGTATGCCAGATCACTTGTCTATCAAAGATACTTCTAGTAAGATCAAGAATGGCGTGTATTCTCAATGTGGCTCATTAAAAATCCCACCTAGTCTTTGCTGTAAACTATGGTTTGCTTCTATAGGAAGATTCTGTTAGAAATCAAGTAAATTGGCCTTCTACAGTTAGAAACAGAAAAATCTGTAACTCAGTAACAAAGACTAACTGATGATGATGATGTTCTTCCATCATAATCAGTGATGATAAAAAACTCAACCATAATAATAATAACAATAAGTAATAAAAAAATAAAATAAAGTTAATAGCGCATTTTTAAATGATTAATAAGTCCAATGCGAGCACAAAATGTTCTTCTACAAAATTGACAAATGTAGAGGGTGTCTATGGGACGTTGCGATGTTTTTTCTTTTCTACGTGCTCGCTTCTGTCTTGCAGTATCTTGCCTGGTCTCTACCAACGCTAGTGCACCCATTCTAAGACCAACTTGAGAGCTGTCATATAGTTAAACACCATTTACAGTGGTGAAACAGAAGTTCAAGTAGAATGGGAATGGCTAAAAGTACTTTCAATGACATGAGGAAATTATTAACATCTAACTAAATTACAAACAAGCTAGAAATGAGAATTATAAAATGTTTACATCTATTTATGCTAATGTATGGATCAGAAACGACGAAAACTCAGATGCTACAGTGAAACGACAAAAACTAGCATGGTTCGGACATGTATGCAGGCACGATTCCTTGTCAAAAACAATACTGCAGGGAACTGTCGAGGGTGGAAGAAGCAGAGGAGGACAAATAAAGACATGGGCAGACAACATCAAGGAATGGACAGGGCTAGATATTTCCACACTTATCCGCATCGCTGAGGATAGAATTCGCTGGAGGACTCTTGTGTGCTGAAGCATCCAATGTGGTACCCCTACGACCCTGAAGGGTTATGAGTTTATTGATTATTGATATTGATGGCTCAGAAACATGGACAATAAATAAACCATTAAAAGACAGAATTGGTGCTTTTGAGATGTGGATATACAGAAGAATATGGTGAACATTGAGCATACTTGAGAGGCAAATCATGGATGGGTCGTGCAGAGGATGCCGTTAAACAGATTTTCGCCCCAGAAGGCATAACTCCTGATGAGGAATGGCTACCTATTCCTATGGTATTTCAAGAGGCATTCAAGACAGTCATTACACTCAATGTCTGGAACTTAGCCATATAAACATGGAGGCTGAGGTCAAGATACTCATCTACGAACATGCAGATGACACAGATTTTGTGATTTTCGCAGATGTTTTGTGGTCTCTCACCACTAATGCTCATGGGCCTTTATTGCCAGATCACAAGGAAGAACAGTGCACAAAGCCAGTGGGGCCTTTACTGCAACAACAAGCAGTCTCACAATGGAAGTATTTGCCATAACGCAGGCACTTAACTGGCTTGAATCACAAGCCTCACGTGCATACTAAGTGACTCCATGAATATGATTCAGAAAGTCAAAACAGGTTATGTTCATAGGGAATGCGTAAAGTCATTAGTGAGAGCTAAAATCCAGGCATCACTATGGAACTAACCCTTATCTTTGTCCCCGGACACACGGGTGTGGAGGGAAACGAACAGACTGACAAATTACCTAGCCTAACCACCATAACAGATGGTCAGCCTATGGACCAAGCAGACATACTCATTGCTGTTCATGAGTCTGCACGATCAGAAGATTTTGAGATGAAGGTATTACTTCATCATCATCATCATGTGCCAAGAGCTACTTGCTCACAGCTAAATGGATATCATCATGTACAATATGCGTGAAACAGTGGCACAGTCAGGGCATATGAATATCTGTCAACTTTCCGAAGGATCATTCTGTATCGTAGAATTTATCATTGTTCTATGATAAGTTGAAACATTTATACAATGTTGACCATACTCTCCCTATGGCTGCAGTATGACCAGTTTTAAATTTTGATTAAATTAAATTTATCTATGTGATGTGTCCTTTACCAAACGTTGTCCTCACTGCCACTCTGTAAGCAACTCGGTTCTGTGCAAGTTGCCCAGCTTCTTTCAGTGTCATATTCAGAAAGTCTTCAATATCCTGTGTCCATTGTAGTCTTTGTCTTCCTTGTATTCTTGGGGCTTTCCCTTCAATGTTTAATCTTTCTAAACCATTGTATCTCTTTATATACCGGGCATCCATAAAATCTTAGCTTGAATTTTATTAAATAGTCCCACTAAAACTACATAAAGTATTAATAGGTGCTTCACAATTTACCTTATAATTCATATGTAATATACTGGTAATGTGTTTTCATATATATATATATATATATATATATATATATATATATAATATAATGTGTTTACCCGGTATATATATATGATATAATGTGTGTATAGCGACCCCGAGAGGAGAACTTGAATCTGACCATAGCCAAGATTCGGGAAGTCACAGGGGCTCCAGACCATGTGATCAAGGAAGCTATCCAAGCTTGCATCCGCACAGATGGCACACTAAAAGTGGAAGATGTTGTCACGACAATCATCGGAGATGACACTTTGTCAAATGCTAGCAATGCAAAGGTGATAATCATTGATAAATTCATGTAAACATTGATAATTTCATGTAATTGAACATTGATAATTTCATGTAGTTAAACATTGATAATTTCATGTAATGTTACATTGATAATTTCATGTAGTTAAACATTAATAGTTTCATGTAATTGATCATTGATAATTTCATGTAGTTAAACATTGATAATTTCATGTAGTGGAACATTGATAATTTCATGTAGTGGAACATTGATAATTTCATGTAGTGGAACATTGATAATTTCATGTAATTGAACATTGATAATTTCATGTAGTGGAACATTGATAATTTCATGTAATTGAACATTGATAATTTCATGTAGTGGAACATTGATAATTTCATGTAATTGAACATTGATAATTTCATGTAGTGGAACATTGATAATTTCATGTAGCGAAATATTAATTTCCTGTACTAAAACATTTCTCTTTGAACAGAAAATTCCTCAGGCCAGCACAAAGAGCCTGGACAGTGTTGATGCACAGCCTGGATCGTCTACCACATCTTCCCCTTACTCTGGTCCACAGAAAAAGTCTCCAGCAGCAGTCTCGGGTGTACAGCCCACAGACACAGAAGGTAGATCTGTTATTTAAGTATAATAGTACTTGTGTAGAACAATAGTACTTATACAGACCAATAGTAGTTATGTAGAACAATAGTAGTTACGTAGAATAATAGTAGTTGCATAGAACAATAGTACTTGCATAGAACAATACTGCTTAAATAGAACAGTAGTAGTTATGTAGAACAATAGTACTTATGTAGAACAATAGTGCTACAAAGAACAATGGTAGTTACATAGAACAATGGTAGTTGCGTAGAACAATAGTACTTAAGTGGAACAATAGTAGTTATGTGGAACAATTTTAGTTATGTAGAACAATAGTACTTACACAAAACAATGGTAGTTAAGTAGAACATTATTACTTAATAAAACAATAGTTTTTACATAAAACAATAGTAGAACAATAGTACTTACATAAAACAGTAGTAGTTACATAGAACAATAGTACTTATGTAAAACAATAGTACTTATGTAGAACAATAGTGCTACAAAGAACAATGGTAGTTACATAGAACAATGGTAGTTGCGTAGAACAATAGTGCTTACGTGGAACAATAGTAATGTGGAACAATTTTAGTTATGTAGAACAATAGTACTTATGTAGAACAATTAGTAGCTACGTAGAACACGAGTTTGATTAACTTTACACTGATCGCACAGACTATCCAGACATAGGGTAAATGTATGAAAAATAAAATAACAGGATACAACCCATTTTCAATGGGAAAAATAAAATAACAGGATACAACCCATTTTCAATGGGAAAAATAAAATAACAGGATACAACCCATTTTCAATGGGAAAAATAAAATAACAGGATACAACCCATTTTCAATGGGAAAAATAAAATAACAGGATACAACCCATTTTCAATGGGAAAAATAAAATAACAGGATACAACCCATTTTCAATGGGAAAAATAAAATAACAGGATACAACCCATTTTCAATGGGAAAAATAAAATAACAGGATACAACCCATTTTCAATGGGAAAAATAAAATAACAGGATACAACCCATTTTCAATGGAAAAAAATAAAATAACAGGATACAACCCATTTTCAATGGGAAAAATAAAATAACAGGATACAACCCATTTTCAATGGGAAAAATAAAATAACAGGATACAACCCATTTTCAATGGGAAAAATAAAATAACAGGATACAACCCATTTTCAATGGGAAAAATAAAATAACAGGATACAACCCATTTTCAATGGAAAAAAATAAAATAACAGGATACAACCCATTTTCAATGGGAAAAATAAAATAACAGGATACAACCCATTTTCAATGGGAAAAATAAAATAACAGGATACAACCCATTTTCAATGGGAAAAATAAAATAACAGGATACAACCCATTTTCAATGGGAAAAATAAAATAACAGGATACAACCCATTTTCAATGGGAAAAATAAAATAACAGGATACAACCCATTTTCAATGGGAAAAATAACTGGTCAGAAATCCGGTGTTGTCGAATGGAAAATTTGAAGTAAATGACATTCTTCTCTATATTATCTGTAGTTGTCTCTGCGTTTAATGGACGCTAGCCAAGCAACCACAAACTGTCTCCCTTATTCACTCACTAGCACATTTCTTGTCCACGTCCCTTGTTCACAGAAATCATTTCCCTTGTTCACAGAAATGATCGCTCTTGTTCACAGAAATCATTTCCCTTGTTCACAGAAATGATCGCTCTTGTTCACAGAAATCATTTCCCTTGTTCACAGAAATGATCGCTCTTGTTCACAGAAATCATCTCCTTAGATGTTCATGTAACAAATTTTAAAGCATCTATTGGTCTATCTATCTATTAGCTAAACCCTTTGTTGCCTTTTAGCATCGGGAATAGGAGAGTTTTCTGGAGACTGCACTCTTGTGTGCTGAGTCTATTGTGGAAGGAGAGTTTTCTGGAGACTGCACTCTTGTGTGCTGAGTCTATTGTGGAAGGAGAGTTTTCTGGAGACTGCACTCTTGTGTGCTGAGTCTATTGTGGAATTTGTCGCCAGTTTTATTTCAGTGGTCCATCGTTTTTGTGATCGACCTCCAATTAGTATATGAGTATAACCGCCATTTTACCCATCTGTTGTCTTTACTCTGATTTTGCTGTAAGATTCCGCAGGAATGAACGATGATCAGTTTTCTGGGTATGGCAAGTTTGGTCGCTTGATGCGCAGTAATATTGTGACATCTCAGAATGTTGGTAATTCCTCCAACCCACCTTCGTCTTCCTCTGCCTCTTGCTGTTTCCATTCACATGTTGTATGCTCTTGATGTATGGATTCGTTTTCAGTGTCGCTGAACCATTTCAGTCTTTGTTTTCAATATATTTGACCGCACACAATCTAACAGTTCTTTTCTGCTTCTGCGTTCGTTCTCAAACTCCTGCAGATTAGCAGGATGTAGTCCAGAGAACGGAATGAATTGTGATGGTTTACAGCATTGCTGCGATATCTGCGCCTTTCTGCCTGACACATCCGACTTCAGCATGACTGTGGGTCACTGACCCTATATGGGATGGGACAGCCAACTCCATCCCATAACCTCCTTAGTCGCCTCTTACGACATGCGTGGAAGGTAAACAGTGTTGCTATTCTTTCCTCCCCTTTCGGGCCCCGGCAAAACACTGGCGAAACAGTTCTTGTAATCTCTTTATTTCTCACATGATCTCTTCTTGTTCTGTTTGCTGCTTTTCTTAGACATCTCATTTCACACATTGTAAGCTTTATCTCTTGTTTTTTTTAGTTAGTGTCCATGTTTGACATTGATAAAGAACAATGACGGTATGAAGATTTATGATTTGCCTTTTGGTTTCCATTGGATAGATGTGTGTTTGAAGATGGTGTCAGATCATAAAATCATATTTGGTTTTATGAATTCTGGTCTCGATCTCTCTGTCCATTTTTCCATCAAATGTAAATGTCCAATTTGTTAATGTGCTGATTACTTAATTATATCTTTCAACTTTACTTTTTACAGAATACATTGACCTGACAAGGGACACTCAGGGAATTCTTGGGGGTCAAATTAGCAGAGAGGAACAAGACATTAGCAGGTTAATATAAGCAGTCTGTTATGTCTTCCAGTGATCGGTAGTATAACAAAGGACCCTATGTTCTGTCATCCAGTGATGGGTAGTATAACAGAGGGCCCTATGTTCTGTCATCCAGTGATGGGTAGTATAACAGCTATATGTTTACTTGGTTTGAATTATGTACATGGAGAGGAGAATATAAGACAGAATAATGAGAATGAGACTTCTATCTATTTGGTAAAGCCTTTGTTGCCTTTTAGCGTCAGGGGTAGAAGAGTTTTTTGGAGACGGAGCTCTTGTGTGCTGCGTATATTGTGGAATATGTCGCCTCTTTTATTTCGGTGGTCCATCGTTTTCGTGGTCAACCTCTAGGTCTGCCTTCACTGTATCTGTGTAGCAAAGCTTGCTGTCTGATGGTAGTCTGCTGATGTGTGCAAACCATTTGATCTGTTGTCTCTTAATATATACCAATATTGTATATATACCAATATATATTTAATATATACCAGATTGTTTTTGTCTTATGTCCTCATTCCTCACTCTGTCTCTTTGCGATATTTCTAGGATTCTGTGTAAGTATGCCATTTCAGTTGTCACAAGTTTACGTTTGTTTTGTGCTGTTGATGTCTATGTTTGGCTTTGGTAGCACAGTGTTGGCATAATAATCATTTTGAATAGTATTATTTTGGTGTTTTGAATCTACATTTTTGTTTTTAAGATTGATTGTATGAGACGAGGTCTGAGAATATGAGAGTAATGAGAATATGAGAGTAATGAGAATATGAGAGTAATGAGAATATGAGACAAGGTAACAAAAGTCTACAATCATTGAGACTTTCCTCTTGTTAAAGCCCGCAGTATTTCATCTATGGAATTATATTTTACACCTTCTGAGTTGGAGTCTTTATCTCAAAGTATTGCTCACACACTGAAAGTGAAATTCTCCTTGGCATGAAATAATCTATCTATCAATGTGCCATGTCCATTACAGAATGTTGTCCTTACTGCCACTCTGTAAGCTTTCTTCAGTGCAATTGGTCCAGCCTCTTCCAGTGTCATGTTCAGAAGTTCTTCGATATCCTGCATCGTAGTCTTGGTCTGACTCTTATTCTTTTTCCATGAACTTTCCCCTCCGTGTTTATGAAATAAATTCAAGTAGGAAGCATGAGGATAAATGAAAATAGTTCTTACAGCTGATGGGAATTGAACCCGGTCTGTTCTAGCAGCACCGAATCGCTTTACAACACAAGTAAACAGGCTCTCCGTACTTGACCAACCACATCCCCAAAAAAAGATGTGGCCCGGTCAAGACTTTCAGCCTGTGTACTCAAGTCACTGAGAACAGACCAATTGAAAAAAGGACTATTACAATGTTTTGATTGGTCTGTTCTCAGTGACTAGAGTACACAGGCTGAAAGTCTTGACCGGGCCACATCTTTTTTTGGGGATGTGGTTGGTCACGTACAGAAAACCTGTTTACTTGTGTTGCAAAACGATTCAGTGCTGCTAGAACAGACCTGGTTATGAAATAAAGCTACTGATAAACGTTCCCATTTCACACAAAAAAAAGATACAAGAGATATATTGTTCATAATTATTGGGTAGCACAATAAACAAACCATCAGGGTCTTAGGTTTGTCAGAGTTTTGACTTTTATTTGTCATATGTTTTTCAGAGATATGACTTTTTTACCTTGGATTTGTTTATTTCATGTGTTTGTCAGAGTTCTAGAGGCAAGTTTGGCTGACAGTAAAGGAAGTACAAAGAGGAAGAGGGGTGAACTGTGGTTCATTGACCCTCTCAATCCACATGAGCGCAGGAGACAAGAGGGTTGGCCTGTTGGACTCAAGAATGTAGGCAACACCTGTTGGTTCAGTGCAGTTATTCAGGTAAAAATCATGAAATGGATTTATTTGTTGGTTAACCTCTTCGTTACCACTACCCCTTATAAGTAATTATTTGTGTGCTACTGGCCCCCTTTCCATCCCTTCCCCCCCCCCCACCCTCCATCCATATCAATGTGCCATGAGTATTTTTTTTTCATTTTCTGCGACATTGAGACATATTTGGGAATATGATGTCAAGTCTGTGTTTTTAATGACCAATGGGAATACCAACAAAAGACGTTGCCAGCAACAAGCCTGCCGCCTTTACTTTACCCAGAAATTCTGGTACCCATATTCCTTACTCTGAGTTGATATAGTTGGTGATTTAGAACACATAGGTGAATATAAGATTTGAATGTCTTGACTGGGGTTACTCAACTGAGGAGGGTCTGGGCTTTTGTCAGAAAGGCTGTGGGCTGTCAAAAGCTACCTGCTCACAGTGAAAGGAATTACTTCATCATCATCATGTGCGAAGAGCTACCTGCTCACAGTGAAAGGAATTACTTCATCATCATCATGTGCAGAAGAGCTACCTGCTCACAGTGAAAGGAATTACTTCATCATCATCATGTGCAGAAGAGCTACCTGCTCACAGTGAAAGGAATTACTTCATCATCATCATCATGTGCAGAAGAGCTACCTGCTCACAGTGAAAGGAATTACTTCATCATCATCATGTGCAGAAGAGCTACCTGCTCACAGTGAAAGGAATTACTTCATCATCATCATCATGTGCGAAGAGCTACCTGCTCACAGTGAAAGAGCTTACATCATCATCATCATGTGCAGAAGAGCTACCTGCTCACAGTGAAAGGAATTACTTCATCATCATCATGTGCAGAAGAGCTACCTGCTCACAGTGAAAGGAATTACTTCATCATCATCATCATGTGCGAAGAGCTACCTGCTCACAGTGAAAGAGCTTACATCATCATCATGTGCGAAGAGCTACCTGCTCACAGTTAAAGAGCTAACATCATCATCAACACTCACTTGCATAGATGAATTAGTATTTCATATCAGCTTAATGTGCAAGAAAAATAGTTGTGGTGATCCGTCATTCAGAATGTCACATATAGATACACATTCACTTTATTTGTACAGAAAATATTCCAGTTTCATTGAATATGCTCATAATGGTCTTTAGTATTTTCTTTTAGTGAAATATTCTTTATACAGAATATGGGAGGAATTTTGGTGGGATATCTCCTTCTAAACCACAAACCAACACCTTCAAATACGTAGGTGTAACATTCTCATCAGATGGAAAGATGGACACCGAAATAAGACATTCGTTGTAGCGAAGCGAATCAAATACTGGGTCAATTATCCCTTTTTATTGCAACACAAAATGCTACCAGTGACAACAAAAAAAACACATCTTTTCCGAAGTATCTTCATTCCAACCCTGTGCTACTAATGTCAAACATGGACACCTTAACAACAAAACATAAGAGACAACTGGTTACAACAGAGATGAGATATCTGAGAAAAGCCACAGGAGTGACCAGAAGACACAGAATTAGAAATAATGTCATAAGAGAAAGAGTGGGTGTCATATCAATTCTACAATACATACAAAACCAACAGATACAATGATTTGGTCAACTGGAAAGAATGACGTGTGATTCATTAGTTTATAAAGCATATATGAAGAGAGGAGAAGCAGAAAGAAGAGCCAAAGGAAGACCTAGAGTACGCTGGATCGACAACATCAAAGAGACATTACACGAACACCAAATAACATCATCTGAAGCTGCTAGAAAAGCTAGAACAAGAACATTGTATCTCCCTCAACACCCATAAAGGGTAAAAGAGGAAGAAAAGAAGAAGAAGATGCTCCAAGATTGTTTGTAATGGAGAAATTCAATTGGAATGTTCATTCCAATGTAATATTTGTAGCGGCATAATGGTACAAAGCAAATAGCAACGGCGCTGGAGAAGAAATTAAATTCCCTTTAACATAAATGTCTTAGAAAAATGAAATATTGGGAATAATTCTTCTTTTGCGTTCAGGATTCTTTTGGTCTTGCTAGATATTCAGGCCAGTCTCCAGGAGAAAATTCCGTCTTCTCCAGGTCGGAGCGGTTGCCCCAAAGTTTTTTTGCCTTAGTTCAGTCCCGTACAGCCATGTTTTGTTTCGTAGTTCTTTTTAATCTAGACAGTCTTGGAATATATGTTCAGAGGTCTGTATTCCTGTTCCGCATGTATTCGTTTATTTGGGCTTCCCTGATCCGATACAGGTTGCCCTGTAGTCTGTAGTGACCAGTTCTAAGTTAAAAGATGATGATCGATTGTTGTGGGAAGAATTCAAATCAAACAATCAACATGAAAAAGATGAAAGAGGTAGAGGATTGACTTCATTGTACTTGGATTACCCCCGTATGTACGTCTCAATGATGTGGTATGCCGCGTGCTAAGATTACCACTCATAGCACGTAACTGTAGTTTCACAAGATAATCCCCAGGGATCTCTGTAAAAAAGACACCATGAACAGGATTCAAATCAATGACCTCTTGAACACAAAGTTAATAGCTTATCGACTACAAGACTGAAGCCAGAGACTGCAAACTTATATAGGAAATGTACTTAGAATGAATTAAAATAGACTGCCATTACAAATATTAATATAGTAAGTAAAAAAGTAAAGTAACCCATATCATTTATTAATGCTGTAGGGGTGTGAGATGTTAGAGATCTCACATTTCAGAGGCTCTGCAAATGAGGGTGGTAGCCATCTCCTCTCCCTCGCAGTCTTTACTTCCCGGATTAATCCGGTACCCATTTAAGGCTGGGTCGACCCGGGAGCCGTTGCGATCTGAGAAACATTTTTCGACTCAACTGGGAAATGAACCCAGGCCCACTCATAGGCGAAGCCAGTGCGCTAACCACTGCGCTACACGGCTCCCTGATATTAATATAGGTGCCAGATGACAAAAGAAAAGAACACTAAGAGAAACTTGTTGCAAAACAACTATCAACGAGTCAATGAATGTGAGTGTCGGCAACATGCAAGAACTACATACACCGGCATAACATTGCATAAGCTGTAGAGCACTGGTTTCTACCCTATGCACTGTATTTAGCACTGAAGGAATAACGATAGATAGGACTCAACTTCATGCCATTAACCACCACAGCACATTCTCATGATGCGATATATTTCAGTTTCGAAACTCATCTTGTTGCCTGTGATATTCAGGTCACTGCACTACAATCATGTGAATAGATAAATAAAAAGTATCAATTCTGAAGGGTATTTAGTGCTAGGTACACATTGAACTTCCTGGAACGTTGACAGATAAGCAAATGCCCTGACTGTGCCGCTGTCTCACAAAAATCACATATTGCCCTGACTGTGCCGCTGTCTCACAAAAATCACATATTGCCCTGACTGTGCCGCTGTCTCACAAAAATCACATATTGCCCTGACTGTGCCGCTGTCTCACAAAAATCACATATTGCCCTGACTGTGCCGCTGTCTCACAAAAATCACATATTGCCCTGACTGTGCCGCTGTCTCACAAAAATCACATATTGCCCTGACTGTGCCGCTGTCTCACAAAAATCACATATTGCCCTGACTGTGCCGCTGTCTCACAAAAATCACATATTGCCCTGACTGTGCCGCTGTCTCACAAAAATCACATATTGCCCTGACTGTGCCGCTGTCTCACAAAAATCACATATTGCCCTGACTGTGCCGCTGTCTCACAAAAATCACATATTGCCCTGACTGTGCCGCTGTCTCACAAAAATCACATATTGCCCTGACTGTGCCGCTGTCTCACAAAAATCACATATTGCCCTGACTGTGCCGCTGTCTCACAAAAATCACATATTGCCCTGACTGTGCCGCTGTCTCACAAACATCACATATTGCCCTGACTGTGCCGCTGTCTCACAAACATCACATATATATATATATATTGTCTATTGTCTGTCTTCAGGTGAATGATGGCTGATCTTATTCTCACTAGTTGTTAAGCGTATGGGTGGGAGCTTAAGCTGTCATTTCAAGGCCAGATGTATCACCGAGGTTGAATTTAGTCCATGTTTGTTCAAGGTTATCTTGATGTTTTCTATCCAACATTTTTTGGTCTACTTTGATTTTACGCCCGGATATTCTTTTGTTATATGCTGTTATTAGTATTTGGTTTGGGTTCATTCTCATAAGGTGACCGAACCATTTTACTTGTTGTCTTTCGGCATGCTCAAACATGATATTATACCAACTCTTTTCCTAATTTCTTCATTTTTATTTTATCTAGTTTAGTAACCACGGCAGCTTTTCTCAGACACTTCATTTCACATGTAGCGATTTTCCTCTGCTGCGAGACTGTTAAAGACCATGTTTGACATTAGTAGCAGAGTAGTGGTATAAAAATTGTAGATATTATATGTTTTTTAAATTTCCATCTTGATCTTTGGTGAAGAAGTAATTGTGAAAGTTGATGAAATTTATTTATTTATTTATTTGTATATTATTTCTTTTTCATTTTCAGTCCCTTTTTCACATACACAAATTCAAAGATGTTGTACTTAACTACAAAACTAGGCCTCTCCTGGAGAATGAGGTATGTATCTTCTATAATATAAGTTTTGTACTAGGAGTTATCGATAATTATTTGATCATTCGTACATAACCTTTTTGTGTTTTGTAACTTCAGGAAAACAAGAGGTATCCTAAATCAACCCTTATGTATGATTCTCAACAATATTCATGGTCCATCTTATGTGTAATTTTCAATAATATTTGTGGTCCATCTTACGTGCGATTCTCAACAATATTCATAGTCCATCTTATGTGAGAGCATGTCCTGACTTTGTATCCATTGTATCCGAACCTGATTGAAAAAAACTTTGGAGCCATACAGTTATATAGACAAGATTAGACAAGAAAAATGGAAGCCATACAGTTTAATAGACAAAATTAGACAAGAAAAATGGAAGCCATACAGTTATATAGACACAATTAGACAAGAAAAATGGAAGCCATGCAGTTATAAAGACACAATTAGACAAGAAAAATGGAAGCCATACAGTTATATCAATCAATCAATAAAACCCATAACCCTTCAGGGTTGTAGGGGTACCACATTGGAAGCTTCAGCACACAGAGTCCTCCAGCGAATTCTATCCTCAGCGATGCGGATGAGTGTGGAAATATCTAGCCCTGTCCATTCCTTGATGTTGTCTGTCCATGTCTTTATTTGTCCTCCTCTGCTTCTTCCACCCTCGACAGTTCCCTGCAGTATTGTTTTTGACAAGGAATCGTGCCTGCATACATGTCCGAACCATGCTAGTTTTCGTCGTTTCACTATTGACAGCAATGCCTTATATAGACAAGATTAGACAAGATAAGACAAGACAAATGGCAGTCTGAGGACAATGGGAGGGGTTATTGGCATCAGCACTCTTGGTGGAACAACGATGTACAAGATGCATGGAGCGGCACGCAGCTGCTGGAACAACGGTGTACAGGTTGCTTGGAACGGCAAACATTTGCTAGAACAACGGTGTAGAAGACGTGTAGAGCAGCATGCAGCTGCTGGAACAACAGTGTACAACTTGTTAAACCTAATCTTGTCTTACAACTGAAGCAGAGCAAAGTTCACAAGTTCACAAAGAGATTGCTAAATTTGCTAAGGAGACAAGATGGGATGAATTTTGCCAAGTGATTCCAAGTGAGAAGTCACTAAAACTATTTTGCCGCCTGCATAAATTCATGAATGGCCTACCAAAACGCAGATGCATCCCTAATTTTCAGAGCAAAGTTCTCATCTAAGATTGATGACATGAAGGAAGCAGCTCTGCTTGCATATGCACACATTGGTCAGAGAAACTTGAGAACATATCAAGAAATCTGGAAAAATATTACAGAAATGTGAAAAGAGGTCTGTCAAGATAAAAAGACAGACAAAGACTAGAGCACCAGTGTGTCATGTGACGTATTCTTTCCAAATCGTTGTCTTGCCAATGAACTCTGTGAACTCCCTTCTGTCTTGGGCAATGCAGCTTGTATTTTCCAACAATGTATTAATATTATCTTTAATGTTGTCATTCCATCATCTTCTTAGTCTGCCCTTTCTTCTCTTAGATTAATCTATTGGAAATTTCTAGGCTCAATATTCCTGTAGATTATATATAGAATATAAATACCTCTATGTAAGACAGTCTCTCATTCATTCCATGTAAATAAAGGTAGGTCCCATGACAGCAACCTGTCATTGGGGATGAAGATAACTCTTCATGTACTATGCCGCAGAAACTATTAGGTGGAATGACCAGTTCCCTTCCTTGCTGCATTTACCTTTCCCAACACACATTTTGTACCCATTTACAGCTGTGTTGACTGAAAGAGCAGTCATGTCAGGCGAGAAATCACGACCCTGATTTTTTTCTTCCGCGCGTGGTTTGGAACCTCGCAAGATGTAATCTAGTGATACTAAGCAAGCTCACTACCAAGTTACCGCTCTCCGCTCATGTAAATAAGTGCCTTACTAATTATGAATACATTAATATTTCATTATCAACAGACCGGCCACAATATTCGCTTCGTGTCCGAACTGCGACAGCTGTTTGCTCTTATGGTAGGCTCAGAAAGGAAGTATGTGGATCCTGGTAAGTCAGTCAACATCCTGAAGGAGGCATCATCTACATCTGTACAGGATGGTCAGCAGGTGGGTCTGGCACATGTAAAAATATTTTCTATCTATCTTTCTAGCTATATATTTTATCTATCTATCGTCTTTTATCTGTTTTTGCTGTAAGGTGTCGCAGGGTTGAATGACCATCAGTTTGTGGGAGCTAGGCAGTATTCACATATGTTGATTTCATTAACAACCACATATATTGATTTCATTAACAACCACATATATTGATTTCATTAACAACCACATATATTGATTTCATTAACAACCACATATGTTGATTTCATTCACTACCACATATATTGATTTCATTCACAACCACATATGTTGATTTCATTCACAACCACATATGTTGACTTCATTCACAACCACATATGTTGACTTCATTCACAACCACATATGTTGACTTCATTCACTACCACATATGTTGACTTCATTCACTACCACATATGTTGACTGCTTGATTGATCTGAAATGATTGAGAATTTTCAATATTTTCCCAGCAGGATGTGAGTGAGTTCCAACACAAGCTTCTTGAGTGGCTGGAGGATGCTTTCAATGTTGCTCCATCTGTGAGGTAATAAGTCTAAATTTGGTAGAAATCATGCTCTGGTGGGGGATGTTTGTGGGATTAATAATTGATGTTAAAAATCACATCATGATGATAGATGTCATAGGTGTCACATGACAATGGTAGATGTTAATACACGTCACATGATGGTGGTAGATGTTAATACGTGTCACATGATGATGGTGTTAATACATGTCACATGATAATGGTAGATGTCCCATGGCAGTAACCTGCTGTCGGGATGAAGATAACTCTTCGTGTGCTAAGCTGCAGCAACTATTAGGTGGGGTGGCCAGTTCCCTTCCTTGCTGTCTTTTCCTCCCCAAACTCCTGCATCAGGTACTCATTTACAGCTGAGCCGACTGGAAAAGTGGTTGTGTCAAGCGAGAAATCACAACCCGGATTGATTTCGAACCTGACACACTGTATCCTGGTGATTGCAAGCAAGCTCTCTATCAACTAGGTTACCCACTTCCCTTTAATATATATATATATATATATATATATATTTGGGTGCAGACATACACAGTGCAAGAATTGTAGGCGGTCGGTGGATTATATAACGTTAATACATTCAATAGGTTATTGGATTAGAGAATTGCTGCCGTAAGATGCTACAGAAGTATTTTGAGAATACTGTGGAGAAAAGGCAAGTGATAAAATGATAAGAACATTAAAAAAAGAAGAGGGATGGCTCCTAAGCAACATTATAACGAGAATTGTACACTTTTTGGCTATATAAAGAAGCATAACAGCATGGAAAAATTAGTAATGGAAGGTATGGTTGCTGGTAAGAGGAATAATAATAATAATAAAACCCATAACCCGTTGGGGTCGTAGGGGAGTCACATTGAAACATTTGGTAAAGAAATATCTCCATGTATCTCTATTCTCTACCATCCTGATGAGTTTGGAAACTTCACACCCTGTTCATTCTTTGATATTATCCAGCCATGTCTTCTTCTGGCCACCTCGTCTTCTTCCACCCTCCGCCTTGAAGAATGTTTTGTCGTCGAGGAATGTCTCATCAAGTACTACTGGAGTTTACGAAGTTTCACAATTGTTGTCCCGCTACTAAATTAATTTTATCATGCACAAACACATTGGTCGTACTTTGTCAATAACAGATAACCAACACGTCATGGAATGAGAGCGAGTCACCAACTGAAGTTATTGTCAACATAAGAGGAGTCAGACAGTTGTGGAGACACCTGATTGATCATATTACTCAGCATAGCACTTTATTGATTGAGTGATTGATTTATTAGCATATAAACATCTATCTAACTATAAGCTCATAAACCCATCAGCACAGTACTTGGTTGATTGATTGATTTATCAGCATAGTACTTGATTGGTTGATTGATAAACATCTATCTAACTATAAGCTCATAAACCCATCAGCACAGTACTTGGTTGATTGATTGATTTATCAGCATAGTACTTGATTGGTTGATTGATAAACATCTATCTATCTATAAGCTCATAAACCCATCAGCACAGTACTTGGTTGATTGATTGATTTATCAGCATAGTACTTGATTGGTTGATTGATAAACATCTATCTAACTATAAGCTCATAAACCCATCAGCACAGTACTTGGTTGATTGATTGATTTATCAGCATAGTACTTGATTGGTTGATTGATAAACATCTATCTATCTATAAGCTCATAAACCCATCAGCACAGTACTTGGTTGATTGATTGATTTATCAACATAGTACTTGATTGGCTGATTGATAAACATCTATCTAACCATAAACTCATACTCATCACGGTCGTAAGGGTACCACATTGGATGCATCAACACACAGAATCCTCCAGCGATTTCTATCTACAACAGCGCAGACGAATGAAGAAAAATCTTGACCTATCCAAACCTCAATGTTGTCTGTCGATGCTTTAGTTTGTCCTCTGCTTCTCCCACCTTCAACTTTTGCATGTAGTATAAATTATGACAAGGAATCATGTCTGCAAACAGATTATATAACCATAGATTATTTTTGATTATATAACCATAGATTATTTTTGATTATATAAACTATAGATTATTTTTGATTATATAACCATAGATTATTGTTTATTATATAAACTATAGATTATTTTTTATTATATAACTATAGATTATTTTTGTTTATAAACATGTAGAGATCTATTTTTGCAGTGGCCATCAGGAGAACAGAGAGAACCCAGTTCACCAACTGTTTCAAGGAAAATACAAGGCAGAGGGTGTCCACGAGGGTAAGTTTGAACATGTTCTTCATACGGGTTTTTAGTCTTGATTCTTGATTAGAAACTGGCTTAACAGTACGTGGGACATTACTGTAAGTGCTCCGCCTTCCACTCCAGCAGCCATCCCAGTGTATGTAGACTCAGAGTTCAGGTCAGGTGTTGATTGTGTGATCTTCGAGACTTTCCAAAAATTTACTTTTCCTTCCCTCACCTCTAGATACTCCCATTTCTAACATTCTCTGTATGTGTACGTTCTCAACCTCATTGACATCATGTATTTAGTTATACTTGTTACAACAGAAATTACTACATAGAATTCTTGGAGTAACAAATAGAGAGAATCAGAAATGAAAACAATCGAAGACTAACAAACATAATGCCAATCCTGGATTACAACAGGTTAAGTGGTTTTCACGTGCTTCCAGACTTCAATCAGATAAAAAGGGAAATGTATGTCCTATGGTAGCAACCTGTCGTCAGGGATGAAGATAACTCTTCATGTACTAAGCCGCAGCAACTATTAGGTGAGGTGGTCAGTTCCCTTCCTTGCTGTCTTTACCTCTGCTAACTCATGCGTCAGGTACTCATTTACAGCTGAGTCGACTGGAGGAGTGGTTCATGTCAAGCGAGAAATCACAACACAGATTTTTTTTGTCAGGACGTGGTTTCAAACCAGGCACACTGTAACACAGTGATAGCAAGCAAGCTCACTATCAGCTAAGCTACCATTGCTATATAGACACGGTTGATATAAAACCAGAGGCAGACCATGCAAAAGAAGGACTACAGAAATAAAAGCTGGCGCTTCAAGGCATAAAGCGAAAATAAGAAGACCCATGCAATGCTCTGTATACTGTTGACATGCTTAGATGGTTCGGCTTGGCCACTTAATGAGAATGAACCCTTATTGGCCAGCTGCATGAGCATACATGAAAATTGAAACAGTAAGAGGTAGAGGAAGACAAGAAGAAGGTGGATTGAAAGAGTTACCAATGTTCTGAGATGTAACAATAGTACTGCATATCAAACGACCAAATGTGCCGCAGTAAGATAACCATCTTCATTCAATCCTGAGACGCATTAGAGCAAAAACAGAGAAAAGATAACAGATAGATAGAAATGCTTAGATATATAACACCAAGTGCCTTCTCCTCAACGAAGGTGGGATACAAGGGACCTACAATATCCCTTGTTTCTTATCTTGATGGTGCACTCTGCTAGACTGTAACCTGTCCATCTCGTGATGTTACTCTTCCACTTGTATCTCTGCCTACCTCGTGCTCGCTCTCCCTAGACCCCCACCCTCAAGTACGGTCTTCAACAAATCGTCATGTCTTTTAAGATGTCCAAAATATTTTATTCGTTTCATCTGCATTCTCTTTAATAGATCTTTTATCATAAGAAATATTGATCAAGTCAATAAGAAAGCCACAAACACCAACACAAGATGACTATCACATTATGAACAGACCAGAACAAGTTATAATTCTACATCTCAGAACAAGACACAACCGACTCCGCAGTCACATGTATACAAAGTTCAAGATTGGCAACACGGCCATGTGTACATGTGGACAGGCAGCACAGAGTGCCAAACATATACTTCAAGAGTGTTCTGAGCATGAAATGCTTAGGCATACATATTGGCCAGAGGAAACAACACTGGAATCAAAGCTCTATGGGACACTGTATGAACTACAAAAGACAGTGAGTTTTATTAAGGAGACAGAATTACAGATATAGACATGTTTCAAGTGAACGAAAGAAGAAGAAGAAGAAATTTTCTTAGAATTTCTTTCTTTATTTTCTCCTCTTTCCATGAAGCTCTCCTTATTCTTCTATATATCTATATCACAAATACATGAATTCTCTTTGAGGCGTTCCCTCGTATAGACATATGCAAACCAGAAGAAAAGGAGTGAGCAAGAAGATATAGGAAATAATAATAGTCTTAAAAGATGGAAAGGTACCAGTCGGTTATGTTGAGGCCTGCGTAGCATGTACCAGTCGGTTATGTTGAGGCCTGCGTAGCATGTACCAGTCGGTTATGTTGAGACCTGTGTAGCATGTACCAGTTGGTTATGTTGAGACCTGTGTAGCATGTACCAGTCGGTTATGTTGAGACCTGTGTAGCAGGTACCAGTCGGCTATGTTGAGACCTGTGTAGCATGTACCAGTCGGTTATGTTGAGACCTGTGTAGCATGTACCAGTTGGTTATGTTGAGACCTGTGTAGCAGGTACCAGTTGGTTATGTTGAGACCTGTGTAGCATGTACCAGTCGTTTATGTTGAGACCTGTGTAGCATGTACCAGGCGGTTCTGTTGAGACCTGTGTAGTCTTGAGACATTGAACATTTTTTTTTACATTCATTTTTATATTTTATTTTCAGGCAAAGTTTTCAGTCAGGAAGTTACATTTGGTCAGTACCCTTTGAATGTGGTGGGTTTCCGAGACATCCACGAGAGTCTAGAGGCAACAACTGCCCAGGGGGAGATTGAGACCATCAGTGGAGATTCTAGCCAGAAATCGGGACAGGAGGTATGTAACAAGTGACTGATATCATTTATTGTTTCATTTAGAGGATGGACAACCTATTTTTAGCTGGGTTTCGGGTAATTTTAAGTTATTTGCCCGCCGACCAGCAGGTTCATATTTTGAGTCCATTCATTGTTTAATGTGCGATGGTCAAGGAATGATACCATTGCTACCGAGCAAGTGCGGTAGTCAGATTGCCATAAGTTAACAGGGGTGAATAAGTAAGACAAAAGTAAGAAGTGGAGACAAGACATGTAGTGACAATGTTTTTTTTCAAATGTGACAGGCTGTTAACAATGTGTGTCTGTGTATATATATATATATATATATATAGGAATGGCATTAAATTACAGACTAAGCTGAAAGTTTGCAGAGCAGTGGTACTTCATTCTGTTATACGCTGGTGGGACATGGACTGTGTATAGACGTCCTGTGAGGAAACTCAATCACTTTCACACAGCTTGTCTCAGAAAAAAATTATGAACGTCAGATGGCAAGACAAGATTCCGGAGACCACTGTCTTTGAAAGATCTGGTATGCCTAGCAATGACGCTATTCTGATGGCGACACCAGTTAATTGGCCAGGTCATCGCCTGCCAATAATACTTCTGTATAGTGAGTAACAAAGGGCAAACATTCTCAATTTAGCCAAAAGACGCGTCACAAGGACACGTTAAAGACCTCCTGAAAGCATTTGAAATAGACCAATACACATGGGAATAACTTGCGCAAAATAGATCTACATGGTGCTTTACAATTTAAAAAATGGTACATCATCTTGTGAAAAGAGGAAAAATGCAGCAGCTCAACAGCGGAGAGTAGCTAGAAAATCACGGGTAGACCAAAACCATCTACTGTGGTCATTCCATGCATGAACTGTCCAAATACATTTGTGGCTTAAATAGCCATCTACTACTCATAAACAAGGACCGTAACTGAATTTCCTAAAGGGGATGTAACAAATGGTCATCACTGGTGGTGGGCAAACAACAGCTATATATATATATATATATATATATATATATATTCTGCAATAATTATAATGCAGAAATCCAGGCAATTAGTGTGGCAGCTAAAAAACTGCTGAACTTCAACTCTGGCCTACAGCCTGTGGTATTCCTGACAGATGCAAGGTCAGTGCTTCAAGCTCTCCAGTCTGGAAAACTAACAGACTTGCAAAAACTACTTAACGAATTGTCGTACCAGTATAGGGTAACCATGCAGTGGATACCCTCTCACTGTGGAATACCAGGAAATGAAAAAGCAGACCAACTGGCTAAGGAAGGTGATGCTGAAGACCAACCAGATATACCAATCACCTACCATCAGAAAAAACAGATGATCATGTCAATAAGAAAGCCACAAACACCAACACAAGATGACTATCACATTATGAACAGATCAGAACAAGTTATAATTCAAAGTCTCAGAACAGGACACAACCGACTCCGCAGTCACATGTATACAAAGTTCAAGATTGGCAACACAGCCATGTGTACATGTGGACAGGCAGCACAGAGTGCCAAACATATACTTCAAGAGTTTTCTGAGCATGAAACGCTGAGGCAGACATTGGCCAGAGAAAACAACACTGGAGTCAAAGCTCTATGGGACACTGTATGAACTACAAAAGACAGTGAGTTTTATTCACGAGACAGAATTACAGATATAGACATGTTTCAAGTGAACGAAAGAATAAGAAGAATATATATATATACACTCAAGAATGTAGTATTTCTTAAACAGCCTGGTCTGACAGTACAAATGGTCTGGCAAGCCTGGTTTGGCCCACATAGTTTTACACACCTTTCCCCCACTTAAGGCAATGTCAGGATCCTAGAGCCAACTGCTACCTTCATGAGAGTATGAACAAGAAGATCCATATATACAGAATACTTCAATAATTGTTTTCTAACTAATTAAACTTTTTTTTTTGCTATCCACAACAGATCTGGTTCACTCATTTGCCAGTGGTTTTAACCTTTGAACTGTCCCGGTTTGGTTTCAACCAGAGGTTAAACAGAGCAGAGAAGATTCACCAACAGCTCTCGTTTCCCCCTGTAATATATTTAGATAGGTAAGCTTTTATGTGGTTGGCTGAACTGATGTATGTGGTGAGACAGAATGAATAGTGATTTGCGGATGCGTCTGTGGGTCTCACCAATGGCTC
Source organism: Meghimatium bilineatum (assembly GCA_034231615.1). Taxonomy (NCBI): domain Eukaryota; kingdom Metazoa; phylum Mollusca; class Gastropoda; order Stylommatophora; family Philomycidae; genus Meghimatium; species Meghimatium bilineatum. The sequence continues at coordinate 19,721,478 of CM067302.1, forward strand.
ACTAGATAAACCACCCATGCAACAGAAAACCTTAGTAGATGACATGCCTTTATATTGAGGTTATCTTCTTATAGAAGCTTCATGGCATGTCATCTATACAATCCTGTAGTCGTAACCTTCGATAACAGTTACCATGTTGTTCCGACAGGCTGACGTGCTTGAACTAGTTACGGGCATGGCGTGGGTGGACGGAACAACAAAGAAACCTGTTGCAAGGGCCAGAGTTGTGCCCTGATGTAGAAGTCTGTTTCAGCAGCATTTGACTCGAAATACTATCGAGTAGGATGGCTGCTGGAACAGAGGGCAGAGCACTAATGGGAATGCCCCACTTGCTGTGAGGCCAATTTCTAATCAAGAAGAATAGTGATTGGCTGAACTGATATATGTGGTGAGACAGAATGAATAGTGATTGGCTGAACTGACATCGCAACTCTCCAGACAGATCTATTGTTGCTCAGTCCGTTTAAGCAGATAGTAATGCGAACAACACACACGGTTCTAGTATCACGCTCCTCAATCTTCTGTCCACTCTTCCACTCAATCTTCCACTCAATATCCTGTTCTCTTCTTCTTCAGCGCTCATTCTCAAGTTCACTCCCGCTAGATTTCTTGATCCATTTAGTAGAACAATTGTCCTACTACATTTCCAGAAGGATCTAGTCCAGAGAATGGAAATGTGTTATGTTGCCATTTTATTTGTGCAAATGACCCAACACGTCCATCTTTGGTGGGATATTCTGTTCCATCTTCTTTTTAATCTTTTACTCAAATAAATTTTCCATCCACTCTTGCACTCAATCTTCCATCCATTCTTCCAATATTTCATCAACTCTTTCAATCTTCCATGCACAGTTCAAATCTTCCATCCATTCTTTCAATCTTCCATGCACAGTTCAAATCTTCCATCCATTCTTCCAATCTTTTGCTCAAACCTCCATTCAATATTTTGCAGAAACCCCCACTCAGTCTTCCAATATTTTGTTCAAACCTCCCCTCAATCTTTTGCTCAAACCTGCACTCATTCTTCCAATCATTTGCTCAAACCTGCACTCATTCTTCCAATCCTTTCCTCAAACTCCCACTCATTCTTCCAATCCTTTCCTCAAACTCCCACTCATTCTTCCAATCCTTTCCTCAAACTCCCACTCATTCTTCCATTCTTTTTCTCAAATCTCCACTCATTCTTCTAATCTTTTGTTCAAACATCCCCTCACTCATTTCCTCAAACCTCCACTCATTCTTCCAATATTTTGCTCAAACCTCCACTCATTCTTCCATTCTTTTTCTCAAACCTCCTCTCATTCTTCAATCTTTTGCTCACACTTCCACTCATTCTTCCACTCATTTTTCTACACAAAATCTTCCTCTCAACATTCCCTCAATTGTGCTTACATACGAAGTTGTGTCTCATCTAGAAAACATCACTATTTTCTAACTCATTTGTAGAAAAAATAGCGGAAATCCCATCCGTAGAAAATGTCAAATTCCACGATTATATTTTAGTTTTATTTTTGTGCCAGGTACCTTGAATGCAACAAGACTATGACTCGCCAGAAACGGGAGGAAGCCAGAAAATTAAAAGATGAACTCAGTAGTCTGCAGGCCAGATTGGATAAGTGAGTGTTTAGTCGGTAGATACTCGGTTATTTTTCTTTATGGGTAGAAAGAAGCATGCATATCTGTCTCTGTCCTCAATCTGTGATTCTCTTTCCCTCAGTCAATGACTTTCCCTCAGTCAATTACTCTTTCCCTCAGTCAATGACGCTTTCCCTCAGTCAATGACTCTCTTTCCCTCAGTCAATGACTCTTTCCCTCAGTCAGTGATTCTCTTTCCCTCGGTCAATGACTCTTTCCCTCAGTCAATGACTCTCTTTCCCTCAGTCAATGACTCTTTCCCTCAGTGAGTGATTCTCTTTCCCTCGGTCAATGATTCTCTTTCCCTCTGTCAATGACTCTCTTTCCCTCAGTCAATGACTCTTTCCCTCAGTCAGTGATTCTCTTTCCCCTCAGTCAATGTCTCTTTCCCTCAGTCAATGACTCTCTTTCCCTCGGTCAATGACTCTTTCCCTCAGTCAGTGATTCTCTTTCCCCTCAGTCAATGACTCTCTTTCCCTCAGTCAATGACTCTTTCCCTCAGTCAATGATTCTCTTTTCCTCTGTCAATGATTCTCTTTCCCTCTGTCAATGATTCTCTTCTCCTCAGTCAATGACTTTATTTCAGTTTATCTCTCTTTCTCTCAGTCTATGACTCTCAGTCTGACTTTTTCAATGACTCTTTCTCTCAGTCAGACTCCCTCAGTATATGACTTTCTCTCAATATATGACTCCATCAGCCTGTGACTCTTTCTCTCAGTCTATGACTTCTCTCTGTCTATGACTTTTTCTCAATCTATTTCTTTCAATGATTTTTCCCCTCAGTCTATGACTCTCTCCTCCTCATTCTATGACTCTTTCCCTGTCTGACTTTTTCTATGACTCTACCCTCAGTCTATGATTCTCCCACAGTGTATGACTCCTTACACGATTTCACCATCTGTATTTGTTCAGGTTTGTCTTGATGTTGTCTATCCATCTTGTTCTCAATCTCTTCCTCTGTCCTTGGTATCTACTTGTTATAACTGAATTAATTTTGAGACAATGATTTTTGTAACAGGTTCATGAACTATGGGTCAAGCAGCAAGAGGTACCCGTTGCCAGATGTGTTGCAGTATGCCCTTGAGTTTGCGGAGAGTTCGCCCTTGCATCAGCCACCGTCCACACCTCACCACTCTGTTGATGTTGAAATGGAACTTCCTGTGTCATGCTCCAAGTGAGTACAGGTTCCTTTTATTTATATTTGAAGATTTGCATAAAAGTGACCTTTTGAGAGAAAATGCATTGAGATTGATGATTCTCAACATGTGTCAGAGGGGGGGGGGGGGCATGGAAAAAAGTTGTGAGTACTGCCTACTGTGACTACTACAGATCTTCCCTATTCTAAATATAGTATGATTGTATGTAAACACACTCTAGATATAGTATGATTGTATGTAAACACACTCTAAATATAGTGGGATTGTATGTAAATACACTCTAGATATAGTATGATTGTATGTAAACACACTCTAAATATTGTATGATTGTATATACACACTCTAAATATAGTATGATTGTGTGTAAACACACTATAGTATAGTATGATTGTGTGTAAACACACTCTAAATATAGTAGGATTGTGTGTAAACACACTCTAAATATAGTAGGATTGTGTGTAAACACACTATAAATATATCCTAGCTCTAATAGATCATTCTACAACCTAATCCTAGCTCTAATAGATCATTCTACAACATAATCCTTGCTCTAACAGATCATTCTACAACCTATACAACCTAATCCTAGCTCTAATAGATCATTCTACAACATAATCCTTGCTCTAACAGATCATTCTACAACCTATACAACCTAATCCTAGCTCTAATAGATCATTCTACAATCTATACAACCTAATCCTTGCTCTAATAGATCATTCTACAATCTATACAACCTAATACTAGCTCTAATAGATCATTCTACAATCTATTCAACCTAATCCTAGCTCTAATAGATCATTCTACAACCTAATCCTAGCTCTAATAGATCATTCTACAACCTAATCCTAGCTCTAATAGATCATTCTACAACCTATAAAACCTAATCCTAGCTCTAATAGATCATTCTACAACCTAATCCTTGCTCTAACAGATCATTCTACAACCTATACAACCTAATCCTAGCTCTAATAGATCATTCTACAATCTATACAACCTAATCCTTGCTCTAATAGATCATTCTACAATCTATACAACCTAATCCTAGCTCTAATAGATCATTCTACAATCTATACAACCTAATCCTAGCTCTAATAGATCATTCTACAACCTATACAACCTAATCCTAGCTCTAATAGATCATTCTACAACATAATCCTTGCTCTAACAGATCATTCTACAACCTATACAACCTAATCCTAGCTCTAATAGATCATTCTACAACCTATACAACCTAATCCTAGCTCTAATAGATCATTCTACAACCTATACAACCTAATCCTAGTTCTAATAGATAATTCTACAACCTATACAACCTAATCCTAGCTCTAATAGATCATTCTACAATCTATACAACCTAATCCTAGCTCTAATAGATCATTCTACAACCTATACAACCTAATCCTAGCTCTAATAGATCATTCTACAACCTATACAACCTAATCCTAGCTCTAATAGATCATTCTACAATCTATACAACCTAATCCTAGCTCTAATAGATCATTCTACAACATAATCCTTGCTCTAATAAATCATAGCCCAACAACATAATTAAACAAGTACTTTACTCAAACCGACAGGGAATGAGAAGAGTCGAAAGATCGAGATACACATAGAGGAAAGAAACCTCATCAATTGGAACCTTGTCCGTGTGTTGCCAGAACCAAAAAGGGGGGCAAAGAATAGCGATATTGTTACCTGCCAGACATGTCATAAGGGGCTGCTAAGGAATTTTGGGATGGAGTTGGCTAACTAGTCCCATATAGGGTTGAAGTGACCCAGAGGTCATGCTGAAGTCAGATCATGTGTCAGACCAAAAGGCACAGATATCGCAGCTAAGCTGTATGACACATGACAATGACACAGTGCATTCTGTTCCCCGGACTACATCCTGCTGATCTGCAGGAGTTTGAGAACGCACGAAGAAGTAGTTATTCTCATGTGATGGTAATATTGTCTAGAATTTCAATTGTGGCTTTGTTTTTCTTTCTAGCAGAGACATCCAACAAGTTTCCCTTACCCACACCATAGAATACGATTGTATCACGCCTTCAGATGACGCAACGCTAACACAATTGTCTCGGACATCCGCGACAACAACACCAACCACTCCTATAACTCCAACCCCCTCATTAACTGCTGATACCTCCCACCACTGTGGTACACCCACTCCTATTAAAGACAGAAATACTCCGAACAAACAGCAGCAGTCCTCTTCAGCGTTGTCTTCCTCAGTTCCCGAAACGAAAAAATTCAAAGACTCTTCCGTTCAAGTTGAGTTCAACGCAGCTTTAATGCCAACCTCCATGGCTCCTTTGTCATCAAATCAGCCTCATTTCTTATCACCATCACATCTTACAACCCCATACTTGCAACCCAGTTCATCCCAAGATCTCCACAGACTCCCTTCCTCACTGGATCCCCACCCTCGTAGTGTCACAACGGAGGAGCTCAGAGTCCTTCAAGACTGTCTCCAGAGATGGAGAGAGGAAGTGGAGGCTGATGTTAGAGGTTTGTGCAGATTTTTAATATCAATGTTCTTTTTTAAATTGGTAGCGTATCTTATTAAGGATGTAGCCACCAAACTAGAACTTTTTGTCTGTAGTGAGATATAGCCACCAAACCAGAACTTTTTGTCTGTAGTGAGATATAGCCACCAAACCAGAACTTTTTGTCTGTAGTGAGATATAGCCACCAAACCAGCATTTTTTGTTTGTAGTGAGATATAACCACCAAACCAGCATTTTTTGTTTGTAGTGAGATATAGCCACCAAACCAGCATTTTTTGTTTGTAGTGGAATATAGAAAAGAAATATAGCGAAGCACAAAATTTGTATTTAAACACGCAAAAAACAAAAATCATGTCAACAGATATAACAGCACAACAACCAAAAATCAGAATAGACAATACCGAGATAGAATGTGTGGATAAATTTGAATACCTAGGAGCAAACATCAACGGTGCAGAAGACTGCATGGCAGAAATAAGGAAGAGATTGGCAATGGCATATTGCAAAATAACACGGCTGAAAAACATATGGAAAAATAACAAAATAGAAACGAAAGTGCTAATGTTACGAACTTTTATTTTTCCGGTTGCAACATACGGCTGTGAAACATGAACCCTAAGTAAAACAGCGGCAAAGAAGATCAACGCCTTCGAGCTGAAATGCCACAGAAAGATACTTAGAATATCATGGAAGGAAAAAATCAGAAACTCAGATATTATAAACACATTGAAGATTCCAGAGTGTTGGTTACTAAACACAATAACAAAAATAAAACTACGCCTGTTTGGTCATATAAAGAGACACAACTGTTTAGAGAGACAAATAATGGAAGGAAGAGTACCCGGGAAGAGGAGAAAGGGCAGACCAAGAAGACGATGGACTGACGACATTAAAGATAACATGAATACATCGCTAGAAAATGCAAGCCGCATCGTCCAAGACAGAGAGGGGTTCAGAGGGTTCATTGGGAAGACAATGTTCTGGAAGGAATACATCACATGACAGTGGAATATAGCCATCAAACCAGCATTTTTTATCTGGTGTGGTTTTCGTGACAGTATTTATGTTCAGTAGTTAGCCATTAGTCTGAACAGTAGAAAAACTGAAGTAATGGTAATATCAAAGAGTAAATGTTCTTCTGAGTGCAACAGAAAAAGATGGAATCGGCCTGAAGAAAGTCAACATATTCAAATATTTGGGTACATTAATAACATCAGATGGAGGATGTAGTAAAGAAGTCAAATGTAGAATTATCCAGGCAGAGACAACATTTCACAAGATGAAGACCATCCTATGTAATATATCTTTGTCAGTTGAGGTGAGAAAGAGTTCATAGAAGTTATATAGAACCAATTCTAATGCATGGAAGGGAATCATGGACACTGAAAGCAGAACAGTGAACAATATTGAGGCAGCAGAGATGTGGTCTTATAGAAGAACGTTGAGAACATGATGGACAGATAAAAATCATAATGAAGATATCTTGAGAGAAAAGGTAAAGGTAGGTCCCATGGCATCTGCCGTCGGGGATGAAGATAACTCTTCATGTACTAAGCCGCAGTAACTATTAGGTGAGGTGGTCAGTTCCCTTCCTTACTGTTTTTTACCTTTCCTAACTCATGCGTCAGGTACTCATTTACAGATGAGTCAACTGGAGGAGTGGTCGTGTCAAGTGAGAAATCACAACCCTGATTTTTTTAAATGTCCGGACGTGGTTTCGAATCTGGCACGTTGTAACCGGATGATAGTAAGCAAGCTCACTATCTACTAGGCTACCACACTCCTCATCTCTTGAGAGAGATTAATTTTTTTTTAAAAAGATGCTTACCTGCATCAGAAAGAAACAGTCCACATTTTTGGACACATAATAAGCATGAGAAGAGGAAAGTAGAGGGCTGTGGAAAAACATGATAACCAAAACCACACGACATTGACCATCAGATGAAGAAGTTTGTCATTGTTTTCTAATTGGTATAAAATAACTTGCAGAAGGGATTTTAATTTATTTCACTAATTGTTTTCCCCATCGAGGCTAACTCCTTGAAGTGGAGATAGGGCTGAGCCTAGCAAACAGAGACTGGAAACTAAGATTGCTCAGGCCATCCCTGACATCAAACTTTGACATAGTGCTTTCACAGTCCTGTCAAAGCAATCACTGGTGCTGAAGTCAGAGATATCAGGCAGATAGTCGCATAAGCAATCATGATATCAAGTGACTCGACTAGAGAACATGTCTTCACAACAATTCACTTGCTGCGTAGACATTTTAAACTTTGAACAAGAAGAAGAAGGGCTAACTGTTTGTTTCCTCAGGGCATTAATTCTCAAACTTATACAGGGAACAGTAGAGATCAAACCTATACAGGGAACAGTAGAGATCAAACCTATACAGGGAACAGTAGAGATCAAACCTATACAGGGAACAGTAGAGATCATACCTATACAGGGAACAGTAGAGATCAAAGTTATACAGGGAACAGTAGAGATCAAACCTATACAGGGAACAGTAGAGATCAAAGTTATACAGGGAACAGTAGAGATCATACCTATACAGGGAACAGTAGAGATCATACCTATACAGGGAACAGTAGAGATCAAAGTTATACAGGGAACAGTAGAGATCAAAGTTATACAGGGAACAGTAGAGATCAAACTTATACAGGGAACAGTAGAGATCAAACTTATACAGGGAACAGTAGAGATCAAACCTATACAGGGAACAGTAGAGATCAAAGTTATACAGGGAACAGTAGAGATCAAAGTTATACAGGGAACAGTAGAGATCAAACTTATACAGGGAACAGTAGAGATCATACTTATACAGGGAACAGTAGAGATCATACTTATACGGGGAACAGTAGAGATCAAACTTATATAGGGAACAGTAGAGATCAAACTTATACAGGGAACAGTAGAGATCAAACTTATACAGGGAACAGTAGAGATCAAACTTATACAGGGAACAGTAGAGATCAAACCTATACAGGGAACAGTAGAGATCAAACCTATACAGGGAACAGTAGAGATCAAACCTATACAGGGAACAGTAGAGATCAAACTTATACAGGGAACAGTAGAGATCAAACTTATACAGGGAACAGTAGAGATCAAACCTATACAGGGAACAGTAGAGATCAAACCTATACAGGGAACAGTAGAGATCAAACTTATACAGGGAACAGTAGAGATCAAACTTATACAGGGAACAGTAGAGATCAAACCTATACAGGGAACAGTAGAGATCAAACTTATACAGGGAATAGTAGAGATCAAACCTATACAGGGAACAGTAGAGATCAAACCTATACAGGGAACAGTAGAGATCAAACTTATACAGGGAACAGTAGAGATCAAACCTATACAGGGAACAGTAGAGATCAAACTTATACAGGGAACAGTAGAGATCAAACCTATACAGGGAACAGTAGAGATCAAACTTATACAGGGAACAGTAGAGATCAAAGTTATACAGGGAACAGTAGAGATCAAACCTATACAGGGAACAGTAGAGATCAAACTTATACAGGGAACAGTAGAGATCAAACCTATACAGGGAACAGTAGAGATCAAACTTATACAGGGAACAGTAGAGATCAAAGTTATACAGGGAACAGTAGAGATCAAACTTATACAGGGAACAGTAGAGATCAAACTTATACAGGGAACAGTAGAGATTAAACTTATACAGGGAACAGTAGAGATCAAACTTATACGGGGAACAGTAGAGATCAAAGTTATACAGGGAACAGTAGAGATCAAACCTATACAGGGAACAGTAGAGATCAAACTTATACAGGGAACAGTAGAGATCAAACTTATACGGGGAACAGTAGAGATCAAACCTATACAGGGAACAGTAGAGATCAAACCTATACAGGGAACAGTAGAGATCAAACTTATACAGGGAACAGTAGAGATCAAAGTTATACAGGGAACAGTAGAGATCAAACTTATACAGGGAACAGTAGAGATCAAACTTATACAGGGAACAGTAGAGATCAAACTTATACAGGGAACAGTAGAGATCAAACTTATACGGGGAACAGTAGAGATCAAAGTTATACAGGGAACAGTAGAGATCAAACCTATACAGGGAACAGTAGAGATCAAACTTATACAGGGAACAGTAGAGATCAAACTTATACAGGGAACAGTAGAGATCAAAGTTATACAGGGAACAGTAGAGATCAAACTTATACAGGGAACAGTAGAGATCAAACTTATACAGGGAACAGTAGAGATCAAACTTATATAGGGAACAGTAGAGATCAAACTTATACGGGGAACAGTAGAGATCAAACTTATACGGGGAACAGTAGAGATCAAAGTTATACAGGGAACAGTAGAGATCAAAGTTATACAGGGAACAGTAGAGATCAAAGTTATACAGGGAACAGTAGAGATCAAACTTATACAGGGAACAGTAGAGATCAAACTTATACAGGGAACAGTAGAGAGTCGAAGAAGCTGAGGTAGACAAAATCACAGACAGATAACATCAGAGAATAAACTATTCAGAATTTTTCATAATTCATCAGCATTACTAAAGATGACAATCATTTTAAGTCTCTGTATGTTATTCTTCAGGGCCACTACACAACTGAAGAGTTATAAGTTATATGTTATTCTTCAGGGCCACTACACAACTGAAGAGTTATAAGTTATATGTTATTCTTCAGGGCCACTACACAACTGAAGAGTTATAAGTTATATGTTATTCTTCAGGGCCACTACACAACTGAAGAGTTATAAGTTATATGTTATTCTTCAGGGCCACTACACAACTGAAGAGTTATAAGTTATATGTTATTCTTCAGGGCCACTACACAACTGAAGCGTTATATGGATAAGTTATATGTTATTCTTCAAGACCACTACACAACTGAAGCGTTATATGGATAAGTTATATGTTATTCTTCAAGACCACTACACAACTGAAGCGTTATATGGATAAGTTATATGTTATTCTTCAGGGCCACTACACAACTGAAGTGTTATATGGATAAGTTATATGTTATTCTTCAAGACCACTACACAACTGAAGCGTTATATGGATAAGTTATATGTTATTCTTCAGGGCCACTACACAACTGAAGCGTTATATGGATAAGTTATATGTTATTCTTCAGGGCCACTACACAACTGAAGAGTTATATGTTATATGTTATTCTTCAGGGCCACTACACAACTGAAGAGTTATAAGTTATATGTTATTCTTCAGGGCCACTACACAACTGAAGAGTTATAAGTTATATGTTATTCTTCAGGGCCACTACACAACTGAAGAGTTATATGGATAAGTTATATGTTATTCTTCAGGGCCACTACACAACTGAAGAGTTATATGGATATTTTTCCAACATTTCAACTATATTTTTTTCCATTCATCCTCAAACTCCAAGGATTTCTCTTGTAACAAGGTGATCCCTGTAGATTTCCAACAGGACATAGTTCAGAAATGAAAATGCGTTGTGTCGCCGTTTTATTTGCGGCTATGGCATAACACATCCGACTTGTGCAGTAGTAGTTAATACTTTCCATATGTTTACCACTTCCACTAATCTGTTGATGTTCATACCATATTGCTAGTAGGCCAACAGCATGTTGGAACTTGTTTTCCAATCTTCACGCTGATCACCAACCTCACATTTAGCCACAATCAAACTAGCTTGACTACTTTTTCACTGCTGTATGTGTCGCTATCAACATAGCTGCAGACACCTACCAACAACATTTTAAAACTAGTGCAGTGGAATCCCGTTATAACAACTTATCCCGTTATAACAACTTAATCCCATTATAACAACTTAATCCCATTATAACAACTTAATCCCGTTATAACAATTTGTTCCAGACCAACAAAATATGTATGTAATATCAGAAATTTGTTATATAGAGTTAATAATACTCAAGTGGAAGACAGGTAATGAAGTCCTACTGAATGACGACTAAAACACTACACACTATCACTAACGGATGTAAATATGGTACATATAACAAAACAAAACACAGAATATAATCTACAAATGACAATACACAGGACAAAGTCAACGTTTCGGACCAATAGGCCTTTTTCAAGATGTACTTTTTATCGTACTCCTTTTTATTGTACTCTAATCTTGAAAAAGGCCTATTGGTCCGAAACGTCGACTTTGTCCTGTGTATTGTCATTTGTAGATTATATTCTATGTTTTGTTTTGTTGTATATACCATATTTACATCCGTTAGTGATAGTGTGTAGTGTTTTAGTCATCATTCAGTAGGACTTCATTACCTGTCTCCCACGTGAGTATTATTTTCCATTATGTTCTACTAGCAGTACCACCTTCTATATATAGAGTTAGTTAGTTCGTTAGTTTATTCCTTTCCGTGCCACATGCGACACATAGGGCAGAGGTTTTGATTCTCCATGTGTTGCGGTCTGCTGCCTGTACTTTTAGTTCTTGTGTGGACTTCTTATTCTTATTCGTTCGTTCTCAAACTCCTGCAGATTAGCAGGATATAGTCCAGAGAACGGAATGCGTTGTGTCATAGTTTACAGCAATGCTGCGATATCTAAGCCTTTCGGCCTGACACATCCAACTTTAGCACGACTTTGGGTCATGTTGACCCTATATGGGATGGAACAGCCAACTCCATCCCATAACCTCCTTAGTCGCCTCTTACAACATGCATGGGCGGTAAACAGTGTTGCTATTTTTTGCTCCCCTCTTGGGTCCCGGCAAAACTCAGGCATTTGTATGAACTTGCAACCTATTATTTCTCCTTCGTTCAGTATGGTGCTTTTTAGAGTAATTTTTGGTCTCCCTCTTTTTCTTTTACCCTCGGGTGTCCACATACAGGTATGTACAGTACAAACAATAAAGAATAAATATATTTGGGCATTTTGAAAAGTGTTTTTATAAAAGGAAATTTGTTATAAAGGAATCTGCTATAGAGGGATTCCACTGTATTTGTTATAAAATAATGCGCTATAGAGGATTCCAATATATTCATGTTCATTGTTATAAACTGCAGTTATTGACTTATTCTTGCAGAGCTTCAGAAGAACATAGCTGGGCTTGTAGGAAAACTAGACAGAATGTATTCAGAGGAGTACATGAAGAAGGTATGATATGTCAGTAGGAATGTTTGTTTAAACACCACATCTGCACACTAAGGTACGGAACCTTTTCTCATCCATGAGCCTGGTTCTGGTTTAGGAAGAACTCAACTCAGCAGAAGAGTTGGACCTGGGCTCTTTTGCCTTCTTAGCAGAGGTGTCGTTCACCGACATCGTGAACCCCTCTTCCAAGTCTCATCACACGTTTGGGAGCAAGGCGTGTTCTCGAGCTGAACTACTACCTTGTCCCATTTGTGCTTGAGCCCATTGGGTACTGAACCCTTTCTCTCTGCAAGCATGTTTCCAGTATAGGAAAGCTTGACATTAGAGTTGGGCCAGGGCTGCTTTCTTTGCCGGACACCCGTGATTAGGTCAGGTTCTATGACCGTAAGGAGCACCGGTAACTAGAATCTTGTCTCGAGCTAACAGAGCTTTTAGCTCCGTTTCCTTGGAACATTTTCTATTTCTGTTTGCATTTGGTTCTGCCCTTTGGCGGTGTGCTGCCCTATTATTGTACTCAGTATGTTGTCTTTTCGTCTCTCGCCATGCATCTACCTTCTTATGTCCCTTCATTAGTCACCCCTCCAATGCTCGGAATGGACTGACCATCATTACTATGTGTCGACAATGCCACTGCATGTGTCGGCACAGTGGTGTTGGAGATATTGACTGTTTTTTTTGCAGTCAAATCTCTTTCCATCTGCTACCTCCCCTTTCACGGACACGATATCCAAAAGGTTTAGCCATAATCAGCACGAGCAGTTGTATTTCTCTTTCCAGGGCCAACAAGGGGAGGTACTTTTGGGATCTTGGTTATCTGCTAACCCTCTGTCCTCCGAGAGCAGTGCACCCCCATTATTTTTACTGCCATTGCTTGTGCAGTTATTGCTTTTACTGGTATCATTTCTACTGTTATTGCTTCTATTGTTATTGCTTCTATTGTTATTGCTTTTATTGTTATTGCTTCTATTGTTATTGCTTCTATTGTTATTGCTTCTATTGTTATTGCTTCTATTGTTATTGCTTCTATTGTTATTGCTTCTATTGTTATTGCTTCTATTGTTATTGCTTCTACTGTTATTGCTTCTACTGTTATTGCTTCTATTGTTATTGCTTCTATTGTTATTGCTTCTATTGTTATTGCTTCTATTGTTATTGCTTCTATTGTTATTGCTTCTATTGTTATTGCTTCTATTGTTATTGCTTCTATTGTTATTGCTTCTATTGTTATTGCTTCTATTGTTATTGCTTCTATTGTTATTGCTTCTATTGTTATTGCTTCTATTGTTATTGCTTCTATTGTTATTGCTTCTACTGTTATTGCTTCTACTGTTATTGCTTCTATTGTTATTGCTTCTATTGTTATTGCTTCTATTGTTATTGCTTCTATTGTTATTGCTTTTACTGGTATTGCTTCTACTGGTATTGCTTCTACTGTTATTGCTTCTACTGTTATTACTTCTACTGTTATTGCTTCTACTGTTATTGCTTCTATTGTTATTGCTTTTACTGGTATTGCTTCTACTGTTATTGCTTCTATTGTTATTGCTTCTATTGTTATTGTTTCTATTGTTATTGCTTGTATTGCTGCTACTGTACTGCTATTATTGTTATATATACAACTACCGCTACTGCTTTTGTTGCTGCTACTACTTGTGCACCTATTACTACTATTGCTGTTGCCTCCTACTGCTACCACTACCTGCTACTACTATGATTAATCTTGCTTTTTACTACAATTACTATCTACTGCTGCTACTGTTACCGCTGCTACTACTACAATTATTGTGATTGCTACTGCTGGTACCTCTACTACTACAACTACAGTGATTGCTACTACTGCTACAACTACTGTGATTACTACTACAACTACTATGACTACTACTGCTACTATGACTATGACTACTACTACAACTATTGTGACTACTCCTGCTACTGTAGTACCTCTACTACTACAACTACTGTGACTACTCCTGCTACTGTAGTACCTCTACTACTACAACTACTGTGACTACTACTACAACTACTGTGACTACTCCTGCTACTGTAGTACCTCTACTACTACAACTACTGTGACTACTCCTGCTACTGTAGTACCTCTACTACTACAACTACTGCGACTACCACTACAACTACTGCTACCATTACTACTACTACTACTGTTATGTCATTTTTACTTTGTCCTCAGTTCCCATACGACCTACATGCTGTTTTAGTCCATGAGGGACAGGCAGTCTCGGGACACTACTGGGCGTTCATCTATGATAACAGCCGCGCTAAGTGGCTCAAATTCAATGATATCACCGTCTCTGAATCTTCATTGGAGGAAATGCATAAGGAGAGCGTTGGAGGTTACCATAATGCCAGTGCATATTGCCTGATGTACATCGACAGATCTAGACTTGATTTGGGTCAAGGTAAGATGCCAAAACATGAATCGTCGTTATTCACTGTCAAACTGGGCGATAACTACACTGACTGTTGATTAATAGAACAGCAGCAAAACTGTAATCCAACAAATGAAGTTACTCTTCTGCATCCATTGTCAAGTCTCTGCAGTTCAAAAGCATGCTGTCCAAAGAATAGAATATGTTGTGTCATGGTTTACAGCTTAGATGCAACATGTGCACCTTTTAGTCTGACACATTCAACTCCATCATGACTTATGGGTCACTTCTTATTCTACCCCTCGACCAAATATTCCAGTCACATCTTTTATCTCATCATCACCTACTTGTGCATTAAAGTTCCCCATCACTATAGTTACTTCATGATTTTTACACTGTTTCATTGCGGTATTTAGTTCTCCAAATAAATTTTCTATTTCCTCCCCTGAACTGCTTGATGTGGGTGCATAAACTTGTACAATGTTGATATCCAATGGTTTTCCTGTTAGTGTCACTAATATTACCCGGTCTGATATTGCCATGAAACCTTTCATCCTTTTTCCTGTTTTTGTGTCTAATAATATGTCTACACTTCTCATGATTTTTGTTCACCGGAGTATATGACATATAGTATATACTGGGTATATGACATATAGTATATACTGAGTATATGACATATAGTATATACTGGGTATATGACATATAGTATATACTGGGTATATGACATATAGTATATACTGAGTATATGACATATAGTATATACTGGGTATATGACATATAGTATATACTGAGTATATGACATATATAGTATATACTGGGTATATGACATAGTATATACTGGGTATATGACATGGTATATACTGGGTATATGACATATATAGTATATACTGGGTATATGACATATATAGTATATACTGGGTATATGACATATATAGTATATACTGAGTATATGACATATATAGTATATACTGGGTATATGACATATATAGTATATACTGGGTATATGACATATAGTATATACTGGGTATATGACATATATAGTATATACTGAGTATATGACATATAGTATATACTGGGTATATGACATATATAGTATATACTGAGTATATGACATATAGTATATACTGGGTATATGACATATAGTATATACTGGGTATATGACATATAGTATATACTGAGTATATGACATATATAGTATATACTGGGTATATGACATAGTATATACTGGGTATATGACATAGTATATACTGGGTATATGACATATATAGTATATACTGGGTATATGACATATATAGTATATACTGGGTATATGACATAGTATATACTGGGTATATGACATAGTATATACTGGGTATATGACATATATAGTATATACTGGGTATATGACATATATAGTATATACTGGGTATATGACATAGTATATACTGGGTATATGACATATATAGTATATACTGGGTATATGACATATAGTATATACTGAGTATATGACATATATAGTATATACTGGGTATATGACATAGTATATACTGGGTATATGACATAGTATATACTGGGTATATGACATATATAGTATATACTGGGTATATGACATATATAGTATATACTGGGTATATGACATATATAGTATATACTGGGTATATGACATATAGTATATACTGGGTATATGACATATATAGTATATACTGGGTATATGACATATATAGTATATACTGGGTATATGACATATATAGTATATACTGGGTATATGACATATATAGTATATACTGGGTATATGACATATATAGTATATACTGGGTATATGACATATAGTATATACTGCTGTCCCATCCCATATAGGGTCAGGCTGAAAGGCGCAGATATCGCAGCAATGCTGTAAACCATGACACAACGCATTCCGTTCTCCGGACTACATCCTGCTGATCTGCAGGAGTTTGAGAACGAACACAGAAGAAGAAGAAGAAGAAGTATATACTGGGTATATGACATATATAGTATATACTGAGTATATGAGTCTGATTGTATCTCTCCTGCCCCAGTCCATCTCATTTCACTCATTCCTAAGATATTTACGTTCATTCTTTCCATTTCTTGTTTGATGTTGTCTAATTTATCACTCTGTGCTAATTATCTGACGTTCCATGTTGCAATATTAAGACTACATAATGTAGGCCAACTTCTGTGTCATCATGACTTTCTTCTTGGGAGAATAATGTGGTAGTTTCCCGTTGCTTCCCACATCCATATGAGATATATCCCCTACCTTTGACAATATATTATGTTGGGACAAATGAGTGTCCTACCCTGCCCAGTTTCAAATCAACCACTTATTATACGGGTGGCTATCTGTCGCTTCCTTGTTCTTGGGGATTCTCGGAAAATTAACAAATTGCACACCAATACAGTATTTACTTAGATAAAAATTAGGAGGCATTACTTTTTGACCATCCCTCGTATGTCCTGATAAATTATTGTATGAAAAAATATTTTAATAAATTTATTTATGACGGCATCTCCTAGTGAATTTTATCAATTGTCTTCTTATGAATGGTTTTATAAAAGCGTGTCCTTATCATTTCTCAGGTGATTTCAGTGCGGCTTCTGAGAATTCACAAAACCTGCTGGCATCCTTACCCCCAGATCTCCAGCAGATTGTAGAAGATGACAATGCTGTCTTTAAGCAGGAGATCCTGTCCTGGGACGAGGAGCAACGACGAAAGTCCTCAGCTGCAGCTTCTCCACCAGAACAACAAGCTTCAGCCGCGACTGTTTCGGCTTCACCAATGACACCTTCCTCATCAGTTACATCACCGCAAGTGCAGTCGCAGTGGAAAGCCCATGCTGATTATCACTGGACAGAGGGTCAGAATCCAAGCCAGGTGCGAGAAAGGTCAGGGTCAGATGACCAAGACGTAGTCTGTACAGGAGAGCAGAGGCCAGGTATTTTTTAAATTTCTTTGTTCTATATAATTTCTTTTCATTAATTTCTTTTATATTATTGTTTATTATATTTTTGTTTTATTATTCTTTCTGTTATATTATTTTGTTATATTATTTTTGTTTTACATTATATGGAATATTTTATAGAGGCCCTGACGTAACATAGAACCTTGGGGGCTCAGGTTGAAAGTGGCTTGAAATGCAAGTTCAATCAATCAGTACTTTACAGAAATTGATAGGAATAGCCACCATAGTATCACTTTTTCTACTTCATCCGCACACCTCAACAGCACCACTCTCTCTGTTCGTCACCCCCCCCCCCCCACAACTCATAGTACCACTCTCTCTTTTCTTCACCCCACCCCCCACAACTCATAGTACCACTCTCTCTTTTCTTCACCCCCCCCCCCACCTCATAGTACCACTCTCCTTTGTCTTCATCCCCACACCTCATAGCACCACTCTCTCTTCTTCAATGTGAGTTCACTCATTACTCATGGTTTACACACACAAAATTACCTTTGGATCTACCCAGTCACCAGAAAATGTGTACCACGGCTCAAGTTATGGGAAAGTTGAGAGAAGTCACTCACTGCAGAGCAAGTGCTGATAGCAATGCTTGTAAGGCAGTTTCTGGTCACTCACTGATTAGAAAGATGAACACTTATGTTTCTGGTCAACCACTGATTAGAAAACTGAACACTTATGTTTCTGGTAAACCACTGACTAGACAGCTGAACACTTATGTTTCTAGTCAGCCACTGATTAGAAAGCTGAACACTTATGTTTCTGGTCAACCACTGACTGGGCAGCTGATCACTTATGTTTCTGGTAAACCACTGACTAGACAGCTGAACACTTATGTTTCTGGTAAACCACTGACTAGACAGCTGAACACTTATGTTTCTGGTAAACCACTGACTAGACAGCTGAACACTTATGTTTCTAGTCAGCCACTGATTAGAAAGCTGAACACTTATGTTTCTGGTAAACCACTGACTAGACAGCTGAACACTTATGTTTCTGGTAAACCACTGACTAGACAGCTGAACACTTATGTTTCTGGTAAACCACTGACTAGACAGCTGAACACTTATGTTTCTAGTCAGCCACTGATTAGAAAGCTGAACACTTATGTTTCTGGTAAACCACTGACTAGACAGCTGAACACTTATGTTTCTGGTAAACCACTGACTAGACTAGACAGCTGAACACTTATGTTTCTAGTCAGCCACTGATTAGAAAGCTGAACACTTATGTTTCTGGTAAACCACTGACTAGACAGCTGAACACTTATGGGAAACCTGTGATATGATGCTGGTTCATAACTAAATTACATTTACCTGACCTTTGTCATACCTTTGTCATACCTTTATTATACCTTTATCTTTTCTTATTTTATTTTTATCATTCTTTTACCTTACCTTGATCTTACCTTTTTCATACCGTTATCATTCTTTTACCGTACCTTGATCTTTCCTTTTTCATACCTTTATCATTCCTTTACCTTAACTTTATCATTTCTTTATATTATCTTTATCATACATTTACTTGATCTTATTGATATTTTACTTTGCCATACTTTTATCTTACCTTTATCATACATTATCTTAATCTTACCTTATCATACCTTTCTATTACCTTAATATCACCTGTATCTTACATTTATCATACCTTACCTTAGTCATACCTTTACCATTTACAACATATAAGAGAAGAATATTTTGGAGGAATTTAACCATGCCTAAATTACAATATTTATGCCTTATCCAATACTGTTGCATCCTTGTGATTTTGTACATTTTTTCTCATAGGTGAGACATCTATAATCCGACCTATGAACCCTAACTTTTCCCGCGTAGCATGCGACCATGCGCAGCTGTCGCTCCAGACAACGCTGATGGCAGTCACTAATATTACTCAAAATCATAACTCTTGCTTGAAGCCACAAGATATCGCAACAAAGGTAATTACTGTTGTTATCCGTTATCATAAAAATCTCTATACTTATCTTCGTGTGCCTGTTTAGCAACCGGGGCCTGGACTTCTAGTTCAGGGTGTGAAGAACAGGACCACTGTCTTCTTTCCATGCACGTTATAGGAGGCGGCTATGGAAAGCTAGGGGATAGAGTGACAACCTGTTGTCAGTACAATGATCGCAGACCAACCCCCAATATTTTGCGGGGGGAAAAATGTGAGAGGAAATCGTTGTCGCACCATTTGGTAGTCATAACACACTATTCATGAACACTACAGCAAAGTGTAAACAAATGAAAAAAATGGCAGAGAACATTGTTCAAACCGAATGCCACACACTAAATGATGATGTCATTGTGGGGGATAAAATTGTCATCCGCATGTGTTCCGTCTTGCATTATGGTTAGGATTAGTGGTTAGGGTTAGGATTAGGGGCAATTTACCCATGGCAATTGTCCATTGATCTATGTCTATTTCTGTCTTCCAATAGGGCGCAAATTTATGCCCACATTGAGCGCACGCAATTTGTCATTTATTATACGTGCATGTCGTAACCTCACTTGGCCTTGTTTTTTGGTAAGAGAAACAGGTCCAAGTCATTCTAGTTCAAGTCAATATTTTATGGTTTTTGTGTTTTTGATTGTTATTTGTCTCTTGAAAAGAACCCAGGGTTGGACCGCATTGTGGAAAATTGTCCTTGTTCTATTTTTGATTGTTAGCTATTTATTTTTTACTATTGATAGTTCGTTTTTTTACAGTAACATTTCTACCTCATTTAGTATTTCTTACTTAGGGTTAGGGGTTAGTGTTAGGGTTAGGTGTTATGGTTAGGGTTTGGGTTAGGTGTTATGGTTAGGGTTAGGGTTTGGGTTAGGGTTTGGGTTAGGTGTTATGGTTAGGGTTAGGTGTTATGGTTAGGGTTTGGGTTAGGTGTTAGGGTTATGGTTTGGGTTAGGTGTTATGGTTAGGGTTTGACTCTAGATTGCCGGCCCACACAAGTGCTTTGGAAGTAATTCTCCACGACATTGTAAAATAATGACCGCCAAAAAATGTTTAGTAAGAAACAACCCTAATTCTAACCTTAACTGTAATCATCATCATCAGGTGGCGTAGGCGGTCATGGCTCTCCACAGTATTATGTATCAAAGTCGTTGTTGTTCCTAACCATAATACTTAACCCTAACACCTAACCTAATCCCAGCGTGGCATTTCGATTACTTTAACTCTGTATGGGATGGGCCAGTCAACTCCAACCCTCCTACAACATGCATGGCAGGTAAACGTGTTGATATTCATTGCTCCCCTTTCAGGCCCTGTCAACACATGGGCGGTTTATTCTTACTAAAGGTATGTAAATTTTTTTTGTGTGTATATTTTAACAGGCAATTGAGAGTGAGATCCTGCGGCTAAAGGGCCTGTCCCGAACACTCCATACCAAGTTGCCATCAGAAGATCCACGTTTGGGACACATTGTCCTCTACCTGATGTGCAGTCATGCAGATAACAATACCACTAGGGTCATCCTTGTTGAACAGTTTTCCCTTTGTGTTCTTCTGGACTCTGTTTGCATGTAAGTACAATGAAATCGCTCTATAGCCATCATATTGTAACAGATTTCTTTATAGTGCATCCTGCTGTTATAACAGATTTCTTTATAGTGCATCCTGCTGTTATAACAGATTTCTTTATAGTGCATCCTGCTGTTATAACAGATTTCTTTATAGTGCATCCTGCTGTTATAACAGATTTCTTTATAGTGCATCCTGCTGTTATAACAGATTTCTTTATAGTGCATCCTGCTGTTATAACAGATTTCTTTATAGTGCATCCTGCTGTTATAACAGATTTCTTTATAGTGCATCCTTTTATAACAAATATCTCTTATAACAAATTTCTCTATAAACTGGATTTTTTATTTTTTTTTTAATTTCCTATTTTAACAACACTTTTCGAAATCTCCAATGTTTATTCTTTGTTTTTTATACTGTATATAGCACATTTATGTTATTACATTCATATTTCGTCGATATGGACCCAGTTGTTATAATGAGATTTGGCTGTAATAATTCTGCAAAGTCTGTGGCATCTATAGTCTAGTCAAAACTCTAAGGTACTGCATGGATCTACTTTTTAGGACTTGCTGGTGTCACAGTAAGGAGGGAACTGATCAGCTTCCATTGTAAGCATCAATAGATGGGGTATTGACTTAGAGACATCAATAGATGGGGTGTTGACTTAGAGACATCAATAGATGGGGTGTTGACTTAGAGACATCAATAGATGGGGTGTTGACTTAGAGACATCAATAGATGGTGTGTTGACTTAGAGACATCAATAGATGGGGTTTTGACTTAGAGACGTCAATAGATGGGGTATTGACTTAGAGACATCAATAGATGGGGTTTTGACTTAGAGACGTCAATAGATGGGGTATTGACTTAGAGACATCAATAGATGGGGTATTGACTTAGAGACATCAATAGATGGGGTATTGACTTAGAGACATCAATAGATGGGGTGTTGACTTAGAGACATCAATAGATGGGGTGTTGACAATGAATAAAGGTGACACTGTTTAACAATGAAGGAATTCAGTGTTAAGTGGGGGCCACATTGAAGGAATTCAGTGTTAAGTGGGGGCCACATTGAAGGAATTCAGTGTTAAGTGGGGGCCACATTGAAGGAATTCAGTGCTAAGTGGGGGCCACATTGAAGGAATTCAGTGTTAAATATAAATAATAGATATTATGACTGATTGATTAACTGACTGATTGATTAACTGACTGATTGATTAACTGACTGATTGATTAACTGACTGATTGATTAACAACAACTGACTGATTGATTAACTGACTGATTAACAACAACTGACTGATTAACTCATCCTTGATGTAGACACCAATATTGATGAGTGGTTGGATTAGATTAGATTAGATGATGGATGGATGATAAGATAAGATAAGCTAAGATAGAATGAAAGACTGGGAAATAAGTAACGCTCAACATGACTAGTTTGCAAATTGTTAAAATGATTCTTACTGCCCCAGGTTGAAGGATGTGCGGCATAATTCCCATGAAATTTACAAACTGCTGTACAATAAACTAGGTCCAGATGGGGTCAAGTATTATGAGGTGAGTTCAATCTATGGGTGAGTTTCATATCGGCGTCTTTCTTTTCCTTGCAATATTTTTCTTGTTGTCATGAAATAATTCTTCTTCTTCTGCGATTGTTTTCTTATTAATACAGGTTTGCAGAGTATAGTCTGGAAAATGAAATACATTGTGTCATGGTTTACAGATAAGCTGCAATATCTGCACCTTTTAGTTTGACACATCTGACTTCAGCATGATTTCTGGGTCACTTTGATCCCATCTGGGAATCTCCGTGGTGTAGTGGTTAACCTTTAGGGCCCTGAATTAAAAATTAAGAAACATCCCCTTGGGCCTGAATTCTTTTTTGGAAAATTTGCGTTATTGATGGTGGGTTTTTTGAAAACGTGATAACTTTTTTGTTTTAAAAGATATCAAAATAATTTTTGCATATCTAAATAAAGGAGTGAATAGTGAATATAGTCATGTTTTTGTTGTTGTTGTATGTATGATATGACAGTTGTGAGCAAGTTGTGAAGTTGAAAATTCGGGAACTAAATCGCAAAACGCCATTTTCAAATTGCACATATAACTTCTTGACGACCCTAATACTTGAGCAATGCGTGAAATCATTGATAAAATCCTCATAAATACCTATACTTATTGTATATGTATTGTTTTATATCAAAACTAATATAATATGAACTAAAAAAACTAATAAAACGTGAAGAAATTGCATATAACGTCCGTCCGGTAAACACTAGGTCTAGCCCGACACGCAGCGTAATTATTGTCTAAGCACACACGCGGCACCCCTGATACATATTATTTTTGTGTTTTTGAACAACTACACAAACATTCTTATCAAATAACAACATATTAAACACAAAAAACAACAATTAAAACATGTATTCACGATCACTTAGCCATGCCACGCGGTACTCAATTTGATAGTAAAATATGGCTAAAAAATGGCCAACGTCGTTCCAGAAATTCGTTGACAAAACCAGCCATTTTCTCTCTTCTTGCAGTCGTAATGAGTAAAGGAATTTGACCTTTAAACTGCGACGTATTCCTAGCTTCGTTTCGCTTGTTTTATACATCACGGGATCATTACTTTGTGAAGTTCCGTACTCGGGAATCGGGCGATATCCTATGTAGCGGGATTGCGCCTGCAGGCACAATGGAGCTGTGCTCATAGGCGCATTATTGCGACCGCAAAGTCGTAAAGGTTAAGCCATTTGCTTTACGCTGAAGAGGTAATGAATTTGAATCCCGCTTGCGGTGTCTTGTTTATAAAGTAGATTTTTTCAGACATCCCTGGACTTATCACTTGAAAAAGCGAGGTTAACATGTTGTGGATGGTACTCTTGGGAGGTAACAAGCCACTTGATTAAGAGGAATGGAATACATATGGGATAATCCAAGCACAATGGCATCAATCCTCTGCATCTTTTCAACCTTTCCTTATTTTTGGTTCCCTTTGACATGGGAGAGCCAACCCTCCCTCCTCAGACCTTCTATTTGAATAGGTAGAGTTATTACTCAAAAGTGTGGAGTGTTTAATACAACAATTTCCAGTGTAATACAACAATTTCCAGTGTAATACAACAATTTCCAGTGTAATACAACAATTTCCAGTGTAATACAACAATTTCCATTATGAGAATGGATTTGAGACAGTTAACGGTAAAGGTAGGTTCCATGATGACAAAATGGGGTTGGGGATGAAGATAACTTCATGTACGAAGACACATCAACTATTAGATCAGGTGGGCAGTTCTCTTACTTGATGTCTTTTACCTCCCCTTCTTCTTTCATTCACTTGAAACATGTCTATATCTGTAATTCTGTCTCGTGAATAAAACTCACTGTCTTTTGTAGTTCATACAGTGTCCCATAGAGTTTTGATTCCAGTGTTGTTTCCTCTGGCCAATATGTCTGCCTCAGTGTTTCATGCTCAGAACACTCTTGAAGTATACGTTTGGCACTCTGTGCTGCCTGTCCACATGTACACATGGCCGTGTTGCCAATCTTGAACTTTTTATACATGTGACTGCAGAGTCGGTTGTGTCCTGTTCTGAGGCGTAGAATTATAACTTGTTCTGATCTGCTCATAATGTGATAGTCATCTTGTGTTGGTGTTTGTGGCTTTCTTATTGACTTGATCATCTGTTTCTTTACCTCCCTTAACTCATGCGTCAGGAACTGATTTACAGCTGAGTGACTAGAGGTGTGGTCATGTGAAGCAAGAAATGATAACCCAGATTTTTATTTGTCCAGAATCAATGTGTACTCTTAGGATCACCATATCTTAGCGAAATCTACCCATATCAGGATATTGACATTTGCTGCCCTCCAATGTTTCTGCATTTTTTTGCTGGCCAAGATGAAATGCACAGATTACGTCTTACGTCACTGTGTGCAGACAGTGCTGTGAGGTGTGTTGAGGTAGAGGTCTCGGAAGTATTGCTCGTCTCTTTGCAGGCAGTTCTCATTCCATCTACAGCCTCCACATCCAAGGGCACAAGCCTAAAAGCGTTGACCAGGAACACAGCAAGAGCAGCAGAATTTGTTTCCAGGATGCACCACGAAGAGGTAGTTTTAGGATCTTGGTTATC
Organism: Meghimatium bilineatum; assembly: GCA_034231615.1. Classification (NCBI taxonomy): domain Eukaryota; kingdom Metazoa; phylum Mollusca; class Gastropoda; order Stylommatophora; family Philomycidae; genus Meghimatium; species Meghimatium bilineatum. Next base: position 19,746,891 of record CM067302.1, read on the forward strand.
TGCAAACCCTGGGTCCGCATGAAAGCAATGTGAAACCATGTGCTTTCCATAATCCTGTGATAGTAGCCCTATCATCATATGTTGCCTGCCACAGAGTCACTTAATTTGTACTCTAGATGTTACTTAACATCCAACTCGTATCTGGGATATCATTGGCCACCTTTGATATAGCCTTGCATTTCAGATATCCAAGCAACTTTATAGCAACAGTGTTGTGGGTTGTAATAGACTGAGATATGCCAGAGACATTGCTTGTTTATGTACGAGCAATTCTTATTCCATCTTTAGCCTGGATGCAATCTCAAAATATTGTTAGTTAGATATGCCATTTGAGATATGATATATTTGTTTCATTACGCACCTAGTGAAGATACTTTTAGAATCCTGTCTATCTGCTTACCCTATGGATGACATGAGAGCAATGTGAAATCCTGTGCATCCCCAATTGCAGTTTAAAATCACCAAAGTTTCTGTAAGTTTTTTACTTTATTAGTAACCAGCATCATGGCACATAAGTCATTCCCATAAGTGCTCCACTCTCCTTTCCAACATCAATCCATGAGTATGCAGACTCAGGAGTAGGCTACCATTCAGGTCTTGATTATGTAATTTTCAGATATTTCCAGAGATGACACCCCCCATTTCTGTTATTCTTTGTATGTGCATGTTATAACCTCCAGTGTCATCTTCTTCACTCTGTAGTACATCAATGACAACCCTTATTAGATCAGCCCCCATCTCTTTTTAATACTGTGCTATTAACCACAACATAGCCCGCTAATGTGTCTGCTCTTTCATTGCCTCTGACTCCCACATGACCAGGGCAGTTGATCCATGTGACACTTTGAACAACCAAGTTGTTCAGTGACACAATCCTTACTTGACATGCACCTTTCTATCCTGCACAAGATGCTATGAAGGTCCTGAGAGCACTGGGAGTTGACATATGGTTGACCGGCCGAGGGCCACTGTCGGCACTTCTAATATATCCTGTTGGTTGATGACGTCCATTGTGTTTGAAAATGTTTTGCAGATGCGAAGATTAGCAACATCATTTAAAAAACATCATTTTACGCTCCTCATCATCATCATCAAGTGGCATATTCTTTCCAGAACGTAGTCTTTCCTATGGATCTCTTGAATTCTCCGCGGTCTTGAGCAAGTTGCCCTGCATCTTCCAGTGACATGCGCAGGCATCTTGAATGTCTTTTGTCCAACAGCGTCTTGGTTGGCCTATGCCCCTGTTGCCTTCTATCATCCCCTCCATTAACACTCTCTCCATGCCGTCGTGTCTCTTAATATGACCAAAAATAACTAGCTTTTTCTTTAATATGGTGTTCAGAAGTCAGCCTTCCTGGACGTTAATTGTTCGTAACACCTCCTGGTTTGTTTTCTTTACTGTCCAAGGTATTCTCAAAACTCTTATATAACACTTTAATTCAAATGATGTTATTCTCTTGGCCACTGTTTTATTTAGTGTCCATGCTTCGCATCCATATGTCGCCACAGGAAACACACATGTTCGTAGTAAACACAATTTCGTTCTTATGTTAGTACCTTGCCATAGTTTCTTTATCTGTTTTAATTTTGTCAGCGCCATTGCCATTCTTCTCTTGATCTCAACTGCGCAGTCCTCCGCATTGTTTATATTAGTTCCTAAATAATCAAAATCCAATACGAATTATTCACCACATCCATAGAAAATTTCTTGGCACAAAAATCCTGTAGTTATTTTATTTTTATTTTTTTTTATGCTCACAAAACAAAAACATTTCAGGAACTCTTAAGAATACTTTTTTTTTTCAGTTTTGGCACAAGCGTTACAACCACTTTCGGCAGGCAGTATTTATGTTCACCGAGGGTGTCGAAGCCTATTGCCAAGACAGGTAGGTACAACATTTATATCTTCGTCTTAGCGTTCATTCTCAAACTCCCGCTGGATCTTTCTTGTTGCAGGATTATTGTGCGAGAAGATTTCTAGAAGGATGTATTCCAGAGAATGGAAATGCATTAGGTCCCTATCTTATTTGCGCCACTGGCCCGGCACATCCGTCTTCTGCATTAAATCATATTTTACTTAGAAAGCAGTGTTTTTTTTAGTCATATAAAGAGACATAACAGGATAGAAAGGTTAGTAGCTGCAGGCAGAGTTAACGACAACAGGGAAAGAGGGCGCCCAAGACGACAATGGCGCAGTGATATATCAGATTGTTTAAACATGCCTCTATCTGCGGCAGGTCAACTCTCCCAGAATCATGGAGTGTTCAGAGAATCCATAAGGAAGACCATGCTGTGGAAAGAATATGTCACATGATGAGATAATTTAATTTCCAAATAGTAAAGTCAATGTAAAAAATAAATAACAATAAACAAGGACTTGTTCTACGGTGCGGTCCAACAAAATTGGACGACAATGTAGAAAAAGTCCTTGTTCGTTTGTTTATTATTTATTTTTTACATAGGTTTTACAATTTGGTAGTTACAGATTATCTAGTAACATTATTACATTAATATAGTAATTTTTGGTTCTTAGTTTTGTTGCTGCGACACTTTCCACCTTGTAGGATATCCTCTGACAGTTTGGTTACCGCAACGCTCTCCATCTTGTAGGATATCCTCTGACAGTTTGGTTACTGTGACACTCTCCACCTTGTCGGATATCCTCTGACAGTTTGGTTACCTCAACACTCTCCACCTTGTCGGATATCCGCTGACAGTTTGGTTACCGCAACACTCTCCACCTTGTCGGATATCCGCTGACAGTTTGGTTACTGTGACACTCTCCACCTTGTCGGATATCCTCTGACAGTTTGGTTACCGCAGCACTCTCCACCTTGTCGGATATCCTCTGACAGTTTGGTTACCGCAACACTCTCCACCTTGTCGGATATCCTCTGACAGCTTGATTACTGTGACACTCTCCACCTTGTCGGATATCCTCTGACAGCTTGATTACTGTGACACTCTCCACCTTGTCGGATATCCTCTGACAGTTTGGTTACTGCAACAATCTCTACCTTGTTGGATATCCTGTGACAGTTTGCTTATATATACTCTTTTTTTTTTAAATTGATTAATTATATGTAAAATATTTTTTGCTTGTGCAGATTTCAAGAAGCGCTTCCCTACTTCAACCAAGCCTGGCTTCACAACCGAGAGCCTGGTGTTCCGGTCAACAATATCGCAGCTACAGGCATCAACTCTCACATGCTGGCCTACTTTCGCAGGAAAAGCCTACAGGTCATTCAGAATGAAAGTAGTATTAGTCTATTGTGATGGTGATCCCTTTAACTGTGAGCAGTTTGATCTTGACACATGATGATGATGATGAAATAATGCCTTTAGCTGTGAGCAGGTACCTCTTTACACATGATGGTGATGAAGTAATCCCTTTAACTGTGAGCAGTTTGATCTTGACACATGATGATGATGAAATAATGCCTTTAGCTGTGAGCAGGTACCTCTTTACACATGATGGTGATGAAGTAATCCCTTTAACTGTGAGCAGTTTGATCTTGACACATGATGATGATGAAATAATGCCTTTAGCTGTGAGCAGGTACCTCTTTACACATGATGGTGATGAAGTAATCCCTTTAGCTGTGAGCAGTTTGATCTTGACACATGATGATGATGAAATAATGCCTTTAGCTGTGAGCAGGTACCTCTTTACACATGATGGTGATGAAGTAATCCCTTTAGCTGTGAGCAGTTTGATCTTGACACATGATGATGATGAAATAATGCCTTTAGCTGTGAGCAGGTACCTCTTTACACATGATGGTGATGAAGTAATCCCTTTAGCTGTGAGCAGTTTGATCTTGACACATGATGATGATGAAATAATGCCTTTAGCTGTGAGCAGGTACCTCTTTACACATGATGGTGATGAAGTAATCCCTTTAGCTGTGAGCAGTTTGATCTTGACACATGATGATGATGAAATAATGCCTTTAGCTGTGAGCAGGTACCTCTTTACACATGATGGTGATGATGAAATAATGCCTTTAGCTGTGAGCAGGTACCTCTTTACACATGATGGTGATGAAGTAATCCCTTTAGCTGTGAGCAGTTTGATCTTGACACATGATGATGATGAAATAATGCCTTTAGCTGTGAGCAGGTATCTCTTTACACATGATGGTGATGATGAAATAATGCCTTTAGCTGTGAGCAGGTATCTCTTTACACATGATGGTGATGAAGTAATCCCTTTAACTGTGAGCAGTTTGATCTTGACACATGATGGTGATGAAGTAATGCCTTTAGCTGTGAGCAGTTTGATCTTGACACATGATGGTGATGAAGTAATCCCTTTAACTGTGAGCAGTTTGATCTTGACACATGATGGTGATGAAGTAATGCCTTTAGCTGTGAGCAGGTAGCTCTTGACAGCCCATAACCTTCCTGACGTAAGCACAGATCCTCCTCTGCTGAGTAACCACGATGACTCCCGAACTTGTATACGGTTCTCTCAAAGGGGTTGATCAGATGGAGGAGGGGACGGAGGATGAGTGATCAGATGGAGGAGGGGACGGAGGATGAGTGATCAGCGCTTGAGGGGAGACATTCCAGTGTGACAATATCCCAGGGTCATCACATCCTGCCAGCAATATTGTACACACTTCTGGGCCAAATAGCTCATCATTCTTCTGTCACAACTATTGACCCATCCGTAGTGATGGCAGATCTAGCATTCCCAGGGAGTCTGTCAGAACTGTGTCAATCTTGCACTTGGTGTCCATCTTGCACTTTGTGTCCATCTTGTGGTAACCATCTTGCACTTGGTATCCATCTTGCACTTTGTGTCCATCTTGTGGTAACCATCTTGCACTTGGTGTCCATCTTGCACTTTGTGTCCATCTTGTGGTAACCATCTTGCACTTGGTGTCAATCTTGTACTTGGTGTCCATCTTGCACTTGGTGTCAATCTTGTCAAAATACTGTATCTATCTATTCGCTGTACGCTTGTGGTTGCGTCTGTGGGTCTCACCAATGGCCCACTAGACATACGACCCATGCAACAGAAAACCTTAGTGAATGACATGCCACTATATTGAGGTTATCTTCTTAGAGAAACTTCATGGCACGTCATCTATACAATTATACTTTTATTTTGTTGTTAAAATGTGTTTCATGTTTACTTGAATATATGTATGCACCCTCTGTGGTTGGGAGGGAGCCAGAAATGTACTGTGCAGCACAGGGGAGGTGGAAACTGACAGCACTGTTTTTTCCTATGGCTGAGACCCATCATAGAGGCACAGTGACTCAGAACGTAACAATCCTTTTGACTTGAACATTTGGTTGCATGCCTGGAGTAATAGAGAAGTTTGGCATAACCAGTAGTCAATTGGTGGTGGGGAATGAGCACAGTGAACTCTATCTTGGCTACAGTGGCTAGGAGCAGTGCATAAGATGAAACTTACCTTCCTGGAGGTGTGAGAGTTATTCTCTGGCTCTGTCCCGGGGTGGGCTGAAAATCCACAGACTTCCCAGCAATATAGTGCCATTTAATGGCATTGGGTCAAAGGGCATGAGCCCATGAACTGCTGGATCAGCAACCAACCAACCATCTATTCGCTGGAACCCTTTGTTGCCTTTCAGCGTCAGGGGTAGAAGAGTTTTCTGGAGACAACCCTCTTGTGTGCCGAGTGTATTGTGCAATATGTCGCCTCTTTTATTTCAGTGGTCCATTGTTTTCGTGGTCAGCCTCTCGGTCTGCCTTCACTGTATCTGTGTAGCATAGCTTGCTGTGGTATAAATACTGTATAAATTCAGAAAATTATGTTTACTCTAAGTGTCACTTTGTTAGTTCTCCATTTATAAAGGTAACACAATTATTGACCTCTTTTTTTCTTATTCTGCGTTTGTTCACAAACTGCTGCGGGTTAGCAGGATGTAGTCCAGAGAACAGAATGTGTTGTCGTGGTATACAATTTGGATGCAATATCTGCACCTTTCGGTCTGATACATTCGACTTCAGCATGTCTTCTGGGTCACTTTGACCCTATATGGGTCAAGATTGTGGTCCCAGCTGACTTCATCCCATAACGTCCTTAGTCGTCTATTACAACAGGAAAAACAGATAACAGTGCCGCTATACTTTGTTCCTATTTTTGGCCTAGAAACAGATAGGCGGACCCAAGGAACACTTGATACCAGTATGTTAGTTCTTTTAATACCTCACCCCATACATGACTAGAAAAATATGCATGTAAGTTCCTGCAAGTGTGGAACCTCACCCCAAACATGACTAGAACAAATATCTATGTAAGTTCTTGGAAAGTGTGGAACCTCACCCCAAACATGACTAGAACAAATATCCATGTAAGTTCCTGCAAGTGTGGAACCTCACCTCAAACATTGCTAGAACCAGTATCCATGTAAGTTCTTACAAGTGTGGAACCTAACCTCAAACATGACTAGAACCAGTATCCATGTAAGTTCTTACAAGTGTGGAACCTCACCTCAAACATGACTAGATATACTCCATTCACTTGCCGCAGCCATCCATTCTGAATCTTGTCGATTGAGAGTTTGACACAATATCATCCTTCACTGACCATCTTTGGGGCAGCAATAACTGCCTTAAATAATATATACTGTTCACCATTCTAATTAAGACTGTAAATCTCTCACATCAAACAGGCACAGATGCTGAATTCAGAGATACTAGGCCAAGAGGCGCACCATAACCTATATACTTTCTTCTGTCTTTTTGCTTTATACCTCTTTATGCCTTGCAGTACTGGTAAAAGCGTTCTCTGGGGACTGTCGTTTTGTCACTTTATACTTCTTTATACTTTGCAGTGTCAGAAATAGAAGAGTTCTCTGGAAACTGCCTTTTTGTGTGCTTCATATATGTTTGTTTTTGTGTGCTCTTTTATTTCTGTAATCCTTCTTTTGCATAGCCTGGGTTTTACATTTGCTGTCTAAACAAGGTTTTACATTTGCTGTCTAAACAAGGTTTTACATTTACTGTCTAAACAAGGTTTTACATTTGCTGTCTAAACAAGGTTTTACATTTACTGTCTAAACAAGGTTTTACATTTACTGTCTAAACAAGGTTTTACATTTACTGTCTAAACAAGGTTTTACATTTACTGTCTAAACAAGGTTTTACATTTGCTGTCTAAACAAGGTTTTACATTTACTGTCTAAACAAGGTTTTACATTTGCTGTCTAAACAAGGTTTTATATTTACTGTCTAAACAAGGTTTTACATTTACTGTCTAAACAAGGTTTTACATTTACTGTCTAAACAAGGTTTTACATTTGCTGTCTAAACAAGGTTTTATATTTACTGTCTAAACAAGGTTTTACATTTACTGTCTAAACAAGGTTTTACATTTACTGTCTAAACAAGGTTTTACATTTACTGTCTAAACAAGGTTTTACATTTGCTGTCTAAACAAGGTTTTATATTTACTGTCTAAACAAGGTTTTACATTTACTGTCTAAACAAGGTTTTACATTTACTGTCTATCTATACGCTGTGGCCCTTGTTTGCCTTGCGGCGTCAGGGGTAGAAGAGTTCTCTGGAGTTGGCCTTCCTGTGTGCTGTTTGTAAGCTTGTTCCTGTGGCTTCTTTGATTTCTGTGATCCATCTTTTACATGGTCTGCCTCTGGCTTTACAACCGTTATTTCTATGTGTCATGTCCATTTGTGGCATGCTATCTGTCGGTAGTCTGGAAGCATGTGGAAACCATTTGATCTGTTGTCTTTTGATGTTTTCCAACACTGGTATTGTTTTGGTTATCTGTCTGATGTTATCGTTTAATTTTAATTCTATCTCTTAATGACACTCCGAGTATTCTTCGTAGACATGTCATTTCTGTTGTCGCGATTTTTCTTTTGTCTTGTGCTGTCATTGTCCATGTTTTACTGTCTAAACAATGGAAATTGCAAACCAGAAAAATAAAAATAAAAATTAATCATAGAGGGAAAGGTTCTAGGAAAGTTAACAAGAGACAGACAAAGATGTTGATGGACGCAAGATTTCAAAGACCTTTTTAATATGACACTGGAAGAGGTTGGACAGCTTGTACAGAACCGGAAGACTTACAGATTGGCAGTAAGGACAAATGTTCTGCAAGAACACGTCACACAGAAGTAGCAACTTTAAAAGAGCTACCATTGGGCATTGTGAGCGACGATGCCACATTTTATCAGACCTCAAGCCGCTCAGAACAACTTGTAAGAAATGGTTTAACCTTTAAAAAAAACCACTTTTTTTTTATTTAACCTAAACTAAACGGTGTTATTGTGACCATTTTGTTTTTCTCTCTGCAGAAATTGAATGAGCAGACATTAAAGAGCTTTGAGTGCGACCTTGACATGACAGATGCTTTAACAGTGATGACACATCAGATTTTACCCTCACTAGCTCACATTTCAGCGTCTGATCTCAAAGAAGATATTACTGCGGTGGAGGAGGTTCGAGGAAGATGGTGTCAGTTTTTAGAAAAGGATCTCAGTGGTAATATTTTAGTGTGGTTTTTTTTTTTTCTCTAAATCCTCTGTTCAGTGTCTATTTTAATTTGTGCCTTCAACGTTTTTTTCTTTTGTCTGAATGCATACTGCAACATTGTAAATGATTGGTTGATCTGGTATGGTTGTTGGTTGGTTAGTTCATTGGGTTGGTTGTCTGGTTGGTTTCATTGGCTGGTTTGGTAGCTTTTTTGGTTTGTTGGTTAGTTGAATGACTGTTTAGTTGTTTGGCTGCATGGTTGGCTGGTTTGTTGAATGACAGCTTGGTTGTTTGGCTGCATGGTTGGCTGGTTAGCTGAATGACAGCTTGGTTGTTTGGCTGCATGGTTGGCTTGTTAGTTGAATGACAGCTTGGTTTTTTGGCTGCATGGTTGGCTGGTTAGTTGAATGGCTGCATGGTTGACTGGTTAGTTGAATGACTGCTTGGTTGTTTGGCTGCATGGCTGGCTGGTTTGTTGAATGACTGCTTGGTTGTTTGGCTGCACTGGTTGGCTGGTTAGTTGAATGACTGATTATTTGTTTGGTTGGTTGGTTGGTTCTTCTTCTCGAACCCCAGGAATTGCAAGCGATTAGCTCTTACTTTGTATTTGCAGTGGGGAGGTTCGAGCTTTCTTTTGTACCCAGGAGGTAAACTTTCAGTTTAGTGCAATGCCTATTGAAGGAGTCTTCTTCTTAGAGGGGGGTATATGTCACGAGACGAACTGATAGTTTTAGACAAGGTGCTTCACAGCCATTGAGCTATTCCTCGTGTAGGAAGATCATTCCATTTATGTCCTTATTATTAACCGTTTATGTCCCTAGGTCCCAGACCTAATTTTTTTCTGTATGAGCCATGTTGGGTAATGGCAACAGTCGAATTAGACTCAGGGTTGATACACCTTCCTAGACGAGGTGCTGCTTTGCCAAACACATCGGAGTCTGGGATTTGACCTGTGCATTTCTCACGCATTTGCCTTGTCCGCTTGAGATGGCCTTCCAATCCATCACTAGGTGCGACCTGTGTATTTTGACTCTTCGCCATTGCGTATATTACCCAAAGATGTAGGTAAAATACGAATCTTGGACGAGGGGCTTCACGGTGGGCCCATGGGTACTGAACCCAATTATCTCTGTATGGGCTGTGTTAGGTAACTGCCAACACTTGAGTTGGGCTTAGTTTGTAGTGTCGTTAGAGACTTGCATTCCCCTCTACATTACCCGCAGCGTCCAGAGTTCGAGTCTCAAGACTGCTTCGGTCAGACAATTGAACAATGCACTCTCCGACATTTATTCCATGCTTGTCCTGTGTGTAATGTGGAACTGTATTCAAAGCTTTTTTCCATACCCAGGACTGCATGCTCAAGTTGGCGTATCCAATACTTGTCATGACTCCTTCTTTGAATGGGGTCAATTGTGATGGGGCATGTGGGCTTCTGTGTGTTCTCGAGCATAAACAGCACTTCCGCCAGTTTGTCTCATGCTGGACTATTGTGGCTTTGTTTGCCACTGAATTGATTCACACACATACATTGCCCACTAGCGTGTGTTTCCTTTTCCAGATTCGGTGCGTACTCATAAGATCTCTGTATGTTAGGGACATTGATATTGGTTGCCCCTTCAATGTTTCTGCTTTTCAAGCCTGCTGAGACGGGATGCACAGGTGCATTACATCACTGTGTGCCGACAGTGATGGTGGATGTAATTGCGTGGAGGTTCGGAGACATTTCCTGTCTTTCTGCAGGCAATTCTCATTCCATCTACATCATCCACGGACATGAGCCTAAAATTGTTCACCAGGAATACAGCAAGAGAAGTTGTATTTCTGTTTCCAGGATGCACCATGAGGAGGTACTTTTAGGATCTTTGTTATCTGCTAACCCTGGGTGTGCATGAGAGCAATGTGAGACCCTTTTCACCCCTTCTTGGTTTGTTGGCTGTATGACTTATTAGTTTGTTGGCTGACCATTGGTTAGCTATCAAGAACTGGTTTGGCTGGCTGGTTAGTTTAATGGTTTGTTGTCTGGTTGGTTAGATGTATGGTTGGTTGGCTGGGTGATTGGTTGGTTAGATAGTTGCCTGACTGGTCTGATGGTTTGTTTGTTGACTGGTTGGTTGTTCTGGTATGTTGGTTGGTTGGTCTGGTATATTGGTTGGTTGTTCTGGTATGTTGGTTGGTTGGTCTGGTATGTTGGTTGGTCTGGTATGTTGGTTGGTTGTTCTGGTATGTTGGTTGGTCTGGTATGTTGGTTGGTTGGTCTGGTATGTTGGTTGGTTGTTCTGGTATGTTGGTTGGTTGGTCTGGTATGTTGGTTGGTTGTTCTGGTATGTTGGTTGGTCTGGTATGTTGGTTGGCTGTCTGGTATGTTGGTTGGTTGTTCTGGTATGTTGGTTGGTTGTTCTGGTATGTTGGTTGGTTGGTCTGGTATGTTGGTTGGTTGGTCTGGTATGTTGGTTGGTTGTTCTGGTATGTTGGTTGGTTGTTCTGGTATGTTGGTTGGTTGGTCTGGTATGTTGGTTGGTTGTTCTGGTATGTTGGTTGGTCTGGTATGTTGGTTGGTTGTTCTGGTATGTTGGTTGGTTGTTCTGGTATGTTGGTTGGTTGGTTGTTCTGGTATGTTGGTTGGTTGGTCTGGTATGTTGGTTGGTTGTTCTGGTATGTTGGTTGGTTGTTCTGGTATGTTGGTTGGTCTGGTATGTTGGTTGGTTGTTCTGGTATGTTGGTTGGCTGTCTGGTATGTTGGTTGGTTGGTCTGGTATGTTGGTTGGCTGTTCTGGTATGTTGGTTGGTTGTTCTGGTATGTTGGTTGGTCTGGTATGTTGGTTGGTTGGTTGGTCTGGTATGTTGATTGGTTGGTCTGGTATGTTGGTTGGTTGGTCTGGTATGTTGGTTGGTTGGTCTGGTATGTTGGTTGGCTGTTCTGGTATGTTGGTTGGTTGTACTTGTGTACTGTATCTGTTATTCTTATATCTTATTTTTTTTTCAGATGAAAAAATTGAAAGACTTCAAGACTTTTTGTCCAAGATGTTTGAAAGTGGAGGACACACCGATGAGAAACTAAAATATGTGAGAATGGCAAACTGTACGACCACGCTGCACGACAAATACCTGGGAGTCATGAGGAAACTTAAGGAGAGAGGGGAGTTGAACATCTGGGCAGACACTAGTTAGCACTTCCATGTGTTTGTTATAATTGTTTTAATTAAGTAAACTAGTTGTTCATAACATGTGGTCAGGTGGACCAGCTAATGACCCTCTATGTTCTTTTAGGAGGTCCACGAAGGATGGAAGAAATGTATATGATTTTACATTTACAATAAAAAATGTAAATTAGCAGATAAAAAAGAGTAAATTAGCAACAGGGATAATAATTGTAAAAGTTAAATTGAGTAAATATTCACACAATTATTTCAGTACCAGTTAAATAGATTATTGGGTTCACATAATTAAATCAATATTGGTTTTTAAATATTATTGTGTTCACATAATTAGATCAATGACAGTTGAAAATATTGCTGGTTCACGTAATAAGATAAATACTGGCTAAACAGACTTGCGGAGGGGGGAGATGGACTTTCATTTCAGTGTTTTATTAACAAAATATCACATTTGCTTCTTCGAAGTTTGTTCTCACACTCCCGGTGTGTGTGAGGATGTAGTCCGGACAAAACTGTTTTGGTTGTGTGGAAAATTAATTTAAATTCTGTTATATTTTTATTTAGTCTTTGGTTCAGTTGGTAGCTTTCCTGACATTGTGGCCTCATACTGTGAGGGGATAATAGCTTTCCTGACATTGTGGCATCTTATCTTTTCTTGCCACCTAATGTTTAGTATTCTATCTGAGTATCCACCAGATATCTGTTCATCTCCATATCATTTCTTATCTTCTCCCGCCACCTAATGTTTGATATCTTTCTTAGTGTCTTCAATTGTATGTTGTAATGTTTCTGTTGTCCTACTAATCCTCATTGCTTCAGTTTTTGTGTTGTTTATTTTCATATTATAATTTCCGCATGCTTTGTTAATATTAAAAATTATGATAGTGCGGCAATGATACACGACGATGATACACGACACATACCTTACGTACTTTAGTAAAAACACATATTACATAATTTATGGAACCATTATGCCGATGTTTTCCCAGTTAATATCTGTACTATATAAACGTTAGTTTATAGGGGTGTTAAGTGTTGACATGAAATACTATTTTAAACTAACGTCACCGATCGAATAGAATGGCACTCTTTGACAGATGCATCAATCATATGTTCGAATTCATGTGCTGAGAAATAGTGACTTACATTTTGCTTTACTTAACACCCTTCTAAAATGTCATATCAATGGGGTATGGGTGTTAATGGGGAAAGTGCTCTTAAGCCATATCAATAACAGTTTCATTATTTCCATTGCTTGTTCTCTTTTTATCCTGTATTTCTTTCTCTATAAAGACCATATAGCTGAAAGATTGATTTAATCTGTCTTATATACTATTGACAATATTTTTTTGTGTCTTTCGGTTTTGGAACTTTAAAACTTAGCATTTTATTTTTTATATATACCCCTCCCGACGAAAGCGGATGTGCCGGGCCATTGACGAAAATAAAATGGCGACACAGCACATTTCCATTCTTTGGACTACATCCAGCTGGAAATCTAGTAGGACCATTGTCCTCTTATAAGAGAAGTCCAAGAGACCCAGCGGGAGTTTGAGAATGAACACTGAAGAAGAAGAATATATAATCCTAAGATGCCAAAACCATTTAATTGATGGTCTCAGTATATTCTATGCAGGATTTTCTCAGAATGTGTGTCATTGTTAAATCGATTTTTTACATGTATTTATTTTACATGGATATATTGCCAGAAGTGAGTGTTATTTTGGATTTCAAGGAAAATTGGTCGACCGACAGAGAAGTGATACTGTCAGTCGTTGTGCAATTGTGGATTATTATATATATATATTATATATATATATATATATATATATATATTATGGAGCACTCAAGGCAGGAATTCGAAAAGCTGGTGGACAGAAAAAGCGCCTCAAAGACACACTCAAGTCATCACTGAAACATCTTAAAATCGCTTGGGAGAGCCTCGCTCAGTATAGAACAGCATGGCGTTACAGACTTAGAACGGGAGCACTAGCGGCGGAAGAGACCAGGCAAGACACTGCAAGACAGAAGCGGGCATGTAGAAAAGAAAAAAACGTCCCATAGACACCCTCTACAGCTGTCAATTCTGTAGAAGAACATTTTGTGCGCTAGTTGGACTTGTTAGTCATTTTAAAACGCACTATTAACTTTATTATTTTTTATTACTTATTGTTATTATTATTATGATTGAGTTTTTGGGTCATCGTCGATTACGACTGATGAACATCATCATCAGTTGTGGATATACTCAGGGGGAGATTGAAGCACCTATGGATGTGTCTTGTAGGAAATAATGATGTTCTCTTGACTACACTAACTAAATAGCATCGTGTTGCCCCGGTTAATACATGGGGTAGAAACTACATAAATGAGGATTCATTGGCATGGAAACAGAGGTGAGCATACTTGTCAACTTCCAGAGGGGTCACTGTGTATGTCAGCCCAAAATAGAAGAGTCACTGTATGTCAGCCCAAAATAGGAGTCTCTGTATGTCAGCCCAAAATGGAAGAGTCACTGTGTGTCAGCCCAAAATGGAAGAGTCACTGTGTGTCAGCCCAAAATGGGAGAGTCACTGTGTGTCAGCCCAAAATGGGAGAGTCACTGTGTCAGCCCAAAATGGAAGAGTCACTGTGTGTCAGCCCAAAATGGAAGAGTCACTGTATGTCAGCCCAAAATGGGAGAGTCACTGTGTGTCAGCCCAAAATGGAAGAGTCACTGTGTGTCAGCCCAAAATGGGAGAGTCACTGTGTGTCAGCCCAAAATGGGAGAGTCACTGTGTCAGCCCAAAATGGAAGAGTCACTGTGTGTCCACCCAAAATGGGAGAGTCACTGTGTGTCAGCCCAAAATGGGAGAGTCACTGTGTGTCAGCCCAAAATGGAAGCATCACTGTGTGTCAGCCCAAAATAGAAGAGTCACTGTGTGTCAGCCCAAAATGGGAGAGTCACTGTGTGTCAGCCCAAAATGGAAGCATCACTGTGTGTCAGCCCAAAATAGAAGAGTCACTGTGTGTCAGCCCAAAATGGGAGAGTTACTGTGTGTCAGCCCAAAATGGGAGAGTCACTGTGTGTCAGCCCAAAATGGAATCATCACTGTGTGTCAGCCCAAAATAGAAGAGTCACTGTATGTCAGCCCAAAATAGAAGAGTCACTGTATGTCAGCCCAAAATAGAAGAGTCACTGTGTGTCAGCCCAAAATAGGAGAGTCACTGTGTGTCAGCCCAAAATGGGAGAGTCACTGTGTGTCAGCCCAAAATGGAATCATCACTGTGTGTCAGCCCAAAATAGAAGAGTCACTGTATGTCAGCCCAAAATAGAAGAGTCACTGTATGTCAGCCCAAAATAGAAGAGTCACTGTGTGTCAGCCCAAAATGGGAGAGTCACTGTGTGTCAGCCCAAAATGGGAGAGTCACTGTGTCAGCCCAAAATGGAAGCATCACTGTGTGTCAGCCCAAAATAGAAGAGTCACTGTATGTCAGCCCAAAATGGAAGAGTCACTGTATGTCAGCCCAAAATAGAAGAGTCACTGTGTGTCAGCCCAAAATGGGAGAGTCACTGTGTCTCAGCCCAAAATGGGAGAGTCACTGTGTGTCAGCCCAAAATAGAAGAGTCACTGTGTCAGCCCAAAATGGGAGAGTCACTGTATTTCAGCCCAAAATGGAAGAGTCACTGTGTGTCAGCCCAAAATGGAATCATCACTGTGTGTCAGCCCAAAATAGAAGAGTCACTGTATGTCAGCCCAAAATGGAAGAGTCACTGTATGTCAGCCCAAAATAGAAGAGTCACTGTGTGTCAGCCCAAAATGGGAGAGTCACTGTGTGTCAGCCCAAAATGGGAGAGTCACTGTGTCAGCCCAAAATAGAAGAGTCACTGTGTGTCAGCCCAAAATGGGAGAGTCACTGTATTTAAGCCCAAAATAGAAGAGTCACTGTGTGTCAGCCCAAAATAGAAGAGTCACTGTGTGTCAGCCCAAAATGGGAGAGTCACTGTATTTCAGCCCAAAATAGAAGAGTCACTGTGTGTCAGCCCAAAATAGCCAGAAAACATAATATATACTAGCAACCATTACAAATTCATCAACGTGTTATTACATGAGGCACTGCAGGAGTGACAAATTGACTGAAACTATTGTTTCCTACATTTATAAACTGTTTGCTGAATCAAATCTGCGGTTTTTTTAAAATTAAATTCTTTGGCCGCTGAATTGTTGGCCCCAAGCCATGCTGTTGGTTTGTAGCAAGGATATGACTAATGTTTGCTGGTTGGTTGGTTGCTAATCCAGCGGTCCATGGACTCCTGCCGTTTGACCGAACATTATATTTCTGGGAAGTGTGTGGATTTTCAGCCCACACCGGGACAAAGCCAAAGAATATCTTGCGATCTGAATAGATTGATCTTTACTGTAATACTGATCTTACTTTTCCAAATTTACTTTACTTTACTGTAATACTGATCTTACTTTTCCAAATTTACTTTACTTTACTGTAATACTGATCTTACTTTTCCAAATTTACTTTACTTTACTGTAATACTGATCTTACTTTTCTTAATCATATTCAAATTATTTTTTTAATACAGTGGAATTCTGTTATAAAAACTTGGTCTAGACCGACAAAATATGTATGTAATAACATATATTCACTATATACGGTATAAATAATAAATATAATTGGGAATTTGGAGTAGTGTTATAATGTAGGAAAATTTGTTATAAAAGAATGCGCTATAGAGGGATTGAATTGTATAATTAAGAAGCATCAAGGAGCTATATAAAAGGAGTTATACGAGATCCACCTGCTTTTTTACACGATAGGACCTTGTTCGAATCCCATCTACTGATTGTTTTCTATTATTATTGTGCAGTGTTGTTTATTGTTGATATCCAAATGTTGATGAGTAATGCTACTCTTGTCAGTACAATGCCATTCTTAAAAAAGTGCAGGTCTTCTGAAGTTGACTTAAGTGATACATACAGCCAGTGAGTGAATGTTAAGGGTGAATTAATATAAGAAAGTGAATTATTGTGCTGTAAGTATGTTAGAGGAGAAAGGGCAGACCAAGAAGACGATGGACTGACGACATTAAAGATAACATGAATACATCGCTAGAAAATGCAAGCCAGATCACCCAAGACAGAGAGAGGTTCAGAGAGTTAATTCGGAAGACAACGTTCTGGAAGGAATACGTCACATGACACAAGAATGAGTGAAGCTAGAAACAGGGTGATGAAATTTTGCTTATCGCTGGAAGCACATAATAGCACACAAATTGATGTTTCAACCAAAAGGCCTTTATCAAGACTACATACACAACATAAAACGACGAGCAAGAACGGCACAATTGATGTTGTCAGGTTAAATGTAATGTGAGTACGTATTTTCTATGAGTATAAGCCATGACAATTGTGATTGTGGTTAGCAGGAGCAACATAATCCGTGAAGAGTCAAGAGCAATCTGATCCGTGAAGAGTCAAGGGCAATCTGATCCATGAAGAGTCAAGAGCAATTTGATCCATGAATAGTCAAGAGCAATTTGATCCATGAATAGTCAAGAGCAATCTGATCCATGAAGAGTCAAGAGCAATCTGATCCATGAAGAGTCAAGAGCAATCTGATCCATGAAGAGTCAAGGGCAATCTGATCCATGAAGAGTCAAGAGCAATTTGATCCATGAAGAGTCAAGAGCAATTTGATCCATGAAGAGTCAAGAGCAATTTGATCCGTGAAGAGTTTTATATTTATGATCAAGAATTGTTATGACAGTGTATGTCATCAATGTGTTCTGTGTCTTCTTAAACTTGCAGCCTTTTTAAATATCTTTTATCACTTTGTCCTTTGACCATCCTTGATGTCTCCCCTGAATACAGCATGACCCATCCTGCTCCCATGATCCCATATCATTGTGAAAATTGAGAAGAGATACATAGACTTATCAACTGCCTGAACCGCCAGCATGTATACCCTTTACCATATGTCAGTGACATTGATATGTGAGCCTACCCTAGCATGCATACCCTTTACTATATGCCAGTCACAATGTGACGAAGGTCACAATGTGACGGAGTGACATGTGAACCTACCCTAGCATACTATGAACCCTGTTTCATTAACTTTTTAAAAATATAAACAGTACCTCTATTGGTGAAGTAAGCTCCTTTCAACCACAAACATCAGTTAAATTTGGTTATAACATAGTTGTGATTTGTGACAATCATAAATAAATCAAGGCCTTGATTAAGGGTAATCCTGCAGGACATTCATAATGGTTTTTTTAGTTGTTTTTTTAACTTTTTTAAAATAAGATTTATCTCTTATGGTGACCTTTCAGTCGTGGACATTAGTCCAATGTTTGGTCATATCAGATACTAGAACCATTCCCTGGCGTTGCCCGGGCAAGAATAAAACAAAACAGAAAAATTGAATAGATGTGAATATTGTTCTTATAAAGCAGTAATGACTGATATGTTTTAGTTAACCACAAATTATTTTTTTTTTAAATATGGATAGAACATGTGACCCATGGCCACAGTACTTCACATAATATACTTTGCACTTGTACGAATTGAGCTATTCCAGACATACGAAAGACAGCGTAAAATTGTAGTTTTATAAAAGTTGCGTACTCTCATGTGTGTATTGTGATGTATTCTTTCCAGAACATAGTGACAACACCGTTTACTGGAGAATTCAACGCCCGATCAATTAGAATTTAAGAATACAACAGAAACGCAATAAAAAATATAAACAGTATTATGCGGTAGAAACCATAGTTAACAGGTTAATACATCATAAACGTCGATTGAAACTGATTGTCAATTTTTAAAAAATGCAATAATACACATTTTCAATACTCATTAGATCTAGCAATTATCAACAAATGTTTACAAGTGTTTGAACTTTGGGCTACGGTCAGAGATTAAAGGTCAACCAATCATATCAATGGTCAACTTTGCTGGAGCACAGGAGAAATTTTCAAATTTTCGGCAAGTGCAACCCGGTTCCATTTGAGCCACACTATAATGGAGTCAAAATTCATTATTCTGCAGGAAGTACTTGAGGAGCTTATAAATTACAGGAAAAACATAACATTACTGTGTTATCCATCTATATACAGGTATATAGATTTTTACTATTAGAAACATAGTGGACATTGTGGTCCAGCGAAAAACAACCTCTGAGGTATATAATCATATTACAGCTGATGTAATTTGAACTGTCAAGGGTGGAAGAAGCAGAGGAGGGAAAATAAAGGCATGGACAGCCAACATCAAGGAATGGAGAGGGCAAGATATTTCCACACTCATCCGCATCGCTGAGGATAGAATTCGCTGAAGGACTCTGTGTGCTGATGCATCCAATGTGGTACCCCTACGACCCTGAAGGGTTACGGGTTTATTGATTGATTGATTATGTAATTATGTTTCAGTAACTTTGGCTCAGTTAAGTAACAAGTACTATTTAAGTTGAGGTACTGTCTTTTCAACAGCGGACGTTAGTCCAATTTGGTGATATCAGAGCTATACAACCGTTAAACCGTTTAATTTTTCCGGTTGCAACATACGGATGTGAAACATGGACCCTAAGTAAAACAGCGGCAAAGAAGATCAACGCCTTCGAGCTGAAATGCTACAGAAAGATACTTAGAATATCATGGAAGGATAAAATCAGAAACTCAGATATTATAAACACACTGAATATTCCATAGTGTTGGTTACTAAACACAATAACAAAAAGAAAACTACGCCTGTTTGGTCATATAAAGAGACATAACTGTTTAGAAAGACAAATAATGGAGGGAAGAGTACCTGGGAAGAGGAGAAGGGGCGGACCAAGAAGACGATGGACTGACGACATTAAAGATAATATGAATACATCGCTAGAAAATGCAAGCCACATCGCCCAAGACAGAGAGAGGTTCAGAGAGTTCATTGGGAAGACAACGTTCTGGAAGGAATACGTCACATGACACAACCGTTAAAAATAGTGCATGTCATGTTTCTGGTAATCAAGCCATCACAACCTCCAGTTAATGTAAGTATAGCATTAATATTTCAGTAACTTTTGGTATAAGCAGACCAAAATCATGTTCTCGTACACTGCTTTTCGAGAGATAACAAAATTTAAAAGCCATTTATGGTGGCTTCTAGTAAAAATGGAAATGTCTGAGAGCCTCTCAAAGTGTTGTGTTGTATTTTAAGAGTTAACCAGTCATAATAGAAACCTTGTTTCAGTTACGATACAAGATGACTGTTTCAAATGTTGGCAATTGTTCTCAAAGTAGACACTTTTATTTGATTATCTCCCCTTCCCTGTTTACACTTCCTCAATGGATGTTAGCTTAATGTTGGGATATTTCCATATCAAAAGAAATATAGATATGCTTTCATTGTTTGAGGTATAGAATTATTCTCTATGAAGACAATCAGTTCTTTATTAAAGTTTGTATACAAAGATAAGTTTAGTAACGAAGGGGAAATAAAAAGTGTCTGCTTTAGGGACAAGCACCCAAATGTTATTTATCAAAACTTCAAAATGTTTACAATATTATGTTTATTCTGGAATTTAGTTGAATGTATATATTATTCTTTTTATAACCATTAAAAAAATTTAGATCTGTTGTGTAAAATTGTGTTGTTTTTTTGTTTATATTAATTGGCATGTTTTCTGTTAAGGTGACTGTGGAATCTAGACATTTTGGTGCCCACGACAAACTCTGCTCTCAGAGGTCCTTTTACATAAACTAATTGTGGTTGTGATGCCCCTGAATTGTTCTAGTTTAACCACTGCTGTTCTATTTTGCGAGCATCAAAGCATAAGTCTACCTGTATGGGGGGTTTTTTTTAGCTTTTTTTTAATTTGTTGCGTATGTTCTCATACTCCCATATTGTCCTGGATCTTTCGTATGCCAGAACAGTTGTTCTACAAGGTTGCCAATGGAATGTAATCCAGAGAATTAAAATATGTTGTGTTATCATTTCTATTTGTACCGGTGGCCCACCACATCCAACTTGGGTTTTGGTAACTAATACATTCAGTGTTTTTATCATTTCCAAAGAACTGTGGATGTCTGTAATCATATATGAACGGTGGATGTCTGTAACCATATATGAACGGTGGATGTCTGTAACCATATATGAACGGTGGATGTCTGTAACCATATATGAACGGTGGATGTCTGTAACCATATATGAACGGTGGGTGTCTGTAACCATATATGAACGGTGGATGTCTGTAACCATATATGAACGGTGGATGTCTGTAACCATATATGAACGGTGGATGTCTGTAACCATATATGAACGGTGGGTGTCTGTAACCATATATGAACGGTGGATGTCTGTAACCATATATGAACTGTGGATGTCTGTAACCATATATGAACGGTGGATGTCTGTAACCATATATGAACTGTGGATGTCTGTAACCATATATGAACGGTGGATGTCTGTAACCATATATGAACGGTGGATGTCTGTAACCATATATGAACGGTGGATGTCTGTAACCATATATGAACGGTGGATGTCTGTAACCATATATGAACGGTGGATGTCTGTAACCATATATGAACGGTGGATGTCTGTAACCATATATGAACGGTGGATGTCTGTAACCATATATGAACGGTGGATGTCTGTAACCATATATGAACGGTGGATGTCTGTAACCATATATGAACGGTGGGTGTCTTTAACTTATTGATAGTATAGTCTGACAGCTGTACAACAGAACCAGTGCGTACCTGCTGGCCACAGATAAACAAGTTCAATTTCTTCCGCGCCTGGGAAATTAATAGTCCACAAATTCACAGTGACTATAGATTTCCTTGTGTGACTAAATTCACTTTGTGTGACTAGATTGTGAGTTTACATTTCCTGTGTGACTAAATTCACTTTGTATTATTAAATTTACTATGCGTGGCTAAGTTCACTTTGTGTGACTATTATTTTCACTTTGTCGATGTTCACTTTGTGTGAATATATATTCACTTTGTGGCTAAGTTCACTTTGTGTGATTATATATTCACTCTGTGAGTAACTTCACTTTGTGTAACTATACATTCACTTTGTGACTAACTACGCTTCATGTGATTATAGATTCAATTTGTGACTAAATTCATTTTGTGTGACAATAGATTCACTTTGTGGCTAAATTCATTTTGTGTGACAATAGATTCACTTTGTGTGATTAGATTCACTTGTATCAAAATTAAGCCATGTAATTAAATAAATACTTCAAATTGTGTGTGTGGGGGGGGGGGGGGGGGGGAGGAAGAGGAGTTTAATTTTTCCAATTTGTAAATATAACAAGGATCTGTTAACTGAACTCCCCTGTTACTTAGACTAATGAACTACCCGGTAGTCCAAAAGTTGAACTAGGTAAATTTAGTAAAAATTTGCAATTGCATATTTTATAGTTGTTTGAAAACACAAACTTGGCATATTGTAACAAATATGTAAATTTTTATGTACACTGTACGTTACATGTTTGAGATTGTTGGTTACGAGAAATCAAAAATAAATACAAAAATATGTCATTAGTATTGACGTGTTTGAAAGTTTATAAATATAATGGGTTCTTTCCCAGATAAAGGGCCTACCTTTTTTATGAAATGAAATATGTGATAAAAATGAAGATTAAATTGCACTCTGCATTTTTTCATTTCTTATATCAAGTGATAAGAGAATGTTTGCTATTTATCGCCAGCTCTAACTGCTGTTTGGTCTGTATTAATAGTGCACTTCCAGCAAATCCTTCCCCCAGCGTTATAGGATAAGATCATAGTATGTCCCTGCGTGCATATTGCTGCATCAGGAACACTTCTTGAAACTGTAATAGCGACTTTAATAAGTAATAATAACTGTAATCAGTCGAAGGCAAGTTCAAGCATAATTACAGCAGCTATTTTGTAACTGCGAATGCAACCGGCAGAGTGATGCCACAGATAACTAAAAATTTCTGAAAGGTAGGCTCTTTATCTGGGACAGAACCAAATAATGTTATCATTATATTTTCTGTTGTGGATAAATATATGTAAATATTCCCGGAAGTATTTATAACCATTCTGTTCACTGTATCTCTGTAGTTAAGTCTCATTTTTAACCATCCTTTTCACCTTTTAAATCTGCAAACTTTTTTAGTATTTTGCAAACTTACTTCCTTATATTTTCATTGCTTATCATCATCAAGTGCCATGCTGACTGGCATAAGCGATCATGTGTCTCCACAACTCTCTATATTCAGTATATCTTATCATAATCATTGTTGACTCTTTTGCCATGCCACGATGTCAGATTATCTAATATATTCTCATTCTGTAATCTTCTGTCTTGATTCTTGATTAGGAACAAGCATGACAGCACTGGGGGCATTCCCATATATGCTCTGCTTGCTGTTCCGCCAGCCATCTAAAAGTGTATAAGCTCAGTGTCCCAGTCAGTTGCTGATTATGCGTAATTCTGATCTTTCCGGAAAGGGAGAACTTTCTCCCATCGCCTCTAGCCCCGCCTATTTCTACCATTATTTGAATATGTACATTTTCACGTTCTACTTCCTCCTCGTTTTCTTGTAGGGTATCCATGACTTCTCTAATCATTCAATCCTGCCTCTTCTTATCTCGGTGCCGTTCACCAAAGGTTTACCAGCCAACACATCAGCTCTTTCGTTTCCCCTGACCCCAGCATGACCAGGACAGTAAATCCATGTAATGCTCTGCGCATTGTTGAGAAGAGCGCCCATTCAGTTCTGACCATACACTTTTCTATCTTGCGCAGCATACTTTGAGAATCCGATAGAATCACTGAGTCTGTTGGTGGTTGTGTCGCCAGCCAAGTGAGAGCTGCTGTCACCGGTTCTATTTCCATGTCCTCTGTCTGTCATGCCTTATATCCGACTTATTGTAACTATGTTCTCCAGACTTCTCCTTAATCATCTCTTATACTGTGCATGGTAGGCCATTATGTTGATATTCTGCGTTTTTAGGGGGGGGGCTCATGGCTACACTAATGATGGAGTACTTGTCTGGACAACCGCCTTTTGGTGGAGTACTGTTCTGGACAACCGCCTTGTGGTGGAGTACTGGTCTGGACAACCTTCAGTTCTTGCTGTCTTGATCCCCAGAATTTACGATCAACTAGCTCTTACTTCCTGTGTGTGTTGAGGAGATTTCTTCTGAGCTCTGTTTCATACCCAGAAAACTTTAATTCTCTAATGGGGATTCTTTCTAGCGAAACAATTCAGCTGTGCCACTTGTGCTCAAAAGATCACTGGTTCGAATCTGGCTTGCGTCATCTTGTTTACAAAGTGGATTTTTTTCAGAGATCCATAAGAATTATAGCATGAATCTACAAAATTACCGGGTACGTGTTGTGATACTCCAAGCCGACCGCATGCTGCTTTATTGAGAGAAATGGGCCTACATATGAGGGAACCACAGTACACTGAAGTCAATCCTCTACACTTTTTTGAGCCCTTCAATTAATTATGTGATTGTTTTGAAAAGTCAACTTCTCAACTATGTGAATGTTGGTCTAGAGGCCGACCATGAAAACGATGGACCACCGAAATAAAAGAGGCGACAAATTCCACAATATACTCCGCACACAAGAGTGCCGTCTGCAGAAAATTCTACCCCTGACAGGCAACAAAAGGTTTAGCAAATAGATTAGATAGATAGATAGACAGACAACCATGTCGTACTGTGAAAGTATTGGCAATTTCTGTAACAAACTATCAAAATCTCTGCAAACTACAAGAACACACATTTCATTACTTAGAAAACTTTTCTTCACAAAATATTGTATTTATTTTTCCATTGATCTGACACATCTGAATTGGAAAGAGGTTGCTGCAAGGTATATTTCAAGTTCCTTGACATCACTTCAACGGTGGTTTGAAGAAGTCCATGCGGAAAATAACTCTCCTGTTTTAAGAAATAGGAATACATCAGTTTGTGGCGTATAGATAGTTTATTTGTTGTTTTATTTAGTCTTAGTGAAAAAACAAAGTGAACTCAAATGAGGGTTTGTGCTTCCATAAATATCCAAATTTGAACATGTGTGCACACGGACTTCCGTAGAATGTCTTGGAATACATGAAAGTTCCCGAACCATGGACCAGCACAAAGTAAAATTTAGGCATATCTCTTATGATGAGGTACACTACTTCAACCGCAGGAGTTAGTCCAATTGGGTTATATTCAGAGCTTTACAACCATCATTAAATAATGGAGGCCGTGGTTCTGGTAACGTAGTCGCGACGAATTTAGGAGGATTGACTCACTTTGGTAGGTATGTGATTTTCCTTCTTCTTTCGTTCACTTGAAACATGTCTATATCTGTAATTCGGTCTCCTGAATTCTTCTTCTTCTTTCGTTCACTTGAAACATGTCTATATCTGTAATTCGGTCTCCTGAATAAAATTCACTGTCTTTTGTAGTTCATACAGTGTCCCATAGAGCTTTGATTCCAGTATTTTTTCCCTCTGGTCAATATGTCTGCCTCAGCGTTTCATACTCAGAACACTTTTGAGGTATATGCTTTGGCACTCTGTGTTGCCTGTCCACATGACCGTGTTGCCAATCTTGAACTTTGTATACATGTTACTGCGGAGTCGGTTGTGTCCTGTTCTGAGGCGTAGAATTAATTACAACTTGTTCTGATCTGTTCATAATGTGATAGTCATCTTGTGTTGGTGTTTGTGGCTTTCTTATTGACTTGATCATCGTCTTTTGAAAACAAGAGACAACGTCCGAGTAGGCTATATCAGTACGCATAACCAAAACGTATTAGAGGTCACACAGACCCCTACATTATACTGTGATTACATTGTTTGTTTGTTGCTTGTTTGTTTGTTGTTTGTTAAATGGCGCATTAAAACCTAGCCGAGAAACCAAACTTTCAACCTAAGACAAAAGTATGTGTTGTTTTCTTGATTCGAAACAAGCGTTCAGTTTTGAATGAACCGATAGTCCACACAAATTGATGACGTACTTACCTCATTTCACGTCATGATTTTTTTATTAAGAACAAGCGTCACAGCACTGGGGGAATTCCCGTATATGCTTTGCTTGCCGTCCCGTCAGCCATTTATCTGTCCCAGTCAGTTGTTGATTACGTGTTCTTCTGATCTTTCCGGAGAGGGAGCACTTTCTCACATAGAATCTAGTCACTCCCATTTCTACCATTCTCTGAATATGTACATTGTCTCGTTCAACTTCCTCCTCGTCTTCTCGTAGGGTATCCATGACTGATCTAATCAATTCAATCCTGTCTCTTCTTATCTCGGTGCCGTTATCCAAAGCTTTACCAGCCAACACATCGGCTTTTTCGTTTCACCTGACCCCAGCATGACCTGGACAGTAAATCCATGTAATTTTATATTGAGAAGAGTGACCCATTCAGTTCTGATCATACCCTTTTCTATCTTGTGCAGCATAGTCGCCAGGCAAGTGAGAGATGCTGCCCCGCTTCTATTTCTGTTCTCACACTCGATGTTATAGTGAGGTAAGCAGTTGACTTCTCAGCTAATTTCTTGCCATTTTGGTAGGCCACGAAACCCCAAGTAGGCCTATATGTTGGTTATATCTATGTAATTCGTAGTGGCTTTTATCTATGTGGTCTTAGGTTAGGGTTAGGGTTAGCCCTAAGAGAACGTGGGGATTAGTTTAGAGATAAACACGATGACTCCCACTTGATAGTGTTAGCCCTAGGAGTTAGGGTCAGTCCTAGGAGAACGTGGGGTCTAGTTTAGAGATAAAAACGATGACATTACTGTGGTCAACTGTATTCACTGCACAGTGACAGGTCATGCTCGCAGCAATTTGCAGCTCTGTTACTTTCAGTTGATCATATTTTTGTCTAGGATTCTTTGTCACAAGAAGATGCCATTGGCTTCTTCTTCTTCTGTGTTCGTTCTCAAACTCCTGCAGATTAGCAGGGTGTAGTCCGGAGAACGGAATGCGTTGTGTCATGGCTTACAGCATTGCTGCGATATCTGCGCCTTTCGGCCTGACACATCCGACTTCAGCATGGCTTTGGGTCACTGTCCCTATATGGGGTGAGACAGCCAACTCCATTTCATAACCTCCTTAGTCGCCTTTTACGACATGCGTGGAAGGTAAACAGTGTTGCTATTCTTTGCTTCTCTCTCGGGCCCCAGCAACACAAGGGCGAAAAGATTTCTATGCTTATGATTTAGACTTATGTTCTAGACTTATGTTCTAGACTTATGTTCTATGCTTATTTTCTAGACTTATGTTCTAGGCTTATTTTCTAGACTTATGTTCTAGACTTATATTCTAGATGTATATTCTAGGCTTATATTCTAGACAAATGTTCTAGACAAATGTTCTAGGCTTATGTTCTAGATTTATGTTCTATGCTTATTTTCTAGACTTATGTTCTAGACTTATATTCTAGATGTATATTCTAGGCTTATGTTCTAGATGTATATTCTAGGCTTATGTTCTAGACAAATGTTCTAGGCTTATGTTCTATGCTTACGCATGTGTGTAATGCACAACTGCCGAACAATACCTTTTGTAAAGTGGGTCATTTTTCCAACCAGGATAGAGTGTATCAATGACGTATTGCTCAAACTCCGAGTGCGCTTTAAATGGGACAAACAGTGGTTCCTGTGAGATATAAAAAGAAAAACGTTGGAAAACTATATTCTTTGCAGAAATAAGAACATTGTCCTTATTTTCTGGTGGTACACTGTATCCCAGACTTTATTTTGGTTATTTTTATTCTGAGTATGGAGCCGCGTTAACGCAGTGGTTAGCGCACTGGCTTCGCATATGAGTGGTTTTGGTCCTGGGTCCTGGCCCCAGTTGAGGCGGAAATGTTTTTCAGATCGCAACGGCTCCCGGGTCGACTCAACCTTAAATGGGTACCGGATTAATCCGGGAAGTAAAGACTGCGAGGGAGAGGAGATGGCTACCGCCCTCATTTGCAGAACCTCTGAAATGTGAGATCGCTAGCATCTCACACTCCTAAGGCATTAATAAATGCTATGGGTTACTTTACTTTTTTATTCTGAGTATCACCCTATAGAAAATTTCATATCCACCAAAACAAGCATTCAAACATGAAACTTTCAATTTCATCTATTTTATGTCAAGTTGTTTTTTTCTAAACTGTCAAGGACATTGACTCAATGTATAAGTCTATCCTGCTAAAAATTGTGTTCTCGATTTATAGCTGACTTTGCCCACTTTCCCCTAGAAGTCTTCTTCTTCGATGTCATTCTCAAACTCATGCTGGGTCTCTCTTGTAGGAGGAAAATGGTCCTAGCATGATGTAGTCCAGAGAATGAAAATACGTTGTGCCACCGCTGTATTTGCGCCAATGGTCCGACACGTCCGTTTTGGCGGGTCCTCTGGTAGTAAGATTGATAACAAAACTAATCTTTCGTTTAGAAATATTATTTCACTTTCCACAAAAACTGGACAATTTCACCTTGGGGTTTGTCATGTATACAATCTTGCTGGCTAATAGTGGTGAGGAGCTAATGAGTACCGAACGCGAGTAGAAATCAAGCGCCGCGATCTCAGACTGGCTGTTACCAATAAAATGATTGTCAGATATGTTCTAATAAATCCAGTACCGGGAATCTTGTTTCTCCTTAGCCATTTACACAAGTCTTTTTGCAGTATAATTCTTCGAGTTGATCTAAACGTCATTTATCTTCGCTAATTCAACTTTTCCCGTGATTTTCATTGGCTGGTTCATCAAAGTATATGTCAAAAGTGACCGCTGATCACTTTCATAGGCAAAGATATGTAACATTGTGATAAGGGCTAGTTTTAAGAACTTGCTTTTGCTTTCCTCAAAGCATGGATTCTGGACTTCCTTGAATGTTAAAATAGAAAGCGTTTTATTGTGGATTAGTTGTTCTGTGACTTGGATTCAATTTTATAGAATCTAGCTAGATCATATAATTCAGAACTTTGTGTCCACACAGTCCAGCTGTGGAGATAAGAAGGATTTTTATGGATGCATTGAACTGTTTTACAGTATGGCTCAAATATTAACATTGTATAACTATTTAAGAAGTAATTAATTAATTGTCTGTACTATATATTTATCTGTGTGTATGTGTGCGTGCGCGTCGATGGGGAAAAAGGGGAGGAATTAACGTTAAAATTATCGGCTAATGTTTTTCTTTGGGAAACACCGTAATAAGGTATGTTTTTGTTACGTACATGTGTGTTCCCAGTGGCGACCTACAGCTGCGAAACATGGACAATAAATAAACTACAGCCAGAAGAATAGAGGCTTTCGAAATGAAGTGATATAGAAGAGTCCTGAGAGTATCATGGACTGCAAGAAAAACCAATGACGTGCTAAGCAAAATCAACGTTCAAGAAGGCTGGCTTCTTAATAAGAAGGATGTTCTGTGGTTTTTTTCGGCCATGTGAAGAGATACGATGGGGTGAAAAGAGTATTGTTGGAGGTATGCGATAGAAGGCAGTAGAGGCAAAGATCCACCGAGACGTCGCTGGACAAGATATAATCATGCATGCACAAGCCGCTAGAGGAAACGGAACAACTTGCCAGAGACGGCCTGGATTTTAGGAGACTCATAAGGAAGACTACGGAAAGACTACGGAAAGACTACGGACTACGGTCAAATACAAACACCGCATATCCACATTTTTTTCTGGAGAAAAAATAAAGAATGTGTAAGAGTAAACAACGGATCTGGCAGAGAAGTTTCATTTTCTTGCTAATCCAATTTATATAAATAACCAAATGGTCGGAGGGTGTCGGACAAAGTGGAGGGTGCCGCAGTAACCAAAGTAACAAATAGTAAAGCAAAATGACGTAAACAGGTTACTAGGAAAACCTAACTATATAGAATGAAAATGTATATTAAAAAAAACATGCAATAAAACAAAACAGGACAATTTTCGATGTATCGGTCCAAATGGGACCTTTTTTAAAAGTCCCATTTTCTCTTTTACTGGACGTGCGTTTCTGCATCCGGTACTGTGGTCATGTTTTCCGTAAGTGAAACATGGCCTGGTCAAATTCAGTTATCAAGTTTGTGTGGTTTTGTTTTGTTTAAACGTTATTAGTTTTCTTGAAAAAGGTCCCATTTGGACCGATACGTCGAAAATTGTCCTGTTTTGTTTTATTGCACGTTTTTATATATACCTTTTTATCTATATTTATTCATAGTTAGGTATTCCTTGTTTATCTAATTCTGCATTCCAATTTAGAAGTCGGACTGCACCGACACTTAGCTAAGTAATACACCCTTTTTATTTCCATTTTATCATCTCAATCAACCTAAACGCTCTTAATCGTCATCATTCTCGACGTCACCTTTCTCATGTCCACTCTCTAACCGCTTATCAAGCTATGCATGTCTCCTCTTATTTTGCTAGGCCTTTCCAACTTTTATACTTTTCTTTAGCATTTCCCGTGGTACGTTACATACGATGCTTTAATCTCTTTCTCCAACCATCGTGTTTTCTTATGTAAAGTATATTGTTTATCGTATTTCGTCTTGATAAAGGCTTTTCAGTCGACACGTTGTCTGTTGTTGTGTCTTGTTGCTTTATGTTTTGGTTATAAATATTGGTAACACATATACCTATTTTCGTTTACTTTGATATTTACCTTGTTTTTCGCCAGCCCTCGCATCTGTATATCGGGTTGGCTTCCTTCACTGGTATTGTATTTTTTTTTAATTTCCTTGCTTGTCGGAGGTTGTCCATGAATTACGTCAGCACTTTGTTTGCAATTTTTGACCCTCTCACCCCCATGTGAAACATGGACCATAAGTAAAACAGCGGCAAAGAAGATCAACGCCTTCGAGCTGAAATGCTACAGAAAGATACTTAGAATATCATGGAAGGATAAAATCAGAAACTCAGATATTATAAACACACTGAATATTCCAGAGTGTTGGTTACTAAACACAATAACAAAAAGAAAACTACGCCTGTTTGGTCATATAAAGAGACACAACTGTTTAGAAAGACAAATAATGGAGGGAAGAGTACCTGGCAAGAGGAGAAGGGGCAGACCAAGAAGACGATGGACTGACGACATTAAAGATAACGTGAATACATCGCTAGAAAATGCAAGCCACATCGCCCAAGACAGAGAGAGGTTCAGAGAGTTCATTGGGAAGACAACGTTCTGGAAGGAATACGTCACATGACACACACCCCCATGTCAGCAACTTCTCAAGAATCTTGAGACCCCACCCCCACCCTTTTCCACTCTTGCTTAATATCGGTTTAAACACTTCTCTCCCGACCCTCTCCCTAGTACAAAAAATATTTACACACACAAAAAAACACCAATTTTGTAAAAAGTAAGAAAGAACGACATATTTTTGTTCCCCCCATTTGTATATTGTTTTCGGATTCACATAATTATTTAATTAGTGTATGAAAAAAACGTTTTCTTTATGTCAACCTTGTGTAACCCCCTGTAAACCCTCCCCCCCCCCTCCCCGTCATATATTGTAAAACTCCAAACTCCAGCCCCTTCCCCTCCCTCCCTCCTTCAATTGCTAACGTAATTTATGAACATCTTGTCATGACAGAGATCTTCTTCTTCTTCTTCTTCTGTGTTCGTTCTCGAACTCATGCAGATCAGCAGGATGCAGTCCGGAGAACGAAATGCGTTGTGTCATGGTTTACATCATTGCTGCGATATCTACGCCTTTCGGCGTGACACATCCGACTTCAGCATGGCTTTGGGTAACTTACCCTATCTATATTGGATGGGACAGCCACCATCCCATAACCTCCTTAGTCGCCTCTTACGACATGCATGGAAGTTAAACAGTGTTGCTATTCTTTGCTCCCCTTTCGGGTTCCGACAACACACGGGCGAGAGAGATCTGATCTGTAAGATTTAGGCACATAATAAGTCACAACCCGTGTGTTGCCGGGGCCCGAAAGGGGATCAAAGAATAGCAACACTGTTTACCTTCCATGCATGTCGTAAAAGCGACTAAGGAGGTTATGGGATGGAGTTGGCTGTCCCATCCCATATAGGGTCAGTGACCCAAAGCCATACTGAAGTCGGGTGTGTCAGGCCAAAAGGCGCACATATCGCAGCAATGCTGTAAACCATGAAACAACGCATTTCGTTCCCCGGACTACATCCTGCTAATCTGCAGGAGTTTGAGAACGAACGCAGGAGAAGAAGAAGAAGAACTATGTCACATTAAATTACAGATTTTGTGTTGAAACAGGACCTGTTTCCGGTAAAGACCTGTGTACAGAAAGTAAACATTACTTTGAAGACTGGTTTTTTTAATTATTTTCCTGAATTTCGTTGGTAGGCCTTGGTTTTTTTTGGCCATGCAACTCCTAATATGTAAATAGTAACTAACGAAAATCACGACAATAATAAAAAATCTAATGAATGAAGTCTTGTTTATTTTCTGTACATATGTCTTTAATTCGACGGTCTCGGTGTAACAAAAGAGAAAAATTACGTTGAGGCCAGGTGAGATTTTGCTGGATGTAAATTCTGTCACATTCCGTTTCGCCCTGAATGGAACCAGCGATGCGGTCATGCTTGACTGAAACAACAATAAATAAAGTGTTGCATTTATCTATACTCATGATCTGTAAGCCTACAGTATAAATGTATTAATATCTCCCGCTGTGATTAATGTGTAAGCCTACAGTATAAATGTATTAATATCTCCCGCCGTGATTAATGTGTAAGCCTATAGTATAAATGTATTAATATCTCCCGCCGTGATTAATGTGTAAGCCTACAGTATAAATGTATTAATATCACCCGCCGTGATTAATGTGAAAGCCTACAGTATAAATGTATTAATATCACCCGCCGTGATTAATGTGTAAGCCTACAGTATAAATGTATTAATATCTCCCGCCGTGATTAATGTGAAAGCCTACAGTATAAATGTATTAATATCACCTGCCGTGATTAATGTGTAAGCCTACAGTATAAATGTATTAATATCACCCGCCGTGATTAATGTGTAAGCCTACAGTATAAATGTATTAATATCTCCCGCCGTGATTAATGTGTAAGCCTACAGTATAAATGTATTAATATCACCAGCCGTGATTAATGTGTAAGCCTACTGTATAAATGTATTAATATCACCCTTCTTCTTCTTCTTTCTTTCCTCTTTTACCCTTTACGAGTGTCGAGGGAGATACAATGTTCTTGTTCTCGCTTTTCTGGCAGCTTCAGATAATGTTATTTGTTGTTCGTGTAATGCCTCTTTGATGTTGTCGATCCAGCGTACTCTAGGTCTACCCCTGGCTCTTCTTTCTGCTTCTCCTCTCTTCATATATGCTTTATAAACTAATGAGTCACACGGCATTCTTTCCAGATGACCGAACCATTGTATTAATATCACCCGCCGTGATGAATATAACTAATTTGTGAAAAAACGTTATCTAGCCGTACTATGTGATACAATGCTTGCTGGTGCGTCTCTTGGCCTGGTATCTCAGACTTCCACACTTGCACTTGCTTGGCAGGATTGTAGTCCTGCTTCATATATGAGATAGCCTGGCCAATATTATTTACCAGCCACTGGTGGCTGACTAAACATCACAACATGATGATGATGATGATGACCACTAGTTACATCCCCTTCATGAAATTCACTTAGAGTTATCTATGCATGAGTTCGTAGATGGTTAATGGTCGTATCATCATTAAGTGCCGTCTCCGCAACGAAGGTTGGCTGCCACGGATTTCCAACATCCCATGTGATGCAGTTCTAATTGCCGTATCTTGGCCGCAAATGTGCATGGCAGGGCTGTAGATAAATTTCCGTTAAAGAGAAAAGAGGGGGGGGGGTATTACCTAAAAATTGCCATTTGTGCGTTGTCGTGTGTAATTTATATCTTTTGATGAAAAGTTTGATAACTTTTTGGTGAAAAATCGCTAGGGAAAAATGTGTGAGTGAGGGGGGTGGGTTGGGCTGTTCCTAGTACTAAAAGTTATATTCTTATTTTCTTTGGGGGAGGGGGGGGGAGTATTTGAACACCTCCCATTATCTGCGGGCTTGGTTCTTGGATAGTTCGAGCCTGGGATGACTACTGTAGGTGGTTTTGAGCTACCCGTGACTATCTAGCTGATTTCCGCTGTTGAGATGCTACATTTACCGCTTTTCAGAAGAAGCTGCTCCTTTTTGCGACTGTAGAGCGCAAAGTAGCTGTATTTTATGAAATCTTCAATAAATATAAGAAAACACTAATCATAAAACAATACAAACAAGTGTTGTCCACAAATTATGTCCACAAAAAATATATGGGAATATTGTCCACCCCCTGTCAACAACTTGTCAAGAATTCTTTGTTTTGTTTGTTTATTTGTTAAATGGGGGATTAAAGCCTCTTAGCTGAGGCACGACTCTTTCAACCTAAGACAGAAGTTTATTTTGGTTATATCAGTCAAGAATTCAGGGACCAGAATTGTTTATTTATTAGACAGCTTCAATGAGGATTGACAGAAATATATAGGAATTCAGAAAGATAGAAATAGGAGTTAGACAAGGATGTGTTACGTCGCCAGATCTTTTCCCCCCGTATTGTTGCAGAAGACATCTGAAATATAGAAAGCATGCCAGGAATAACAATTGGAAGTTACAATATGAATAATCTAAGATATGCCGATGATGCAGTTCTGATTGAAGGGAGCGGAACAAGAACTTCAAGCCATGTTAGACATGGTACTAAAGAACATTACAACAAAGGTCCTCAGTCTAAAAGAAGAAGAAAACACAAGTATTGGTTGTCACAAACAAATATAACACGATTAATTTAGCTGCAAGAAGTCTAACACAAATACGCAGTCTGTCAACAAATACGAAACTAAACACTTACAGTTTCGTATCCATCAATTTGAACGATATCCTTCAAATCCAATTTCTCTGTGCGTTTTACTTTCGGCTTGGTATCAACTGAAAATCAGTTCAGAGAATAAATATTCAACAAGTTAGATGTATCTGCAATTCGTAAAACAAAACAAAAATCTGCCATACCAAATCTGTCATATCCATTCAACCAAAACTCAACAAAGACACACGTGACGTCATAACTTCGCCAAAATTTCAACAAATACACACATGACGTCATCATGTGAACAAAGACACACATGACCTCGTCATGCCAGAAAAGTCAACACACACTTGACCTTAAAAGTCAGTCAAAAGTCACGCCCCTGTGTTGCGGGGACTCGAAAGGGGAGCAAAGTATAGCAACACTGTTTACCTTGCACGCATGTCGTAAAAGGCGACCAAGGAGGTTATGGGATGGAGTTGGCTGTCCCATCCCATATAGGGTCAGTGACCCAAAGCCATGCTGAAGTCGGATGTGTCAGCCCGAAGGGCGCAAATATCTCAGCAATGCTGTAAACCATGACACAACGCATTCTGTTCTCCGGACTACATGCAGGAGTTTGAGAACGAACGCAGAGGAAGAAGACGAAGAAGAAGAAGTCAAAAGTCAACAAAGACTCACATGACCTCATCATGCCAGAAAAGTCAATACACACATGACCTTAAAAGTCAGTCATTAGTCAAGAAAGACATACATGACGTCATCATTCCCGCCAACGATCAAACACTACTTACGGAAACAACGATACATGTCCCACTCCTTTTGGGTTCTGCCCACAGTGCACGGTCCGGCTGAGGTGTAACGATAAGGATAGAGGTTTGGTAGAGCGGAGATCGGCAGTCCATCTCTGTGCCTGTTTGATATTTTCTCTGCTGACTTGTGGGATTTGATTAAAAAAATTAACAGAACTATTAATTAATGACGACAAAATTGTGCGAAATGTAAATTGAACGAGAACCTAATTATGAAACCTTATACATATAATTTCTAGGATAACTAACACCCACGGGAAAGGATTCAAATCGAACGAAAAAAATCGGAGAAGAGACACATCAAAACTATATTACAGATGTTATTAAAAAACGCCATTGGTCCTACATTGGACATGTCCTACACTCTAACAATAACAGAATACACCACCAATCGCCCGTGTGTTGCCGAGGCCCGAAAGGGGAACAAAGAATAGCAACACTGTTTACCTTCCATGCATGTCGTAAGAGGCGACTAAGGAGGTTGTGGGATGGAGTTGGCTGTCCCATCCCATATGGGGTCAGTGACCCAAAGTCATGCTGAAGTCGGATTTATCAGGCCGAAAGGCGCAGATATCGCAGCAATGTTGTAAACCATGGCACAACACATTCCGTTCTCTGGCTACATCCTGACAATCTGCAGGAGTTTGAGAACGAACGCCACCAATCTCTTGAATGGATACCTACAGGCAAAAGAGCCAGTGGTAGACCAAAAGAAACACTCAGAAGAACAATACTTAGAGAAAGTAAAACAACCAATATTCATACTATTCAAGAACTGCACAGAATAGCTTTGAACAGACAGAATTGGAGAGATTTGACTTCTGCCCTATACGATAACTTCAGCGCAAAAGGAATTTGAAATGAATTAATGAATGGGGCACCCATCTTTTTTCTAAGTCTCTAGTACTTCTTCTTCCTCTTCTGTGTTGGTTCTCAAACTCCTGCAGATTAGCAGGATGTAGTCCGGAGAACGGAATGCGTTGTGTCATGGTTTACAACATTGCTGCGATATCTGCGCCTTTCGGCCTGACAAATCCGACTTCAGCATGGCTTTGGGTAACTGACCCTATATGGGATGGGACAGCCAACTCCATCCCATAACCTCCTTAGTCGCGTTTTACGACATGCGTGGAAGGTAAACAGTGTTGCTATTCTTTGTTCCCCTTTCGGGCCCCGGCAACACACGGGCGAGTTTCTAGTACTAAAAGTTATTATTTTATTACCCTTATCTACCCTCCCCTCTTATCATCCCCACCTCTTATAACATTCCCACGTATCTGCCAGCTTGCTAGAAGACAATGCTGGAGTTGATAACGTGGATATATACAGAACTAAAGACATGGGGGTGACCAGGAGTGACGGGAAAAAGCGTGTCCTCTCTGGAAAGATCAGAAGATCTTACAATCAACATTTGTATCAATCAATCAATCAATCAATCAATAAACCCGTAACCCTTCAGGTGCGTAGGGGTACCACATTGGATGCTTCAGCACACAGAGTCCTCCAACGAATTCTATCCTCAGCGATGAGGATGAGTGTGGAAATATCTTGTCCTGTCCATTCCTTGATGATGTCTGTCCATGCCTTTATTTGTCATCCTCTGCTTCTTCCACCCTCGACAGTTCCCTGTAGTATTGTTTTTGACAAGGAATCATGTCTGCATACATGTCCGAACCATGCTAGTTTTCGTCGTTTCACTATTGAAAGCAATGGCTCCTGAACACCTCCACACATCTCTACTTTATTTCTAACGTACACATTTGTCTTATGTTCCCTATAGGAAATTCGTAGAATTCTTCTGTAGCATTTGTACTCGAAAGCCTGTAATCTTCACTCCATGTCCACAGTGAGTGTCCAAGCTGGACAATCACTGCGAACATCTGTATGCATACCATTGGATAGGTGATTGAACGAAGATTGTAACACATACCGTATGGGAGTGTCCCGTATACCATTATGTGCTTGATTTCTAATCAACAAATTCAGTTGTATTCTAATCACCAGTGAAAATGTGGTCTCCCTCTGGTGTTAATTTGATCTCCCTCTGGTGTTAATTTGGTCTCCCTCTGGTGTTAATTTGGTCTCCCTCTGGTGTTAATTTTGTCTCCCTCTGGTGTTAATTTGGTCTCTCTAGTGTTAATTTTAGTCTCCCTCTGATGTTAATTTGGTCTCCCTCTGGTGTTAATTTGGTCTCTCTCTAGTGTTAATTTTGGTCTCCCTCTGATGTTAATGTGGTCTCCCTCTGGTGTTAATTTGGTCTCCCTCTGGTATGAATTGAATATACATATTAACGAAAACAATCTTAGACAAGTACAAGAATGTCAATACCTAGGAAACATTTTCACTGAAGACAGAAAAATGGATAGAGAAAGTTAAAAAGCCAACGCAGTCTCATAACAATTGACATCACAACATAAACACTCTTACATCGACTTGGCTACTAAACAAACATCGATAAACAGTATATTTATACCAACTTTGTGTTATCAATTTCAATCATGGTCACTGTCCAAGACACAGGAGAGAAAGATAGCACCATGTGAGATGAGATGTCTAAGGAAGATCGTTGGCGTAAAAAAAAAACAGACCACAAAAGAAACTAGAAATGTTATTTAGAAATTAGAAATGTTATAAGAACTGTACCAAGCAACAAATATATAGAAAGACAACAGATTAAGTGGTTCGATCACCGCATGAGAATGGTACCACATCACATTTCAGCTGTAGCCTATAACAGAAGAATATCTGGGCACAGAGCGAGAGGGAGACCTAGAAGCAGATGGGTTGATAACATCAGAGACATACTACAACAACATGACATTACAACAACATGACATTACAACAACATGACATTACAACAACATGACATTACAACAACATGACATTACAACAACATGACATTACAACAACATGACATTACAACAACATGACATTACAACAACATGACATTACAACAACATGACATTACAACAACATGACATTACAACAACATGACATTACACCAACATGACATTACACCAACATGACATTACAACAACATGACATTACAACAACATGACATTACAACAACATGACATTACAACAACATGACATTACAACAACATGACATTACAACAACATGACATTACAACAACATGACATTACAACAACATGACATTACAACAACATGACATTACAACAACATGACATTACAACATCATGACATTACAACAACATGACATTACAACAACATGACATTACAACAACATTTACAACAAATTCAACACATTTGGCATTAGAAAGTCGACAGGCTCCCCGCGAGGCTTCGCGACATTTGTAGCTAGGACAAAACAAAACTTACATTCCACCAGTGAAAATTTGCAACATTCGATTGATATCCAAACTCATCACCACATTTGAAAGCATCCCATTCCTTTTGACATCCTTTACTCATCTTCTGCTGTATTCACAATCTCATTTCTTGACCATTAAATCAGGTCTATATTTAGAACACATTGATGTTCGGAAAATGTATCCTTAAATAGAGAGATGCGACTTTCCTTTTCAAATGTGAACGTTAGTACATTCCCGTGCTCTTTGGTGCACTGAATTCTTCTTGTCTTCTTTCCGCTTTTCTGTATAGATGCGGGTGGCCAAAGGAAGCGCTACAAGGACTCATTAAAGAACTCACTAAAAGCCTTTGAAATAGACCACGATACATGGGAAGAACTCGCACAAAATAGATCTACATGGCGTTCTAAAATAAAAAATAGCGCATCATCTTGTGAAAAGAGAAATGCAGCAGCTCAACAGCGGAGAGCAGCTAGAAAGTCACGGATAGACCAAGATCCGTCTACAGTCGTTATTCCATGTCTGAAATGTCCACGGACATTTACAGCTCGAATAGGGCTCATTAGCCATCTACGAACTCATAATCAAGGACATAACTAAAATTGAATTTTCAAAAGTGGATGTAACAAATGGTCATCATCACTTGTGATGGAAGAACAACACATAGATGCGGGTAATATATATATATATATATATATCAAGTGACATATTCTTTCCAGGACGTTGTTAGTCGTGGAGACTTTGAACGCCTCTCTGTCCCGGGCAAGTAAGCCTGCATTGGCAAGAGACAAGTGCAGACATTTTTTGATGTCGCTGGTCCATCGTCTTCTTGGTCTTTCTCTTCTTCTCTTGCCTGACACTCTGCCCTCTATAATCAGCCTTTCGATACCATCATGTCGCTTTAAGTGTCCAAAATACTGTATCTTCCTTCTATTTATATTCAGCTGGAATACGATCTGGTTCAACTCTCATAAAGTGAGTCTTATATATTTCCCAATTCAGAGTGAGAATTATATTGTATATTGCCTTCCCCCAAGTTGTTTGTTATCCACTCTTGTCGTTAAGCGTAGGGGTGGTTGAAGCTCGAGCTTGCGTTCTAAAGCCTGATGTGTGGCTTCGGCTGTGCTATGACCGTGTCTGTTCAGTATGTCCCTGACGTTTTCTATCGATCTTTTCCGAGGTTTTCCTCTGGCTTTGCACCCTGCTCTCATTTGGTTATTCTCACCGCCTGTGTGTTGCCGGGGCCCGATGGGAAGCAAAGAATAGCAACACTGTTTACTTTCCATGCATGTTGTAAGAGGCGACTAAAAAGGTTATGGGATGGAGTTGGCTGTCCCATCCCATATAGGGTCAGTGACCCAAAGCCATGCTGAAGTCGGATGTGTCAGCCCGAAGGGCGCAAATATCTCAGCAATGCTGTAAACCATGACACAACGCATTCCGTTCTCCGGATTACATCCTGCTAATCTGCAGGAGTTTGAGAATGAACGCAGAAGTAGAAGAAGAAGAAGGTTATTCTCATTTGGTTATATGCTTGTACGGGCAACTTGTCGTGATGTTTGGAAATATATATACGTAGTCCATACATCCGCATGAAATCTATCAAAGCTCTATCGATTTCACACTAAGGCATTAGATCGAGGCATTACTACAGGGAACTGTCGAGGGTGGAAGAAGCAGAGGAGGCCAAATAAAGGCATGGACAGACAACATCAAGGAATGGACAGGGCATGATATTTTCACACTCATCCGCATCGCTAAGGGTAGAATTCGCTGGAGGACTGTACACTGAAGCATCCAATGTGGTACCACTGCGACCCTGAGTGTTACAGGTTTATTGATTGATTGATTAGATCGAGTATGGCAAGAAGGATTATGAAAGATTATGGGAAATTTTAATTTTGACATAAATATAATAGAAATCACTGAAACAATATATTCTTGAAACACAACCTGCAAGAGACACTACAGAAACCATCAAACAACAATCTCAATCAGTGGCCTCCCTGTGTGCAACTTGACGTTTGACGATGACATTGATCGTATGGTTGGGTGTAAGAAGGAACTTCAAAAAGTAACTTCTAAACATGAAAAAAACTTGCAAAATTTATGCAATTGAAATAAACATCGAGAAAAGCAAAATTATGGCAAACGGAGACGACAACAAAACTCCTGTTAATATATGGGTGAATGGACAGATACTCGAAGAAATTGATACCTTGAAATACTTACTTAGGTTTGTATATGATCAACTTTGGAAGCATTACAAAAGAAGTAAGGACTAGACTAGAATTATATAAAATTGTATTCACTAGCCATCTTCCCTCTATATTCAGCATATTCAAAACCTCTTCTTCTTCTTCTCCAATCATTCCTCTTTTACCCTTTACGGGTGTCGAGGGAGATACAATGTTCTTATTCTCGCTTTTCTGGCAGCTTCAGATAATGTCATTTGGTGTTTGTGTAATGTCTCTTTGATGTTGTCGATCCAGCGTACTCTAGGTCTACCCTTGGCTCTTCTTTCTGCTTCTCCTTGTATATGCTTTATAAACTAATGAATCACACGGTATTCTTTCCAGATGACCAAACCATTGTATCTGTTGGTTTTGTATGTATTGTAGAATTGATATTAACCCACACTTTCTCTTATGACATTGTTTCTAATTCTGTGTCTTCTGGTAACTCCTGTGGCTTTTCTCACACATCTCATCTCTGTTGTAACCAGTTGTCTCTTATGTTTTGTTGTTAAGGACCATGTTTGACATTTTGTTGTTGGCATTGGTAGCATTCAGAACATCACTTTTCCTTATCTTTTCTGTCCAGGAAATTCTTAATAATGCCCTATAGCACTTCAGTTCGAAAGCCGATATTCTTGTTGCCGTTGTTCTATTTATTGTCTAAGTCTTTCATAGCTAATGCTTGCGTTCTACAAGGATGTTTACTTTCAGTAACACAATTTGAGCATGAATGAACTTACGGCCTGCTTACTACACCTCAGCAGTACCACCAAAGAAGCAGTACTGCAGTGGATCCCAGGTCACTGTGGCAAACCTGGAAATGAAAAAGCTGATCTCCTGGCAAGGAAAGGGGGATCACTGGAACAAATAGAAAATGATAATACGTACTATGAAAGTAAGACCATGTTAAAAGCAGAATATAAGAAAAAGTGGAAGCAAATGCACCCAACCGCAGAACCAAATGACCCCTACCACCAAATGTCACGCAAGGAACAAACGATCATTTTCAGACTACGAACTGGTCACAACAGACTGAGAAGTCACATGTTCCGAAAGCTGAAGATTGGTGAGACAGACCTGTGCAACTGTGGACTGAGCCCAGATACTGCAGAACACATTCTTCACGCCTGTCAACTCTACCAAGAAGAGAGGGAGAAAATATGGCCTACTGAGACGGCACTGCTTCCAGACTTGAGGGGTTCCATGGATGACCTGAAGCGAATCACACAATTCATTGAAGCTATTGGTGCTGTAACCTGATATCTGACTGAAGAACGATGAAGAAGAAGAAGAAGAAGTAACACAATTTAACATCTACCTAGAGCAATCATGAGAGAAGTGTTGGAGGAATTTCATTCAACAACATCTATCGGAGATTGCCAAATTTCTAATATCCGCTGATTATATCGATATGATGGCGATAACAGAGGCAGAACTACAAGAGTTAACAACAAAACTGACAATCTGGCAGAAAACTTGGCATGGATGGAGATTAACGCAGATAAGAGTAAAATGTTGCTGAATAGAAGTACTAATTTAGTTCCAAACCAATATAAAACTTAACAGTTGAAGGCTTGGGAAGGTTTCGACATTTACGTATCTGGGAGCCCAGATTAGTGGTAATAGTGAACCAACAGCTGAAGTTAAAAAAATACTGACAATGGTTATGGTCGCCATGACAAGATTAACCGTCATTTTGAAACGCAGGATCACCAACTGTTTACAATTTGATCGCGCAAAATGTTTACGTTACAATACAAATATTTTATCATCAACAATCTCATTCCTTTTTTTCACACACTTGACAGATGTTGGGGCAAAATCAGACATCAAATTAAAGCTCTTTTTTATTTAACCAGTTATGTAAATTATAAAATTCTTTATTTTATAATGTAGGACCATATATCTAGTGTCATAGTAACCTTTATACGATACAACAAAATATTATACCAAGAGATTTATAAAATTTCTAATAATTATCATTCTATCTCATGTTACCAAGCGATGACACACATGCGGGTCACGTGACAAGCATGTGACATGAGTGACCCACATATCAAATGTTTACGGAAATGTAAACATTCTACTTATTCTGTTATTTTCATTTTATATGATCAAATTTTTTTCAATAGATGCAAAGGTTAGGCATGCTTACAGTTCCCGTTTATAACCGGTTATAAACAAGACATCAGTCTTTTCAGGAATCCCTATCACCGTAATATTCCGGGTCACATAACATCGCAGTCCTAGAAAGGATATTTAAGTGCATTTTTTTAGTTAGTAAAGTACGTTAACCCATACGATTTATTAATGCCGTAGTAGTGTGGTATGTTAGCGATCTTACATTTCAGTGACTGTTATATGAGAGCGGTAGCCATCTACTCTTTTTTAGTAAAAGTAAGTAAAGTAACCCATATAATTTATTAATGCCGTAGGGGTGTGAGATGTTAGCGATACCACATTTCAGAGGCTCTGCAAATGAGGGCGGTAGCCATCTCCTCTCCCTCGCAGTCTTTACTTCCCGGATTAATCCGGTACCCATTTAAGGCTGGGTCGACCTGGGAGCCGTTGATATCTGAAAAACATTTCCGCCTCAACTGGGGAATAAACCCAGGACCACTCGTATACGAAGCCAGTGAGCTAACCACTGCGTTACGCGGCTCCCTTTTTAGTACGTTTGTTTCAATCGCTAGATATTACTAGCAATACATTTCTTGTATCCCCTTTGGGCAATGGATTTTTGTATGTGTTCTTTAGAACTTTATATCACGTTCTCAAGTTGTCCAATAGAAGCGCTACAATGACTCGTTAAAGACCTCACTGAAATCCTTTAAAATAGACCAAAATATATGGGAAGAACTTGTACAAAATAAAGCTATATGGCTCTCTGCAGCCAAAAAAGGCCCATTATCTTGTTAAAAGAGGAGAAATTCAACTAGAGTACCTACAACGTCACGGGTAGATCACATATCATCTACAGTAGGCATCCCATGCACGAACTGTCAAATGATATTTGAGGTCAGAAAAAGACTTACTAGCTATCTAGAAACTTGTAGTCAAGGACATAACTCTAACTGAATTTAACAAGGGGATGTAACAAATGTTCATCATCATCATGTGATGGACGAACAACAATATATCTGTCTGTAAACCCATAACCCTTCAGGGTCGTAGGGGTACCACATTGGATGCCTCAGCACACAGAATCATCCAGCGAATTATATCCTCAGCGATGCGGATGAGTGGAAATATCTTACCCTGTCCATTATTTGATGTTGTCTGTCCATGTCTTTATTTGCCATCCTCTGCTTCTTCCACCCTCGACAGTTCCCTGCAGTATTGTTTTTGACAAGGAATCGTGCCTGCATACATGTCCGAACCATGCTAGTTTTCGTCGAACAACAATATATACCCACAAGAATCTAATCTTGGCGGTGCTTTGAGAAAAAGCCTCATATGGTTAAGTAAAATATACCTCTTATTGTGATGTACGGCCTTTCAACCGTGGATGTTAGTCCAATTTAATTATAATAGAACTTTACAACTATCACAAAATAGTGGGGGTCGCGGTTCTTGTAATCCAGCCACAACAACCTCTTTAGTTGATTGGTCAAAACACAACCTATTTGACAAAAAAAATTATATAGATCAGATGTGGGGGAAATACCGCTTGCGGGAAAATTCTGCCGGTCAAATCATGTTTATGCCTACCAGAATGATTTGGTAGTACTATATGAAATTATGTACAACATTAAGAAAAATGAAATATATATTGTGTAATATGACCTTATCATTAGAGGTGAGAAAGAGAGTTCTGCAGTGCTATATTACTCCTTTGCTAACATATGGGTGCGAGTCTTGGACAATAAACAAACTAGAAAGTTGGAAATTAGAGGCAATAGAGATGTTCTGAAGAAGAATGATTAGAATATCATGGACTGCCAGGAAAACTAATGTGAAGGTGTTGAAAGAGTTAAATACGAAACGGACCTTAAACTAATATAAGAAAAAGACAATCTTCATTTTTTGGCCAATTCATGAGACGGAAGTTTGGAGAACATAGTCACAACAGGCAAGATTAAAGACAACAGAGACAGAGGGCGACAACGTGAGAAAATATTAAACAGTTTGACAGCCTGACACGGCAGGGAAACAATAGCGAGCTTGACACATAATACTGGA
Organism: Meghimatium bilineatum; assembly: GCA_034231615.1. Taxonomy (NCBI): domain Eukaryota; kingdom Metazoa; phylum Mollusca; class Gastropoda; order Stylommatophora; family Philomycidae; genus Meghimatium; species Meghimatium bilineatum. The sequence continues at coordinate 19,791,884 of CM067302.1, forward strand.
GACAGAGCTGTGGAGAGCCATGATCGCCTACGCCAGCCGGCATGGCACCTGATGATGATGATGATATTTAGTACTGTACACTTATGGAACAGATGAACAGACATCTGAACATATTCTGTAGAACTGTCCCAGTATGAACAATTGAGAGAGACGTATTGGCCCAAAGGTGCAACACTGCAAGTAAAGATTATATATAAGCAAAGAAGAGCTTCAGAAAAGGGTGAATATCACCCACAAGACTTGTCTGATGGTGCAGACATCAAGTAGTGAACAAAAGACAGAAACAAAAAGGAAATGATTGACAGCACACGAAACAGAATGTTGTGGAAATACATGGCAACCAACATATTCTTCAACGACATTTAAACTGTAATGTTATATTGCTTGGTTTCATCCCTTACATTTATAATAAATTTCAGTGTTCAATAGATCATACATTTTCGATCGATTTTATCGGTGATTGTAAAGTTTAAAGTGATTTCGATAAAATAGTGACAGTTGTCATGGATGGTTAGTGATTATCTGAAGGGACGGCGGTACACTCTATGCACCCACATAGGAGTTATGTCTCTTTTAGCGCATGTTGAAAGATAAGCTGATAGTTCCCGTGGTGCGTTGATTGTATATTTTTCTAGTCTTACCCTTTAAGCGTTCCCCTTTACTATCTCCTCGAGCAATTTCGCACTCCCTTAGTCTCTTAATAACAGTTTCATCCACCAATGTGTTCTCGTTCACCACATGCGTATATGTAGAATTTACAATTATCCCCCCCCCCTGTCAATTATCATTTATCTTGGCACGTACTTTTGGCATTAGTCTGTCGGATCTCTATTTACCTTCTACTCTAGTGTGTCCATGGCAAAATATCAACGTACGTCACTGGAGATGAAATCCCCAAATTTACTCCATCCACTAATCACGCAGCAATGGTTGGTTGGTTGCTGATCCAGCGGTCCATGGGCTCATGCCCTTTGACCAAATGCCATTAAATGGCATTATATTGCTTGGACGTCTGTGGATGTTCGGTCCACCCCGGGCCAGAGCCAAAGAATAACTATCACGCCTCCACGAACGTAGGTTTCAATCTATGCACTTCACCTAGCCACTGTACGGCAATCTATTCTGAATGTTGCTGATCATGGTTTGAGAGCCCTACACAATAACGGCACAGATTGTCACTGTTCTGATATCCATTTTAGGACATCCATAACTGCCTCGATCTCCAATCTTATACTGGAAGCTGTTGTACTATACACTCCATATTTTTAAGCAATGACTTTGCCTTTTAGAATTGCAAAAAAATCCCAGCCTGATATTGATCCAGCCCGCACAGAACCATCTTGGTCCGCTCAGCACAGAATCATCTTGATCCGGTCCGCACAGAACCATCTTGATCCGGTCCGCACAGAACCATCTTGATCCGGTCCGCACAGAATCATCTTGATCCGGTCCGCTCAGAATCATCTTGATCCGCTCAGCACAGAACTATCGTGTGTGTAGGACCACATCATTCTCTTCCGTGTTGTAGTTTATCCGTTGTTTTATTTATAGTTCAGCTTTTCCACTGCACCAATACCTGCATTCCCTGCCGAGTGTAGTTATAAATATACGGTAAAGGTATGTCCCATGGCAGCGACCTGCCGTCAGGGATGAAGATAACTCTTCATGTACCAAGCCGCAGCAACTATTAGGTGGGATAGCCAGTTCATCTTCCTTGCTGTCTTTACCTCGCCTAACTCCTATATCAGGTTATAACTTTTCTATAACTTGACAGTTTCACCAATTCTTATCCATTACTTGTCTATTTCAACAAGATGGATGATCTAGGAAACCTTCACCTCCATGCCTTCCATCAATAACACACTGGGTTCGAGACTGTCACAAGAGACGACCTCTGTACAGGACTTCATTCGTTACGCTTTTAATTATTGTCGCGCTTTTCATTGGTCACTATTCATATACTTTGAATCGCATGCTAAAAGTCGCCAAGGCTGACCAAGGATATGCACAGACATAATTTAAAAAAAAGACTTTCAGATCGTGTTTACATTTTCTGTACACAGGTCTTTATACTGATGTCAAGTCATGCCTTGTTGGATTTTTATGTATGTAGAGTTTGGTCATAAATAAACATTTTTGTAAACAGACAAGAAAGGCTAATAGTGTCCTAGAAAAAAATGGAATTTTAGTTTGTAATTCAAGCCATATTGGGCAGAGTGTTTTAATAATTTTAGTTGGTTTTCATATTGTTTTAGTCACGTGCTAAGCATCAAAGCATCACAGATAAATATTATCAAAAAATGTCATAGTAATCAATGAATGTGACATAGTAATCAATGAATGTGACATAGTAATCAATGAATGTGACATAGTAATCAATGAATGTGACATAGTAATCAATGAATGTGACATAGTAATCAATAAATGTGACATAGCAATCAGTGAATGTGATATAGTAATCAATTAATGTGACATAGTAATCAATTAATGTGACATAGTAATCAATTAATGTGACATAGTAATCAATGAATGTGATATAGTAATCAATGAATGTGACATAGTAATCAATGAATGTGACATAGTAATCAATGAATGTGACATAGTAATCAATGAATGTGACATAGTAATCAATTAATGTGACATAGTAATCAATGAATGTGACATAGTAATCAATAAATGTGACATAGCAATCAGTGAATGTGATATAGTAATCAATTAATGTGACATAGTAATCAATTAATGTGACATAGTAATCAATTAATGTGACATAGTAATCAATTAATGTGACATGGTAATCAATGAATGTGACATAGTAATCAATGAATGTGACATAGTAATCAATGAATGTGACATGGTCATCAATGAATGTGACATGGTCATCAATGAATGTGACATGGTCATCAATGAATGTGACATAGTAATCAATGAATGTGACATAGTAATCAATGAATGTGACATAGTAATCAATGAATGTGACATAGTAATCAATGAATGTGACATAGTAATCAATGAATGTGACACAGTAATCAATGAATGTGACATAGTAATCAATGAATGTGACATAGTAATCAATGAATGTGACTAATACTAATGATCGCCACTTTATCTATTATTCTATAATAAGGATTATAGATAATGAAGGAGGATCGGATGAGGGGAGGGTGCAAACCCTAACCCGTTAGGAAGTCAGAAAAGTACATTGGGTGGTAGGAAACTAAAGAAAAATCCAAACAGCAAGTAAACAGACATAGATACTTACCAAATAACAAGTGAGTAAGCTTGCTACATGCGAAATGTGGTGTTTAAGAAAAGCAACAAACATACCATTAAGAGGCCTTGTGAGGAATGAAATTACGTGAAATATATTAATAGCGTCTGTGGCCGAGTATAGGTCCACTGAAAAACAGAGACTGAAATGGTTCGGCCACCTAATGAGAATGAACCCTTATTGGCCAGCAGCAAGAGTATACAGCATGAAAATGGAAACAGCAGGAGGCAGAGGAAGACCAAGAAAAATATAGATTGAAGGAGTTACGAAAAGCACAGATGTTGTAGTATGACAACAGCCAACAGATTCTCAGAAAAATGGGCTGACTTGTCGAAATGTATTTAGTGAAATGACACAGACAAAGGATAATGACAACATAAACAAACTCTGCAAGAGAAACCAATCCCTAATCTTTCAGCTTCGAACAGGACAAAGTAAATACAAGAATGAATAGCCATTTAACCCGTATCAAACCCCAGCAACTACCTACTTGTAGACACTGCTCTCATCCCAATGAAACAGTGGAACACCTTCTTATGGAGCATTACCTGTCAACTTCCAAGAAAAATAATTTACAGACACCCTTAACAGTCACTAACTTACTGTATGGATCTCTAAGTCAATTTCAGAAGAATTGCACTTTTTTTAAGAATGGCATTGTGCCGTCAAGAGCAGAATTACTCATTAGCATTTGCATATTGGACTTCCGGTAGTGGAGTACGTTGATGGAGGGTGTTTCTTTAGTCGAGTGTGGATCATTCCGTCGATCGTTGGATTAATCAACTAACATCGTAAAGTCTAGTCAGATTTGTGTAACAGAAGTCAGTTCATTCCAATAACACCCATTGAAGTGAATTCAAATCAAATGATAAAATCAGAGAAGAGACACATCAAAATTTCATCACAGATGTTATCAGGAAACGCCGTTGGTCCTACATCGGACATGTCCTACGCGCAGAAACCAACAGAATACATCGCCAATCTCTTGAATGGATACCTACAGGCAAAAGAACCAGAAGTAGACCAAAAGAAACACTCAGAAGAACAATACTTAGAGAAAGTAAAACAAACAATATCCATACTATCCAAGAACTGCACAGAATAGCTTTGAACAGACAGAATTGGAGAGATCTGACCTCTGCCCTATGCCTAACTTCAGCGCAAAAGGAAAATGAATGAATGACAACAACAACAACATGGAGTTACCAACGTTCATAGACGACAGAATATTACTGTATATCAAGCGACGAAACCTGCCATAGTCTGAAAACTAATCGCCATTCCACCATGCGACACTTTACAGCAAAAGCGGAGAAAGCACATTAGATGGATAAGATATATAGATGGTTAAATAATAGACTAATGCATCGCATCGCATAGCCAATATAATGTAGGCAATCGGTTTTCGAACCACAAGGCACTTTCGATCGAGTTATTTCGTGAAGGGGAATAATCCACTAACTAATTACTAACTAATCTACCAAAATCTCACTAACTAATCCACCAATCTACCAAAATCTCACTAACTAATCACTAACTAATCACTAACTAATCACTAACTAATCACTAACTAATCACTAACTAATCCACCAATGAATCGAATAAAACATGTGATCATCATCATAAATTGCCATGCTGGCAGGCGTAGGCGATCATGCTCCAGTTCTCCACAGCTCTCTGTCTCCGGTATTATGTATCAAGATCGTTGCTGTTTCCCTGTCACGCCAGATTGTTAAACTGTCTAATATTTTCTCACGTTGTTGCCCTCTGTCTTTGTTGCCCTTAATCTTGCATGTTGTGACTATGTTCTCCACACCTCCGTGTCTTATAACGTGGCCCAAAAAAATCAAGATTGTCTTTTTCTTATATTATTGATTAAGCACCGTCTCGCATTTGACTCTTTCAACACTTCCACATTAGTTTTTCTGCCAATCCATGATATTCTTAGTATTCTTTTGTAGAACCACATCTCTGTTGCCTCTAATTTCCCACTTTCCAGTTTGTTTATTGTCCAAGACTCGCACCCATATGTTAGTATAGGGGTTATATAGCACCACAGAACTCTCTTTCTCACCTCTAATGACAAGGTCATATTACACAGTATATTTTTCATTTTTCTCAATGTTGTTTTTGCCTGTCCTATTCTGCATCTTATTTCTGTTGAACTTCTTCCATCTGTTGTAATCATTGTACCTGAATATTTGAATTGGTGGACCTGTTTTAACACTATATCATTCAGTTTGATCTTGCAAGGTGTGTTATTTTGTTTCTTTGAAATAACCATTACTTCTGTTTTCTTGATATTTAGGAAGAGGCCTTTCTCTCTACTTTCTGTGACTACTACATTAATTAAATCATGAAGGTCTTCCTCACTTTTTGCAATCAGAACAGTCTCATCCGCATATCTCAAATTATTTATGTTATGTCCTCCCACTGATATTTCTGGGATATCTACTATTACACGCAATGTTTTCACTGTATAAAGAGAACAGGTCTGGTGAAAACATGTGATACAAATATATATTACTAAGATGCAATTCCAAGAACACTACAACAAATTACACGGGAGTCTATTGCTGACGTTACAATGTTTGTAAACTGCTATTTAGATCTTCATATATAAAAATTTGATCGATGTACACATTAATGTTGGCCTAAATTATTGATGCGCGACCTAACTTACAAATATAAATAATCATTTTTTGGAATAGACATCACTGTTTCTCCTTGACATTGTCGCTAGACTAACATGGTCTGAGCTTTCCGTTGTTTCTTCTAATAATTTGTACAGACATTCTAAACCATCGTCTGCTTAATTAAGAAATCTGTTATAATAAATAGAAGATAAACATTGAGAGCGTTTTGACATATTTTATCGGTTTCCATGCTATGTAAATTCACCCTATCTTTGCAAACAACTTAACGATTATCCTTGTAAAATGGGGGTGTGTCTGCTAAGTTGGGGGTGTGACACTGCAAACCCTCTCTCTTGGCTTATCAGAATACAGCCATTTTAAAAGAAACCATAGTACTACCAAAAAATAGGTTAAAATTAAACATATTTTTTCATATATTTCAGTAGAAAAGTGCCCTAAAATTACTTTAATTTCAAAATCTGATAAGACTACGGTGAGTTCATCACGAACTCGGCGATCACGCACTGACCTCATTGAAACCAGTGCCCGCCCTCGTTTTCAGACTAATCCAAGGACCCCTCATCTATTATCCTTTGCGCTGATCTTTAGTTTAGTGACGTAAATAACATTTTCCATATTTTTTATTGGCTGTTGACATAAAGTATACACAAAGTGACCAATGAACAATCGGAACAGCCGTGGTGAATATTGAAATTTTAAAGTTAGGACTTGGTTTAACCAGCATTAGGGATGTAGCTGTCCAATGAAAATACATTTTACATACTTTTTGATCTTGGCCTGCTTTTCCACCAATCACAGAGTAAATACCAACAAAAATAAGACATTGACACCTGACCTGAAAAATATGGTTCTAAATTGTGGGTTGTGGGTGACTTGTCTGCCACGAAAGACGTATGTTTCCACCAGATTCAAGAACTTAGCAATTTCAAAACAATGGCTGCATTTTATGATTATAGTTCATCATATTCTTCATCAGCTTCGGATACTGAATATTCCAGAGAACATCTTGAGGATTTATCCTACGGGAATTTAGCAACTATCCCAGACTGTATTCTACAAAGATCGTCTGCTCTTCACTCTTTACAGTTGGACAACAATGATATCACTAGCCTTCCAAACACTATCGGATTGTTTAAAAAACTTATTGTCCTGGACATTTCTTCAAATAATATGACATTTATTAGTGATGAGATTTGTCAGTTATCAAAATTACGGACACTTATAGCCAAAAATAATAAGCTGAAGTGTGATTCGTTTCCTAAAGACTTTGGATTGTTGAAGTCTTTAGAAGTTATAAATGTCAGCGGGAACCAGATTGAAACATTTCCACCTCAGTTTACTGAGTTGGAAAAGCTACAGGTTCTGCATTTTGGAGGCAACCAACTTAGTGAATTACCTAGTACAATAAAACTGTTAATCGGGTAAGATATTTAGTGATTGTCTCTGTGTGATTGAGTTAAAAGTACATTCATTGACATGAGAAACTGAAACTACTAATTTCCAAACAAGTAACGGCATCTCCTATAACTACATCCAACCTCTATGGGCATCACATGGATTTACTGCCCAAGACACGCCAAAGTTCATGGTAAAGAGAGATCAGACAGACTTGCAACCCAGGCACCAATTGACTTGGCATTGATAATGGAAAAACACACGAGCAAATGACTGTATAAGCGACGATGACTCTTGTTCCATGACTAGAATAAAGGACTTTGGTTTGAAATGTGGTGTCACTAGAAAGGAGCAGTTTCGTTGGCAAGAAAGAATGATGGTCAATCAACTGCGTACTGGGACTGTCAGTCAACGTGTAATGGCGGCTACACTCAAGGAGATATCTGAGCACCTATGGACTTGTCCGGAGTGCAATGACGATGATCCACTAACTAACTAACTAATGGATATATCATTGTGTGGCAGCGCACCTTTGGTGGGGATCTCCCTAGCATAGTGTTTCAGCTGTTCGCATTGTGTTCAAGAGGCCATGGGTTCGAATCAGGCTCATGTCTTGTTTACAAGGTGGATTTTTTCTGAAATCTCTGTGGATTATCACTTAAAGCTATAGAGTTACGTGCTATGAGTGGTACTCGTGACAGGCGGCATGCCGCTTCCTTGAGAGTGACGAAGTACATATGGGATACAGAGTACAGTTAAGTCATTCCTCTATAACTTTTGAACCATTTTTTTCAATAAAGGATAAGGGGGATGTGCTGAAACTGTGTTGTGAGCACCAGCTGGATGCGGACATTGCGATTGGAGAAACATCAAAGCTAATATTTGAAGAATTTTATATTCTGTATGGTAGTAATAGATGCCTGCAGGAAGGAACGAGAAGAATTTTTAATCAGCAGGCTACAGGAACCATCAGTATGCATAACCTTCATCATCTGCTAGGGGAGACTGAGCATCAGTGGGTCAGTCCAGAGTTCAATAATGTCTCCATAATCAATATCCTCAAATTAAAAAAATTATAGGTATAGCTTATACCTAACCTATAGCTTCCCCTCAGCACTGAATCGTGAATGCCCAAGCACTGAATCGTGAATGTCCAAGCACTGCGCACTTGCTGAACCACAGACCCATCAGTGTAAACAATACTGACCCCATCTAAGGAATTCTCACTGATTAAATCCTGGACTTCTGTACAGGTTACTGTATAGTAGCATTGGCAGTGATTCATCCTACAACAAATTGTACAGACATAGGAAGTGCCTCTAAAAAACTCAATCCTGCTATATAACCATATAAAAAATGAAAAAGGTCATACATGTACACACAAAGTACCATACTTAAAAATGTGTATTCGAACACATCTAATTCACTCTATGGTGATGATGATGATAAACAATACATTTAGCTATGAGCCAGTAGCTGTTGACACATGATGATGATAAATCAATCCATTTAGCTGTGTGTGTCGGTATCTCTTGACAGCCCATAGCCTTTCTGACAAAAGCTAAGGTTCTTTTCATTTGTGTAACTGAAGTGACACCAGGACTCAATGTAAAGTTGCCTCAAAGGTATGGATATTTAAGGGGGGTTTATGGATGCATGTCTAGTCTCAGAGGGGAGGATTTCCCAGTGTGCCAGGATTACCACATCCTGCTAGGAGCACAGCACATATTTCAGGGTCAACTATCTCATCATTTTTGTGTCCGTTTTATTGACCCGTTCGCAGTGATGGCACATCTAGAAATTCCTGGCACCAAGGAATCTGCCACAAAATGACAAAGGTACAATTTCCACTGACCTGCATATCTTCGTCATCCATAGGAATTATTTGATTGAAGACCGCCAAAGATGGATGTGTCAGGCCATAGGAGCAAATAAAACGGCGACACAACGCATTTCCATTCTCTGGACTACATCCTTCTAGAAATCTAATAGGACTATGGTCCTGATACAAGAAATATCCAGTGGGAGTTTGAGAATGAACGCTGAAGAAGAAGAAGAAGAATTTGATTGAAGAAAAAAGTAAGAAATTGCGACAAGATATGACAAATGATGATTTTTTTCACATGTGACAAGTTGTCAGCCTATTCCTCCAACTTTCCTTAGTCGCCTCCTACGACATGCCTGGTAAGAAGGCAGTAGTCCAATTCTTCACACTCCAGACCCCAATTGCAGCATGGACTATTTACTCTCTATAACTATGTTTCACTAGACTAATGGATTTCAACCAGTTTTAGCCTATGGCCCTTCTTTGTGACAAATCTATCAATCTATCTATCTATCTATCCCTTGTTTGCCTTGCGGAGTCAGGGGTGGAAGAGTTCTCTGGAGATGGCCTTCTTATGCGCTGTTTGTAAGCTTATTCCTGTGGCTTCTTTGATTTCTGTGATCCATCTTTTACATGGTCTGCCTCTGGCTTTATACCCATTATGTCTATGTGTCATGGCCATTTGTGGCATGCTATATGTCGGTAGTCTGGAAAAATATTGTAATAAATGAAATATGTAAATTGAGGAGTTTTGACCCCTACCAATAAACGTTTCTCCCCCTAACCAATGAAATGTTCTCCCTTTGACCAATGAATGTTTTCTCTTACTAACCAATAAAATTGTTTCTTACTAAACAATGAACATTTGATCAGTGCACAGATATGTCATTGTTTACATTAAAAAGGTAATTCTTCTGTTTGTGCTGGATTTTTTGTGCCGTTTAAAAAAAAATATTATTGTGGTGGTATCCTGTAATTTTTGGCTTTCTTCCTAGTACTAATTGTGGGGGGGGGGGTGTCTGAACACTTCCCCTATTATTTACAGGCTTGCCTTTGATCAACAAACTTATCTCCCTCTGAACAGTGAACTTATCTCCCTCTCAACAGTGAACTTATCTCCCTCTGACCAATTAACTTTTTATCATTCCTTATACACTTAACTTTTTATCACTCTGACCAATTAACATTTTATGAGTCTGAACCACCTGTATTGCAACCAGGGTCTGGACTTCTATCTAGTTCAAGGTGTGAAGAATTTAGCAGACTGTCTTCTTTCCAGACATGTTGTAGGAGGTGACCAAACAAAAGTTGGAAGATAGTCTGTCACCTGTGAAAAAAATCCTTGTCACATCTTGTCTCAAATTCATACTTTTGTCTTCTATCAAATAACCCCCATGAATGATGACAGGCCAACAGATATTGCAATTTTTGTCTTTTTTGGGTTCTATCCCATATCAAGTGCCTACAACTGATCATAGTTTTTAAATAATTGTCGGATCATAATTTTTTTAGTAGTTTGTGTCATTCTCAAATACAATTGTTTTGTGGTTTGTGACACCACTCTGCCAGTTCATTTCTATTAACAAAATGACAGCTGTATCAATGATGAACTTGCTTTTGATTGATAAAGATTCAATTATGCTTACTGCAGTTGTGAGTTCTTCCTAATTCACATTTTTAGAGTTTGGGAGGTTTGTTAGGATTAGAATTAGTTCTAAACCTACCCCTAACACTTCTCCCTCCCCCTTCTAAACTCTAGGATCCTCCCTTCTTAATATAATCTCTGCAAAAGTTAGCCATTTTTTGCTTCTGGCTACAGGGTCTGAAATGAGGTAATTTCATTGACTGTGTAACTGTGTGTACTATTACATGCTTGAAATGAATTATATGCAAGTTTGCCTACATTCCTTATACAGGTGAAATGTATGGTAAGCACTAGATATGGGATAGAACCTCTTTTTGTGACAGACTTCTAGGTGACAAGGAAATGGTAGATGTGCCATCACTGCAGATGGGTCAACAAATCTGACAGAAGAATAATGAAATAGTTGACCCAAAAGTGTATGCTGTTCTCCTGACAGGCAATGATAATCCTGAGATAGTGGCACACAAGAATGTTTCCCCTTTGGGGACTAAACATGCATCCATAACACTCTCCTTACTTGACTGTGTCTTTGAGACAACCTTGCGTGAGTCCAAATCTCACCTCATTAACTGACAAGGACCTGTACTTTTGTCAAAAGACTATGAGCTACCGGTATGTTGATTTTGATCAATTAACTTGTCTTGTTTTGACAATGATGATTCAATCCATTTTTCTGTGAGCAGGCAGCTCATGACAGCCCATAATCCTTCTGGCGAATGCACAGGTTATTCTCAGCTGTGTTGCAGAACTGTAGAGTGTCTGGTTTTGATAAATTATCTTCTTATTTTCATGTTACGCCACTCATGCCTTGCAGCGTCAGGGGTAGAAGAGTTCTCTAGAGAAGGCTTTGTTGTCTGTGCTTCATATATACTTGTTTTTGTTGATTCTTTTATTGATGTAAAAATGAATATGTGATTTCTCTTCAGAATGTGATATGTGATTTCTCTTCAGAATGTGATATGTGATTTCTCTTCAGAATGTGATATATGATTTCTCTTCAGAATGTGATATGTGATTTCTCTTCAGAATGTGATATATGATTTCTCTTCAGAATGTGATATGTGATTTCTCTTCAGAATGTGATATGTGATTTCTCTTCAGAATGTGATAGATTAGAACATGGTTTAACCATTTGGAGACTCTGAAACTACACTGTGATTGGTCTAGCAAACTGACAGCACAGAGCTAAAATGCTTGCATGAGGCATGGAAAGTTCTCAGAAAAATAAACTCGGTCTTTGTGTGATAAATGAAATGCTTTTTTTGTGTGCATAATTATTAACGTCTGCCATTTATCAAATGTAAAATTTTCCTAATTTTTTTTCAGATTGCAAGTTCTTTATCTAGGTGGAAACAGACTTGTAGAGATTCCTGCGGATGTTGGTCATCTTAGCGAGCTAACATCTCTTGTCCTATGTGATAATCGTCTACAGAGTCTACCCCCAACCCTCATCAATCTACGCAACCTTCGTAGTCTGAGCCTCCACAACAATAAACTCTCCACTCTACCCACCGAGATTGTGGCCTTGAATCTAGTTGAACTGAGTCTACGTAACAACCCATTAGTCAACAGATTCGTTCAAGTAAGTATTTTAGTTTGTTTTTAATTTTATCAAATTAATATAAGAATATCAATTTGTTAGCAATTTTTCAGTTTAATATGCATGGAGTGTCGCTTCTTCTTCTTCTTTCGTTCACTTGAAAAATGTCTATATCTGTGTTAGATATAGACATGTTCCCATTATGTTTTGTGCGTGGCATCCTGATTAATTTTGCGCCTTTTGGCTGGCTGCCTCTGTCTTCAGCACATTGCTTACTTGGGCAGGACTGTGATTTTTCTCGGGCGGGACTGCCCAACCAGTCTTAGTTTCCAGCCCCTGATGGCTGAACTAATCCCCATCACCATTACACGGTACTGGCCTTGATTGGGACAAATGGATATAATTATTAATTATATGTTTGCTTTTAATTTCTCATCTCCATTATATGTTGTGTTTTCCTATAACTTAACTTGACATACTGGTATTTGTATTATGTCTCTTCCTTGCCATAATCATTTTTCCATTTAGGTAAGGTTATAAAAGACTGCGTGATTCCGTGTAGTCTTCTTCTTCTATATTGGTTTTGTATTCTTTGTTTGTTTGTTTGTCCCAGTTCAATACAGGGATCAGTGGCCAAATCACATGAACTTTTAAATTTCCAATTTTACAGTCCAACTTTTAAATTTCAAACATAAATAACCCAAATATTGGAGGATGTCAGACAAAAAGGAAGTGCCGCAGTAACCAGACAAATAGAGGGAAATGCAAATAAAGTAAATAGGTTACTAGAAAACTATCAATATAAAATAATAAAATATAGAAAATAACAATAAAACAAAGAACAAATACAATTGTCAACGTGTCGGTCCAATTGGGACCTTTATCAAGACACCAAAAACAGTTAAGAACACAAAACCATAACGAATATAAACAAAATGGATTTTTCTGTTGTTACTGGGTGTTGATTTCCTGGTGGGAGAAATCCATTTTGTTTATATTCGTTATGGTTTTGTGTTCTTAACTAATTTGTTGTTTTGATAAAGGTCCATTTTGGACCGACACGTTGACAATTGTATTTGTTCTTTGTTTTATTGTTATTTTCTATATTTTATTATTTTATATTGATAGTTTTCTAGTAACCTATTTACTTTATTTGCATTTGCCTTTTAAATTTCATATGATATTGCACTGGGCTTCCGTGACTCAGAGATTTAAAAAGTTGTAACTAAGGATACTGATTTAGCGATTTGTGTGCAACGCACTGGACATCCACCACCCTACTCAGTGTGTAGTGTGCATATCGAGTGGGCTCTCATCGCAAAATGCGTAGAACATTGGCAGTGTTGGTATATGTATCTTTATAGGAATTCCGTTCCGTTTAATTATGTTAGCTTTTTGTTCCATAGAAACCTGTCCACTGATCCTTGTAGAGTACCTGTGTCCTTATATTGGTAAAGACCTTTTGGTTTAGAAATCGGTGTGTTCTGTTGTACGCTCTTTGTAAAACTTATTTGACTGATTGTATAATGTTTTAAAATATTTATCTACGAAATATTCCTCACACAGTGCATATCTGTCATTTTAATGAAAGATTAATGGGTATAGTGCCACATGAGAGCAATGTTTCCACTCAACTGTCATCTTAATTAAAGATGAATGAGTATCATGCAGTGAGATAACATTGTTTCGGAATAAAGTGATAAACACTGACAAATTCTGTTAACATATTGACAATAATTGAAGATTAGCAAAGTAAATATATCAATCAAAAGTTCAAGACTGAACCATTGGTAATTTTTTTATTCCACTGCTTATTTTTAGAGTTGGGCGCACATTCCAAACATGAAGGGATAAATGCAGGTTGTTGAATCAATTAATCAATCAAGTGCCATGCCGAATGGCGTAGGCAATCATGTTTCTCCACGATTCTCTGTCTCTTGTGTTAATAAGCTCGGTTGGTGAGTTTCTACTGTGCCACAATACTAGTCCATTCAGTAATTTTTCTCGTTGTCGTCCCCAATCTCTTCTCCCCTTGATCTTTCCAGTGGTTATTAAGTGTTCAAGCTATGTTCTTCTCAGCACATGCTCTAGAAACCTTGACTGTCTGCCCCTAATGTTTGATATGATTGATCTTTTTACGCCAGCATCAATGAGAACCTCTGCATTAGTTTTCTTAGCTGTCCATGGTATTTTCATCATTCTTCTCAGAAACCACATTTCTCTAGCCTCTAATTCGCTTTGAATTTTTTTGTTTACAGTCCATGCTTCACATCCATAAAAAACAATTCACAAGCATTATAAATGAATTCTACGCATCTCTTATACAGAGCATAAGAAAAACGTGTACGTAAGAAATAAATAAGAGATGTGTACAGGATTAAGAACTACCGAAGTGACAGAATCATACAAACTACAGTAAACAACAAACTCATCCAAACGCATGCTTGAGGGAGGACTACCCTCCAAGGCTCAGGTTCACCCTATTCTTAATCTTCTTCTTCTGTTTCTGCATTTGTTCTCAAACTGCTGCAGATTAGCAGGATGTAGTCCAGAGAACAGAATGTGTTGTGTCATTGTTTACAGCATTGCTGCGATATCTGCGCCTTTCGACCTGACATATCTGACTTCAGCATGGCTTTGGGTCACTGACCCTATATGGGATGAGATAACCAGCTCCATCCCATAACCTCCTTAGTCGCCTCTTACGACATGCATGGAAGGTAAATTGTGTTGCTATTCTTTCAGGCCCCGGCAACACACGGGCGATTCTTAATCTATATAAATGATCTCTCTGACTAGCTTAATACCCATATAGCCATGTTTGCGACCTTGTCATATGGACAAGTGGATCAGACTTACACCTGACTGCAAAGAGACTTTAAAAAACCCTTCTCACAATATCAACATACTGCAACTTCTGGAAACTAAAAGTAATCACCAGTAAAACCACATATACCATATTTACACTTAAAACAAACAAAAAAAGAAAAAACTCAAAATCACACTTGAAGGAGCTCAAATAAATCGCAAAGAAAACCAAACATACCGCGGGTAGGTGTTCAGCTGGACAGGAGGCTAACCTTCAACAACTTTATTAACAATATCACGGAAAAAACTTCTAAGATGTCGAACTTGCTAATGTGACTTACAAATACATCCTGGGGGGATTCGAAAAGACAACACTTAGACATGCATACACAGGATAGGTCTATGTATGATTAGATTATAATCTCCCCTTGCAGGCAACATCATCAAAAAGCTCCTGCACACACTTGGACAGAGTACAAAGCCAGACTCTTTGCTTCATTCGTGGTAGCTTGAGAAGCTCCTGCACACACTTGGACAGAGTACAAAGCCAGACTCTTTGCTTCATTCGTGGTAGCTTGAGAAGCTCCTGCACACACTTGGACAGAGTACAAAGCCAGACTCTTTGCTTCATTCGTGGTAGCTTGAGAACATAATGAGTGGCTTGTGAAATCAATGAAAACATAAAGCCACTAGACATTACAAGAGAAAAGGCAACTTTAGAAGCTGTGGAAAGATACAAACAACTCCCATAAAACCATCCTAACGAAGAAGTAATCAACAAATGGGCACACAAAACAAGACTAAAACAAAAATCTCCAGTACAGCTAGCGGAAGAACTAAACATCATCTTCCTGAAGATAGAGAGGAATCTGAAAGAGTATCAAATATCCCACCAAATGCATCCCTCACACTTCTCCAAATAAACTCTACACTAATTGAAAAGTCAGTAATCAAGGCAATAAGCCAAAACATCCATAAGTCCATTTCACTAGAGACTGTTGGCTACTACCCCAAGGACTGAATCCAAGCATACACAGATGGGTCAGCCTTCAAAGCCACCATCAATGCAGGATATGGCTCTTTCATAGTTCTCCCTGACAAAACATCAATAGAGTTCTGCAGCAACTATGATGCAGAGATGAAAGCAATAAAAGAAGTAAGCCTAACCGATCCAGATTCGGCATGACGTCTGGGTCATCTTGACCCCCATATGGGATGGGGCAGCCAACCCCATGCCATAATTTCTTTAGTTACGTCTTATGACATGCATGAAAGATAAACCATGTTGCTATTCTTTGCTTCCCCTTCGGACCTGACAACACGCGCATGATATCCTCTCTAAGTAAGATGGTTTCTTGTCAAAGTGTTGCATGCAGCTGAGAGTTCAAATCTTCTGGGTATGGAAAAAAGCTTCGGAGAAACCCCATCCCTCTTGGACATAGGAAACAAGAGCTCCATCAGTCATAATTCCTGATGATCACAAGAAAGCAAATAATATAACTTCTAGTAGAATATATGACTTTATAGTCCTCAACAAGCCCACTAACTCCTTGAAGGGGTTTAGTCCAGCCAACAGAGGTTGGAAACTAAGATTATCCGGACCATCCTTCACATCAAAGACTGTGGTCTTCCTGAATTTTGCCTGGTCTATGTTTCATATTGCACACTTATGTAACCCCTTTCAGCCACATGATGACCACATTGAATTTGATTATTGTTTATTCCATCTTCCTTTTCACAATCTACCCTAGTATAGTGATGATGATTGGTGATGGAACTCTGAGGGAGTATGAGTTTGCCATCCCATATCATCTTCACATTCACTCTCTGATATCCAGCATGGACATTCGTTCAATTTCCACTGGAGATCGTGAACTATGTTTTGTTACTATTTGATTTGCACCAAGTATTTCCACCGGAGATTGTGAACTATGTTTTGTTACTATTTGATTTGCACCAAGTATTTCCACCGGAGATTGTGAACTATGTTTTGTTACTGTTTGATTTGCACCAGGTATTTCGATCCGATTTAGGTATACTTTTAATTCAGGTTTTCCAAGCCTGTGTCAGCCTTCCTGTCTGTTGCCAGGTAATGAGAGTGTATCAGCTCTATGTCATGACAGTTTACCACCCACTGTTCCCGTGGACTTAACAGGCCAAAACATATCTCTGGGTATCAATCGCCAAGGAGACTAAACAAAGAATTAAATACAGAGAAAGATTAATCTTTCTATACCATTATGTCTCTGATTTGTTCAGAAAATCTCTACTTTCTTGTTGTAGAATTATTAAGAACCCATCTCTCTTCCTTCGTTACTTCCTGGATGGATTTTCTCTCTCTGTAACTGTACTCTCAAAATCTTACTGTAGCATCTCATCTCGAAGGTAGCTCTGTTTCGTTCCATCAGTTCCGTTCTATTTGACACGAGGAAATGAATGTGTTTCCTTACCACTGAAATATTAAACTGAATTCCTACCAGAAGCAATGGCAAATTACTGAAGTAATATCCTAGAAATTTCTTAATGGATACTTCTTCTTCATTCTTCAATCAGTTATCAAGTTACAGCGCCAATAGCTTCAATGAACTGTGTGAATCGCTTCATGTCATTCAAGGAAGCACTCAGATTTGGAAGTAGTGTCTGTCAACCTTCTCTTCTTGGTAGAGTTTACATGCATGAAGAATGTGTTTTGCTGTCTCTAGGCTCAGTCCACATTTGGACAGGTCTGTCTCGCCAATTTTCAGTTTGCTGAACCTGTCTCAGTTAGTTGTGGCCAGTAGATAGTCTCAAGAAGTGTTAAGAACAATAAACGTCGAAAAGGGCTGTCTCCTTAAGCAACATCCTAACATGCTAACAAGAAAACTGGATTTATTTTGGGTCATAAAAGAGACATAACAACATGGAAAGATTAATAGCTGAAGGCAGAGTTAACGGCAACAAGGGAAGAGGGCATCCGAGATGACGATGGCGCAGTGATATATCAGATTGCTTAAACATGTCTAGCTGCGACCGGTCAACTTGCCCAGAATCGCGGAGTGTTTAGAGAATCCATAAAGAATACATCACATGAGAGTAGTTAGTCTGAAGATGATGGTTTGTTCGTTGTGTGACATTTGATGGTAGGGGTCATTTGGTTCTGCAGTTGGGTGCATCTGCTCTACTTTTCCTTATATTCTGCTTTTATCATAATCTTACATTCATAGTACACAATATCACTTTCTTTTTGTTCTAGTGATCCCCCTTTCCTTGCCAGCAGATCAGCTTTTTCATTTTCAGGTATGCCACAGTGACCAGGGATTCATTACAGTACTGTTTCTTTGGTAGTACTGCTGAGGTATAGTAAGCAGGCCATAAGTTCATTCATGCCCATGTTCTTTGGATCTTTCACTACCTGCATTACTGACTTTCCATCAATTAGAAAAATGTCTGTTGTGGCTCGGTAAGCAATTAATATGCCAATCAATATAAGTTAATACTGCGTGAAACTTAACAACAATAGTACTTACATAAAACACAGGTTTTTTAAAACATTCCACATTGACACGACAGACTAAATGTTTTATGTATTGTAATTTGTATGTATTCTTGTGTACTCATCCTAACCTCTTAATTTTAGTTATAGTCCATCATGTCTAAGTGCAATGTTCTAAAAACCTGTGTGTTACGTAAGTACTAAGCAATTTATAAGCATTTTGGCTGTCTCTGTTGTGGTATCTATTTCTGCTTTGAAATTTGTGGAATGTTTTTAATGGTTACAATATCATACTCTGTATACCACAGAAGACGGATATGTTGGGCCATTGGCGCAAATAACACGGCAACACAGCGCATTTCCATTCTCTGGACAACATTAAACTGGAAATCTTGTAGGACCATTGCCCTGTTACAAGAGAAATCCAGCGAGAGTTTGAGAATGAACGCTGAAGAAGAAGATACTCTGTATTATTAAATTGTATTGGACTTAAAACATTCAAAAAACTTGAACCGCTGTTGATATCTCTGTGTCCAGGACCTCATGTACAACCCACCAACATTGTTAGAGCTGTCCGGTAGAGTGATCAAAATAGAGAAGGTTCGATACACTTCTGAAGATTTGCCAGTCAGTCTGATTCGTTATCTGGACTCTGCACAGAGATGTGTCAACCCACAGTGTAAAGGTAAGTTGGCTGGTTGTCACATTACGGGCTATCACATTATGGGGTTGTCACATTATAGGTGAATTTATTATTGCTAGCTCATCAGATTAGGTTGGCTGTTGTTATATCCTCAGTTTATGTTGTCTGATGAGAGTTGTATGTTTATGTTGTCTGATGACAGCTTGTATGTTTATGTTGTCTGATGAGAGCTTGTATGTTTATGTTGTCTGATGAGAGCTTGTATGTTTATGTTGTCTGATGAGAGCTTGTATGTTTATGTTGTCTGATGAGAGCTTGTATGTTTATGTTGTCTGATGGGAAAAAAAACTAGTAGTGTTGAGGGTAAACGAGCACGAGACAGGCAGGGATACAAATGGAAGTGAATAGTCTAATAGAGTGCATCACCAAGAGATGGTGTGTCAGAGGTCTGTTGCAGCCAACTTTCATAAAGCACAAACTGAGCATGTTTTCTTTTTCCAGTGGCTAAACCTGCTAATATATCAGCAATTTATATATAAATAGTCACCAATAGCCCACTAGACAAACCACCCATGAAACAGAAAACCTTAGTAGATGACATGCAGTTAGATTGAGGCTCTTTTATGGAAGCTTTGTAGCATGTCATCTATACAATTATAGACCCCCTCTGAGTAGAATGTTCCTTCAATAGGCATTGCACTAAGCCGAAAGCTGAAGTCTCCTGGGTATGAAAGAAAGCTCAGAAAAGCCACCCTACTGTACATAGGAAGTAAGAGCTAATTGCTCGCAATTCCTGGAGTTCTCAAACAAACAAATAAACATATATATATATATAGTTCTTCTTCTTCTTCAGCGTTCATTCTCAAACTCCTGCTGGATCTCTATTGCAGTAGGACAATGGCCCTATTAGATTTCCAGCAGGATATAGTTCAGACAATGGAAATGCGTTGTGTCGCCGTTTTATTTGCGCCAATGGCCCGACACATCCGTCTTCGGCGGGATATATAGTGATATATATATTAGAGATGCATATATCTTAGATAGCGGTTTAGTTTGTTGCATAATAAGGATGGGGAAAATTTCTACCTCTAGACTGTTTCAACTTATGTCTGAACCTTCTGTGCTCAGTATTTCATTCTCACATATCTTAGCACCACTACGTATGTACCATTGTTCTCCCTATGATACGATCTTTTGCCAGATTTTTCTAGCATTCAGAAGCTATTACAAAAGTTTAATTGATGATTTACATTCATCTTGGTATCACAACTTTGGTTTGTTGCACCAGAGTGCACCACCACAACAAGAGACAGGGGATGTTGGAGATCTGTTGCAACCAACCTTTGTTGTGGAGACGACACTTGATGATGATGATGAAAGCTCCCTGTGTAACACAACTTTGTCTGTTTCAGCTTCTAGGACTCTGTGAAAACTCCCCGTGTAACACAACTTTGTCTGTTTCATCTTGCGGCGGGACCGTGCGGTAGATGTTCTCAGTATAATTCGTAATTAAGTAAGTAAAGTAACCCATAGCATTCATTAATGCCGTAGGGGTGTGAGATGTTAGCGATCTCACATTTCACAGGCTCTGCAAATGAGGGCGTTAGCCATCTCCTCTCCCTCGCAGTCTTTACTTCCCGGATTAATCCGGTACCCATTTAAGGCTGGGTCGACCTGGGAGCCGTTGCGATCTGAAAACATTTCCGCCTCAGCTGGGGAATGAACCCAGGACCACTCATATGCGAAGCCAGTGCGCTAACGCGGCTCCCTATAATACAACTCTTCGAAATGATGCCGCCCCTTAAATGTATTTTAGTTGATGCCTCCTCTCGACATTACGGCACGGCACAGGCCTGTTTTCTAGACACTCGGTGAGTGCTCCCTATGTAACACAACTCTGGTCTCCCTCATCCTCTAGTCACTCTGTAAGTGTTCCCCGTACAGTGTTTGTTTTGGGGTATGATTTTTGTTCATCATCTGGACACGCCATCCTACACGTGAGTCTTCTGTGACTGAGTGGAAACAAATTGTTGAAGTCTGACCCCCTGTGGGTCTTCATTATTGGTAACCTTACCCTGTCGCTTGATATTCAAAATATTTCAGAGACATAGTATATGAATGATATTCAATCTCTTTTCCTGCTGTGAGTGTGGTTGTCCATGATTGAGACCCATACAGGTGAACACTGAGTACACTTAGGTTAACAGATAGATCGATAACTTTGTCTCCATTGTCAACTTCCTGTTGTAGGGACTATAATATATACCCTAATAATAAAACCCTCAACACATTATGGTCACAGTGACAAAACCAAGAAGCGAATGCGTTTGTTTCTTGATAAAGGTTACTGTTGAACTGAAACGTATAACTAGTCTTTGTTTTTTTGTTTTTTTACATCAGTTTTGTTATTAATAAACCAGTTATAATAGTATTAGGTATGTTGCCGAACAAGTCCATATGTGCACAGATCTCCGCTGCAGTAATTCTCTCAGGGTATACCGGCTGATGGTGCCGGTTCTATGTTGGTTCACTGCTCTTTTTGAAATCTTTGTCAGGGGTTCTCTACGGGCCACACCCATCCTCACTCCCAATTCGCGCATTCTCGATATTGACTCAAGCTCATTCATCTCAAAATTATCTGATCGTGAGGATTCACGAAGAGCAGTGAGTATGTCTGTTCGGTCCATTGGCTGACCGTCTGTTGTGGTGGCGAGGCTAGCTAATTGGTTGGCTCGTTCGTTTCCCTCCACGCCCGCGTGTCCGGGGACAAAGATAAGCGTGAGTCTTCATAATGATGCCTGCATTTCTGCTCTCTCTAATGACTCCACCCATTCCCTATTTACATCGTTATAATAGTACACTATCCTAGTTATCACCCAGTTTGGCTCGCAGGACTACCATATTGGAAAATCAGCACAAAAAGCCTGCTAAATATCCATATCTTCAGTCATACAGACGAGTGTGAAATAATCACACCCTGAGACCATTCATTGATGTTATTAATCCATGATTTTCTTTAACCTGCATATGTTCCTTTTATTCTCACTGTTCCCTGCGGGGTAGTTTTTGAAAGTGAATTGTGTTTGATTGCGCGTAATGGGCGCATACTTCTAAACCATGGAACGCATTAGCCATATTGTGTCTGGCAGGTCACATGCGATGTGCATGCTCATGACATTATGCCATAACAAGTTCTAAGCAGTGGCTCCCAAGTTGTGGTCCTGAGCCTCACATTAGTTCTACGTGAATATGGGGGTGGGGGAAGAGAATAAGAATACGTGTAAAACAACACAACTATATTGATCACTTCATCACAAAACTTACTACAGGAATGAATGTTATGAGCAGCTGTGACACCTACATTTTTGAAGGTAGGATTACAAAACATTGAGTTATCTTGTCTACCATGACTACAGAATTATCTCCCTTGACTACAAAAGTGAACAGAATTGTCTCCCCGCTTATCTTAGTAGGTCACTGTGTTACCGTCTTGCACATGCGCTGTTCATTGTTTCTGTATGTATGTACGTATTAATAACGCCATGGCCTTGGTTTACAGCGGCGTGCTTTTGTTGGTTTATTTTTGGGCAGAGGCGTGTTGTTAGGAGGTTCTAAAACAAACACACAAATAATGCAGGTATAGAGGTTGTAACATGTTTTATTTCGCATTGTCACACTGTTTTATTTTAGTTTGATGAATGTGGCAGAATCCAACATGCACAGGAGAGTAAACAATGTTTCCCTAATCATAAAAACAAATATCTGTTGTAATCTGTGTGTTATGTTTCACCGTCTTGTGCATTCATTCATAAACTTGTGCAGATCAGTAGAAAGTAGTCCAGGGGATAGAATGAGCTGTCTCCATTGTGTTTTGTGCGTGGCATCCTAATGACCGAGCTATAGTAAAGACCTGTGTACAGAAAGTAAAAAAGAAAAAAAAAGTAATATGAAAGGCTATTTTTATTTATTTTTTATTAATTCCGTGCAATTTGTTGGTCGGACGGATTTTTTTTTTTTTGGCATGCGACCCCCAAGTATATAAATTGTGACCAAGGAAAATCACGATAAACATCAAAAACGTCACGAATGAAATCGTTTACTTTCTGTACAGAGGTTTTTACAGCCGATGGTCTCGGTCATTAGAATTGTGCTGAAAAATGTGGCAATCATTGATACTACTAAATGGTTATAGACTTTCTTGTGATTGAATGTTTGCATGCAAGATGGTGGAACATGCTTTCGTGTAATTTGATGTTTGCATGCAAGATGGTGGAACATGCTTTATTGTGATTGGATGTTTACATGCAAGATGGTGGAAAATGCTTTCATATGATTGGTGTTTGCATGCAAGATGGTGGAACATGCTTTCGTGTAATTTGATGTTTGCATGCAAGATGGCGGAAAATGATTTCATGTTATTGCATGTCTAGATACAAGATGGTGGATCATACCTTATACAACCACACATCGACTTCCTCCAGGGCTGTATATAACGTCTGCAGTTGGTTGGGAGGGGATGGAGTTACCCAAAAAATGTGATGTTATATTTTTCGTTATTGGCCCCTTCTTCTTCTTTTTCTTCATCTCGTTTTTAATTTATTTATTTTTTTTAAATTTGTTGTAATTAAATTTGTTTTTCAGTTTGTTGTGCAAATGTTAATTATGAATTTTGCCTGATTGCTGGTGTGACTCTCGGCCTGGTATCTCCGATTTCAGCACCTGTGTTTGCTTGGACAGGACTGGTACTGCTCAATATAGAGGATGACCCAACCAATATTAGTTTCCAAGCTCTGCTGGCTGGACTACGCCCCATGTCCATTCCATGGAGTTGGCCTCGATGGTGATCCCTTTATCATCTCCATGAAAATATTTTTAATTTTAATATTTTGGGGTGGGGGGGCTGATGTACAATCGTGTTGACTAAGTTCCTAGTGCTAGAACTCTTGTTTTGATTTCCTAATGGATGGAGTTTCAACACCCCCCCCCCACACACACACACATTCAGCCTCCATGAGTAGGACGCAAGACAGTATATGGGATTAAAGAGTGTTGCACCCCACTCCCTGTGAAATCAGAACATGAAATGTGGTACTAGGGAGTACAACTTAAACCCACAACCCCTCTTTTTGTCCCCTGTTCCACCCCCCCCCTCCCAAAAGGTCGCCTAAATATCAAGGCCCTGTTCCACCCCCCCCCAAAGGTCGCCTAAATATCACGGCCCTTCCCCCCCCCCCAAAGGTCGCCTAAATATCACGGCCCTGTTCCACACCCCCCCCCCAAAGGTCGCCTAAATATCACGGCCCTGTTCCACCCCCCCCCCCCCAAAGGTCGCCTAAATATCACGGCCCTGTTCCACACCCCCCCCCCCCCCAAAGGTCGCCTAAATATCACGGCCCTGTTCCACCCCCCCCCAAAGGTCGCCTAAATATCACGGCCCTGTTCCACCCCCCCCCCCCCCCCCCAAAGGTCGCCTAAATATCACGGCCCTGTTCCACCCCCCCCCCCCCAAAGGTCGCCTAAATATCACGGCGAAAATATGGGGAAACTGCTAAAAATAAGAAGGAAATGACTGCTTTTTTTGTGTGTTTGTTTGCTAACCCCAGAAATTGTGAGCAACTAGCTCTTGCTTCCTATGTGCAGTAGGCTGGTTTCTCTGAGCTTTCTTTCATACACAGGATACTTCAGCTTTCAGCTAAGTGCAATGCCAAATGAAGGAGCCATCTACTCAGAGGGGGGGGGGGGGGTTGTACCTGTTGTTTAGGTAAATCCTTTTACTCAAGATGTCTCCACAGGCTCGGTAAAACGGTTCTTCTCAAAACGTTGCTTTACGTATAACGGTGAGATTTGGTCTTTTAGGTATGAAAGTTGTAAAGAAACACACACGGCATGTAAGGGTTAATAGCTTCATTGATCGACACGTCTTCGGATCGAGACATAGTTTTAGGTTTATTCTTAAATTCTTACAAGTTAACCGGATGTATTCCAGATAAATAAATGCATAGTATCGAGGCGTATAGCTGTGCTGCGATATCTGAACCGTTATGTCCGACATTATTTAAGTGTGGTTTATTTAAGTCGCGTTGAAGTTATACGAAACGGGGTAACCAAACTATGCCCAACTTTTCGTAGTCGATTCGTGTGACATATCTAACAGGTCATGTTTGCTCCCTATGTGGGACACGCCTGGCAACAGATAGGAATACTGTCACGGGTTAGGGAATCCCACCCGAATTAAAGGCTTGCCGAAATCGGATAAGCTAGACAACAGTCGTAAGTTTAACCGTGTCACAACGTACTTTCATACTTCGCACGAGTTTTCGTCTTGGTTATCAGAGACGGAACGCAAACAAAATAATAACATTTAAAGTGCAAACTAACATCATTCCTCAACCTTCCAAGAGCATGAACCTTGGTATTCATTTCAAGGTAACAAGGTCGACAGTGATAATTATTGTTATTTATTTGTGTGTGGCGTACATTGACTTCTGAACCTGAGCTCGGGTCTTGTTTGTTTGTTGGTTTGTTTGTTTACTGGTGGTTTTGCCTCATTTGGTTGAGGCACGCGTTGTTCATCATATGAGTGATTTCTATCTTGGTTGTATCGAGCGTTTAGTAACACTTGTTTCGTGTGGCGTGTATGCTGGGTTGCCGCTGAGAATTCTAGCTGCGGTCCTTAAAATGATTATCTTGTGGCTTTTGCATGCTCCTGTGTTAGGGACTATGATGAAGACTGGCTTGCTAGCTCTTAGAAAGGCTTTTTGGGATGTGGTCGTCTGTGTGATGGGTGGTGCCGTCATCTATTGGCAGGGTTCCTTGTTGTTCTGCATGGGTCGTCTTCTCTCTCTCACTGGTCGGTGTACGAGTGGCTTAGCATTTATTAAATAGCGACTACCACCCACACGTTTAGTTGAAGATGCGTTGGTCAGAAGTCTGACTCATAAATACAAGATATATTGATCAAATGTAAACAAGAACGATTGGGGAAGATAATCAAACTGAATAGTTAATAGCTAAAGTGAAACCAAGTCAGAAGTTAAACATAATTATTTGAGTTCTGTGGTGTTACTTTTGACGTTACCGACGAAATATAAGACCTCACTCCATTGGTTTTCGGCATAAAGTATAAGCATAGTGACCTATAAACATCACGGGAACAGTCAAATTAGTCATTGGGGGTACAGAGAAGTTGAAGAGAGCACATGCTCGCCAGGACCAGGACTCATACTGGTCCAGACCTTGCTGCTCCTCCTCGCGGAGTACCCTGGGCAACAGAGAAATCTGGCTACGTCAGCAAGGATCGACTGATCTCCAGATGAGGCTAGAACCTGCTCTGGACTTGGAATCTTCCAAGAGAGAATCGACTCTTCTTATCTGCAGTTCGTCCCGGGATTAAAAGCAAGCTTCAGCAAACTTTCGACAGCCTTTTCGTCATTTTCGCCAAGGCTCAATTACTTTTCGTCAGTTCCACGTACGCACCCAGCGTTGTGATATAATCAAAAACTCCTTCTTATGACTAGGTTGAAAGTGACGTGACTAGACGTCCCGAGATGGCCTAGTCGAATCCAGCACTTAACAAACAAACAACAAAATTAGAGTCATTGTAAAAGGTTGCTTTCCAAATAGAGAAGAGGTCTTATATTTCGATGGTAACATCAGAAGTAACACCACAGAACTCAATCTTTTTGTTTACCTTCTGACTTGGTTCCACTTTAACTATCAAATATTGTTCGAAGAGGTCTTATATTTCGATGATAACATCAAAAGTAACACCACAGAACTCAATCTTTTTGTTTACCTTCTGACTTGGTTCCACTTTAACTATCAAATATTGTTCAATTCGATTATCTTCACCAATCGCTCTTTTTTTCACAGTTGTGTGTGCATTATCTTGTTTTTCTGTGAGCTATCTTTGTTTTATGTACATTCTTTTTCTCTAAACTATGAGCTATCTTGGATGTTTGTTTTGTGTTTTAAAAACTATGCCCCACATTGAACTAAAACATCCTGGAAGCAAACATATATGTGCAAGTAAAGTATGTCCTAATCAAGTGTCATGCCGAGTGGAGGAAATACCCCTAACTGTGACGTCGTAACTTCTACTTTAACTAATATGTCTAGATGTCCGCGGACCAGACCATCATTTTTTTTTACTGATGTGGCTTTCTATGCGATGTAAATACGTTCAGTATGTTACCATTGCTTTCTGAACTGTCCTGATGCATAATTGTCAGCGAGGTTTGATAAACCTCATAGATATAATCATCTAGAGTTGAGTATTGTGAGGTTTTCCTAGTAACATGTTTAACTAATTTTGAATTATTATTTGTTCCTTTTGGTTACTGCGGCACCTTCCTGAGGAAATTATTAATATCTAAACAAATTATAAACAACTTGAAAATTAGAATTATAAAATGCTACATCTATTCCATATTAATGTATGGCTCAGAAACATGGACACTAAATAAACAATTAGAAGACAAAATTGATGCCTTTGAGATGTGGGTATATAGAAGTATAGGGAGAACATCATGGAAAGAGAAGAAAACAAATAAAGAGGTGCTAAAAACACTTAATATGAAGAAAGAACTACTAAGAGAAATAAAGATCAGGCAAATAAAATACTTTGGACACATTAAAAGACATGACACCCTATTGAAGACCTTACTTGAGGGTAAAGTCAAAGGGAAGCGAGCAAGAGGTAGGCAGAGATACAAGTGGGAGAGTAACATTACACGATGGACAGGTTACAGTCTAGCAGAGTGCACCACCAAGACAAGAGACAGGAGATGTTGGAGATACGTTTCAGCCAACCTTCGTTGCGGAGACGGCACTTTTTGATGATGATGATGATGGCACCCTCCACTTTGTCGAACACCCTCCGACCATTTGGTTATCAATATAATGAGAACCGTTGATATATTCTGTTTCCGGTACTCTGACCCAGTAGCTAGATATATTTTTATTATTTTATTTTTGTGTATTCGAAGTCTGATCTCTATTTGTTTTGCTTGCCCCCCCCCCTCTCTCTCTCTCTCTCTCTCTCTCTCTCTCTCTCTCTCTCTAAGCTGTGACCTAGTTTACATTTCACAGAATAATCAACTCCCCTGCACCTGTAACAGATAACAGATAACAATATCTGGCAGATAGGGTCGAGGTAAGTACCGTTTGACGAGGGAGGAAAGATATATAGGGCTGTAGTGACCCAATCTATATTGCCTGTGTGCGTGTATAAAAGTGCTTGGTGTCGTAACATTGAAATTTGACCACGTATGCAATATGCATATTCGCAGGTCTAGTCTTCATGTTTGTTTAAGGGGGGAAGGATAGTTGCTGTTGGTTTGAATTTACATTAGATGCATAATTTGTTCATATAATCGTTAAATGTGTGTTAAAAAATGCAGTTTGATGATGCCGGTTAAGTTGATGTTAGTTTGGGGGGGGGGGGGGGGGTGATTTCTGAGTGGGTTGTTATCAATTGGGTTATTGGTTGGGTGTTATTATTATTATTGTTATAATAATAATATATTATTGTTTATTATTGTTATATTTGTGAGTGTTGTGTGGGGTATCATTTCGGTTATTCGTTGGGTGGGTTGTTATATTTGTGAGTTGTCCGTGGTGTTGGGTGTTATATTTGTGAGTGTTGTCTGTGGTGTGGGGTGTTATATTTGTGAGTGTTGTCTGTGGTGTTATATTTGTGAGTGTTGTCCGTGGTGTGTGGTGTTATATTTGTGAGTGTTGTCTTTGGTGTGGGGTGTTATATTTGTGAGTGTTGTCTGTGGTTTGGGGTGTTATATTTGTGAGTGTTGTCTGTGGTGGGTGTTATATTTGTGAGTGTTGTCTGTGGTGTGTGGTGTTATATTTGTGAGTGTTGTCAGTGGTGTAGGGTGTTATATTTGTGAGTGTTGTCTTTGGTGTGGGGTGTTATATTTGTGAGTGTTGTCTGTGGTTTGGGGTGTTATATTTGTGAGTGTTGTCTGTGGTTTGGGGTGTTATATTTGTGAGTGTTGTCTGTGGTGTGGGGTGTTATATTTGTGAGTGTTGTCTGTGGTGTGTCGTGTTATATTTGTGAGTGTTGTCTGTGGTGTGGGGTGTTATATTTGTGAGTGTTGTGTGTGGTGTTATATTTGTGAGTGTTGTCCGTGGTGTGGGGTGTTATATTTGTGAGTGTTGTCTGTGGTGTTGGGTGTTGTACGTTTGAGTGTTGTATTTTTGGTCGTCCTATTTTTTTCTTTATCTGAAGTGTATCTATGATTTTGTATCTTCGATAAACTTCATTGTCTCTAGATTGTAACTGATACAGGGCCCCATAGAGCTTTGATTACAGCGTTGTCTAGATTCTTCTTCTTCTGCGTTCGTTCTCAAACTCCTGCAGATTAACAGGATGTAGTCCGGAGAACGGATTACATTGTGTCATGGTTTACAGCTTGACAGTCACGTCAATGCCTTTCAGCCTGACACATCCGACTTCAGTATTACTTCTGGATCACTTTGACTATATGTGATGAGATAACCAACTCTACCAGACTTGCTGATGATAAATACTTAATCCGCCTTAGTCACCTCTTATTCTACTTCTTCTTCAGCGTTCATTCTCAAACTCCCGTTGGATCTCTCTTGTAGCAGGACCATGGTCCTAGTAGATTTCCAGCAGGATGTAGTCCAGAGAATTGAAATGCGTTGTGTCGCCGGTTTATTTGCGCCAATGGCCCTACACATCCGTCTTCGGCGGAAGTCGCCTCCTATTACGTGCATGAAAGGTAACAGTGTCACTATTCTTGCTCCCCTTTAGGGCACTGTAATACATGGGAGAAAACCCGCCGAAGACGAATATGTCGGGTCATTGCGCAAATAAAACGGCGACACCACGTATTTCCATTCTCTGGACTATATCCTGCTGGAAATCTTAGTATGACCATTGTCCTGCTACAAGAGAGAACCAGCGGGAGTTTGAGAATGTACGCTAAAGAAGAAGAATAAATCCCCCCCCCCCCCATATCACTTTTCTTATGTTTATCTTTCTAACCTGCAGGTGTGTATTTCTCATCACGTGTGGAGCAGGTGAAATTCGTTGACTTTTGCGGCAAGTACAGACTGCCATTACTGCAATACCTGTGCTCTCCAAGCTGTACCACTACAGCGCCCAACGTCTGTGCTAGCAGCGATAGTGAGCTTGATGAGGAGGAGGCTGGAGCCAGGGAGAGAATGCGGCGTGTCCTACTTGGCTGACCGGCAGGATCAACAGTGGACGTACATTTGTTAATCATCTTTACATGTTTTTGCAGTATGTATTCACCTGTTTAAGTGTGTTTCTATCGTCCCTCGTCAATTATAGGTCATGTAGACTTATTGGGGGTGATCCTCCAAAAGTTATGCTATTTGACTTCCTCCAGAATTTCGATTTCTCACTTTGTATACACTTTATCTCAACAGCTAATGAAAGTCATGGGAAAAGTCAAATAGATACACTTTTAACGGATGATTCCTGATGAGTCCACATGACTTATAATTGACTCAGGACTCAGTACTGGTAAGCCAATAAAATGGCTTAAAGTTACCTGCAGTACTGGTAAGCCAATAAAATGGTTTAAAGTAACCCGCAGTACTGGTAAGCCAATAAAATGGCTTAAAGTAACCCACAGTACTGGTAAGCCAATAAAATGGCTTAAAGTAACCCACAGTACTGGTAAGCCAATAAAATGGCTTAAAGTAACCTGCAGTACTGGTAAGCCAATAAAATGGCTTAAAGTTACCTGCAGTACTGGTAAGCCAATAAAATGGTTTAAAGTAACCCGCAGTACTGGTAAGCCAATAAAATGGCTTAAAGTAACCCACAGTACTGGTAAGCCAATAAAATGGCTTAAAGTAACCCACAGTACTGGTAAGCCAATAAAATGGCTTAAAGTAACCCACAGTACTGGTAAGCCAATAAAATGGCTTAAAGTAACCTGCAGTACTGGTAAGCCAATAAAATGGCTTAAAGTTACCTGCAGTACTGGTAAGCCAATAAAATGGTTTAAAGTAACCCGCAGTACTGGTAAGCCAATAAAATGGCTTAAAGTAACCCACAGTACTGGTAAGCCAATAAAATGGCTTAAAGTAACCCGCAGTACTGGTAATCCAATAAAACATCCATTTGTATAGTGACGTACACATCTATTTCTGCAAGACATGAAAACTATTACTGAGATGAAGAGTTAACATAGTGTCCAAACTGGCAAGTCATCTACTTTGTAGGAGAGGTGGACATCCGTTTAATGATCATTGGTTCATCAGGATTTTATTGTGACCAGATAAATGGGGAAATGTTAATGGATTTATTATTTTATTATTATCACTTAAGTTTTCCAATTATATAATTGTCTAGCTTGTGTGTATGTAGATATCTGTTTATGTTTCTGTGAAACTAGGCAGTACGTTATCACAAAATGTGAACGTTGATGATGAATTGTGTACATGGATTGCCAAGGCAAACAGTACTTTCGGCAGATTGTATGCAAATGTGTGATTAGAAATGGTATTGACCTACAGAATAAGCTGAAAGTTTACAGATCAGTGGTACTTCCAGTGCTGTTATACGCTAGTGAAACATGGACAGTGTATAGACGTCATGTGAGAAAACTCAATCACTTTCACACAAATTGTCTCAGAAAAGTTAGGAACATCAGATGGCAAGACAAGATTCCAGATACCACTGTCTTTGACAGATCTGGTATCCCTAGCATTGACACTCTCCTGATTCAGTAACAGATTCATTGGGCAGGCCATCTGGTGTGTATGCCAGACCATCGCCTACCAAAGATACTTCTCTATGGTGCTCTGGAGGGTACACGATCTCAAGGTGGCCAAAAGAAGCGCTACAAGGACTCGTTAACGACCTCACTGAAAGCCTTTGAAATAGTCCCAGATACATGGGAAGAAATTGCACAAAATAAATCTACATGGAGCTCGTCAAAAAGGGCACATCATCTTCTGAAAAAAAAAGAAGAAATTCAGCAGTTTAACAGCGGGGAGTAGCTAGAAAGTCACAGATAAAACATAATCCATCTACAGTGGTCATTCCATGCCCGTATTGTACAAGGACATTTTCAGCTCAAATAGGGCTTATTAGCCATTTACAAACTCATAATCAAAGACATAATTCTAACTGAATTTTCAAAAAATGTTCCGGTAGTGCAGAATGTGGTGAGTAGGGAAGAAACCAGTACATAGTTTCCTTTGTGTGTGACATGGCCGAGAGATTAGAGATTTGGTCTCACACCCGTGAGGTCGAGGAATTGATCTCCGGTTAGGACAGGGTTTTTGTTTCTGTCAGAGTGTAAATTTAATAAACCCACCCTGTACATGATGTGGCAACAGTAAGGACATGCAACCTTTATCACACAAGCCACTCAAAAACTACCTGCTACTCCTTAAGAAACTCCTTAACATTTCCTTAACAAAAATGCGGTATTGCCCTTTTTTTAAATTCATGCCTGAGGTGTATAGGGAAATATGGTGTTTGACCAATATTTTTTCAGTGACCAATATTATGGGTCCTGCCCACCGACCGCTTTTACTTTTCCATAAGATCTATTACTGATTTCATTAAGCTTGATCAAGCTATAGACCATTAATGATTTTTTTTTTAAATTTTGACTTGAATTGGGAATTGAGCAACTGGTCTCCAGTTTAAACAATATCACGTTGCTGTTTGTAGTTCATATATGTTGTTGAGACCCATCGTTGATGGTGTGTAGTTTATATGTATTGTTGAGACCCATCGTTGATGGTGTGTAGTTCATATATATTGTTGAGACCCATCGTTGATGGTGTGTAGTTCATATATATTGTTGAGACCCATCGTTGATGGTGTGTAGTTCATATATGTTGTTGAGACCCATCGTTGATGGTGTGTAGTTCATATATGTTGTTGAGACCCATCGTTGATGGTGTGTAGTTCATATATGTTGTTGAGACCCATCGTTGATGGTGTGTAGTTCATATATGTTGTTGAGACCCATCGTTGATGGTGTGTAGTTCATATATGTTGTTGAGACCCATCGTTGATGGTGTGTAGTTCATATATGTTGTTGAGATCCATCTTTAATGGTTGTTATGTGAAGAGTTTCTCTTGGCCTTCCTCTCTTTCTTTTGCCATCTGATACAATTTTTATTCAATCTAAGTACATGCCCAAATTGTTATTTTGCGTGTGGCCCCGTATAACCCTCATTGAGAACCTACATCAATCTGTAAGGCACTTTACTGATGATGAGTGCAATACTGTGTAATGTGATATAGTCTATAATTTTGTTATACTGGTGAGATTTTATTACCATCTGCTGCAACACATTATGTGGTGATTTTATTGCTATCCCCTCATTTATCAGCAACTATTTGTCTTGTCATTGCTCACATGTTACTTCTCTACCTCTGCCTGATGAGGACCCCGGTTTACATTATTGAGTTTTGTTATAATTTATAAATCTACCTGAAACCCTGCTTTGATCTTCCTACCTGTAAACCCACCTGGCAGACTACCTGAGTACATTCAAGTCAGTTCAGTTAACATAATTTTCCTGATGTGTATAACTATTATGCTTTATCTCAATGTTTTTCATCACTGGGCCTTGGCCCAACACCAGACCTCAACAAGTCTGCCGGACCGTGAGAGTTTCTCCTTGAATAGTAAAGTTATTTATACATTTTTTTATATTAATCCGACATTGGTCTTATAAAAAAAAGGTTAACCAGGCGGCATTCTTACAAAGGTGGAGAAGCACCGATGTAACCTATGACCTATAGATTCATTAGAATTGTTTTCTGAGAGTAGATAAGTCTAAGATTGTACTCAGAAATGAAAACATCAGAAGACTAACAAACACAATGCCAATCCTGGATTACATGAGAAGACAACAGATTAAGTGGTTTTCGCATGCTTCCAGACTACCATCAGACAGTACCCCTCAAAAAGCATTACTTTACAGGATTTTCTGGATACAAAGCCAGTGGCAAACCATGTAAACGATAAATTGCAGAAATAAAAATATATGAAGCATACACACAAAAACTCCAGAGAGCTCTTCTACCCTTGACGGTGCAAGGCATAAAGGGGTATAAAGTGAAAAGAAAGAAAGAAGACTGAAGCTATTGGCACTGTAAACTAATAACTGACTGAATAATGATGAAGAAGAAGAAGGAGATCTTTGAAAAACCAAGAGGATTGACTTCATTCTACTTGGGTTACTCAATATGTAATCCTTCCCTCTTAATGAAACGGCACACCCCCTGCTAAGAGCACCACCTATAGCACATATCTCCTTAACTTCAAGCAACAATCCTCAGAAATCTCCCCAGAAAAATAAACTAAACAAAATTTTGTAAGCAGGATTTCTACTTCTTCTTCAGCGTTCATTCTCAAACTCCCGTTGGATCTCTCTTGTAGCAGGACCATGGTCCTATTTCCAGCAGGTTGTAGTCCAGAGAATGGAAATGCATTGTGTCTCCGTTTTATTTGTGTAATGGCTCGACACATCCGTCTTCGGCGGGGTAAGCAGGATTTGAACTTATGATCTCTTAGCACAAAGTGAATGGCATAAAGTACTACGCCAGTGAGATACTTAAAATAATAAACAAATTCCTCACTGGATTCAAATGTATGACCTCTGGATTAGAAATTCAGTGACATGGAATCACAGTTAAAATTTCCTTTCAGCAGCGGCTCATGGTTTGATCTGATTTCTCTAAACTTTTAAGCATCTTGATTCTTTATTAGAAACTGGCCTCACAGCATGTAGGGCATTCCCATAAGTGCTGCGCCCTCTGTTCCAGCAGCCATCTGACTCGATGGTTTTCCGAGTCTAATGCCGCCGAAGCAAACGTCAACATCAGGGCACAACTCTGGTCCTTGCGACAGGTTTCTCTGTTGTTCTGCCCACCCACTCCGTGCCTGTAACTAGTTCAAGCACAACATCGGCCTGTCGGAACAACATGGTAACTGTTATCGAAGGTTACGACTACGGGAAAAAGCATCTACAATCGTGTTACACAATACATAATGGGATGTAATTTGTTCACCGATTCCTGATCTCGATCCTCTTTATAAATAATGTATCCGCTAACATGTTTCAAATTATTTGGGACTGTTTGTTTTGTTAAAAGCAATCTATTGCAAGCACAATTACCCAGGGGAGACATTAGGCAATATTTTTGTGTAACGTCATCTCTCGTGAATCCTGATTTTGTCAACAGATGTCTCATGATTATTTACCATGCCGATTAGTGCAGAGATTATGTCGCTCTAAAATATCCTGTGTCTAGTTCCGTTAATCAGTTCTGTTGTTGACTTATTTACATGGCATGAAATTAAGCTGTCGGATGTTTCCTGTTCATGTTGTCATGTTTCCATTAAATATTGCGTTTGCCACAGTTCAATCTGACCTTTCTGCCAGTCTGTTGCAAGGATTCTTCTTCGTCTTCTTCAGCATTCATTCTCAAACTCCTGCTGGTTTCCTCTTCTAACAGGACAACTCAATTTCTATCAGGATGTCCTACTCTTCTTCTTCTTCTTTCGTTCACTTGAAACATGTCTATATCTGTAATTCTGTCTCCTTAATAAAACTCACTGTCTTTTGTAGTTCATACAGTGTCCCATAGAGTTTTGATTCCAGTGTTGTTTCCTCTGGCCAATATGTCTGCCTCAGCGTTTCATGCTCAGAACACTCTTGAAGTATATGTTTGGCACTCTGTGCTGCCTGTCCACTTGTACACATGGCCGTGTTGCCAATCTTGAACTTTGTATACATGTGACTGCGGAGTCGGTTGTCTCCTGTTCTGAGACGTAGAATTACAACTTGTTCTGGTCTGTTCATAATGTGATAGTCATCTTGTGTTGGTGTTTGTGGCTTTCTTATTGACTTTATCATCTGTTTTTTTCTTATGGTAGGTGATTGGTATATCTGGTTGGTCCTACTCAATTTCTATCAGGATGTAGTCTAGAGAACAGAAATGCATAGTGTTACAATTTATTTTATTTGTGTGAAAGTCCCGAGACATTCGTCTTCAGAGTTGCATATCAGTAGTGTATATGCTCTTCTTGAAATTTACTTTGTTCCATCTCTTCATAGAATTATGAATTTTTCCGAAAACTCCCAAGTCTTCGTATTTCGTTGCTCATGTAAACTGTGCTAGTTGCTGTAGATTTTTTTTTAGCATTCGTTATTCGTCCTCAAACTCCTGCTGGATCTCACTTGTAGCAGAATAATGGCCTCGCTAGAGTTCCATCAGGTGTAGTCAGATAACAGGGATGTATTGTGTCCAAAATATCTGAGGATGTCCGACAAAATGGAATGTGCCGCAGTAACCAGACAAATAATAGGTAAATACTA
The DNA here is from genome assembly GCA_034231615.1 of Meghimatium bilineatum. Lineage (NCBI taxonomy): Eukaryota > Metazoa > Mollusca > Gastropoda > Stylommatophora > Philomycidae > Meghimatium > Meghimatium bilineatum. The sequence continues at coordinate 19,828,504 of CM067302.1, forward strand.
AATGAAGTAAACAGGTTACTATGAATATCTAACTATCGATATAAAATAATAATAAATAACAATAAAACATAGATAATTGTCTTAATTGTCTTTGTTTTTTTAATTGTCTTAAATGTCTTTGTTTTTTATTTGTCTTAATTGTGATAATTGTCTTTGTTTTTTATATGTCTTAATTGTGATAATTGTATTTGTTTTTTATATGTCTAAATTGTGATAATTGTATTTGTTTTTTATTTGTCTTAATTGTGATAATTGTCTTTGTTCTATATTCTATTGTTATTTATTATTATTTTATATCGATAGTTAGGTATTCATAGTAACCTGTTTATTTAGTATTTACCTGATGTATTGTGTCACCATTTTATTTTTCACTTAATGTCCTGACACATCAAAATTTAATAATAGTAGTTGTGGGTAATCCTGGGGCTTTATTTTCTTTTCTTTCTTCTATTTCTCTCCATCCCCATTTCCTTTGTTGGTTCCAGTAATTATCTGGATGTATTATAATTTTTGTTTTTCCCCAAAATTGTTGTCAATTTTCTGTTTTCAATTCCAACTGTATTTGTGATATGTTTATTGGTGGTAATTTATATGATAGCTTATTTTTGATTCATAATCTTATACAAATATATGCAAATATATTTATGCGCATGCCAGTTTGTGTGGCGAAGTTATAATAAGGGTGCATGTTCTTAAAATAATACCAGATTTTTTTTAATGTGTGTACAAGGGTTTCCATAGAATATGTTGTGGTCCGCTTAAGTACTCATAATATGTCATTATTTTCTGTGTCAGTTCTGCTGTAAATTTAATATGTCTACACAGCAAGTACATACATTTCTTCTTCTTCTTCTTCTTCTTCTTCTTCTTCTTCTTGGAAGTTTAACTTATCTACGCAGTAAGTACACTTTTCAAAGTCTGGTGTTATTTTAAGAACTCTTATCCTAATTAGAAGTCTATGGAATTCCAACTAGCACTAAACAGATATGGTTTTATAACCAATCACGGGCTGAGCTATTTCACTGAGCTTATCAAGGTTATTATAATGTATAAGTAATGCCTTAAATTGAAACTGTAGTTAAAAAGCTATTTTTTGTACAGTATACGCTCAAATGTTATATATATGTATATATGCACATATTGATAGATAAATAAAACGTATATAATATAACACGAGGAATCTTAACTTTCCACGTGTCTTATTTCCGTACGGCATAATAGTTATATTATAATAATAATAATAACTCCATAACAGCTCTTTTCTAAGCTTGGCACAGCAATTGAATTTGGATCTCAGACATTTCCACCGAAGACGGATGTGTCAGAACATTGGCGCAAATAAAATGGTGACACAACGCATTTCCATTCTCTGGATTACATCCTGCTGGAAATCTAGTAGGACCATTGTCCTGCTACAAGAGATATCCAGCGGAAGTTTTAGAATGAGCGCTGAAGAAGAAGAAGAAGAAGGATCTCTGACAGCAAACTGTTTTCACCCAAATATTAACCCTTTAGTAGCTAACATTGTTTTCAGTAATCAATCCGAGCTGTGCTAAATTCTTTACCGAATTACTTTCCCCTATGCTGAATCCTTTTCTTCTCCAACAAAAATAAGAATGCTGCCGTGGTACTAATGTTTTATTGAAATTAGAAAATATCTACTGAAAGGATGCAATGTTTGACCATGTACTGACATTTGATTGGCACTAGAAAATATCTACCGCATGAATGGGATGTTTGACCGCATGGATGTGATGTTTGGCCGTGTACTGATTCTTGGTGATTTCAAAGTGAAATTGTTTTTAGAAATAAGGGGATAAAAAAACCAAGAGCCAATAATTTGTCAGCAGCAGTTAGATAGAGAAACATGTCAGCTTTCGTACAGCAGCTAAAGGGTTAACACTTTCACTGTAAAATATATTTTTTTCTGTGACTATGTTTTATTTTTAAGGAAATAATGGAGAATCATATAGATTGTAGAAATAAAGAATGGTTTTCTCCTTAACAGCGGATCCCCGAACATCACATGGATCTACTGGGGTCCATAAAGTACATCAACCTATTTTTGATCAGTTTGTACCCCCTCACTTAATCGTAAACAAATATCAAGAATTTAGTGTAAACCCACCCCCTCCCCCTCTTCTTATGTTTTAAAAAAAGGTCTTTATTTCTTCTTCTCCCCCCCCCCCCCCCCCCCCATATTTGTATCCAAAAAAGTTTGAAAAAAGTTGCATGTTTTGTTTCACATTAGTAGATGTAAATTTTTAGATGGCGGACAGAACAACAAGCAGAGCATATCTGGGAATGCCCCTAGTGACGCTTGTTCCTAGTCAAGAATCAAGATATATATATATTTATTCAGACAATTTATTTGGTGTAGAAAAATACTATTGTTGACATCAACTTTTGTCTAACCCTTCCTTATCAACACCTGTCACACTTATCCATCCAGCCTTCCCCCCCCCCCCTTTCCACACAGTTGTTGAGGTAATTTATGAATAGTTCCTTAATATACCTGTCAACTTAGAAAGTAAGCTCAGCTGTTACTTAATTATCAAGAGAATACGCAGTAAGTTTGACATTCTGACCGGTTGCTTTTTTTATTAGAAATCAGTATCATGGCACACGGGACATTCCCGTGCTCCAATCTCCGCTCCAGCAGACATCCCAAGAGTATGCAGACTCAAAGTCCCAGTCAGATGTTGATGATATGATCTTCATAACTTTTCCAGACATAATACACATTCTCCCCTCACCCCCTAGGCATCCCCATTTGTCTTTTTTTTTTTGGCGCATGTGCACATTATCAACTGCAGCACATCTTCTTCTCTCTGTAGTACATCAATGACTCTTCTTATTAGGCAGACCCTATCTCTATTAGATACTGTGCCACCAACTACAGCAGTGCCTGCCATTGAGTCTGCTCTTTCATTGCCTCTGACCCCCACATGACTAGGGCAGTATATAATTCTGTATATACCGGGTAAACTACAATTCTGACTGGTTTTGTAGTTTATTTTAATTTTATATTTCCTGCTCAGAGAAGAACCTAATTTTCTGTTGCTCTCTTTTTATTGGTTGGTTGTCGATCCATCGGCCATGGTTAATGCCCTTTGACCCACTTTTTTTATTTGTGAATATTCTATTATCGTAATTATTATTTAATAACACCACAGTATTAAGTTTATATTTGATAGTTTATACTTTATATTTATATGGGCTTGCCCGGAGTGCAATGATATTGGCTCATCATAATAAGTGTTCTATTGATAGCTTACTGCATCTTTGTGTTAGCAAATGGCTAGGATATTTTGATGTAGTGTTGATTGTTTATTTGATGATTGTATGAGATATTTTGATGTAGTGTATGATTGTTTATTTGATGATTGTATGAGATATTTTGATGTAGTGTATGATTGTTTATTTGATGATTGTATGAGATATTTTGATGTAGTGTTTGATTGTTTATTTGATGATTGTATGAGATATTTTGATATAGTGTTGTTTATTTGATGATTGTATGAGGTATTTTGATGTAGTGTTTGTTTATTTGATGATTGTATGAGGTATTTTGATGTAGTGTTGTTTATTTGATGATTGTATGAAATATTTTGATGTAGTGTTGATGGTTTATGTGATGAATATATTTGATGAGATACCTTGAAGATATTGTAATTTTGATGAATATCTCAGAATTTCTCAAATGAAATTTTTATTTTTCTTAGATAGGAGGAAATAGCCAGTGTTTTAAAACTTCCTGAAAGTTATATTTGAAACTGAAATGAATTAGAAATTTCAGATTTTGTCTTTACAGCTGGATTACATAGATTTACCAATAACTGGAACACAAACAGAAGTATCGATCTGTTTTGTATTTTGAATTTTATTCTAAGAAAATAGCATTAGTCATAAATAGCTAATTAATTATTATTAACCATTAATGACAATTTAGAAGCTATATTTTTTGGTGGCAACATGTGGTTGTGAAATTTGGACTATGACATCCTTTTTTCTGAGATCCCTGTGGATTATTGCATGAAGCTATGGAGTTACGTGCTATGAGTGATACTATCAGCAGGCGCTGTGCTGCTTCTTTGAGAGTGGCGGAGTACATATATGAAACCGAGTACAGTGAAGTCAATCCTCAACGACTTTTGAACTTTTTTAAATGAGAAAAAAAAATCATTTAAAATTAAATTCTGTAGAAATGTTCTAAAGAAATACAGTGGAATCCCTCTATAGCACATTCTTTTATAACAAATTTCCCGATATAACAACACTTTTTAAAATCCACAATTATATTCTTTATTTGTTTGTATTGTATATACCAAATTTCTGTTATTACATATATATTTTGTTGGTCCGGACAAAGTTGTTATAATGGGGTTCCACTGTATCATGGACAAACTGATGATTCAGCACATACATTCACAAAGACCTAACCTTAAAAGAAGATTCACTAAAAAAAACCACCAAAGAAATTGTGTCTACAACTGTACAACCTTAATTTTGCCTCAACACCAGAAATTCTGCTGGTGGTTTTAACAGGCATAGAGGATTGACCACATTATATTTGGATTACCCCATACGTACTCTGTCACTCTCAATGTAGCGACACACCACCTGTTGAGAGTACCGCTCATAGAACGTAACTCCATAGCTTCAAGTGATGATCCCTAGGGATCACTGGAAAAACTATATAAATAAGGTGCTGCAATCAGGATTCAAACCCCGCTGCCTCTTGGACTCAAAGCACAGTGATATACCCAGGGAGAACCCCCCCCCCCCCCCCCCCCCACTGATGTCATTTGAACTTTGATTTCATAAATCAAAAATGTCAACCCCTCTAACCACAAAACAAAAGGGATGGAGACAATAGAATTGAAGAGACACAGTGCAATGAATCAAGTTTGCTAAGCATTTTTTTTTCTTCACAAAACATAAACCAGACGTTGGTTCAACTAATATGCAATAACCATGCAAGAACTATGAGGCAATTCATAAAAAAAATGGCATTATATTGTAGATTTTTTATTTGTAGATATTTATGTAATACATGTGCTTTCTTCTAGTTTGTTTTTTTATAAAACTATTTGATTGCTCAAAGTTAGAAATTCTGTTTTAATGCATGTTATCTATGAAATATGAGGTGTTATCTATGAAATATGAGGGTGAATTCTTACAATGTAAGAAGTGAATACTGAAATGTTATATTGATGTGGATGTTCACCGCAGAATGTACGAAGTGAATTTTTCTATGTTATATTTATATAAGTGGTTCACAGTAGAATCTGAGAAGTGAATCTTACAAAAGGGACTCAGACCACACATAAACAAGAGGGGTGTAAATTGGTTGAATTAGGAAAACATGGTGACTTGAGTTGAAAGGTGAGTAAGTGTTGGCTGAATGAACCTGGTTCAAATCCCATCTGCTGCCTTCTGATTTTTTTTCTATATTTCTCAATGCTTCCTTATTATATTGCTTAACAAATCAAACTTATCGTGTATCTACATTTTTAGCCATGATAAGATATGTTCGACTCCTCCCCCCCCCCCAGCATCAAATACAATCTTATTTTAGACCACAAGATATGCAGAAAACATATGTTCTGAGCCGGAAGGAGCAAAATGGCACAACCTTGCTGTGAAACCAGCAGCATAGCATAATTCACACTGCCTGATGAAAATCACACAACACACCCGCTCCCCGATGAAAATCACACAACACGCCCACTCCCCGATGAAAATCACACAACACGCCCGCTCCCCGATAAAAATCACACAACACGCCCGCTCCCTGATGAAAATCACACAAACTTTCATGTTGGTTACCACAGAGTGAACGCAGAAGAACACTTGTCGAGATGAATAAAACCATTTGTTATTTAAGCTAATGTTGCAGTGAAAATTTGTGCCGTGTATTCGATAAATCCAAATTTAACTCATCTTTTATGTGTAATTTTATTTGTAAATACCCAGCTTGTACATGGTGGCATACTTGTAGCCTAAACTTCAACCAAAGATATTGTTCATACTTCGCTCAGTGCCATTATCTTAACCTTGTTTTTATTGCCAATTGTTTTCTTGTTTATGAGGTTACGGTGACACTACTGTATAAAATACCTTATTTTTTTTAAATAATGAATCGCGATGATGTGTATTTAATAATAAGCAGAGTGCCGAGGATATCCAACAATGTGGAGAGGGCCACAGTAACACAAATAAGAAGTGATAATGATAATGTAATGTTGTTTACTACACGTAATCCCTCTATAGCGCATCCTTTTATAACAAATGTTCCAGTTTAACAACACTTTTCAAAATCCCCAGAATCAAATTTCTGTTCTATAGTTTATATTGTATATAGCGAATTTCTGTTATTACATAAATATTTTGCTGGTCCGGATCAAGTTGTTATAACGAGATTTGATTGTATTACTAATCAAATAAATAAAAATACTCAATGTAAAATATTGTTAATGAAAAAAAAGAACCTTTTCTATTTTGCAGTCCAATAGGGGCGAGTAGAATCTCTCTAGGATTAGAAACAAAATACTACACCTTGCAAGATCAAAGTGGATGATACAGTATTAAAACAGGTCCACCAATTCAAATATTTAGGCATAATTATTACAGCAGATGGAAGAAGTTCAACAGAAATAAGAAGCAGAAATGGGCAGGCAAAAACTATTCAGAAAAATGAAAGGTATGTTGTGTAATAGGACCTTGTCATTAGAGGTGAGAAAGAGAGTTCTGCAGTGCTATATAACTCCTATACTAACATACAGGTGCGAGTCTTGGACAATAAACAAACTGGAAAGTGGGAAATTAGAGGCAACAGAGATGTGGTTCTACAGAAGAATGCTGAGAATACCATGGACTGACAGAAAAACTAATGTGGAAGTGTTGAAAGAGTCAAATGTGAAATGGACCTTAATCAACAATATAAGAAAAAGACAATCTTCATGAGACAGGGGAGGTTTGGTGAACATAGTCACAACAGGCAAGATTGAAGGCAACAGATTCAGAAGGCGACAATGTGAGAAAATATTAGACAATTTGACAACCTGACACAGCAGGGAAACAACAGCAAGATTGTTACATAATACTCGAGACAGAGAGCCATGTTCGCCTACGCCAGCTTGCATGGCACCAGATGTTGTTGAGAATCCTTCTATAGCGCATCCTGTTATAACAAATTTCCCTTTATAACAACATTTTTCAAAATCCCCAAGTTATATTTATTCTATATTGTATGTACTGTATATAGCTCATTTCTGTTATTACATACATATTTTGTCGGTCAAGTTGTAACAATGGAATTCCACTGTATCAAGAAATAAATGAAGAAACATTGAATTGAACACAATAAATAGACTGGATCGCTCTCACCAAGCATCCAGCATATTTGACAACAAATAATTACGGGGTGCTCAAACAAGACATGTACAAGAAGTTTGGAGTTGGTGACACTGCTATGTGCCCCTGTGGACAGTCTCCAGATAACACAGAACATATTCTTCAGAGCTGGCCACTGTATCACGCCAGAAGATGAAAATTATGATCTGATCTGCAAGCTCTACGGTCATGTCTCGGAGCTGGTGACCACATTACAGTTCGTTGATAAAATCTATATCAGCATCTGTCTTCAGCTGGAGAATGAGGGAGAAATGGTGCGTTACAGGAATATTGTTTAGTTTTAATCACCGACGGTGCTTGTTGGAAAGGTGCGCAATTACAATATTTTACATTGAGTATTTTTAGTTACTTATTAGTTTGATTAGTAATAGTAACAACTTTACAGTATCTTTTCTGTTATCAATGATATCAATTGCTGCCTATCTCTGCAGTTGGGTGTCTTAAAGATAGTTTCATCTAATCCATTGATGCAATATTGCTGAGGCAGTTTCTGAAGAAATTTTGTTACCAAATCAAATTCTTCTTCTTTAGTGTTCATTCTCAAACTCCTGCTGGATCTCTCTTGTAGCAGGACTACTTGACCCCCAGCAGGATGTAGTCCGAAGAATGGAATGCGTTGTGTCGCCGTTTTATTTGCGCCAATGGCCCGACCACATCCATCTTCGGCGGAACCAAATCCAATAACCCTCGTCAACCCCATTAAGAGACCACATTAGCTCAGTTGTTAGTGAACTGACTTCCTTTTCCGGTGATCCAGGTTTCAATTTCCAGTATAAATGAAAATATTTGTTTAATTATTAATAGATTCTAGATTAACCCAGCCTAACGAAATTGAGCACCAGATCTTCTTTTGGGAAATTAAAGGCGGCAGGCTTGATAGTGACAGCATCATTCCTATGTATACTGTTGGTCATGAAAAATACTGGGCCTAACACCTTATTCCCCAATGATGTGGAAACAAGAAAACTTAACCATGGCTTGAATTCTCAGAAGATTAACCTCACTGTACTGTGGTTTTCTTATATGTACTCCACAGCTCCCAACACAGAACAGCATGCCACATACCAATATTAACCTCTCTCAGTATGGTAACTGTTCAATCAATAACTCACAGGAGTCTCCCCAAAAAATGCACTTATAAACAAGACGACACGACATCCTGAGCACAAAATAAATGGTTGAGTTACTATATGCCCGGGAGATACCACTTTTATATGTTATACAGCAGTGGTTCTCAACTTGAACCACATTTGCTCATAGGGAGTCACGGATATTTACAGGGGGACCACAGAGAAAAATTTGTTATTGGAGAGCTGTAGAATCATCCAGGAAGACCACAGTCCTGCCCAGCAATCACAGGTGCTGAAGTCGGAGATACCAGACCGAGAAGCACATCAGCAACCATTGTATCACGCAACATGATAGTGAACGTCAACACAACATTACTTCCTGTGTAGACGTTAAACTGTGAACAAGAGAATGAACTAGGGAAGCCACAGGAAGGTAGCTACTTGAACACTACACCTCACCGAAGACGGATGTGTCAGGCCATGGCACAAATAATAAGGTGACACCGCGCATTTCCATTCTCTGGACTACATCCTGCTGGAAATCTAGTAGGAACATGGCCCTGCTACAAAGGAGATCCAGCGGGAGTTTTAGAATGAACTCTGAAGAAGAATACTAAACAAGAATTGTAGTGATTAAGTTTGAAAAAACATTGATGATTTGTCCAGAAAGTCAAGGACCTTTTTTTTTTTGAAAAGGCACTTAGGGGAGCCACAGACGAAATTTTCTCCCAAATAGTGGTGAAGACCAAAACAGTGTGAAAACCAGTTATATATTCCTTAAGTTTAAGTCTTTCTTCAATACAAAGTTTAGAACCTCTGTTATGGATAGACTGTATTAATTGAAGTCTTTCCTCACTAATAGTGACATTTGTGATTTGATTTTAATATGTCAGTCGTATAATTTGTCTTTAACTTAATCAAGTAAAAGGCACAGATATTGCAGCTATGACATAAACTATATATTTGCTATATATTTGTCTGTGGGCTGCTATTTCTGTAATAAGTAACCACAAGTGAGAGAAATAAACCTTCAATTTTTGTTATATTCTGCTTGTACATGTATTTCTGTAATAAGTAACCACAATGTGAATTAAACCTTCACGTTTTGTTATATTCTGCTTGTATTTCTGTAAGCAGTAACCACAAGTGAGGGAATTAAACCTTCACTTTTTATATTCTGCTTGTATTTCTGTAAGCAGTAACCACAAGTGAGAGAATTAAACCTTCACTTTTTGTTATATTCTGCTTGTATTTCTGTAAGCAGTAACCACAAGTGAGAGAATTAAACCTTCACTTTTTGTTTGTTTGTTTCTAGCCCCAGGAATTGCTAGCAACGTACTCTTACTTCCTTGTGCATCAGGGCTGTTTCTCTGAGCTGTCTTTCATACCCAGGAGACTTAGCATTTGGTTTAATGTAATGCCTATTGAAGGAGCCTTGTACTTGGAGGGAGTCTATATTACGAGACGAGCTGGTATTTTACTTGGGTCACCCACTGTGCATCTTTCCTCCAATGGCGGGTGGGTGATAAAATTTAACGAAACGTATATAATAAAATGTACTTACGTAGAACACAGGTTTTAGAAAGTTCCACATGGTCTATCACTAAAACTAAGGGGTTATAAGGTTTAAACAAGAAAACATATAAATGACAATACACAAGACATTTTCAACATTTTGAACCGTCGGGTCTTTCTCAAGAATATATAAAACAGTGAAAAACAATGAAAACAGTAAAAATAATATTAACACCACAGAGGCACTAGAATTCAGTAACATTGTTTTTCACTGTTTTATATATTCTTGAGAAAGACCTGACAATTCAAAAATGTTGAAGATGTCTTGTGTATTGTAATTTGTGTATTCTTGTTTACACCTTATAACGTCTTAGTGATAGTCCGTCGTGTTGAAGTGCAACTTCCTAAACATGTGTTCTACGTAAGTACTATTTGTTATTACGTTTCACGCAGTATTACCTTATATTGATAATCAAATATATACAGTGCCATTCATACTCATTTATGTTGTGAATGTGCTCTTGATAAAGGCCTTTTGGTAGAAATGTTGATTCTCATGTTATCATGTGTGTAGCAGGGATTAGTAAAACTCAACCTGTTTCCTAGTTACAACTGTTGGATTTCAATCGTGTTTTTCCGGGCCTGAAAGGGGAGCAAAGAATAGCAACACTGAATACCTTCCATGCATGTCGTAAGAGGCGACTAAGGAGGTTATTGGATGGAGTTGGTTATCCCATCCCATATAGGGTCAGTGACCCAAAGCCATGCTGAAGTCGGATGTGTCCGGCCAAAAAGCGCAGATATTGCAGCAGTGCTGTAAACCATGACACAATGTATTCCGGACTACATCCTGCTAATCTGCAGGAATTTGAGAACGAACGCAGAAGAATAATTGTGCTGCAGTACAGTCCATTGTCTTTCCCCATGTGGTTTGTAATCCACTCTTGCCGTTAATCGTAGGGGTGATTGGAGCTCGAGCTTGTGTTCTAAAGCCAGATGTGTGGCCTCGGCTGTGCTATGACCGTGTCTGTTCAGGATGTCTCTGACAGTAGTCTTTCTCTGGCTTTGTACCCAGATCTCATTTGGTTATATGCCTGTACGGACAACTTTTCATGATTTATTCTCATAATGTGGCCAAACCACTTGATCTGTTCTCTCTCTATGTAATCTGTACAAGATATTATACCTATTCTTTCCCTGATATATTCATTTCGTAATCTATCAAGCCTGGTGACCTCGACAACTTTCCTCAAACATTTCATCTCACATGTCACTATCTTTCTATAATGTGAAGATGAGAGAGACCAGGTTTGGCACTGGTAACACAGTGTTGGTAGGAATATACTGTAGATCATTTGTCTCTTACTTCCATCTCGATCTTGGGGTGAAGAAGTAGTGGTGACAGTTGGTATGTTACTGCATTTGCCTTTTGACATCATTTTTGACTACAGTTTATTGAAGAAATTCATATTAGTGCAAGTTTCCACTAGGAGAATGAGGACGAAGGATCTAGGATATTTCCCATAGTTTGTAGAGCGGAATCTCTTTATGATGCATCCCTCAATACGTGTATTACATTTATCTATATATTGACATGAGGAGCTCGGTAGCCTAGTGGATAGTGAGCTTGCTTGCTATTATCTGGTTACAGCGTGCCAGGTTCGAAACCATGTCCGAACATTTAAAAAAAAAAAAACCGGGTTGTGATTTCTCACTTGACACGACCGCTCCTCCAGTTGACTCAGCTGTAAATGAGTACCTGACGCATGAGTTAGGGAAGGTAAAAAAAAACAGCAAGGAACGGAACTGGCTACCCCACCTAATAGTTGCTGCGGCTTAGTACATGAAGAGTTATCTTCATTCCCTGACGGCAGATGCCGTGGGGGACCTACCGTTACCTTTTTTTATATAACAACACTTTGAGCCTTAATTAGTTTCCATCTTCACAGTAGTGTTATTAGAGCCTGAAAGGGAGAGCAGAATACAAACACTGTTTATCTTTCATGCATGTCAAAAGAGGCGACTAAGGAGTTTATGGGGTGGATTCAGATGTTCTATCTCATGTAGGATCAAACTGACCCTGAAATCTGATGTATCAGGACAAAAAGATGCAGTACTGAGAAGAGACGGATGACGACAAAGATATGAGATTTCTGCAGCATTGGTTGATACTGTGGCACAAAAAGAAGTCACCAACTGAACTTATTAGTCACAGAAAAGACAGAGAGTTGTGGAGAAGCATGATTGCCTACGCCACTCGGCATGGCACTTGATTGATTGAACATTTACCTCTTATGGTGACGTACGATCCTTTCAACCACAATTGTTAGTACACTTTGGTTATATCAGAACTTAACAGCCATCAACAAATATTGGAATTAAAGGTTCTGGTATTCCAGTCCACTGGGTATAAATCTTTCTCCTTTACCGAGGATCTCATACACAGATGAATGTCCATCTAGATCTGGAAACCAGACTCCTGGACACAAACTTCAGGACTGCCCAACATACAAAGAGCAGAGACAGCAGAACTGGCCAGAGGATACAGACTTGAGGAAAAAGTTATGGGGCAGCCGCTCTGACCTGGAGAAGACAGTTGACTTCGCACTGACGACAGGCCTGACAATATAATATGACTTGAACGCAGAAGAAAATAAATCTGTCTAATCCATTATATCTTTTTATATGCCCAAAATATATTAACTTGCACTTTTATAATGGCTTTGTGAAGTCAGTCTTCTGTTCATGTATACAGACATCTAAATTGTGAACTTAATTAAGCAGGATAAAAATTCAATGTTAATTGCATACATTTTAATGACATTTTACGCAAATCAATAACTAAAGATAATTACATGGGAAAACAAATCAATAACTAAAGATAATTACATGGGATAGCAAGCACTCTTACAAACAAGTAGAAATGTGCACTATTTTGTACTCTCAAACACAAGAAAGACAATATTTAATTTTGTATCTGGAATTCTCTCAAATTCTTCATCAGAGGTGTTTCAACATAGAGTGTGTAGTTGGTAGGAAAAATGAATTTGCAAGTAAATTTTATGGCATCAGAGCACTAAATGACAATGTCACGAGTATCTCGAACACAGATCATTTAAGAAATCATAGCACATACACCTAATCAACTCACAGAATCTGTGTCTGAAGTGGTAAAATTTCTCGATACACACTAAGTATGTCGGCAAAAATCTAAGGATTTCATTTGTTTATAAAAACTGAAGATAATGCACAAATATAAAGTATATATTTCTTTGGTTTAATAAAAAACATAACATGCAAAAATTGGCATTAATACGTTAGATGTTTAATCAGACAATTATTCTTTCTTTTTTTACGAGCAAAGCTAGTGATTGTGTATAAAAAGTAACCCATATCATTTATTAATGCCGTAGGGGTGTGAGATGTTAGCGATCTCACATTTCACAGGCTCTGCAAATGAGGGCGGTAGCCATCTCCTCTCCCTCACAGTCTTTACTTCCCGGATTAATCCGGTACCCATTTAAGGCTTGGTTGACCCGGGAGCCGTTGCAATCCGAAAAACATTTCCGCCTCAACTGGGGAATGAACCCACAACCACTCATATGCGAAGCCAGTGCGCTAACCACGGCTCCCTAATACGTGTATAGCTACTCTCCGATGTTTGAGCTGCAGCACTACTCTTCACAAGATGATGCACCTTTTTTTTAAACTCTAGAATATCATGTAGCTCTATTTCGTGCAAATTCTTCATGTATCGTGGTCTATCTCATGTATCGTGGTCTATCTCATGTATCTTGGTCTATCTCATGTATCGTGGTCTATCTCATGTATCTTGGTCTATCTCATGTATCGTGGTCTATCTCATGTATCTTGGTCTATTTCAAAGGCTTTTAGTGAGGTCTTTAACGAGTCCTTGTAGCGCTTCATTTTGGCTACTTTGCCTTTCGGCAACTTCCATAGAGAATTATCTTGGCAGGCAATGACATAAGTTGAACTAAATACTGACGGTTTTAGCAGTGGCCCATAGATCAACCAGCATGCAACAGTACATTTCTAGATCCTCTTACTGAAGATACAAAACACTTTCATCTTGTGTATCCTTTAGTGCAGTATTTCTCAACCGGGGGAATAGGTCTACAGACCCAAACCTTAAGAATCGAACTATAAACCATTAACAGTAGTAGGGGTACCGCATTGGATGAATCAAAACACAGAGCTCTACAGCTATTTCTATCTTCAATGATGCTGACGTGCGAGGAAAATTCTTGTCCTGTTCAGCCCCTGATGTTATCTGTCCATGCTTTTATTTGTCCTCATTTTTCTTCGACTATTCCGTGCAGTATTGTTTTTAACAAGGAATCATGTCAGTATACATGTCCAAACCATGCAACCTTTAGAATATTAAATTTGGAATATATTAATACTCCCCAAAAAGATTAAACTGGATTCACGAGCGGTATTCCAAGAAACAGACAAACGTATTGAAACATCGTACACTGTATCCCTAGAGATAACAATGTTACTGCATATCATGATGATGATGTTCCTCCTTCACAAGCGACGATGAGCATGACATGAAAAATATTAAATGCGATGAGAAAAAAAATTGGTAATTAACTAATTTGGTTTGTGAGTTTGTAGATGCCCAATGAGTCTGATTCGTGCATGGAAAGTTCTATTGCAGAGCATGCGGGAGTGCTGAAGATTCGGGGTAGAAGAATTTACGGATATGTCCTTCCGCTTCTTGCGTTTGTGGATTGTCCGCAATGTTCTTTCTTTTTCAAATTTCGTGATGCCAGCAGTGATCTGGGTGTGCCAGGCTGAGCGATCAAGTGCTGTAGTCTCCCAGGAGCTAGGATCGATGCTGCAGTGCTTGAGAGAGCTTTTTAGGTGATCCTTGAAGCGCTTTATCTGCCCTCCACTTGAACGTTTACCTTCACACAGCTCCCCATAGAATAATCTCTTTGGAAGGCGCTTGTCTGGCATACGGATGATGTGGCCAGTCCAGCGGAGTTGGGACCTAGTCAGCATTTTTTTAAAAATATCAAGCAACCAAACGTGCCATAGTCTGAAAACCCAACATCATTCTGTGATGTTAGTTAGCTAGTTTGTTCCTTTTTCCCATCGCTCACTGGTTGAACACATTTCTTAAACTGCCCCCCAAAAAACCCAGTCCTGTTCATGCCACAGTGAATACCAAATACAAATTCTCCTAATCACATTCTAGCTGTATCATCTGTAGAAGTGTCTATATTCAAAAGGCACTCGTCAAGCAACCCTCGTCTATTCTCAATACCGAGATAGAATGTGTGGATAAATTTGAATACTTAGGAGCAAACATCAACGGTGCAGGAGACTGCATGGCAGAAATAAGGAAGAGATTGGCAATGGCATATTGCAAAATAACACGGCTGAAAAACATATGGAAAAACAACAAAATAGAAACGAAAGTGCTGATGTTACGAACTTTTATTTTTCCGGTTGCAACATACGGCTGTGAAACATGGACTCTAAGTAAAACAGCAGCAAAGAAGATCAACGCCTTCGAGCTGAAATGCTACAGAAAGATACTTAGAATATCATGGAAGGATAAAATCAGAAACTCAGATATTATAAACACACTGAATATTCCAGAGTGTTGGTTACTAAACACAATAACAAAAAGAAAACTACGCCTGTTTGGTCATATAAAGAGACATAACTGTTTAGAAAGACAAATAATGGAGGGAAGAGTACCTGGGAAGAGGAGAAGGGGCAGACCAAGAAGACGATGGACTGACGACATTAAAGATAATATGAATACATCGCTAGAAAATGCAAGCCACATCGCCCAAGACAGAGAGAGGTTCAGAGAGTTCATTGGGAAGACAACGTTCTGGAAGGAATACGTCACATGACACTACACTATTCTCAATTCACAGACTATATGTGTATTCGATGCAAGTTTATCTGCTCTCTCATTTCTGTAGCATGTCCTCAACAGTAAATCCATGTGACACACAGAAGCTTGGTACGGTCGAATCTGTAAGAATAGTTTCTAATGGAGAAAAAAAATACTTGGAAATGTGTGTCTTTCAATAATGAAACAATTCTTACATTTTAACATTTCTAGCATACAAACTACATCTGTTTGGTCATATAAAGAGACACAACTGTTTAGAAAGACAAATAATGGAGGGTAGAGCACCTAGGCGAGGAGAAAAGGCAGACCAAGAAGATGATGGACTGACAACATTAAAGATAACATGAATGAATAAGTCGGAAAATGCAATCCGCAATACGACAGAGAAGGGTTCAGGAAGTTCATTGGGAAGACAATGTTCTGGAGAGAATACGTCATATAACAACAATAGCTTAGAAAATTACTTACTAACATAACAAACAAGGAACCTTTTTCCTTTATCATTCATTCTCAAACTCCCACTGAATCTTTCATGTAACAGGACAATGGCCCGACTAGATTTCCAGCAGGACATAGTCCTGAGATCAGAGATGTGTTGTGTTACAGTATATATTGCAAAATGGTCCGATACATCAGACTTTGGCACAGGCATGTACATATTTAATGATTTACAATTCTACTGAACGGGTGAACATGTGTAGATGTCATTAAGTCAGCCTGTGCATAATAAGCAATTTATCAGCATTGCTTGCACAGCATGCTAAACCATTTTGAACACTCATCTAAACTGTGCCATGGTCATGATTACATGAGCTGTCTCAGTAGATATTGGCTAAAACACAGACACCCACAATCATGGAACATCTGTTACTTAACATCTAGCTCACAAACTAACAAATCATGATGAAATAATTGTTATATTTTAACATCTTTAGCTGACAAACAAATAAAACATCATGGAATAATTGTTACATTTTAACATCTTCTAGCTCACAAACCCAGATGGAATAATTGCAATATTTAAACATCTCTGACTATGATTTAACAGCTCTGACTCACTGATTTAATATTTTAAAATCTCTGACTCACTGATTGAACATATCTGACTCGCTGATTTAACATCTCTGACTCGCTGATTTAACATCTCTGACTTGCTGATTTAACATATCTAACTCGCTGATTTAACATCTCTGACTTGCTGATTTAACATCTCTGATTTAACATCTCTGATTTAACATCTCTGACTCGCTGATTTAACATCTCTGATTTAACATATCTAACTCGCTGATTTAACATCTCTGACTTGCTGATTTAACATCTCTGATTTAACATATCTAACTCGCTGATTTAACATCTCTGACTCGCTGATTTAACATATCTAACTCGCTGATTTAACATCTCTGACTTGCTGATTTAACATCTCTGATTTAACATCTCTGACTCGCTGATTTAACATCTCTGACTCACTGATTTAATATTTTAAAATCTCTGACTCACTGATTGAACATATCTGACTCGCTGATTTAACATCTCTGACTCGCTGATTTAACATATCTAACTCGCTGATTTAACATCTCTGACTCGCTGATTTAACATCTCTGACTCACTGATTTAACATCTCTGACTCATTGATTTAAAATCTGACTCACTGACTTAGCATCTCTGACTCACTGATCTAACATCTCTGACTCACTGATTTAACATCTCTGACTCACTAATTTAAAATCTCTGACTCACTGATTTAACATCTCTAACTCACAGAACACAGCCACATAAATAGTATTAACAAGAAGGCATTTCTTTGCATCGCAAAAATATATGCAGGTTTTCTGCAAATCACAAGAATTGCAAATTATACCTTGTACCGTCATTCATTAAATTAATTTTCACATATGTATATATGTATGTGTATAGTTATCCTGGTCACCTCCGCACAATTTTCATATATTGCACTTAAACAACCACATTGTACCACTAATCACTTTTGGCCTCTCTACCCGCCTGGCAACACTTTGCTGACCAAATTCAACAATCGTCAAATTACCAGTATATCATCATAAACACATGCATATATCACACAAGGGCATGAGCCCATGGACCGCTGTATCAGCAACCAACTACCAGTATATCTTCATCTGTGTCAGTTCTCAAACTCCTGCAGATTAACAGCATCCAGCCCAGAGAACTGAATGCAATGTGTAACAGTTACGGCTTGGCTGCACTATCGTTGCCTTTCTGCTTGACATACCAGACTTGAGTATGGCTTCAGGGTCACTATGCTCTAAATATGGGACAGCCAATTCTACCCCCTAACCTTCCTTAGCTGTCTCACGTAAATAATGAAACTGTCAGAGGAAATCTGACAAAGTGGAGAGTGCCACCTAATAATTATTTGTTAGTTAGACCAGTAACAATGGTACATTAATCCTGATTATTACTTCTTAGTTGACACATACAACATGCATGGAAGTTAACAGTACAGCTATTCTTTGCTGCTCTTATAGATCCCAACATCCCACTCGCGGAAAATACTAGTATATATCCTTGGTGACCAACTTCGAGGACAGTTGAATACAATATTTGGTACAGTACATGTAGACACCACCGTAGTCGAGTTATTTCCCTTGTCTATGTTTGCAAATTTCATGTTCATCATTTAATAATTTAAATATTAATTTATGTTAGGGTTAGGATAGTTGCGTTTTACATAACTGACCCTAAATAAATAAATATACAAAATAAATTGTAAACAATAACAATTACTAAATGGTGAACATGAAATTTATAAACATAGACAAGGGAAATAATTAAACATGTGGTGGTGGTGTCTACTTGTACTGTACCCAATATTTCAGTAATACAACAATCATAGAAATAATATTACCAAAGATATTGAATGCGATGACTCCACCATTCCAAGATGGCTGCACCTACAGAATAATATTCGCTAACATGGCATGCTGGCGAATACTTAAATAATTCACAATTTTGTATGCAGGTGATTCTTATTTGATATGTTGAAAGTAATAAATAATGGCAACCAACATTGTATGAAATAGTTTCAGTTTCATGGAATAATGTGAACCAACATTTATATGAATAGTTTCAGTTTCATGAAATAACTCTGGGGTCTTAAAAATTCATTTCAGAAAATGCAAATATTCAATTATAGATTCAAGAATTTGTAATAAAATATATTGTGATTTCTGGTGTTTTTTTTATAAACTTTTCAGGACAGATCTGTTTTTTATAAACTTGTCAATACAAATCTGTTTTTTTTTTATAAACTTGTCAATACAAATCTGTTTTTGTTTATAAACTTGTCAATACAAATCTGTTTTTTTTTTAAACTTGTCAATAAAGATTTCTGTTTTTGGTAAATTTTTAAGAACAGGTCTGTTTTTTTTTTCAAAATGTGCAAACACTTCTGGTAATGTGAGAGAAGTAATCTCTGAAGTCGTGGTCAGCAAAGAGTGAAGTGTACAATATATTTATGTGTCTAAGGCTAGGGGTACAATCCACTGGACTATCAGACAGTCGACCAATCATTTCTCGCCTAACATCTTTGTTCTCAATATATGCTCTACTTTCATTGGTCAACTCTTCATATCTTTTAAAATCTCGATTCACAATCACAGCTGTTGGAGATCCTTTCAGGCACAATTGACAAAGGTGTAAGGTCACATTAGAACACACTGACCTGGATCCTGGATGCCACTCAATCCTGGAAACTGAAATTCAGATGAAAATAAAATAAATAAACAAGTTGAATGTGACCTATGTTCTGCAATTACATCTGATTTCAGCATGGCTTCTAGGTCATATTCACCCTTCATGGGATGGGACAGCCAACTCATTTCTTCAGAGTATCAGTGTAGTTAAAGTCAAGGCATCCACAGTGATCATTAAAGATCCCTTTTTTTGCTGATGCAAGCAGCATAACTGACAAGTCTGTAACTGACTATGATCTAGGAATACTCAGTCTCGGATGCAGGCAGATAGACTGGAGAGTCCAGAATGAGGGAATGAGCGGTACTAGGATGCACCAGATACAACATGGCGGAATGGTTAAGCCACTCTGTGCTTGAGATCACTGGTTTGAATAACGACTTGTTTATAAAGTGGTTTTTGTCATAGATCCCTGAGAATTATCTCTTGGAGCTACGGAGTTATGTGCTAAGAGTGATAATTTCACCAGGCGGCATGCAGCTTCATTAAGAGGGACGGAGTACATATGGCATATCCTGAGAACAATCTTCTTCTTCTAGTTCACAGTTTAACATGTCTACAAAGTAAGTCTTTTTTTAACTTTCGGCCAAGACATGTTTTCTAGTTGTGTTACCATAGTTGCTGGTGGGCCTCACAGCCTGCAATCTCCGACTTCAGCATCGATGATTCCTTGGGCAGGACTGTGGTCCATTTCAATGTCAGGAACAGCATGACCAATCTTAGTTCCCAGCGTCAATTGGCTGGACTAACACACCCCACCCACTAACTAACATATCTCCATTTCAAAGAGTTGTTCTCGATGGGTTACAGAGGACAATGAAGTCAATCCTCTACACCCTACGAACCATTTTGAAAGATACACCCACCATTGCTGCCATGAGATTTCTTATTGATCTGCCCACCATCAAAGTGAAACACCAAATACCACACACCTGCAAGAATATTTTTACGTCATCAATAACAACCAGTACCCTTTTCACCAACCTCTCATCATCATCAGGTGCCATGCAGGCTGGTATCAGCTGTCACAGATTTCCACAACTTTCTTATTTCCATTATCTTTTATCTGGATCGTTGTTGGCTTTGCCGTGCCACGATGTCAGATTATCGAATATTTTCTCACACTGTCATCCTTGATTTCTCTTGTCTTCTATTGTAACAATGTTCTCCGGAATTTTCTGTCTTCTTCTTCTTCAGCGTTCATTCTCAAACTCCCGCTGGATCTCCCTTGTAGCAGGACCATGATCCTACTAGGTTTTCAGCAGGATGTAGTTCAGAGAATGGAAATGCATTGCATCGCTGTTTTATTTGTACCAGTGGCCTGACACATCCGTCTTCTGTGAAAATTTCCTGTTTTAAAAAAAAAATATATATCTAAAAAATAAAGATTGTCTAATTCTGATATTAAATAAGCCTGTCTCACATGTGACTATTCAACATCAACTTATCGACAACAAAAAGGAAGGTGCTTAAACGAGGATGGTCTTGGATGACACAGGCAGATGATGCACTGCGTAGAGTATATGAACTACAGGAAGTGAGAACGGACAATGAACAAGTGGAAGTATCGAAAAAGAGAATGTCCTTGACAAATGTTGTGAACCCATTGAGGCCAACTCCTTGAAGTGGAGATAGGCTTAGTCCAGCCAACAGAGGCTGGAAACTACAATTAGTCTGACTATCCGACATTGAGCGGGACCAGTCCTGTCCAAGCAACCACTGGTGCTCAAGTCGGAGATACCAGGCCAAGAGGCGCCCCAGCAACCATCGTTATCACGCAACATAACTAAATAACATCTTCACAACAAAATGATGTGATACAACAAGGAAGAGAGTGCCATGATTGGGTCGCTACCAGATCCGAAGAAATGATACCCCATAATAAATATCAGTTATAAAAGTAAGCTTTCTGCCCAACATCACACATGAGCTCAGACATAAAAAAATCATCAGCTATTGCCCTTCAATCGAACCATCACACTGTGGAATCATGGGAAATGAGAAAGCAGATGCTCTGTCAAGAAGAGGTAGTGAAATTGAACAACATAGACACCTACTGTCCTACAGAGAAGCAAAAACAATAACAGATACACGTCAAAAGTGGAAGAAACAAATTAAGTGGAATAGAAACATGATACAATACATCACCTTGAAAAATATCAACAGACCACAATATTTCGCCTTAGAACAGGCCACTGAAGACTGTTGGCACACCTTTACCGAATGAGGATCTCATACACAGATGAATGTCCATGTGGATCTGAACCCAGACTCCTGAATACATACGTCAGGACTGCCGAACATACACAGCAGACCTGGCCAGATGATACAGATTTTAGGCAAAAGTTATGGGGCAGCCGCTCTAACCTGGAGAAGACAGTGAACATTGCCATGATGACAGGCCTGCCAATATAACATTTTCACTGATGCTGAACACGAAACAGAAGAAGAAGATAGTAAACCTGCTTCTGTCTGCTACAACTTTACTAAATTCACAAAATCTGCCTGAACTATTACCAAATTCACAAAATCTACCTGAACTATTACCAAATTCACAAAATCTACCTGAATATTACCAAATTCACAAAATCTACCTGAACTATTACCAAATTCACAAAATCTACCTGAACTATTACCAAATTCACAAAATCTACCTGAACTATTACCAAATTCACAAAATCTACCTGAACTATTACCAAATTCACAAAATCTACCTGAACTATTACCAAATTCACAAAATCTACCTGAACTATTACCAAATTCACAAAATCTACCTGAACTATTACCAAATTCACATTTACCTGAACTATTACCAAATTCACAAAATGTACCTGAACTATTACCAAATTCACAAAATCTACCTGAACTATTACCAAATTCACAAAATCTACCTGAACTATTACCAAATTCACAAAATATACCTGAACTATTACCAAATTCACATTTACCTGAACTATTACCAAATTCACAAAATGTACCTGAACTATTACCAAATTCACAAAATGTACCTGAACTATTACCAAATTCACAAAATCTACCTGAACTATTACCAAATTCACAAAATCTACCTGAACTATTACTAAATTCACAGCATCTACCTGCATATGACCAATCTATTACCTGTAAGATACAGATACAGTTAAACTTACCTGTCCCATTCCTCCCAGTTCAGCAATGTTTGGCATCATCATGTTGCCTTCACCAACCACTTCTGTTGGAGGGTTGCCTAACTCATGCATCTGGACAACATCAGAAAAAAAAACATTTATAAATATTACAAGGAATAATAAAACTGCATCCTGTTCTCTGAACTACACCCTGCCAACCAAGTCTGAACTACACCCTGCCAACCCAGTCTGAACTACACCCTGCCAACCCAGTTTGAACTACACCCTGCCAACCCAGTCTGAGAGCGAATGCAGAAGTATATATAAATTGCTATTGAGTCCTGTTCCAGCAATGAACATATATATCTTTTGTTGATTCGCTCTCACACTCCCACCAGATCTCTCTTGTAGCAGGACAATAGTCCTACTAGATTTCCAGCAGGATGTAGTCCTGAGACCGGAAATGTGTTGTGTCACCGTTTTATTTGTGACAATGGCCCGTCACATCCATCTTTGGCGGATAATAACCAATATGAAAGTTCGTTTGATTCCACCGGTGAGTGTGAAGTATACTGCGTTGCTCGTTTCGGCCACCACCGTTTTTAATGTCCAACGCTGGATGACATCAGAAAAATGTTTCCACCTCTACAGCCAGATAAATGAAATACATTATATGCCACAAAACAACAGTTCACAAACACATGCATAATCTTACAACAGCATTCATATATCAAAGATCATGAACCCACAGACCACTGGATCTGCAAACAACCAACCAACCATGAGCCCACAGACCACTGGATCAGCAACCAACCATAAACAGATTGCAACACATTCCTGAACTACTAACAATACATCCTCCATTCAATAATATTGACAAAACACTGAATGTGTTAGATACCACAATTGACATTAACTGTGTCGGCCCAACGGTACAAACAAAATGATGACCCAAAGCATCCCCGTAACCTGTGCTACACCCTGCATGATAGCAGGTAAACATTTCCTGCTACAACATTCAGTGGGAGTTTGAGAAAGAACCGCTTTCAAATAAAGTTCCCCCTCTTTGAGCAAGAAGCTTCATCTAACATTGTAAATTTCCGCAAAAGTTGAAGTCTTCTTGGTAAGAAAGAAAGAATAGCCCAATCGTTTGTCATCTCTGCTATCTATAACACTTACCCTCTTGCCCCTGTGTTGCCGAGGCCCGAAAGGGGAGCAAAGAATAGCAACAATGTTTACCTTACATGTATGTCATAAGAGGCGACTAAGGAGGTTATGGGGTGGAGTTGGCTGTCATATCCCATATAGGGTCAGTGACCCAAAGCCATGCTGAAATCGGATGTGTCAGACCGAAAGGCGCTGATATCACAGCAGTGCTATAAACCATGACACAACACATTCCATTCTCCGGACTACATCCTGCTAATCTGCAGGAGTTTGAGAACGAACGCAGAAGAAGAAGAAGAAGACTTACCTTCTGTAACAGATCTAGTAGCACTTCAAATCGAGCATTTTTCTCTTCAACGCTGTGATGTTCCGAATCTCCGTCCAGATGCTTCACAATTTTCTCAATGATCTCCAACTGCCTGCGGTATGTTGCTATCTTCTCTGGCTCCACGATGTTCACGTTCTTCTCTAAATATTCTTTATACTGAAAATAATGAAAGAGGAAAAAAACACATTTAAACAAAGAGCCTAAACTCATTCTCTTCAACATTCTAAGGGAAAAGAAAAATTGTTACATGTGAAATGAAGAAATGAAGTGTCGGAGAAAATTGTTACATGTGAAATGAAGAAATGAAGTGTCTGAGAAAATCGTTACATGTGAAATGAAGAAATGAAGTGTCTGAGAAAATCGTTACATGTGAAATAAAGTGTCTGAGAAAATTGTTACATGTGAAATGAAGTGTTTGAGAAAAGCTGCAACAATTACTTGCATGTAATCTACCTGATTGTGCAAGTAATTGCAGCTTAATTTATTCACATACACAAAAATGTATAAATAATTGCAGCTTAATTTATTCACACACACACAAAAAAATATAAATAATTGCAGCTTAATTTATTCACACACACAAAAATGTGAAAGTAATTGCAACTTACCTTATTAACACACACATATTGTATCATACCATATTCACACACATATTGCAGCATACCTTATCTGACACTTCTTTCAATGGCTGATACAGGAGTTCCTTTGATAACAATTGCTTCACCATGTTCTGGAACATTCCGCCCATAGCTCCCAGGCCCTCTTCCACTCCATCACCTGCCCCACTCGCCTCAGGACCAAATGATTCTGCCAGCTGTTCCCACAATTCTTGCTGGCTGGTATCTCCCTAAGAAACAAATGACCACAATATAGCCACATGAAAAATCTAACAAGCTCTTGCATTACTCGATATAAACAACTGTGGTTTGAACACTTCTCAATAAGGAGGTCCAGCTATACGTTGGCTACCCTATTATGTACATCAGTGGATCTTTTTCCCTTTTGGGACAAGTTTTCTCCTCCCCCACCCAGCATAAAAGAAACGCAGCCGATTCGTCCATGACCATCCCCCACCACCCTTTTCTCAGAATTGTTCTTCCACTTCCCCTACACTTTGTCCATAAAAAAAATGATCACTACTGACTTTCCTTGTAAGTTACCAAGGTTTTTAAACTTTATCGCTATAAATCTTGTTCATCATTATAAATGTTCATCTCTATAAATCTTGTTTATCGCTATAAATGTTTTTTGTCTATTGTCTTTCCCCAGGTGAATGATTGTTGATCGCATTCACACTTGCCGTTAAGCGTAGGGGCGGTAGCTTAAGCTGTCGTTTCAAGTCCAGATGTGTCGCCGAGGTTGCATTTAGTCTATGTTTGTTCAAGGTTATCTTGATGTTTTCTATCCACTGTTTTCTTGGTCTACCTTTGGCTTTACGCAAAGTCTATAAATGTTTATCGCTATAAATCTTGTTACCGTTTTCAATATTGTTTAGTATTAAAATACTCGCCTTCATGTTACCCCCCCCCCCAACAGGTGGAGATGGGGGTTTAGTCCAGCTAATAGAGGCTGAAAACTAAGATGATTGGTCGGGCCATCCGATATATTGAGCAAGTTCACAGACCTGCCCAAGCAAGCATATGTACTGAAGTTGGCAATACTGGGCCAATAAGCGCACCCCCAACCATATCCGTATCACAAGCAAACAAAAGAAAGACATCTCTTACATGTATAGCAGGAAATAGTGTCACTATTCTTTGCTCCCCTTTCTGGGCCCTGGTCACACTGAGCAGCACTAATTATTATTATTCAGCATTAATTCTCAAACTCACGCTGGATCTCTCTTGTCGCAGGTCAAATCCTACCAGATTTTCAGCAGGATGTAGTCCAGTCAATGTAAATGTGCTGTGTCACCATTTTATTTGCACCAATGACCAGATACATCATCCTTCTTCTGTGGATTAAGCATTAATTTAGTGCACTTAATTTTGCTACTGCATTTTCCCCTCTTAACAAATGCAGGCAGGCTTTCCATCCGTCCGTCCATCTATCTATCGTCTTTTCTCTGCTTTTGCTGTCAGTCTCCGCAGGGTTGAATAATGATCAGTTTTCAGACTATGGCACGTTTAGTCATTCAATATCTTCTTCTTCTTCTACATTCGTTCTCAAACTCCTGCAGATTAGCAGGACGTAGTCCGGAGAACGGAATGTGTTGTGTCATGGTTTACAGCATTGCTGCGATATCTGCGCCTTTTGGCCTGATATATCCGACTTCAGCATGGCTTTGGGCCACTGACCCTATATGGGATGGGACAGCCAACTCCATCCCATAACCTCCTTAGTCGCCTTTTACGACATGCGTGGAAGGTAAACAGTGTTGCTATTCTTTGCTCCCCTTTCGTGCCCCGGTTACACACGGGCGAGTCACTCAATATGCAGTAACACTGTGACATCTCAGGACACCAGTAACTCCTTCGATCCACCTTCTTCCTCGCCGTCCTCTGCCTCTTGGTGTTTCCATTTTCATGTTATATGCTCTTGTTGCTGGCTGAGTTCATTCTCATTAAGTTACCGAATCTTTTCAATTTGTTTGTCAAAATTTTGACCCCAGACGTAGTTCCTGCAGTTCTTGTAATCTCTTCATTCCTCACATGATGTTTTCTGGTTTCTTGATCTGTTTTTCTTTTCTTAGACACGTAGTAAGAAAAGTATCTCATTACACACGTAGTAAGCTTTCTCTCTTGTTCTTTAGTTAGTGTACATGTCTGAGACAAGAGAGATCTGACTATATGTAAAGCTTTTTAAGAGGCCAATGAAATCATGGCCGCTTTGCCATAGTCGTCACTATTCTTCTTCTTCTTCTTCTTCTTTCGTTCACTTGAAACATGTCTATATCTGTAATTCTGTCTCCTTAATAAAACTCACTGTCTTTTGTAGTTCATACAGTGTCCCATAGAGTTTTGATTCCAGTGTTGTTTCCTCTGGCCAATATGTCTGCCTCAGCATTTCATGCTCAGAACACTCTTGAAGTATATGTTTGGCACTCTGTGCTGCCTGTCCACATGTACACATGGCCGTGTTGCCAATCTTGAACTTTGTATACATGTGACTGCGGAGTCGGTTGTGTCCTGTTCTGAGACGTAGAATTATAACTTGTTCTGATCTGTTCATATTGTGATAGTCATCTTGTGTTGGTGTTTGTGGCTTTCTTATTGACTTTATCATCTGTTTTTTCTGATGGTAGGTGATTGGTATATCTGGTTGGTCTTCGGCAGCACCTTCCTTAGCCAGTTGGTCTGCTTTTTCATTTCCTGGTATTCCACAGTGAGAGGGTATCCACTGCATGGTTACCCTATACTGGTAAGACAATTCGCTAAGTAGTTTTTTTAAGTCTGTTAGTTTTCCAGACTGGAGAGCTTGAAGCACTGACCTTGCATCTGTCAGGAATACCACAGGCTGTAGGTCAGAGTTGGAGTTCAGCAGTTTTTTAGCTGCCACACTAATTGCCTGGATTTCTGCATCATAATTATTGCAGAATTTTCCTGTCGGTGTTCTGATTGTATCTCTAGGCTTGTGTGGATATTCTATATATACACCTGCACCTCCATTCCTCACAGCATTCTGTGCTGACCCATCTGTGTACACTTTGACCCATATATCTTGTGGATATTCCTCATCCAGGAAACTGAGGGTGATTGTCATTCGCTGCACACTGTTCTGTTCGTCCTCGCTTAGTATTCCTTTCACATGGGTCTGAATGTATATTGGCATTCCATGGCTTTCACTCCACGGGGTTTGCTCTGGTACAGACCTTAAGGGGCTGCCAACTTCAGGTAGGTCTGTAAGTTGTCTACGGAGTCGTTTAGCTTGATGGATAAAGCTGCTCCTTTTCAGTCGTCCCATTGC
Source organism: Meghimatium bilineatum (assembly GCA_034231615.1). Taxonomy (NCBI): domain Eukaryota; kingdom Metazoa; phylum Mollusca; class Gastropoda; order Stylommatophora; family Philomycidae; genus Meghimatium; species Meghimatium bilineatum. The sequence continues at coordinate 19,856,647 of CM067302.1, forward strand.
TAGATTTTGGAATCTTTCCTTCATTGGATGACTTGGCATACACTGAAACTTTTCTGCTTGAATTAGTACTTTTGTGTCTCTGCGTTCGCCAAGTGTTTGCATTCTTCCCATTTTCTGCATCTCTGCTATGGGTGTTGATTTCATTGCTCCCAACATTATTCTAAGTGCCTGGTTTTGCACTTTATCTAGATCTTGTAATGTGGTGTTTGATGCAGGACACCACGCAGCTGAACCGTATTCCAGGTGTGGTCTTATGCCTTGCTGGTAAACTTTACTGAGTATATTTCCACTGGCTCCCCATGTGGTTCCACTTAGTTTTCTCAGGATAGCTAGCTTCCTCCTGGCTTTTGTTGTTGCTTTGTTTATGTGCTGCTTCCATGTCAGCTTATCATCAAAAGTAACTCCGAGGTATGTGGGTTGTTTGTCTTCTTTCAAGAGCTCTCCATCTATCTTCATATGACCAGCTTTTTGTTTTGGTGAGAGGGTAAAGAGTGTAGTGCTGCACTTATCTGTGTTAATGCTGACGCACCATCTATTAGCCCATAAGGTTAGGGCATCGATAGCTCTTTGTATTTGTTTAGTGGCCACTGTTGCATGTTCTTCCGTGCACCAGATCACCAGGTCGTCAGCATACATTGCCACTTTGATCCCGTGTGGTAGTTCAGCAACTAGGTCATTGATGTAAACCAAGAAAAGTGTGGGTGACAGGACTCCTCCCTGGGGGACTCCATGACGCAGTAGAACTTTCTTGCTCTTGCGACCATCTAATTGTACCCTGGCTCTTCTATTATGCAGGTATGCTTTTACCCATTTGTACATTCTTGAGCTAACCCTGCAATTTCGCAATTTCTTTAGGAGCCCTTCTTTCCAGACCTTATCAAACACTTTCCTGAGGTCTATCCATGCTGCTAGTACCAGTTTCTTTTCTTGGAAGGCATCCTCAATCTCTTGGGAGAGGTAGGTTGCCTGATCTTCAGTAGAGTAGCACTGTCTGAAACCTGCTTGCTGTGATACCAGAAGGTTTTCACTTTCAAGGTACCACTGCATCCTAAGATTGATAATGCGTTCCATTGTTTTACATAGACAGCTTGTGAGGCTGATGGGCCTGTAGTTGGAGACTGTGTTGCCATCTTTTCCTGATTTGAGGAGTGGTATCATTATTGCTTCTCTCCACGCCTGTGGTACATTACCTGTGGACCAGCTTGTGTTAAAGATCTGCAGTAGCTTTGCTCTTGCTGCACTTCCCAGGTTTCTAATCATTTCATTGGACACTCCATCAGCTCCAGGGGACTTTTTCATTTTCAATTTGGATATTGCATGCTCCAGTTCTCTCATTGTGATTGGTGCCTCCATGACTTCAGGTATAGGTTCACCTTGTCCAATGTTTTGCTGGTTCTCTCGAACCTCCTGTTGTTTGTCTGGGCTGACTTTGACATTATTGTCTTCTGCAAAGGAATCTGCAAAGTAATCAGCTGCATGTTTACCTGTTAAAATGTTTCTATCTTTATAAAGTGTGATCCTAGTATTTCTCCCTGTACCTTCATCATTTAGTTGTTTTACAAGTTTCCATAATTTCCTAGTATCTCTTTCTAGGTTCAGCGACTCTGTTTTTTCTTTCCAGCTGCTCCGTCTGGCTTGTAACTTGGCTCTTTGAAATTTAGCCTTTGTTTGCTGATATTTGTTGTGATGTTCTTGGCTAGGTCTGTTCTCGGCCTGCTTTCTAGATGTTTCCATCTCATTTTGCAGCTTTTCCAGTTCATCATTCCAGTAGGGTTTGTAGTTTTTGCGTGCCCCCCTGGGTATGGTTTTACTAGCAGCATGTAGTATACATCTATTAAATTCACTCACTGCTCTATTGATGTCTTTGTCCAAGTTCATGTCCTTAGCTAGAACACTGGTTAAATGCTGGTACATTTTCCAGTCTGCCCTCTTATAGTTCCACCTAGTGAGCGTGCTGCTGTCCTTGGTATATTCATTGTGAATTTCCAGTCGTCACTATGACATGCACACAAAAATTTTTTGGGGTACCTCTGAAACGAAAATCTCAATTATGGTTTGAACCCACAACCTCATGGTTGTGATACCGGAGCTCTAGTCATTCGGCCCTCTGTCTTCGCAATGTTATATAAAATACCAGGAAAAAAATGAACAGGTGAAGAACTAACCTGCAAATTTTCTGCATTGAGGTTAAGACCACTCAAAGCCTTCTCCACAGTTTCGGCAAACGCTGCTGCATTGTTGGTAGATGCTGAGGACAGATTGGTTGTAAGGTCACATCGTGAATCACCTCATACCTTAGGTACGGCAGCAACCCTGCCGTTGGGGATGAAGATAACTCTTCATGTACTAAGCTACAGATACTATTAGATGGTGTGGCAAGTTCCCTTCCTTGCTGTCTTTACCTCCCCTAACTCATACGTCAGGCACTCATTTACAGCTGAGCCGACTGGAGGAGCAGTTGTGTCAAGTGAGAAATCACAACCCGGATTTTATTTTGTCCGGACGTAGCAAACTCACTATCAACTAGTCTACCGTGCTCCTATTATACTCTAACCTTAATGAACACGATATGCATTTCCAGTGTCGTTCTCAAACTTCTGCAGATCAGCAGGATGTAGCCAGGAGAACAGAATGCACTTTGTTGTGGTATCCATCATCATCATTAAGTGCCGTCTCCGCAACGAATGTTGGCTGCAGCGTATCTCCAACATCTCCTGTCTCTTGTCTTGGTGGTGCACTCTGCTAGACTGTAACCTGTCCATCATGTGATGTTACTCTCCCACTTGTATCTCTGCCTACCTCTTGCTCGCTTCCCTTTGACTTTACCCTCAAGTAAGGTCTTCAGTAAGTTGCCATGTCTTTTAATGTGTCCAAAATGTTGTGGTATCCAGCTTGGCTATAATATCTGCATCTTTGACCCAATACTCGCCAAAGACTGATGTGTCGAGCCATTGCACAAATAAAACGGCGACACAGAGCATTTTCATTTTCTGGACTGCATCCTGCTGGAATCTAGGACCATAGTCCTGTTACAATACATCTAGCAGGAGTTTGAGAATGAATGCTGAAGAAGAAGATGACCCAATGCCATTGTGTGATATATACATATGTTTGTGAGCTGTTGTTTTGTTCCATATAATGTGTTCCATCTATCTGGTGCTGGAGGGAGAAGCATTTTCCTGATGTTATCAGTGTTGGACATTCAAAAAGGTGGTGGTTAACAGTTTCATAGGGATGTGTGCACAGTCAGCATCCTGGAGTGTGTTGTGGTTGTATTCTGTTCAGGTGATTGTTAAGCTGTACATGTTGTGTGCGCATTCTGAAGATGATACTCTGGTCTTTCTTTCCCAGGAGATTGATGTTGTCTTTAGGTTTTGGGCTGGTCATATATTTATAGATTTCCCTCCCAGTGTTTCACATGGCCCATCTGTTCATCCAATTTTCTTTGTTCACAAATTTTAACATCATTTTTAACTATGTGCATGGTTGTTTGTGTATAAGGCAGTTCTTGTTGCGCTCCCATCTTTGCTAGTCTGTCTGCCTTGTCATTGCCAGGTGTGTTTGAGTGGCCAGGAATCCACTGCCTATCAATGCTGACTTCATAAAATGAAAGCAGCTGGTTAGCATGGTGATATATTTCAGCTAGCTCTGGCTTACTATGCCCATCACATTCCAGCGCTTGAAGAGCGGACTTAAAGTCTGTAAAAATAACAATGTTTTTGACTTTTGATTGAAAGGCATAAAAAATGCCTTCATGTGGTACAAGGCAACTTCTAGTGCTGTTATTTCAGCTTAAAAGTTAGAACATATCTCCCCACAGGCATCAAACAACTCATCAGATATTTGTCTGAATATTCTATATAGACACCATAAGCTTCTTTAATAGCAGACCCAGTCGCGCAAAAGGTGGCCTCTAAAGAATGGCTGCGGTTGAGGGGGGGGAGGGGTTAAATGGATGGGTATTTAGTTCACGAAGGGAGGCACTCTCCAGTGTGGTAATATACCAGGAGTGAAGAACACACTTCTAAATCAACTAGCTCATCATTCTTCAGTCAAGATCTTTGACCCAACAGCAATGATGCCACATCTAAAAATCCATGAGAGCTAGAAGTCTGCCATAAAATAAGTAAAGTGCAACGTCTGCTGGCAAGCATCTCCTCGTTATTTATGGTTGGTCATTAGTTTGATAGACAAATTTGAGACAAAACATGTGATGATGATGATGATTTTTTTTTTCACAAGTGACAGGTTGTGAACCTATCCCTCAACTTTTCTTAGTCACCTCTTACAACATGCCTGGAAAGAAGGCAGTGGCCCTATTCTTTGCACCACGTACTAGAAATTCAGATCCAGGGTTGCCACACTGACATTTATGGATGTCTTTTTTTTTTCTCAACCAAAGAAAAACCCTCATTTTATGTGTTATAATATTGTGTAGGAACTAATCTATTTCTTCTTTTGTGTTCGTTCTCAAACTCCTGCACATTAGCAGAATGTAGTCTGGAGAATGGAATTTGTTATTTCATGGATTACAGCTTGGATGCGACATCTGCACCTTTCGATCTCTCACCCCACAACCTCATTAGTCGCCTCCTACAACATGTATGGTAGGTAAACAGTGTTGCTATTCTTTGTTCCCCTAGCGGACCCGGCAACCACAGCAAATTTTTTTCTCTTTACAATGTTCTTAACACTTCTTGAGTAGCCTTTTTCGCTGTCCATTGCGTTAAAAAAATCCTTCTGTGGCATCTGTTTGAAATAAACATTCTTTTTGCCACTCTTTTATCCATGTTTGACAGCCATGTTGTTGTTGTTGTTATCAAATAGCTGCTGGGTGGTTTGACTCTTGGCAGCACAATGCCATTCTTAAAAAAGATAGGTCTTCTGAAGTTGCTTTAGTGATCCATACAGTGAGTTAGTGACTGTTAAGGGTGTCTATAAGAGTTTTTTTTCCAGGCAGTTGAAAGGGAAGGGCAGTCAATAAGGAGGTGTTCCACTGTTAAGTTGGGATAACAACCATAAATAACTATTAAAAAAAAAGATAAAATGAGTACCGGTGATACCCCAATTAGTCTAGTACCTGCTTGTTCTGCAGAATCTGCCAATTCCTCAAATTGTTTTTTCAAATTGGGATCGTTCAGTAACGCACTGAATGTTTCTTCAAACTGTTTGCTCATTGCGTCTGCAAGGAAATCATAGGATGCATCTTCAGTGGTGCCATCTTCCTGTATGGAAAGTAAACCAGAATAGGTGACTATCATATTATTTATAATCCCAACATCAAAACAGTAGATATTCTGGTAGGGTTGCCAGATGATTGGAACTGTTTATGCCAAAATTGTTTGTAAAAGAATGGCCTAATTTGAAAATTGTGTATGAAGTACTACAAACAAGGTGAATTGTCAAGAATGCTTCTTTCTAGAAACTTGTAAAATTATAAAATTACATCTCTCTAATTATCGATATTCGTTCATTTCACAATGACTATGTTATTGCTAACTTAATTTTAGTTCTTTTCATGTTATTTTAGGAGCCGAAGCTTTCTTTAGACGTGAAGTTAATGAGGATACTTTAAAGTCTTGTACACATTAAATTTATACATGAGGTAAGTTGGTTGGTTGCTGATCCAGCGGTCCATGGGCTCATGCCCTTTGACCCAATGCCACTGTGTGATATATGCATGTATTTGTGAGCCATTGTTTTGTTCCATATAATGTGTTCCATTTATCAAATGGGCCCTGAAGGGAGAAGCATTTTCCTGACATCATCCAGTGCTGTGCATTCAAAAAGGTGGTGGCCAACAGTTTCATAGGGATGAGTGCACAGCCAACACCCTGAAGTGTGTTGTGGCTGTATTCTGTTCAGGTGATTGTTAAGCTCTACATGTTGTGTGCGCAATCGGAAGATGATACTCTAGTCTTTCCTTCCCAGGTTAATGTTGTCTTTAGGATTTGGGCTGGTCATATATTTATAGATTTCCCTGGGGGCAGCATGTGTTGCTATTCTTTGCTCAATTTTCAGACCAGACGACATATGTGAAGAAAATAATTATCAACCAAAACATAGGACTGGAAATCTGAGTCCCAACTGCCAGATAACCATACTGAATGATAGGTTGAAGCACATGATTGCCCTTTTGACCATTTTTTTTTACCTGCATTTTGACCATAAATTTTCAAGAATCTGGCAACCCTCTCAAAGCACCTATGGACTTTCCCAGAGTGATAATATGAACACTAATAAGCTACCGTATGAGGAAGGTCTGTAGGTCTTACCAGACAGACCATCTTGGACAGGTTTTACTACATAACATTACTCGACATGATGAATGGGGTTCTTCTTCTTCTTCTTCAGCGCTCATTCTCAAACTCCCACTGGATCTCTCTGTTAGCAGGATTATTGTCCTACTAGATTTCCAGCAGGATGTAGTCCAGAGAATGGAAATGCGTTGTGTTGCCGTTTTATTAGGCGCCAATGGCCCGACACATCCATTTTCTGAAGCATGAGTTTTTAATAGTCGTAGTCTGATATGCAGGACCATTGGCACAAATAAAACTGTGATGCAATGCATTTCTTTTCTGCTGGACTACATACTGCTGGAAATCTAGTAGGACCATTATCCTGCTAAAAGAGAGATCCGGTGGAAATTTGAGAACTAACTAACGCAAAAACAATCCTCAAACGCTGCGAGAATTTGAGAGACACAACCGTAAATAAGGAGGTTACAAGCAAATTGCCTCCCATGTGTTGCCGGTGCCCGAGAGGGGAAAAAGAAGAGCAATACTGTTTACCTTCCATGTATGTCATAAGAGGTGACTAAGGGGGTTATGGGGTGGAGTTGGCTGCTCCATCCCATATAGGGTCAAAGTGACCCAATGCCGTGATGAAGCCAGATATGTCAGTAAATTGTCAGGCCGAAAGGTGCAGATATTACAGCAGGGTTGTAAACTATGAGAAAAGGCATAAATTTTTCCAGACTTCATCGTGCTAATCTGTAGGAGTTTGGGAACGAACGCAGCAGAAGTCAATTGTGAAAGATGAAGAAGACTTACTGGTTTGGGTGGTTGTTTCCCGTGAGCCTGCGCACCATTTGCTGCATCTCCTCTGACACTTGAAAAGGCATCTCCGGCAGAGACTTTGTGGGTTGATTCTTTGATCTTGTCAAAATCTTCTAATGCACCTGTTCAGGAAAAATTAACAGTGACCTATGAACGTGTCTTTTGAACAGGGAGAGAAACTACAACAGAAGAACAGGAGGTAAACATAAACATACACGGAGAGAAACTACAACAGAAGAACAGGAGGTAAACATAAACATACACGGAGAGAAACTACAACATACACGGAGAGAAACTACAACAAGTAAAACAGTATCAATATCTTGGACACATAGTCACAAATGATGGCAGATGTGAAACAGAAGTTAAAAGGAGAATAGGAATGGCTAAAAGTACCTTCAATGACATGAGGAAATTATTAATATCTAAACAAATTACAAACAAGTTAAAAATGAGAATTATAAAATGCTACATCTATTCCATATTAATGTATGGCTCAGAAACATGGACACTAAATAAACAATTAGAAGACAAAATTGATGCCTTTGAGATGTGGGTATATAGAAGAATAGGGAGAACATCATGGAAAGAGAAGAAAACAAATAAAGAGGTGCTACAAACACTTAATATGAAGAAAGAACTACTAAGAGAAATAAAGATCAGGCAAATAAAATACTTTGGACACATTAAAAGACATGACACCCTATTGAAGACCTTACTTGAGGGTAAAGTCAAAGGGAAGCGAGCAAGAGGTAGGCAGAGATACAAGTGGGAGAGTAACATTACACGATGGACAGGTTACAGTCTAGCAGAGTGCACCACCAAGACAAGAGACAGGAGATGTTGGAGATACGTTGCAGCCAACCTTCGTTGCGGAGACGGCACTTGATGATGATGATGAACTTGTCGGTTGTGTACTAAAAATAACAGAACCTATAACAACAACATACAGAATTTTGGTGCAGAATGTCCCCAGGTCTTTTATTGAATATGCCAGGATTACAATATTGGCCATTTTGTGGCCAAATTTCTCAAATTTGGTCATTAGTAAAGTCTACTGACTATGAAATTTATTTTAACCATTTATATTAACCGTATCTACTTTCTCATATTTTCTAATCTACAAATTGTGTGACTTTGTGTGTGTGTGTGGATGACTAATTTATTGGTCGTATCTACTTTCTCATATTTTCTAATCTAAGTTTGGCTACAAATTGTGTGATTGGTTTTTTTGTGTGGCTAATGACTAATTGATAAACACTGTCTATTCTAGTCATATAAAAAAATGTAGAATTAAAAGTGTATGTTATAGGTATTTTCTTCTCCAGCGTTTATTCTCAATGATCTTGCTGGATCTCCCTTGTAGCAGAATCATGGTCTTACTAGATTTTCAGCAGGATGCAGTCCTGAGAATGGAAATGCGTTGTGTCGCCATTTTATTTACACACATCCGTATTCGACGGGAAACAGGCATTTGATAATACTTTTTTTCATTATGTCAGATATTTCACAATGTGATGGTATCCACGGCATAGCTATTTTAGTATTTTACTATGATTGCTTAGACCAGTATTTTGGGTATTTCCCAACCTTATTTTTAACCATGCCCCACCTAAGATTTTCTAAAATTCTGATACCATTCCCCCCCCCCCCCCATATGTAACATATACATATTTTTGTTATATTGAAAAATATAATTATTCCCTAAATGAAGCCTAATTACAACTTGTTCAAATTGCCCCCCTGAGGGCCTGGGCCCCACTGTTAGGAAGCACTGGTTTTAAACAGGTCAGTAGTATTTCACTTGACTTGGCTGCAGGTCCTGTAACTTTCATGACTGTAGCACTTGGAGTGCTGAACTTGACTGTCAGATTATGTACTAACATTGACATTATGATTATAATTTAATTATATAGTGACAGCAGAAATGACATGTCTACGAAGAATAGTCGGAGTGTCATTAAGAGATAGAATTAGAAATGATACCATCAGACAGATAACCAAAACAATACCAGTATTGGAACACATAAAAAGACAACAGATCAAGTGGTTTTCACACGCTTCCAGACTACCAACAGATAGGATGCCACAAATGGCCATGACACAGAGACATAAAGGCTATAAAGCCAGAGGCAGACCATGTAAAAGATGGATCACAGAAATCAAAGAAGCCACAGGAACAAGCTTACAAACAGCACACAAGAAGGCCATCTCCAGAGAACTCTTCCACCCCTGACGCCGTAAGGCAAACAAGGGATACAGGATATAGATAGATAGATTCGAATAATAATATCATAAATATGATATTTTGGCTGAAGTAATTTATAGTTTTCCGCTGTGACCTTTGCTCTAGTGTCGAGGTGTTACCTGACCTTTGTTGTGTGATTTGGCAAGCTTACAGGTAAGTACTTAGAGTAAGGTTAGGATTAGAAATAATATTTCTAATGTGTGCGCGCACCTTGCTCCGTGTATAGCGGGCAGAAATACTGATCGCTCACCACAAATAATAGGAAATTGTAAAAATGCGTAAATTGGAAAACAAACATATTATGCATAAGTTCGTCTGTGTCTAGATTTGAAAAGTGATTATCAGATGTGACGTCACAGCAGCCATTATTTTGATTGGTGTTACACGGGAATCCATGACGTTGGATAGTTGAAATTATCAACAGAGTGCTATTTATAGCACAGCAGAGAACTATTCTTTACTTTCACCGATATTTTTAATTAAATATGCAACCTGATTAAACCTGGTTAGGACTAGACCTAGATAATGTGTAGTATTGTAGAATTAGGAGGTATTGGGTAGTTGATTATCCTCTTGCACAAAATAGATCTACATGGCGTTCTAAAATAAAGAAGAGCGCATCATCTTGTGAAAAGAAAAGAAATGCAGCAGCTCAACAGCGGAGAGCAGCTAGAAAGTCACGGATAGACCAAGATCTGTCTACAGTCGTCATTCCATGTCCGAACTGTCCAAGTCCAAGGACATTTTTAAAGCTCGAATAGGGCTCATTAGCCATCTACGAACTCATAATCAAGGACATAACTAAAATTAAATTTTCAAAAGTGGATGTAACAAATGGTCATCATCACTTGTGATGGACGAACAACATCCTCTTCACACCGGACAAGCCCATAGGTGCTCAGATCTCTGGTTCAGTACTGTAGAATTACTACTAGCAAAGTATCTACTATCTATCTTTACTTCTACTGTCTACAGTCGACGACTGAGTAGTAGGTCCTACTCAGTACTCTTGACATTGACACTAACGTCACTAATGTCCGTAGTGAGTGAGCGTTAACTGTTGTTGATCGATCATGTCAGTACACATACAGCAGTAACAGTAAAGATTGTTTATTTTAATTATATTTTTTAGTGTTGATCAGTCACTGTGTTATTTTAACATTAACCAATATATATTTAATATTAACAATATTAACATCGTTTGGAATGAGGCCAGCTCTCCAACCACTTAATTTTTCTTAAACAAACAAGACATGTAAACAATTAATAAGTCCATCTTACTATCTAGTATAGCATCTAGCTCCGGATCTACAGCAGAAGATGAATTGTCTACGGATGAACTTTGGCCATCGTCCGATTTCACGTTGTCACCTTTAGACGCCATGCTGAATGAATGTTGTGAGAAGTGTAGTTATCTGACTCGTATGTAAACAATTTCGGTGTTTTAATAGTTAGTCGTCAGATCATCATCATCATAGAAATCTGAAGACGTTGATGGACACTCCTATTCAATATGGTCTTCAGTATGTGGTAGATTGATGTTCCTGTTCTCTGTTGGTTGATAACTCTTCTTTTGATTCATATATTCTGCTTGTTTCTTGCAACACCACGCTTCTAACCATCCCACCCGTGGCTGGCAGCATAGTAACCACCCATCATTTTGAAAAGTGACGCGCTTCAAAGGTTGATAGGAAACACAACGTGTTTTACGTAAGAAAGAAGGGAACCTTCAAATATCTCGAGTCCCAAATAAATGATGATGGCAACTCAAAAAGACTCGATCACCTGAGGGGAATTAATTCCTAGGTTGAAAGAAATACCCCCTCCGAGTAAAAGGTTTTTTCAATAGGTATTGCACTAAGTCAAAAGCTGAAGTCTCCTGGGTATGAAAGAAAGCTCAAGATAAGTTGCTTGCAATTCCTGGTGTTAGCAAATAAACAAACAGGTTGAAAGGACGTACCTCAGGCAAATGTTTATGAGAAGAATTCAGCAGTAAACAAACAAAACAATCAAAAACATTTTAAAAAATCAGAGATCGGCAAGTTATCAGTATTAATTCGTAAGAGATTCAGTGTTCATTTGAGAAATAAAGAGTTATATAACAATGACTGTTTTCACCGATTTAAACCTGAACGTTTCTGAATTAATACTCATCCAGTTTCCAAGAAGCTACTGAATTTAGAAGGCATTTCCAGTTATTTCACGCATTCTTCAATTAACCATCAGATATTAATAGTGAAAATATTTAAGCACGTGGAATTCATGAAATTTCATGAATATCACATGAACAAATTGCAAATAGTTTGCTCTAAGGTTTATTGAATGTTCTTCTTCTTCTTCTGCGTTCATTCTCAAACTCCTGCAGATTAGCAGGATGTTGTCCAGAGAACATATGATTGTGTCATGGTTTACAGCATTGTTGCGATATCTGCGCCTTTCCTCCTGACACATCCGACTTCAGCATGGCTTTGGGTAACTGACCCTATATGGGATGGGACAGTCAACTCCATCCCATAACCCCCTTAGTCGCCTTTTACGACATGCGTAGAAGGTAAACAGTGTTGCTATTCTTTGCTCCCCTTTCGGGCCCCGACAACACACGGGCGTTATTGATTATCACCCATCATCATTGCACTCTAGGTTAAAAAAAAATGACGGTATTGTCAACCATTAAACGTAAAGTCTAGTATTCGGCGAATTTACACGCATGAAGCACAATTGGTTCTTCTTCTTGATTAGAAACTGGATTAAAAGCACGTGGGGTATTCCCAAAAGTGATACGCTCTCCGTTCAAGCAACCATTCCAATGTAATTAGACTCAAAGTCCCGGTAGGTATTGATTGCATGATCTTCGGGATTTCCAAAGAAGCACGATTGTCTAGTCTTTAACAGATCTGGTATCTCTGGCATTGATTCTGATGTAGACACAGATTCCTTAACCTGTATGCCAGATCATCGCCTACCGAAAATACTTCTCTATTGTGAGTTGCAGAAGGGCATACGATCTCAATGTGGTCTAAAAAAAAAAGCGGTGCACGGACTCGCTAAAGACCTCACTGAAAGCCTTTGAAATATCCGGACTTTATCTATTCGCTTAACCCTTTGTTGCCTTTCAGCGTCAGGGGTAGAAGAGTTTTCTGGAGATGGCCCTCGTGTGTGATGAGTATATTGTGGAATTTGTCGCCTCATTTATTTCGGTAAACACTTAACAAACGATACGAAAACAGTCGACCTATTGGACGCTCTCCAATAAAAGGTGGATAGATAGTGTATTAGAGACACTCAGAAATATAACCGCGGAAGGGGCAAATAGAAGGGCAAAAGACCGTACACTCACTCTCCCCTCAACACCGAAAGCTACATGAGGACAGAAAGAAGAAGAAGAAGGAGAAGATTTATTTCGGTGGTCTATTGTTTTCGTGGTCGGCCTCTAGGTCTACATTCACTGTATCTGTGTAGCATAGCTTGCTGTGGTATGTTGTCTGATGGTAGTCTGCTGATGTGTTCAAACCATTGTATCTGTTGTCTCTTAATATATTCCAAGATTGGAATGGTACCGGTTCATTGTCTAATGTTATACGGACTTCATTTGTCCTTTTCTCCAAACTGACCATTTTTAGAGAAAAGTATTTCCAATTTAGATTTATTTTATTTTACTTGCGTTATATCTTGTTTATTCTCACTTCTTCTGTGCTCTTCCTCTCCTTACTTACCACTATCGTCCCCTCACACCTTCCTTTCCCCTACAATGATGTCATACCTTTGTTTCCTCTGTCTCCATTCACTGTTGTATTTCTCCCCTTTCTATCACAACCATGCATTTTTCTAAGCAATATTGGTTTACTGTGGTCCTTGTTTGTCCTGATGAAGGCTTTGGTTCTTTCCTAGTACGCGGGTCCCGAAAGTTACACTTTTTAATATACCGACTTCGCGTTTTTAATAATTTATATTCCGGTTTCTAGTTTTTAACGCACCAGTTGCAGCAATCTGTTGCCAATTCATCAGGTGTTTTTTTTCTGCCCAATATAGCCAGGTTTAGACCCTAGCCGTATGAAAAATGTGCATGCCGCAAGAGCGGCAAACAATTGGGCCTATGTCGCGAGTGCAGCAAAACATTTGACCTATGTCGCGATTGCGGCAACATGTAAACAATACATCGTCGAAATGCTGCATTTTAGTAGCCTAGCGGTGTATTTTAGTGAAGAACCAAGTGAGGTACGTTAGATTAGTTTGTGAATTTTACGTTTCGTCGCTTGATATGCAGTAATACTGTGACGTGTCCGAATATTGGTCATGATACTGTGCCGTGTCCTAATATCTAGAGCAGATTTCCGCAAACACTTAAATCATCTACTAGTTTGCTCAGCCCATCATAGTTTTACCCTTGAATTAACATTTCAAATAGCAATAACATTGATTGCTAGAAATGTATTGTTTATGGTATCGGAAAATTACAACTAATCTTCTCATTGTACGTTGCGGCAGCAAAAATACAACGATTTGTACAATTGCATAAATGCCTGAGAAAAGCTGCATTGGTTGCTAAACAAGATAAAATAAGAAATGAAGAAATTAGGAAAAGGGTATATCATTTATTGAGCATATCGAAAGACAGATCGACTTATATTTCGCTACGCATTTCGTAAAAATCACATAGTTTCGTTAAATTAATGGGACCCGCGTACTAGGAAAGAACCAATGTGGTTTAGTCGAAACGTCGTCTGTCACCGTGTCTCGTTGGTAGGTTGTTTTATATTTAGTTTGGTAACACTTATAACTATTTTCGTTCATCTTGATATTTGCCTTGTGTTACCCCAGCCACATATTTCCTGCTTAGAGTTGTTACCCGACACTGGAAGTTTTATCCCTAGAACATTTGTCGCTCTGGTGCACTGACTACAATCCAGTCGTCAATCCCACGAAGGCAAAGCTCTCTGGTTCTCACTGAACAACAACATAGTCGCAGACACAGTACCAGCAGCCACCTGCATGGGCATCAACATTGACAGGGAGCAGACTATGAAATATCTAGACATCACTTTTGATATAAGTCTATCTTTCGCGAAGCATATGGGCAATGTCATTCAGAAAGCTGGGAAGGGTGTCAGTACAGTCGAAATCATGGCATCTGCAGAGATGCCACAACAAAACCTTTTTCAGATGATGCAGGCAGTGTTGGACATATGTTTAGATTTACTTACACTGTCGCAAACACAGGTGGATACACTGGAGAGAGTTTACAACGTGGTCATAAGAGCTATCCTAGGATGCACAAGAGATACACCTATCGTGGCCGTGAGGTTTCTCCTAGACCTACCGAGCATCAAATCAAGACATAAAATAACTCATGTTAAAGAATACTTCAAGGTTGCCAATAATGATGATCAACTTTTACACTAATCTCTAGACAACAACAAAAGGAAGGCGTATCAACAGAGGAAGGTCTTGGATGGCAGAAGCAGAAGATACTCTTCTTAGAGTTTGTGAGCTGGAGGAAGTGGGAAGAGGCTGTGAATGGGTGACAGTTGGCAAAGATGGAAAGTTATTGACAACAGTTGTGGTACAGATGGGAAGAGAGTGTCGCTACTGGGCTGCCATCTGAACAGAGGGAATGACCCAAGAACTCATACTGCAGCACTCAAAGCCACACGATACAATAATTTACACATACTGCTCATTAACACAAGAAACAAATAGGTGTTGTTGGGGTGTCGTGGCCTACCAAATTGGCAAGAACTTACCTGAGAAGTCAGCTGCGTACCCCACTACAACATCGAGTATGATAATGGAAATAGACGCAACCACCAACAGACTCATTAACTCTATCGGATTCTCAAAGTATGCTGCTCAAGATAGAAAAGTTTATGATCAGAACTGAATGGGTCACTCTTCTCAACAACGAGAAGAGCAGTACATGGATCTACTGTCCGGTTCATGCTGGGGTCAGGGGAAACAAAAGAGCCGATGTAATGGCGGGTAAAGCCTTGGTGAACGACATTAAGATAAGAAGAGACAGGATTGAATTGATTAGAGCAGTCATGGATATCCTACGAAAGGACGAGGAGGAAGTCGAACGAGATAATGTACAAATTCAGAGAATGGTAGAAATGGGGGGGGGACTAGAGGCGACGGAAGAAAGTGATCCCTCTCCAGAAAGATCCGAAGAACGCTTAATCAGCAACTGACTGGGACACTGAGTTTATACGCTTTTAAATGGCTGACGGAACGGACAGCAGAGCATATATGGGAATTCCCACATTGCTGTGACGCTTGTTCCTAATCAAGAATCAAGACCTGCACCTTTTTAGAATGGCACATGCTGCCAAGAGTAGCAATTGGATATGGATAATAATAACTTGCACAAGTTTAATATATGGCAATTTTACCAACAATTTGGTCATAAATAGTTCCAACAATTTAATAACTTTGTCCAACTATCTGTCAACCCTGATTTGTGACCCTCAACCGGAAGTCGACAAGATGGCGGATTTATTGTTCTTACCATCCTTTGTCTTTGGCAGTGCATGATAACATTTTTCAAAGATAAATAAAGCCTGAAACTTATATTCAAACTCGATTCAAGTCATTGAATAAAAGCATTGCAATGGGAAATGCATGCAATTCTAATCTCAGTAACCTTCCAAGATCTAAAAGTGTAGGTGATTTGAGTTCTACGGACATAGATCTCATTAGGGATATGTGGTACACAACTAACAATAAAGACAACTTCAAGACTCATGGGCAGTTATTTTTCCTTAAATTGTTCAAGCGGCACCATTACATTAGAGACTTATTCCCAGAATATGCCGATAAAGATATCGATGGCATGAAAGAGACGTTGTCGCTGCGAGCCCATGGAATAGCTGTTTTTACAACAATATCGTTGTATGTTGATTCTATAGAGGACCAAGAACTGTTTGAAGCGCTGGTTTTGAAGCGCACCAATCAGCATTACAAACACGGAGTTACAATTCGGGAAATGGAGAATCTGAAAGAGGTCTTTCTAGAATTTTTAAAAGAAAACAACCCATCAAGTACAAAAAATTCTGATGCCATTGCATCTTGGGACAAGTTTCTTACTTATCATAACTCCCTTTTTGAATCGTTCACTTCCAACATTGTGAAGAAACAAAATTCGCATTTGTCACTGTGCATTCCGTTGAACAAACGCCAAAAATGATTACACTCATGATGATCTGTTGTTTTCTTTATTTTAATGGATTTTGAGAAATGATGCATCATTTGTAAGACACAGAAATTGTGACAACAGACAAAACAAAGATTTAAACCAATAATAAATATAGACAATATAGATCTAAAATGTGTAAAAAAAAATTATAATATCTGGGAGCAAATATAAACAGTTCCGGAGATTGTTCAGTCGAGATTAGAAGAAGACTCACAATTGCAACACTCAAATTAACACAAATGAGAAAGACGTGGCAAAGTTGTAACAACGAAACTAAAGTAACCCTTTTAAGATGTGTTTCCCCAGGGGCAACATATGGATGCGAGACTTGGACTTTAAACAAGACAATATCCAAAAGAATAAATTTATTTGAAATGAAGTGTTACAGAAAGATCATACGAATATCATGGACAGAGAAAAAGAAGAACATTGAAGTTTTAACTTACTGAAACTAAATGAAAGCTTCAAAATACCATCATAAGAAGGAAGCTACAATACTTTGAACACTTGAAGCGACACGATGTCATCGAAAGGCTGATTCTAGAGTGCAGAGTACCAGGCAAGAGATGAAAAGGAAGACCAAGAAGCCGATGGACCAGCGACATCGAAGAATGTATGCACATGTCTCTGGTTAATGCAGACCTGCTTGCCTGGAACAGAGAGGCGCTCAGAGTATCCACGACGAAGACAATATTTTGGAAAGAATATGTCACGTGATATATATATATATATTTAAGACAAATAAAATATTTGTATCAGCTGATAGAATATCCCATATTTATTATGAAAATAATATAAAATGATCTATTCGTACACCATAAACTAGTTAGAGCATCATCATGGACAAGTCCATCGGTGTTCCGATCTCATTAAAAAAAAATTGGTAGCATATCCTATCCAGGACGTAGCTATCAACCCAGCATTTGTTGGCTGTGGTGATTTTCTAGGCAGTATAAATACGTTCAGTAGGTTGCCATTGCTTTATGAACGGTCCGGATGCACAATTGCCTGTGGTGAGGATCGAACTCGGTACCTTTGCCGTCACAGACGCGCTCTGTACCACTTCGCCACAGAGCCGATCTCATTATCATATTCAATATGTCCTTCACCTTGTGGTAACTGACTTCCGGTTCTGTGTTGGTTGGTAACACTTCTTTTAATTTCTATATGCTGCTCGTTTCTTACACCAGCACGCTTCACTCTCAGGTCCTACACTCTAGCCATGGATACGGAAAAAGAAACACACTTCATATCTTATAACTGGACCAACTCCATGATTGGATTCAAAATATCAGAACGGTACATTGAACTGCCACTGGTCAGATACTCCGTAGAGAAGATGGTTTCTTCAAAATGCATTAACCAGAAATATCCCGGGTATGAAAGAAAGTTCTGACAAATCACCCCAATTCGCATAGGATGTAAGATCAAGGTGCTCGTAATTCTTGGAAGTACTAACAAACAAACACTGTGGCAACCTTGTTCAATGTCTGCTCTTTCCGTTTACAATGTAATTCATGAGTATGTATATATGAGGTACGTTGCACTTTGTTATGCGCCATATGACCAAGTGCATCCGATTTATACGAGCTATTTTTTTTAGGTTTGCTTTCCTTAGATGGTCTGCCCTCCCGGGATCATAATCACCATCTGTCCAGGCTTTGTGTAGAGTGTTCCATCTCCTAGGTGGGCTATCCTTCTGGGCTCTTGAGAGCCACCTGCCCATCATAGTTAGAGGAGTTTTCTAAGTTTTCCTGCCTTTTTCTCTTATGGGATGGGGCTGATTGGGGCCTAAGGAGGGATTTGTTGACTTCTCCCTTTGTATGTTTTAGAAAATAGTTTCCTATATTCCCCTATTTTAAATGTCTCCCCCCCCCCCCCCAACACCGGGACGCGCATGCGTCTGGACCCCAGCTGTTGGCTTGATCTTATAGCGGCTCATACTGGCTTGATGCTGCCCGTCACGAGATTATGTACTAACATTGACATTATGATTATAATTTAATTATATAGTGACAGCAGAAATAACATGTCTACGAAGAATACTCGGAGTCTCATTAAGAGATAGAATTAGAAATGATACCATCAGACAGATAACCAAAACAATACCAGTATTGGAACACATAAAAAGACAACAGATCAAGTGGTTTTCACACGCTTCCAGACTACCAACAGATAGGATGCCACAAATGGCCATGACACAGAGACATAACGGCTATAAAGCCAGAGGCAGACCATGTAAAAGATGGATCACAGAAATCAAAGAAGCCACAGGAACAAGCTTACAAACAGCACACAAAAAGGCCATCTCCAGAGAACTCTTCCACCCCTGACGCCGTAAGGCAAACAAGGGCTACAAGATATAGATAGATAGATTAGAATTATAATATCATAAATATGATATTTTGGCTGAAGTAATTTATAGTTTTCCGCTGTGACCTTTGCTCTAGTGTCGAGGTGTTACCTGACCTTTGTTGTGTGATTTGGCAAGCTTACGGGTAAGTACTTATAGTACGGTTAGGATTAGAAATAATATTTCTAATGTGTATGCGCACCTTGCTCCGTGTATAGCGGGCAGAAATACTGATCGCTCACCACAAATAATAGGAAATTGTAAAAAATGCGTAAATTGGAAAACAAACAGATTATGCATAAGTTCGTCTGTGTCTAGATTTGAAAAGTGATTATCAGATGTGAAGTCACAGCAGCCATTATTTTGATTGGTGTTACACGGGAATCCATGAGTTTTCTAAGTTTTCCTGCCTTTTTCTCTTATGGGATGGGGCTGATTGGGGCCTAAGGAGGGATTTTCTCCCTTTGTATGTTTTAGAAAATAGTTTCCTATATTCCCCTATTTTAAATGTCTCCCCCCCCCCAACACCGGGACGCGCATGCGTCTGGACCCCAGCTGTTGGCTTGAGCTTATAGCGGCTCATACTGGCTTGATGCTGCCCGTCACGAGACGCATGGGGGTATTTCAGTGGAGATATCAGTGCCACCTGATATCCCTCCCGTCCTGTTGGACAACATCGCCAGTTTGTCCGCGACTGCTTATTCGTCCAGAGGCTTGTCTTATATTGCAGCCAACCACCAGATATGGAGGGATATATCCGGAGGCCGTTCCACGATCCGCAACCTGTAGACTGGCCTGGTAGGGGCTGGTCGCCGCAACCCCCCCCCCCACAAGGCAATGTAATTCCTCTAAACCGTATACATATATACAGCGAAATCTTAACAGCTCACATTTTATAACACATTTCCCTATATTAACAATACTTTTCTAATCTCTAATTATATTTATTCTTTATTGCATATAGCGAATGTCTGTTATTACATACATATTTCCGGACTAAGTTGTTATACTGAGATTCCGCTGTAACGATATTCTCTATATAACAACACTTGAAAATCCTCAATTTTGTCTATTAGTTAATGCGTATACACCTTCAACCTAAGTGAAGTGAGGCCGGGGCTCCGAAAGGGCAGTAAAGAATAGCAACACTTTTTACTGTCCTTTCATGTCGTAAGAGGCGACTAGGGAGATAAAGGGGATGTCGGCCCCATCTCATATAGGGTCAAGGTGAGCCATAGGCTTAAGCTATGCTAAAGACATGTTTGGTTAGGTATGTTGATTATCATAATCGCATACCATACCGGACACGTCCATAGGGGCTCAGATGTTCGCTTTAGTAAATCTCTCAGGATATAGCAGCTAATGGTTCCGGTTCTATATTGGTTTAGAAGTTTGAAAAAAAAAATCAGTTTCGTGTATTCTTTACAGGGCCACGCCTATCCTAACTCCTAAATCGCACATTCTAGACATTGACTCGTGATCATTTATCTAAAAATCTGCTGATTGTGCGGACTCACGACCAGCACTGAGTATGTCTGATCTGTTCATAGGCTGGCCATTTGTTATGGTGGCGAGGCTAGCTAATTAGGCGGCTCGTTCGTTTCTCCCCACCTCTGCTACCGATTTTATGTATCAAATTTTAAACTGTTTTTAAACCGTGGGATTGAATTGAACAGAACAGTCATGGATGCCCTACGAGAAGACGAGGAGGAAGTCGAAAGTGACAATGTACATATTCAGAGAATGGTAGAAATGGGAGTGACTAGAGGTGATGGGAGAAAGTGCTCCCTCTCCGGAAAGATCCTAAGAACGCGTAATCAGCAACTGACCGGGACACTTATACACTTTTAGATGGCTGACGGAACGGCAAGCAGAGCTTATATGGGACCGCCCCCAGTACTGTGATGCTTGTTCCTAATCAAGAATCATATATTTCCTCTCCCTCCCCCTTTCCCCAAAATGGACATTACTTATTGGCGACCTCCAATTTTGCTATTGCCCTCATGTTGTTTTCCAAATACACATTAGGAGGGCCTACTTAGTTTGTATGTGTGGACTGTGTTCGCTTTTTTTTTTATCTTCTACATTAGCATTTATTTGATTTAATTCATCACTTTTGATATCTCATTTCTTGAATATATGTAAAAATCTGTCTGTCAATGGTGCGAAATTATTGTGAACGCACATAATTCAACATCCATTAAACGTGCCGCATTATTTGGCGCGTCTTGCTTTAAGAAAGACATCTCCAAATAATCATTAATATTTTGATTTTTTTGTGTTTCATGTTTATGTGTTTCATGAAAAAGGTCCCAGTTGGACCAGAACGTAGAAAAAATTCCTTGTTCTTTTGTTTTTGCTATTTATTTATTTGTTTACTTTGATAGTTATACTTTTACAGTAACCTTAGTACTTTATATAGTATTTATCTTTTATTTGTTTGGTCACTGCGGTACTCTCTATTTTGTCGGACTTCCGCTGACATTTTTGTTATTTATATAGGATTACGAGCTGTGATTGTTTAGTATCAGCAACTGCCACCATAGAGAGAGTGTGTGGCATGGAGAGAGTGTTAATGGAGGGGATGATAGAAGGCAACAGGGGCAAAGGCCGACCAAGACGCCGTTGGACAAAAGACATTCAAGAATGCATGCGCATGTCACTGGAAGATGCAGGGCAACTTGCTCAAGACCGCGGAGAATTCAAGAGCTCCATAGGAAAGACTACGTTCTGGAAAGAATATGTCACTTGATGATGAACTGCCATCATTCTCAGAACTGAAAGAGCTTTGCTGGCCTTTACGATAACAACATCAACATGTTCCCGAAAGCTAAGCTACTATCAAATCACACTCCCAGGTATTGTAGAGATCGGTTCCTGGTTACATCGTGACCTATCATCTCCACCAACGGTGTCGCAGACTTTACTGTGTGATATTTAAGAGAGAACCGTGTCACCGCTGCCTTCTTTTGGTTGATCACTTCCCCTGAATCATTACACCAGGATGTGATACAGTGTAGCTAGTTCTGCAGTGATCCGACAGTTTCTGGTCTGACCCTTCCTCATCTCTATGTGAGGATATCGTCCGCAAAGGACAGTGTTCTACCACTTCCACTAAGCCTCTGTTGTATGATTGCGTAAGTTAGTTAGTTCCTTTCGTGCCGCAAGCGACACATAGGGCAGAGGTTTTGGTTTTCCATATGATGCGGTCCTCTGCCCGCAGCTTTAGTTCCTGGATGGTCTTACATCATATTAATTCCCCTACTTTAAGAATGGTGTTTTACGGGTTGTTTTATGTCTTCCTCTTTTTCTTTTACCCTCAGGTGACCACATACGGGCTTGTTGGTTTATTCTGTTTACATCTAGTCGTAAAACGTGACCAAAGTATTTCCATCTTCCATTGCGTAAGTACACACTGAAAACATACAATACGTGTGATATGGGAGATTCCTTTGATGGACCTGGGCCACAACTGGGTCCCAGTACAGACCTGCGGACTGATGACCTAGAAGGCTGATTTTGATTGTTACCATTCATTTCATTGGTCAACCTTGGATATTTTGAAAGGCGACTTCTAGTATATAAAAAGTGATAAAAAATAACAATAATAAAAAACGTAATGAATGAAGGTTTGTTTACTCTCAGCAGTCTTCCATACTGCCTACAGTCGCGCCCGGCGTACTGTTATGGGTTTATATGTTCAACAATCGCATCTGAGAGCCACCTTCCCCTCGACCAACACCGCGGATATTCATCCGACGACGAAATAGTCCACATGCAAGAGCAATAATATGTTGATGAGACACTGGAACAGCACTCTGTTGTACACATCCGCCATGTCAGTCGAGACAGTACATGTTTCCAAACCTCCTCTGCTTCTTCTACCTTCGATGATTTCTGTCAGTATTGTTATTTGATGAAAAGGAATCATGTCGGTAAGGAATATACTGGCGGGCAGACATTTTAATCCGTTTCCAGGGCTCAATTTTCCCCATCACTCTTGTACATGTGAGGAGCGCGGTAACCTAGTTGATAGTGAGCTTGCTTGCTATCACCGGGTTATAACGTGCCAGGATTAAAACCACCTCCGGACAAAAAAAATTCGGGTTGTGATTTCGCACTTGACACGACCACTTCTCCAGTCGACTCAGCTGTAAATTACTGCCTGACGCATGAGTTAGGGGAGGTAAAGATAGCAAGGAAGGGAACTTGCTACCCCCACCTAACACTTGCTGCGGTTTAGTACATTAAGAGTTATCTTCATCCCCGACGACAGGTTGCTGCCAGGGGACATACCTTCACATTTATTGCATATAAATCCCAAACCAGGATTTCCACAAGACTAGTCAAGTTTGCAATAAGAATACGTACACAACATATTAGTTGTTTGAATTACTCTCAATTTTGAATTACTGTTACTCTCAAAGCATGCTGCGCAAGATAATGGTGGGACTTATTGAACAAGACAATTGTCCAGAGCATTACATGGATATACTGCCCTTGTCATGCTGGAGTCACAGTAAACGAGAGAGCCGTCTTATTGGCAGGCAATGTGGCGATAGACGGCACAATGCTGAAAAAAGATAAAGCAGAATTAATAAAGGCGGTAATAAATTCACTTCAAGATGAAGATTATGTCAACGACGCTGAGAACGTACACATACAGAGAATGTTATAAATGCGAGTATCTAGAGGGGAGGGGAGGAAAAGTAAATCTTTTGGAAAGTCCCGAATCTCACACAATCAACACCTGACCGCGACTCTGAGTCTACATACACTGGGATGACTGCTGGAACTGAGAGCGGAGCACTTATGAGAATGCCCTACGTGCCGTGAAGCCAGTTTCAAATCAAGATGTTTGAATATTATACTCAAGATACAAAATTATGGTAAATCAATAGATTTAATTATTCATTTGTCTAAGTAAAATTTCCCTTTCCACGTATTAGAAACATACTGTGTTCAGGGAATATTTTTCAGGTACTTTTTGTTCACACACACAAAAAAATCCTCAGAATACATGGACGAAAGAGATCACCAATGTTGCCACTCTGAGAGAAATGAATGTAAAGGAAAACTTGATAAACAGTATGGTTCTTTCATGAAAGCTACAATATTTTGGCCATATCAAACGTCATGACAGCCTAGAGAGGACAATTTTGGAGGGGATGATTCCAGGGAGACGAAGAAGAGGCAGAATAAAAAGAAGATAGACATAAAATATCAAAGATCATCTAAACAGTAACAGAAGCAGACAGACAGGCTCAAGATCTACAGAAGTTTCGAAAGTCTGTGATGACTGCTAATCCTGTTCAGGATAGGCCACCTGATGATGATGATGACTACTACATCCTGTTCAGGATAGGCCACCTGATGATGATGACTACTACATCCTGTTCAGGATAGGCCACCAGATGATGACTTTTTGCTCTTATTACAACAGATCTCTATCACGCTAAATATTTATTGATTGCACCCATGTCATGTGACGTATGTGTGTGTCATGTGACGTGTGTGTGTGTCATGTGACGTATTCCTTCCAGAACGTTGTCTTCCCAATGAACTCTCTGAACCTCTCTCTGTCTTGGACAATGCGGCTTGCATTTTCTAGCGATGTATTCATGTTATCTTTAATGTAACCAGTCCAACGTCTTCTTGGTCTGCCCTTAATCCGCTTCCCATGTACTCTTCCCTCCATTATTTGTCTTTCTAAACAGTTGTATCTCTTTATATGACCAAACAGGCGTAGTTTTCTTTTTGTTATTGTGTTTAGTAACCAACACTCTGGAATCTTCAATGTGTTTATAATGTCTGAGTTCCTGATTGTATCCTTCCATGATATTCTAAGTATCTTTCTGTAGCATTTCAGCTCGAAGGCGTTGATCTTCTTTGCTGCTGTTTTACTTAGGGTCCATATTTCACAGCCGTATGTTGCAACCGGGAAAATAAAAGCTCGTAGCATTAGCAATTTAGTTTCTATTTTGTTATTTTTCCATATGTTCTTCAACCGGAATATAGAATTGAACGAGACAGATGTGTCCACGTAGACATTTAATATCGATATCTCTAACCATGGCCAGGCTCCAGTAAAGACCTGTGCACAGAAAGTGAAATGACTTGAAAAGCTGATTTTTAAAATTATTTCTGTGCATTTAGTTGGTCGACCTTGACTTTTTTGGCATGCGACTCCGCGTATATAAATAGTGACCAACAAATTCATGAGAATAATAAAAAACGTATTGAATGAAGTTCTAATTAATTATGTGCAGAGGTCTTCTACAATCGATGGTCTTGGGCCAAAAAATATTTATGTGGCTCCAAATAGGCGGGTTGAATGATACCATGGTTCTGGTGCGCTCTCGGCAAGGTATCTCCGACTTCAACACCAGTGTTTGTTTGGGCAGGATTGTAGTCTTGCTTGATGTCAGGGATGGCCTGAACAATCTTAGTTTCCAGCCTCTGTTGGGTGGACTCAGCCCCCATCACCACTTCAAGAAGTTGGCCTGGATGGATTTTCCTGAGCCATAAATCAATACAGGCGTCACTAGATATAAGCAACCTAACGGTTTGGGGGGGGGGGGGGTTCCCGGTGTAGTGACTAAGCCGTTCTGGTGTAGTTACTAAACCGTTCGCTTTGTTTTTTAAGAGGAATCTGTTAAAACCTGATTGTGACGTCTTATTTACAAAGTAGATTTTTTCTGACATCCCTGGGGATTGTCACTTGAAGTTACAGAGATACGTGCTTAGAGTGATAATCTCGGCATGTAGCATATTTGGATGAGTGGGGCGGAGTAGCATGGAGTAACCTGAATACTTCTTCTGCGATCAGTTTCCTATAAGTCTATAAGGAAGTCGGGCCGCCTACACGAATTCAATCGTCAGCAGGAGGTCCTCACGGTTGCCCCACAGCTTCACCTTCAGATCTGTCTCTTGAGGCCATATTTTGGTTCTCACGTCATCAAAGAGTGGACATGTCTGCAGAATATGTTCTGGAGTCTGGGGACCCTTTTGACATGGGCATTGGTCAGTTTGGGCAGCCTTAATTTTGTGGAGATGTGCTTGTAGTCTGCAGTGTCCTGTGCGGAGTCTAAAAATTGTGGTTTGTTGTGACCTGCTTAGCTTTAGAATAGGGTCCTGTGGAAAGTTACTGTCTATTCTCTGACTCCATACCCGAAAACAATTAAGTCTATCTTCTATACCTTTCACACTAACCTTGTGTCCCTGGGGCGATGCTGAGAATTTTCATACTGGATGAAGAGTAATGAAGTCCGTGTCCCTTCTCGAACTCCTGCAGACTCGTAGGATGTACTCCAGAGAACGGAATGTAGTGTCAGTAATGAAATAAATCTGATTGCATTAGTTATGTTGTCAACATCCTGATATGTTTCTTTCAAAATATAGGAGCCAGGAAGTGGAAGTCATTGTCATTCGTCCATCACATGATGATGATGACCATTTGTTACATCCCCTTTTGAAAATTCAATTTTAGTTATGTCCTTGATTATGAGTTCGTAGATGGCTAATGAGCCCTATTCAAGCTGTAAATGTCCTTGGACAGTTCAGACATGGAATGACGACAGTATACGGATCTTGGTCTATCCGTGACTTTCTAAAGTCACCTGATGCAATAATCACCTCCAAAGATGCCAACAGACCACACTATTTTGCCTTAGAACAGGCCCCTTCAAACTGTTGGGTCACCTTCACAGAATGAGGATCTCATACACAGATGAATGTCCATTTGTATCCAGAACCCAAACTTTCTCCCTGGCGTAGTGGTTACGCTGTTCGCCTTGTGATCAAGAGGTCACGGGTTCGAATCCGGCTTGTGTCGTCTTGTTTATAAGGTGGATTTTTTCGAAGATCCTTGTGGATTATCATTTGAAGCTACGGAGTTACGTGCTATGAGTGGTACTCTCGGCAGGCGACGTGCCGCTTCGTTGAGAGTGACGGAGTACATATGGGAAACCGAGTACAGTCAATCTTCTACGGCTATAAAACCCCTTAAATCCAAACTTCAGGACTCTCCAACATACAAAGAGCAGAGACGGGTCCTGGCCATAGGATACAGATTTGATGCAAAAGCTTTGGGGCAGCCACTCTGACCTAGAGACAGTGGACTTCACCCTGACAATATAACAAGACAGCAGAAGAAGAGGTCAATCAATCAATTGCCATAGGCGATCATGCTTCTCCACAAATCTCGGTCTCCTGTGTTGTTAATAAGTTCAGTTGGTGACTTCTTTTTGGGCCACCACATCGAGAAATTTATATCTTTGTCTTGTCTCCCCATTATCTTTCCAGTGGTTATTTAATATTCAAGTTTTACTTTCCTCGTGTTGATAGACACTTTTGTGGCGCATGGCCGAGATGTTAGAGCGTTGGTCTCACACTAATGAGGTCTAGAGTTCGATCCCCGGTAAGGACTGAGTTTTTTCTGTCAGAGGATAAATTTAAAAACTCACTATGTACATGACACACCCACAGCAAGAGCATGCAGTCTTTATCACACATCTACACATTCCGTCCCTGCGACTCCTTAAAGGGAAAAATGCAGTATTTGGCAGTTTTTGATAGACACTTTTCAGAGGTAGTAGTGTACAGTAAAGTAACCCATAGCATTTATTAATGCCGTAGGGGTGTGAGATGTTAGCGATCTCACCTTTCAGAGGCTCTACAAATGAGGGCGGTAACCATCTCCTCTCCCTCGCAGTCTTTACTGCCCGGATTAATCCGGTACCTATTTAAGGCTGGGTTGACTTGGGAGCTGTTGCAATCGAAAAAAAAAAAAATTTCCGCCTCAACTGGGGAATGAACCCAGGACCACTCATATGTGAAGCCAGTGCACTACGCGACATTCAGAGGTACCAGGAAGTAAATAAATTTAAAAAATCTCTAACAATTCAGAACATTCCGGATGAAACTCAACTAAACTTCAATGCATGTACTAGAAAAGACCCACGCACACACAAAAATATACCAAAAACAAAATGCTAAGATCAGAACACATTTATTATTGGAAAATCAAAACACGACAAAAGAAATATTGTATTATTTAAAAGCAGATTTGTCACAAATAATAATAATAATATCGTAAAAACTTTTTTTTATATCATGATAAGTGAAAACAAACTTAGCATTTTTGATAATTATGAAACAAATAAAAATATGGGCATTGTAACAGTAAAAGTTGCACTTGCAAACCAGCATAAACATACAGCAACAACGAGAACCCACAGCCGCACTGAACAGGCATACATCTAGCAAATAAGTTAACTAGAGAACACAACTGTTCTTGTATATACATAATGACATTCATCAAATCATTTATCCGAAATAAAATGTTCACAATCAATGTACTCTTAATTTCAGGGAGTAAGAACAGCACCTCTCCCAACCAACCAGGTTATACAAGGCAAATACGAATTACATATATGCTATATCAATGAAAATATATATGCAGTGGAATCCCCCTATAGCGCATTCTTTTATAAAGAATTTCCCTGTATAACAACACTTTTCACAATCCCCAATCTTCTTCTTCTCGTTCGGAGTTTGACATTTCTACACAGCAAGTCCTGTTTTCTTAATAAATGCTGCTGTATTTGAAAGCTCCCCAGTGCTCCCATACATCTTTCTGTGAATATCCATCTCTGTGGGCCAGTGTTCTTCTCTTAACTGGTTTAATGTATTGCAGTCTTGCAGGATATGCTCAGCTGTCTGTGCTACCTGCCCACAAGGGTACAGCGGTGATGGGACCAGTCAGTCTATTTAAGTTGCTGTTTAATCTGTTGTGTCCTGTTCTGAGGTGGAAGATAACTTGCTCTGCTCAAAATCCCCAATTATATTTATTCTATATTGTTTGTGCTGTATATAACGAATTTGTGTTATTACATATATTTTGTTGGTCCGGATCAAGCTGTTACAACCGGATTCCAGTGTAATAGTTCACTTTCAAAGATGTGAAGAGATGGATACATGGATATTTAGGCTTGAGATAATTGAATGGTCAGGGCATGATTTTTATCACACTAGCTCATATAAATCAACATGTGGGATATCTTGTGGGCTTCTCGTACCGATATCTACAATATGGCACCCATGTATCTACAATATGGCACCCATATCACTCAGTTTGTAACATGTCCAAATGACAACATCAGAACTATGAACGACATATGATTGGGGGGGGGGGGAGAGGAGAAAAAAAAATAAAGGGGGAAGGAAAGAGAATATGAAAACAATTAAGAAAAGGGGGGGGGGGGCGCTAATCCAACTGGTAGCTCAGTTGTTAGTGAACTGTGATAGCCCCACAGCTATTAATTTCTTAAATGTTTTCATATTCTTTTTCCTCCCCCCCCCCCAACCATCTTGACATTGCTTATTGGTAGCCTCTAACTCTGCTTTTGCATTTTTCATCCTATACCTTTGTCTTCTACTTGATCTGATATATTACCTATTATTTCATCACCCATGGCAAGTCCATTGATATTTCTGTCTATTAATAATGAGCAAACATGTTTACATATTGAACACATGTAATTTATTAGACATGCATGGCGTGTCTTCTCTTGGTCATATTTTACGGTGAGGGAAAAACATGTCAAAGTCATCCCAGTTTTAAATATTTTTATGGCGTTGTGTTTTTATTATTATTATTGTTGTGTTTCTTGCGAAAACGCCTCTGTTGGACAGTAACATGGAAAATTTTCCTTGTTTTTATTGCTAGTTTTTTAAATTTTTTTACACTGATAGTTACGCTTTTATAGTAACCTTTATACTAGAATCAGTATTTACCCCTTATTCGTTTGGTTAGTGCGGCACTCTCCGTTTTGTCTGACATTTAGGTTATTTATAGTAATGTTCAGCATGCTGGTTTGGTGGTAATGCATTCAGTGGGCCCGCCTCACAAACACAATTCAGGTCATTCAGCAGTTGGAAAGCTGACTACACACATACTTGCAATGTGATTGCATGAATTAGGAGGGTTCTGTGGCTGCATGTACTAGGGAGTGCCTACAAGATTCAACAACAGTATTTACTGTCAGATTCTAGCAACTGGTCTCTGGACTAAATCTTGCTGGGAATCTCATAGGCACCATTGTCCTGATACAAGAGGGATGAGAGGGAGTTTGAGAACGAAGGCATAAAAAATTAGCATTATCCGATACAGAATGTGGGCTCATGGTTGCTCAGTTGTTAGTGAACTGGTAGCTTAGTTGTTATATAACTGGTGGTCCAGTTGTTATATAACTGGTGGTCCAGTTGTTATATAACTGGTGGTCCAGTTGTTATATAACTGGTGGTCCAGTTGTTATATAACTGGTGGACCAGTTGTTATGATATGCTCCAGTGATTCAGGTTAAAAATCACCAACAGCTCCTTGTTGACCCAGCCACGGGAAAGAAATGGGTACCAGATCTTCTTAGAAAGTAAAAGGCAGTGGGCTTCATTCCCAGGTATGACACTGGTCAACGAAAAACATGGGCCAAACACCATATTCCCCAATGACTTGAATAAGGGAAGCTAAACACCATATTCCCCAATGGCTCCCCAAAAGGGAAAGCATTTGTCAACTGCAGGATATAGTTCGTTATCAAACTCCTGCAGATTAGCAGGATGTAGTCTGAAATGTATTGTTATGGGGTATCTGCACATTTCGGCTGGACATATCCGGCTTCAGCATGGCTTCTGGGTCACCTGACCTATGGGATGAGACCGCCAACTCCACACCCCCCCACCTGAGTCACCTCTTATGATATTCATGGCAAGACACAGCATCATTATTTCTTTTGCCCAGGAAACACACAGATAAGGCCACAATCATTTACTATTACAATGGAATCCCTCTATAGCGCATTCTTTTATAACAAATTTCCCTAAATAACAACACTTTTCGAAATCCCCATATATATGTATTCTACAGTGTTTCTACCGTATACAGCGAATTTCTGTTATTACGTACATAATTCATCGTTACGGACCAAGTTGTTATAACAGGATTCCACTGTATTAAAAATCAACAACCCTGAACAATTGCAATGCTATAGTTTCCTCTGAGGCAATCGTACATAAACAAGATTTCATTACGCTAATACCCTGGTTTTTAAACCGGTTTCATACACCATATAAAACTTGACCGGCTAAAATGTTAAAGCCCCCACTCAATTCAATCAATTTCATGTAACACTGGACAGGCTAAACAACACCACTCCAAACCAATCAAACCATTGAGTATTTACATTCATTTCTTAGGCTTTCCATGTATTTTTTCCCTGCAGGTTCTGAGTCACTGATTTTCTATCTACAGTGGAATCCCTCTATAGCGCATTCTTTTATAACATATATCTCTATGTAACAACACTTTACAAAATCCCCAATTACATTTATTCTTTATTGTTTCTACTGTGTATAGAGAATGTCTGTTATTAAAAAACATATTTTTGTCTGTCCGGACCAAGTTGTTATAATGGGATCCCACTGTGTATCTTTTACTGGTTTTGCTTTTTTGTCCAATTCATTTTTTCTCCTTAGTTAGTCCCCACCCAGTAAGTTAGTCAAGCTCCACTTTCCAATTATGCATATGGTGTTAGGCTCACCATTGACCAACAGTACCATCATTATGTGCCATGCCGGCTGGCGTAGGCGGTCATGGCTCTCCACAGCTCTCTGTCCACAGTATTATGTATCAAAGTTGTTGTTGTTTCCTTGCCGTGCCAGGTTGTCAAACTGTCTAATATTTTCTCATTTTGTTGCCCTCTGTCTCTGTTACCTTCAATCTTGCCTGTCGTGACTATGTTCTCTAAACCTGCCTGTCTCATGAAGTGGCCAGAAAAAAAGAAGACTGCCTTTTTCTTATACTGTTGATAAGGTCCGTTTCACATTTGACTCTTTCAACACCTCTACATGAGTTTTTCTGGCAGTCCATGGTATTCTCAGCATTCTTCTGTAGAACTACATCTCTGTTGCCTTTAATTTCCCACTTTCCAGTTTGTTTAATGTGCAAGACTCGCACCCATATTTTAGTATAGGGGTTATATAGCACTGCAGAACTCTCACCTCTAATGACCTCTTCTTCTTTCGTTCACTTGAAACATGTCTATATCTGTAATTTTGTCTCCTTAATAAAACTCACTGTCTTTTGTAGTTCATACAGTGCTCCATAGAGCTTTGATTCCAGTGTTGTTTCCTCTAGCCAAAATGTCTGCCTCAGCATTTCATGCTCAGAACACTCTTGAAGTAACCTCTAATGACAAAGTCATATTACACAATATATTTTTCATTGTAAATCTTGCAAATAAAAATATTAACTCCTTCATAACAAACAACCGCATGTCTTGGTCACATGAAAACTCACTCTACACCACCATCATCAAAATGACAACAACAATATGTTTCATGAAAGACAAACCTAACACGTGAAATAAATATTTGCTGTACACACCCTCCAGAGATTCATTTTGTAGATCTAAGTACAAAAGAAACAAGCACATACATATGACTACAAGTACATAGGAAAATAAAGATAAATAACTAGTCACTGCTGCAGAACACTATCGGTACTTTGTTCTTACTAACACTTTGCTGACCAGTGACGCAATTATCTCCCATTACTAAGAATTAAATAATTATGTAAATTATTAGGAAGCTTTGAAGAACTATTGAACAAATAAAAAGGTAGCTGATCCAGCTGAAGACGGATGTATCGGGCCATTGACGCAAATAAAATAGTGACACATTGCATTTCCATTCTCTGGACTACATCCTGATGGAAATCTAGCAAATCAAACAACGCAATTCCTCCAGACAATGCAAATATTCATTACGGCATATTGTAAATTTCAAAACTTCATGCCGTGATTTTTAAAAATATATAAAATTGTTATGGGGAGGGGGGTTGTCATGTTTTAAAATTTTGCAAACTCCCAAGGTAGTAGGTGTGATAAATAACTCACGTGGTAACAGGAGACAAGTATGATCTCCCATGGTAGTAGGAGACAAGACAAGTATGATCTCCCATGATAGTAGGAGACAAGTATGATCTCCCATGGTAGCAGGAGACAAGTATGATCTCCCATGATAGTAGGAGACAAGTATGATCTCCCATGGTAGCAGGAGACAAGACAAGTATGATCTCCCATGGTAGCAGGAGACAAGACAAGTATGATCTCCCATGGTAGCAGGAGACAAGACAAGTATGATCTCCCAGGTAACAGGAGACAAGTATGATCTCCCATGGTAGCAGGAGACAAGTATGATCTCTCATGGTAACAGGAGACAAGTATGATCTCCCATGGTAGTAGGAGACAAGACAAGTATGATCTCCCATGATAGTAGGAGACAAGTATGATCTGCCATGGTAGTAGGAGACAAGTATGATCTCCCATGATAGTAGGAGACAAGTATGATCTCCCATGGTAGCAGGAGACAAGTATGATCTCCCATGGTAGTAGGAGACAAGTATGATCTCCCATGATAGTAGGAGACAAGTATGATCTCCCATGGTAGTAGGAGACAAGTATGATCTCCCATGGTAGTAGGAGACAAGTATGATCTCCCATGGTAGCAGGAGACAAGACAAGTATGATCTCCCATGATAGTAGGAGACAAGTATGATCTCCCATGGTAGCAGGAGACAAGACAAGTATGATCTCCCATGATAGTAGGAGACAAGTATGATCTCCCATGGTAGCAGGAGACAAGTATGATCTCCCATGGTAGTAGGAGACAAGTATGATCTCCCATGATAGTAGGAGACAAGTATGATCTCCCATGGTAGTAGGAGACAAGTATGATCTCCCATGGTAGTAGGAGACAAGTATGATCTCCCATGGTAGTAGGAGACAAGTATGATCTCCCATGGTAGCAGGAGACAAGACAAGTATGATCTCCCATGATAGTAGGAGACAAGTATGATCTCCCATGATAGCAGGAGACAAGTATGATCTCCCACGGTAGTAGGAGACAAGACAGGTATGATCTCCCATGATAGTAGGAGACAAGTATTATCTCCCATGGTAGTAGGAGACAAGTATGATCTCCCATGGTAGCAGGAGACAAGACAAGTATGATCTCCCATGATAGCAGGAGACAAGTATGATCTCCCATGGTAGCAGGTGACAAGACAAGTATGATCTCCCATGATAGTAGGAGACAAGTATGATCTCCCATGGTAGCAGGAGACAAGTATGATCTCCCATGGTAGTAGGAGACAAGTATGATCTCCCATGGTAGTAGGAGACAAGTATGATCTCCCATGGTAGCAGGAGACAAGTATGATCTCCCATGGTAGCAGGAGACAAGTATGATCTCCCATGGTAGTAGGAGATCTAGACTGCTGGTCAGCAAAGTGTTAGAAAATCAAGATTTATGCAAACTAGATTATGACTGGACAATGGCCACAGATGGTGATTCAGGAAGATGAGGAGAGCCAATCATATGGGGAGATCCAGCATCAATCACTGAGCTGGAGCCAATCACAGTGTAGCTTACGATGTCACTTTTGGTAGAAGGGGTGGAGGTAGCCAATGAAATCACAGTAGGAGATGACAACATGGATGTGGATGGTGACGAATGTGGCTGTGAAGCCGATGAAACAAATGTACAATTGCTGGTTGATAATGACGATGACGAGGAAGAAAAGGTTGCAGACGGCACTTGGCTCAATAGAGAATTATGCAAAGTGGTACAAGTATATGGCGTTGAGGCGAAAGTCCTTCCTCTGTATAAATCTGAAGTCATCAGCGTACTAGATGCTGCAACTAAACTCACATGTTGCGGTTGCAGTTGCGATACAATTCCTGAAACTTGTACAAATGTTGCGTCTCCTGGAAATGGATGGAGCGGTTTCACTTTAGCGGTTTCATTTGCCGTAGCACTTGCCGCAAGCGCAGTTGGTACCAAAACAGACAGACGTGGTTTGCCTTTCACTGCGGCTGTAAATGTTAATCTCTCATTTAACAATAACGACTCCGATGATGGTGTGAATATCTTTGTGGTAGGTGTTGAGATAACCGACGTTGATTTTGAGGTAATATCTTTGTCACCTGCTTCAAACTTGAGTGACTTGTTACGGTTGTTTCCAACATTGAGTGGAATAAACTGAGTTTTTAATACTACGCCTGTACCAGGCTGCGCAGATAAAATTTGAGAAGGTTGTTCTATTCTTGCAGATTTTGTACCACTCCGAGAAATAACAGAATTGGACTTGAAGTTACCTTTAGGTGTAGGCAGTGAAGTTGTGTCATGACCAGACCAGAGGCGGGGAAGGGAAGTGACCTTTCCTTGACCTTTCTCAGCAAGTTTAATCACGGAAGAAAGATCAGAATGACCAAGCAGAGCTGAAACTAAAGGTGTGTTTGAGCTTTTCGAGAATATAGGCGTCACCTTTTTCTCTGTAAATTTTCTTTTCAAAGCACACGGAGTCTTTAGCACAGTGGATTGAGGTCTGTCCTGAGGTTGTGGTGTTTCTGTCTTTATTTTATCTACAGTTATTTTTGCGGTCTTCGTTTCTGGAGATTTTTTCTTTGGTAATTCCTTGTTTGCGAGGGTTGGAATCTTTGTCTTCTGACGATGATTTGGCACTGTTATTAACTGATTATGCGGTACCTCAGATATAATGTTCTTTATTGAATTTAGAGAAATGCTGTCTGTTGTAGTTACCACAGGGCGATCTGTGACCATAATTAAAGCAGGTGCCACAGATGGTGATTTTAAGGAGTTACCAGTCGCTAACGTTTTTTCGGTAACAGCGGCTGCTGCCTTATGAATATGACTGTGGTGTGCGGATAGAGATGACATCAAGGATGTTTTATTCTTCTTTTGAGTAGCACAGGCAGCCGCTACCGGTTGTGATTCACATCGTTTGTCTGATGATGATGGAGGTAGTAAAAAGGCTGCCTTTAAAGATGGCACAACCGTCGATGAAAATAATGGCTGCGACGATGAAGTTATCACAGCAGGATTCATTTTGATTGAAGAATGTGTGCTGACAGCTGGTAATGGAGGCTTAACTCCAGCTTTTCCTTCGAATGTAGCATGTCCTTCGAATGTAGCATGTCCTAAAGGAGAAGATCCAGGCACCACTTTATTGTCAATATTGAAATCTTTAACATTGCCAAATTGTTTTCCAATTTCCGGTTGCGCTTGAACTGATATTTGAGCTGGTGGCAATGTCTTGTTACTACTGGTATGTGGCGAATCATCTGACAAACCGCAAAGCCTTTTTTGTGGAAATGAGGATGAAAGTGTCGGAAGACAACTTTTCTGAGCTGATACACCTGTCGTTGTAGACTCTGAAAATGAAAACAACTTGTATTTTATAATTGTAAGTTTATGTGAAGTTCTATACTTAACTACTTCTGGTACCATTCTCAAACTCCTTCCTATTAGCAGGACGAGGCCCAGAGAACAGAATGAGGGGGTGTTATGGTGTAGATCTTAGCTGTAGTATCTGCATCTTTCAGTCTGGCACATCCAACTTCAGGGTCGCATCGACCCTACATGGGGGAGGGCAGGATAACTAATTTCACCCCAAAACCTCTTTATCGTATTTTATGATATACATTTCAGGCACCTGCGTTGCTATTCTTTGCTCTCCTTTCAGACCCCAGCAATGCCAAAGTTGGATGTATTGTGCCATTGACACAAATAATACGGTGACACATAGCATTTCTGTTATCTGGACTACATCCTGCTGAAATCTAGTAGGACCATCGTTCTGCTACAAGAGAGATCCAGTGGGAGTTTGAAAACGAATACAAAAACAAAAGACCCCCAGCAACACAATAACCGTACTGAACTAATGTTAGCCTTTTAGACTAAGCATTACTTTGTTAAAGTAAACCCATGCCGTAGTGGTGTGTGATATTAGCGATCTCACATTTTAGTGGATCTCTGCTATGAGAGGGCGGTAGCCGTCTCCCCTACATCGCAATCTTTACTTCCAAGATTAATCTGGTACCCAATTAAGGCTGGGTTAACCCGGGAGCTATTGCAGTTTGAAAAAACATTTCCGCCTCAATTGGGGAATGAACCCAGGACCACTCTTATGCAAAGCTACACCCCCCTCCCCCCAAGCATTACTGATAGCCTTTCAAACCCTGGACAACAAACTGGTATCCTTAATTACTACTAGCTATTCACTCTTGAGAAACCCTGGCATACTTAATTACTATTTACCTTTCAGACTCCATCATCACATGACCAGACTTTTCTACTGCTAGACTAACTGAAAGATATAAGGTGAATTTTTTTCTTCTGTGTCACAACCGGAGCCTGGGTTTCTAATTCAGGGAGCTAAGAATAGGGTCACTGTCCTCGTTTCTGACATGTCATAGTAGAGTTGGATAGGTTTACAACCCGAGATTGCTTACCCAAGTAGGTGTTATCCAGGTGCCATGCCCGTTTGCACTAACCCTCTCTCGACTCTGTGATTAGTTGCAAGGGAAAGACAATTGCGACACGCTTGGAAACAAACAAAACTGTAGGAGATGCCTGACGATGGTTTAATACACCGTTGACTGCCTTGTTAACGCAGATGTTATTCTACACCATTAAAGCAGAAAGTCTAGAATGTGGCGGAAGGTAGCAGGTGAATAAGTAAGACAGAAAAAAGTAAATTAATTGACATAAAAAAAATGCAGTGACAATTATTTTCTCACAGGTGACAGGTTGTCAGCAGATTCCTGAACTTTTCCTTGACCTGATCATCGTCCTCACAACCATTGCATCACAGAACTTTGTGTTAACACGTTCAAAATACAGCACACAAAAAAGAAGAAGCATAGTAAGTCAACTACAGGTGCTGTCAACTTAATCTGAATCAGTACCAAAATTTCAGCCGATTATCTAAGCAATATCCGTTCTTCACAAGTAGGTTAACTTACTTTCATCAAGTACGGATATCCGTGTGATGCAATGTTTCCTGGCCTTGCGCTTTCTACTTCCTGTGATGGGTTCTGTAGGTCTCTCCTCCTTGGGAAGGAGAATGTGTGGGGCAGGACAACCTGGATCACTCATGTCCACTGCAATAATCACAAGTGAAATTATGATAATTTACGGCAATCAATAATAAGTGAGACTGATGTAAAACTGTATTAACAATAGTTCTGACGTAAAACTGTATTAACAATAGTTCTGACGTAAAACTGTATAATAGTTCTGACGTAAAACTGTATAATAGTTCTGATGTAAAACTGTATTAACAATAGTTCTGACGTAAAACTGTATAATAATAATTCTTACATACAACACAAGGTCAATCTCAGCTTTACAATGAAGGCACAGACTATAAGATTTTATTGAGAATGAAAAAAATACAAATAACATTATACATGACAGTTCTTCTTCTTCTTTCGTTCACTTGAAACATGTCTATATCTGTAATTCTGTCTCCTTAATAAAACTCACTGTCTTTTGTAGTTCATACAGTGTCCCATAGAGCTTTGATTCCAGTGTTGTTTCCTCTAGCCAATATGTCTGCCTCAGCGTTTCATGCTCAGAACACTCTTGAAGTATATGTTTGGCACTCTGTGCTGCCTGTCCACATGGCCGTGTTGCCAATCTTGAACTTTATATACATGTGACTGCAGAGTCGGTTGTGTCCTGTTCTGAGACGTAGAATTATAACTTGTTCTGATCTGTTCATAATGTGATAGTCATCCTGTGTTGGTGTTTGTGGCTTTCTTATTGACTTGATCATCTGTTTTTTCTGATGGTAGGTGATTGGTATATCTGGTTGGTCTTCGGCAGCACCTTCCTGAGCCAGTTGGTCTGCTTTTTCATTTCCTGGTATTCCACAGTGAGAGGGTATCCACTGCATGGTTACCCTATACTGGTAAGACAATTCGCTAAGTAGTTTTTTCAAGTCTGTTAGTTTTTCAGACTGGAGAGCTTGAAGCACTGACCTTGCATCTGTCAGGAATACCACAGGCTGTAGGTCAGAGTTGGAGTTCAGCAGTTGTTTAGCTGCCACACTAATTGCCTGGATTTCTGCATCATAATTATACATGACAGTTCAACCTTAAGGTCTTTTTTCAAGAAAATACAAGACAAGCAATGAACAAACAATCAAAATAAAGGCACTATGACAAATCGAATGGACGAGACTTTAAACAGAAGAGACATCCAAGGGTAACAAACATGTAAACATGCACAAGTATTTTTGTTGAGACACATAAAACAAAAAATAACAGAAAACAAAAGGACATGGACTTTTTTCCACATTGCGGTCCAACTGGGACAGTTTTTAAGTAACAAACACAAACGAAATAAATAAACAAAATCAAATTAAAATATGGTACAGTACAAGTAGATGCCATCACTTAGTCGAGTTATTTCCCTTGTTTATGTTTGTAAATTTCATGTTCATCATTTAATAATTGAAATATTTATTTAGTTAGTTATGTAAAAAAAAAAAACCACCATAACCCAAACATAAATATTTCAATTATTAAATGGCGAACATAAAATTTACAAATATAAACAAGGGAAATAACTCCACTAAGTGATGGCGTCTACTTGTAATAAACCGTATTTTAAATTTGATTTTGTGTGTTTATTTCATTTGTGTTTGTTACTCGAAAATGGTCCCAGTTGGACCACAATGTGAAAAATGTCCCTGTCCCTTAGTTTTCTGTTGTTTTTTTTTTTTACATTAGTTTTTTTTAATTTGTTAGTTATTACTTTAATCAGCAACAATATTACATTATCCTAGTTATCTCTCCTGTCCCTCTCTGAGTAGGAAATTTCTGAAAGTATTATACACAGCTGAGAGTTGGTGCACACAGCTGAGAGTTGGTGCACACAGCTGGGAGTTCAGCTGAGAGTTGGTGCACACAGCTGGGAGTTAGTCTTTTGAGTATGAAGCAAAACTGGAGAAACCACCTCATAGGAAGTAAGAGCTAATTGCTCATAATTCCTGGGGATTGAAACAGTAGGACTTCCAACTCTTCTTCTGTTTCACATATTTCTAGTTTTAACATGAGACAACCCAAATCACCTTCAATTGGATGTACCAAACCACCAGATGGAGGCACTTTAGCATGAGCGCTGCCTGAAGATGGCCGTGACAGAGTGGAGCTGGCAACATCACCATTGTTTCTGTGACATAAAGATGGTGACGCTAGGGTGTCACTGTCGCAGCGACGGCGCATGACCTTCTTCTTATCCAGCTGATCCAACGAGCACACAGGTAAAGACTCAATTTCCTTCTCAAGATCAAAATCACTGAAACAGAATAAAGATTATTCATAATATGAGGAGGACTGACTTTATTTTACACAGGTAATATGTGCCCCATTTCTCTCTCAAAGCACATTGGTAGCATAACTTATGTAGGATGAAACGATCAACTCAGCATTTTTGGCTGTACTTATACTAATTTTATAGCCAATATTTTTGGAATGTGATGGACATTGTAAACCCGAGCTAGCTGAAACATACCACCATGCAAACCAGCTGCTCACATCTTATGATGTCAAAATTGTTATGCAGTGGATTCCTGGCCACTCAAACACACCTGGTAATGATAAGGCAGACAGACTAGCAAAGAGGGGAGCACAACAAGAACAGCCTTATACAGAAACAGCAATGCACACAGTTAAAATGATTCTGAAATCTGTGAACAAAGAAAATTG
Source organism: Meghimatium bilineatum (assembly GCA_034231615.1). Lineage (NCBI taxonomy): Eukaryota > Metazoa > Mollusca > Gastropoda > Stylommatophora > Philomycidae > Meghimatium > Meghimatium bilineatum. Next base: position 19,897,133 of record CM067302.1, read on the forward strand.
GATGAACAGATGGGCCATGGGAAAAACTGGGAGGGAAATCTATAAATATATGACCCGCCCGGGTCCTAAAGACAATATCAACCTCCTGGACAGAAAAGACCAGAGTATCATATTCCGACTGCGCACACAACATGTACATATTAGCAGTCGCCTGAACAGAATACAACCACAACACACTCCAGGGTGCCGGCTGTGCACTCATCCATATGAAACTGTTGACCACCACCTTTTTGAATGTCCAGCGCTGGATGACATCAGGAAAATGCTTCTCCCTCCAGGGCCAGATAAATGGAACACATTATATGGAACAAAACAACAACTCACAAACACATGCATATATCACACAATGGCATTGGGTCAAAGGGCATGAGCCCATGGACCGCTGGATCAGCAACCATGGGAAAAACTGGTTGAATCATGAATTATTGGGTTATTTAGTTTCACAGCAGTGAATATACATAATGCCGGGTTGGTTTGGGGACTTGTAGATGTTTGACATCGAATATGTTGAAGTGGCACCAAAAATGACTAGGCATAAGCTCAAAGAACGATTTACTGCAAATCTACATGTTTTATACAGCTCGATGGCAATATTTTGATAATTTCGCAATGAAAGAACATAAATACAACAGATTTGTGTGCGATTTAGTGTACAGTGTTGCCAACCAATTCGATAAGCAAGATAAGTTAATAATTTTTTTTACTAATTTTTTTCGCTTTATGTTATAAAATATGTTGTTTTTTAAAAAATGTCTTTACCACTTTCTCATACGTCTGGTATCACACACACACATGTACAGAAATGACACCAATATATGCAGAATTCAATTCTTTATTTATATGTGCAAATATTATTTAAATATCTCAAACAACCAAATTATTATCACATTTTCAAAACAGCCACCATCAATAACGCAAATTCTCAAAAAAGAATCCGGTGGCAGAAAGACGTTTTGTATTTTTTAATCCGGCTTGCTAACGGTTAATGATAATTCCCAGCTATTTCTGAAAAAAATTATCTAAACAAGACATTGTTTACTACTGTTGCTATGCATTTCAATGACGAAGATCATTGTGGTGACCATGGCATTCAGGTCACTGCAATAAAATCTTTCAACTGACGATAAGAGCTAGGTACGCCCTTGAAAAATCGCTATATATTGCAATTATGCATCCGTAAGCCATTTGGTCTTAATACAGATCATTCATTTATTTAGATTTGGGTAGTAGGGGCTTTGTTGTGTTGTCGTTCATGTTGTTTTCAGGAATGGTTGTTTTATTTCCTTCTCATTTCCCTTATTTTTTTTAATGCACATCTCTACAATACTTGAATAAACGAACATCCTTGTTTCCTTGGATGTCCCCCTGCTGTTAAATTCAGCAGTCTAATGTAATTGTGATAGTGTCTTTACTTTTTACTATTTGTAATGTTTGTTCGCTGTTTCTCTTGTGTTTTCTTGATAAAGACTTAATGGTTATCAACTGTGTGTTAAATAATTACTATTACTTTTGTTAGAAAGGCTCTGGGCTGTCAAGAGCTACCTGCTCACAGATATAGGGATTATTTCATCATCATCACATGTCAAGAGCTACCTGCTCACAGCTACATGCTATACATACCCTGAAGCAAATCTTTTCTCAGCACAACCATCTAATGCAACATTGCCAACAGCATTTATAGAAGCAGGAAGACTTTCTGATGGTGGATCTTTTTCACTGGCTGACCGTTTCAGCGTTCTCTTCATCTCCATCTTCTCAAACTCCTCTCTGGATCTGTCATCAAAAATTAACATTAAATCAAATCAATATAACTGCAAGTGAATTGTTATGAAAAAATTCTTGATTAGGAACAAGCCTCACAGCACTGGGGGCATTCCCATATATGCTCTGCTTGCCGTTCCGTCAGCCATCTAAAAGTGTATAAGCTCAGTGTCCCAGTCAGTTGCTGATTGCACGTTCATCTGATCTTTCCGAAGAGGGAGCGCTTTCTCCCTTCACCTGTAGTCACTCCCATTTCTACCATTCTCTGAATTTGTACATTGTCACGTTCGACTTCCTCCTTGTCTTCTCGTAGGGTATCCATGACTGCTCTAATCAACTCAATCCTGTCTCTTTTTATCTCGGTGCCGTTCACCAAAGCTTTACCAGCCAACACATTGGTTTTTTCGTTTCCCCTGACCCCAGCATGACCAGGACATGTAATGCTCTGTGCATGGTCGAGAAGAGTGACCCATTCAGTTCTGATCATACATTTTTCAATCTTGCTGTTATGAATAAAAGTTATCACAAGGGAACACCTGACAAGTCTATAGGTGCCCTAATCCCTGTCTCAATAAATCCATCAGTGAAGTGCTTGCAGTGCACGGAACATGACACTACAAGAAGCTGAGCAGCTTGCACAGAACCGAGAGGCTTACAGGGTGGCAGTGAGGACAACATTCTGTAAAGCACATGTCACATAGAGAGATATATATACATTTACGCATGTTTATACCCCAAAAACCAGGTGATATGAAATAACTGTAATCGTTTTGGAACCAGCATGTCTAACACCATCTTCACCAGGTGCCATGCCGGCTGGCGTAGGCAGTCATGGCTCTCCACAGCTCTCTGTCCACAGTATTCTGTATCAAAGTCGTTGTTTCTTTGCCGTGCCAGGTTGTCAAACTGTCTAATATTTTCTCATGTTGTCGCCCTGTCTCTGTTGCCTTCAATTTTGCCTGTTGTGACTATGTTCTCTAAACCTGCCTGTCTCATGAAGTGGCCACAAAAAAAAGAAGATTGCCTTTTTTCTTATATTGTTGATTGAGGCCTGTTTCGCATTTGTCTCTTTCAACATCTCTACATTAGATTTTCTGGCAGTCCATGGTATTCTCAGCATTCTTCTGTAGAACTACATCTCTGTTGCCTCTAATTTCCCACTTTTCAATTTGTTTATTGTCCAAGACTCGCACCCATATGTTAGTATAGAGGTTATATAGCACTGCAGAACTCTCTTTCTCACCTCTAATGACAAGGTCATATTACACAGTATATTTTTCATTTTTCTGAATGTTGTTTTTAACTGTTCTATTCTGCATCTTATTTCTGTTGAACTTCTTCCATCTGCTGTAATCATTGTACCTAAATATTTGAATTGGTGGACCTCAGGTCTAACATACCTCACCTCAATCATGTTTTACCCTCTCTGAGCAAGAGGCTCTTCTCACGGCACTGCACACAGCATAGGGAGTCTTGATCCGGGGAAACCTTCCCTTTGCATAAAAGGGTAAAAAAGCTCCACTGCTCATAATTACATTGGGTGGGTGGAGGGTGTCAAATATAACAATCTTCTAACAATCCTAGCAGCAAAATAGGAGAAAAAAAACATACCCAAAACTTCTGCCATGCCTGTCAGCATTTCTGGCTGCGAGCCTCTCTCTGGAAGGTTGTATAAATCCTTCCTTAATCAGCTCCTGATATTTTTGCCCTCGGTTGGCGCGCCTTGATTTCCTCACTGGCTGGATACCAGTGTCCTCGTTGATGTCAGAATGATCACATGATTCTATCGTAACTGCTGACCACTGATTCTGGAAGCAGGCATCTGTAAGAGAGAAACAGGGGATCGTGAATCAAATATAACACATTTTAGTTCATATAACTTTATTTTTTATATGAAGTGCGTCGTCTTCATCCGTTCTCAAACTGCTGCATACTGGCAGGATGCACTTCGGAGAATAGAATGCATTGTGTCATAATTTACAGCCTGACTGCGATATCTGCACTTTTGACCTGGCACATCCAACTTCAGTATGACCAATGGATCTTTTCAACTATCTGTGAGGTGGGACATCCAACTCCATTCTCAAAACCCCCTTAGTCTTCTCTTATGACATACGTGGCAGGGTAAAGTGTCGCTATTCTATGCTTCAATTTTTCGGCCAAGTGATATGATATTAAATTATGTGTCTAACAATAAAATGTCAGAGAATATTTGAGAAACTGGCAAAGGAGACACAGAGAATATTAGAGAAACTGGCAAAGGAGACACAGAGAATATTAGAGAAACTGGCAAAGGAGACACAGAGAATATTAGAGAAACTGGCAAAGGAGACACAGAGAATATTAGAGAAACTGGCACAGGAGACACAGAGAATATTAGAGAAACTGGCAAAGGAGACACAGAGAATATTAGAGAAACTGGCAAAGGAGACAATAGCACAGATAGAAATTGATACTAACAATGATAGGCAATTATATCGCTGTGTGTTGCTGGGGCCTTAAGAACAAAGCAAGAATAGCAGCACTGTGAGCTGCCATGAATGTAGTAAGAAACAAATAAGGTTAGGGTGTGGAGTTGGCTTTTCTACCCATTGTGTCAGGGCCCAAAAGGTCATACTTAACACAGATGTGTCAGCCAAAGAAGCCCAGATATCACAGTAAAGCTGTAAACTGCAACACAATATATTCTGTTCTCCAGAAACACATCTTGCTAACTGGCAGAAATATGAGAAATAATTCATAGGAAGAATATTTCCATGTTATCATTAATAAAAATCTAAATGAGGATAAATTGTAATAATGCTAATGTGGCAAACGGGGTTCTAGACAATGTGGTAATCGGGGTCTAGGTTTCTAGTTCAGGGTGCAAAGAATATGACCTGTGTGTCACCAGGGCCCGATACAGCAGCAAAAAGAAGACATGTTTTAGTAGAACAATGGTAGAATGCACTATGGATTCAAAAGTACATGCTCTGATAAGTGAGAGTTCTTTGGACAGTGATATTATTGTATGCACGGGCATATATGTGGTTCGGATTGTTCGCTGTGTTTGTGCATTCACTTTTCAATGCAAAAAAGTGTATTGGGGAAGAAAGTGGTGCCTTCTATACAACCACTAGCAGTATGATGATGATGATGAGGCGATGAACAGGGTGATGATGATGAGGCGATGAACAGGGTGATGATGATGGCTGGAGACTCCGTAACGAGATGATGATATAAACCCTTTAGCTGTGAGCTGGTAGCTCTTGACAGTCCATGGTATTTATGAAAAAATCCATGTTCTTCTCAATTGCATAACTGAGGCCACACCCAGACTCATACTGAGGTCAATGCCGAAATCGGATGTGCTAGGCTTACAAGGCGCATAACAGTGGCACAACGTAATCACGCTCCCGGCGGAAATCGCACGGATATCCGTGATGTTATAATGGAGCGAACGCAAAACAAACAAACAAACAATACTGAGGTCACACCAAAAAACATACTGAAGCGACACCCAGAGCTATACTGAGGCCACACCCAGACTCGTATACGGCATCAAAAACATAGATGTGTAAAAGAGATTTATGAATGTGTAAAATAGGTTTATGGATGTGTAAAAGAGGTTTATGGATGTGTAAAAGAGGTTTATGGATGTGTAAAAGAGATTTATGAATGTGTAAAAGAGGTTTATCGATGTATGATTAGTCTCTGAAGGAAAGCAAATACAGTAACAATGAATCCGATATAAATCTTACCATTAGGAGGGCTGGTAGCTTGTCTGCATAATTCCAATTTTCTGGAACTTTCCTCCTTCACCACCTGGCTTGATAAGGTGTTACTGCTGACAGGTGTCAAATTTTTATCATTGGAATTTGGCCGATTCCCATCGTCTGCCGAATACTCTACTTTTCTGCCTGAGCTACAGACCTGTTTTAAAGTAATCACAATATTCATTCACAGTTTGTGCACTAAAAATTACAATATTCATTCACAGTTTGTGCACTAAAAATTACAATATTCATTCACAGTTTGTGCACTAAAAATTACAATATTCATTCACAGTTTGTGCACTAAAAATTACAATATTCATTCACAGTTTGTGCACTAAAAATTACAATATTCATTCACAGTTTGTGCACTAAAAATCACAATGTCTACAAACTAATGTTTCTAAGAGGTGCTAACAAAACCAAACCAACGTCCAAGAATTCTGTCTGCTAAACACCATATAAAGAAGGAAATGATACTTTTACGGCCATGTAAAAAGACATAGAGGAAAGAGTATTGCTGGAAGGGGCAGAGGCAAAGGCCGCTCAAGATATCGTTGGACAAGAGATACCCAAGAATATGTGCATGTCGCTGGAGAAGGAAGGAAAACTCCTCCAAAACTGAGAATATGCCATCTAGCAATGTTTTCATTTAAGAAATTCACTAAAAATATTCTAAATTGTTTAATAAAACGGCTGTTATCATTAATTTATATAGATTAATCTTCACTATTGTACTCCCCATCGAGGCCAACTGAAGTGGAGATGGGGGGCTTTGTCCAGCCAACAAAGATTGGAAACTACGATCGGTCAGGACATCCCCTATATCGAGCAGGACCAGTCCTGCCCGGCGCACCAGTAACTTGTCACGATAATGGCACACGCAACACTTCTAGAAAATGACATCGCACAACACTTCTATAAAATGACATCACACAACACTTCTAGAAAATGACATCACACAACACTTCTAGAAAATGACATCACACAACACTTCTAGAAAATGACAACACACTTCTAGAAAATGACATCACACTTCTAGAAAATGACATCACACTTCTAGAAAATGACATCACACAACACTTCTAGAAAATGACATCACACTTCTAGAAAATGACATCACACAACACTTCTAGAAAATGACATCACACTTCTAGAAAATGACATCACACTTCTAGAAAATGACATCACACTTCTAGAAAATGACATCACACAACACTTCTAGAAAATGACATCACACTTCTAGAAAATGACATCACACAACACTTCTAGAAAATGACATCACACAACACTTTCTCATTCTTCCATATGGTATCCAATCTGGACAATCCAAGGCTCTTCCATATGGTATATAATGGATTCTCAAATTTAGCCTTAGTGATTCCATATTGGGCCAGCTATATGAGGGAACATGGATATAGGGCCAACCATATGAGGGAACTGGTACAACACACTCATCACCAACATCAAAGCTAATCATAATTAAACTTGCACAACCTCAAAGCTTATCAGTCAAACTTGCGTGACAATAGCGAAACAGACACCGACTTCTGAGTCAGAAATACGTTGGACAGGTCACATAGTATGTATATCACGTCTTCATCTACCAATCTACCAAAGATGCTCCTCTATGGGAAGATAAAGAGAATGTGCTCACAAGATTGCCAAAATAATCATTACAGGGACTCACTAAAATTATTTGGCACAGATCAGAGCTACGTGTTTCTCAGTAATCACAAATGGTAGAGAATAATGTTGGAAAAAATGAAGATATGCAATAGCAAAAAATCTGGAGGGGAAGCCTGAGGCAGCCGATGGAATCTCCTGCAATTCTGCTTGATTCCAGGCATATCAGCTTTGCATTTCCCTCAGACTTCATCAATGGTTAGTGCAAAATGAGCAGGGAACTTTCTCCAGACAAGCACACCCCGAGCTTAGCAATAACGGATGTGTTTCTTCTTAATGCTAAATGAGCATCTGCAAAACGCAAAAGGCCATACATATCAACTTATAAATGGGGACATAACTCTTAACTGAGTTTCATAAAGTTGATGCAACAAACTGTCATCATTTGTACTGGATAAACAATAATTAGACGTTTTCAGCCACACCTTGGTTATATTTTTACACAATGTCTTCTCACTAATAACACACTAGTTTTGTTTCTGTGTTCTGAATCGGCGATGACAAACTATTCTACCGAAAACTTCGCTGGACAGATTACGATTGCTCATCATATTTTCTTTTCTTTCTTGGCCATGCATATGTAAATAAAGTAATAGGTTGACCCAGCCGAAGGAAATGGGTACCAGATCTTGGTCATCGGTGCAGAATGAAAATATGAGGATAAGAGTGAGTACCAACTTCTACATGGAATGAGAACTGAAGTGGATATGACCTCAGTGTGAGAACTGAAGTGGATACGACCTCAGTGTGAGAACTGAAGTGGATACGACCTCAGTGTGAGAACTGAAGTGGATACGACCTCAGTGTGAGAACTGAAGTGGATATGACCTCAGTGTGAGAACTGAAGTGGATACGACCTCAGTGTGAGAACTGAAGTGGATATGACCTCAGTGTGAGAACTGAAGTGGATACGACCTCAGTGTGAGAACTGAAGTGGATACGACCTCAGTGTGAGAACTGAAGTGGATACGACCTCAGTGAACAACACACCATAAATTCTTAGTCTTTATTCATTCTCAAACTCCCACAGGTTAGCAGAAAGCTATCTGGAGAACGGAATGTGTTGCGTCATGATTTTTCAGCTTAACCCTATATGGGATGGGACAGCAAACTTCACTCCATAACCTCATTAGTCACCTCTTTCGACATGCATGGAAGGTAAACAGTGTTGCAACTCTTTGCTCCCCTTTCATGCTCTGGGAACACATGGGAGAAACCATCAACAGTCCAGTTGTTTTTTTTGTCTTGTAGGACATAATGACTGATTATTTGTGTTACTTCTCAAACCCCCGGCTGCATCTCTTTTTCAGCAAGACACAGGTCAGAGAATGGAAAAGCATTGTGGTATGGTTTTATAATGACCAGACACAACCAACTTTGGCAGTATGACGAATAGAAGCATATCCTGCATAGAAGAGTGTGGCCGAGGCAAGAATGGAGATGAAAGAAAAGCAACAATTACCAAACACAGTCATAGAAAGCAACTAAGGAGGTGTTGGGTGGAGTTCGCTGTAATATCCCGTAACGGGTCAAAGTGACCCAGAAGCCATGCTGAAGTTGGATGTGTCACACCGAAAGGCGCAAATATTGCAGCTAAGCTGTAAACCATGACACAATGCATTTCATTCTCTAGACTACATCCTGTTAACCTACAAAAGCTTGAGAATGAACGCAGAAGAAGAATAATAAAAAAGACAAAAGTACAACTTTAGATTTCTAAAACCTGAAATTTCAGCCAAAGGCAGATGTGCCTGGCCATTGGTGCAAATAAAACAGCGACACAATACATTTCTTTTCTCTGGACTGCACCTTGGTGGAAATCTAGTAGATTTATTGTCCTGATACAAGAGAGATCCAGCGGAATTTTGAGAATGAGCGAAGTAGAGGAAAACTGTCAATTTAAAATGAACACGCTACTCACCTCGTTTATTAGCTTCCCAACCAAACTATCTGCAGCCTTCTGTTCCACCGTGACTTGTTCTCCAGTATTCTCCTTCTTTAAGTCTGCACCACATGTTCCAAAATCACAATGTGGCTCAGTCTTGATTTCTGTAAGCGAACATTTTTTTCTCACACCATCGGCACTCGTAAAATTTCTGAACATCTGCGTTCCCATAAACTGTTTGTCTCCAGAAAAATCTGTCTTGCAAAACTGTTCAACAATGCGGTCCACAATTTTTTTACCACAAGCTGTGATTTGGTTCATAGCCTGTTTATTACCGAGGACCTCACCATCATTACCAACTCGATCTAACCTTTCAATGTCACAATGCTGGTGATTCAAAAAGAATTTTTTATCTTGATGTTGATTAGCTAAACCACAAACACTATCTAGTTCTAATTTTACGTTGCTTTTTTCAAAATCAGTTTGCAGATTATCCGGATCTCGTTTCATATTCTGCTGATTCTGTGCTAACTGCATTATAAGCTTAGTGTGGCCGCTAACACTTTGCAACTCAGAGTTTTGTGTATGATTTGGCATATCTACCAATGAATACGGGGGCTGATTTAATAAATGCAGATCTTGTTGAGAGCAATGAATTGAAGATTCATTTTTAGCGGATATTTTTAAAACAGCAGTTTCGTAACACCTGGAGTTTAAACTGGTATTGTCAATGAGACTCTTCATTTTTGAAAATTCAGTTTTTGCTTCTATGTTTTGGTTTGCATCTGTTTCTACTTGTGATCTCTTCCCGATATTAACGAAACCGTCTTTTATGAGAACACGATTTGCGTCTGATTCTTTTATTTGCTGTTGAGTCGGATTATCTTTCAGCATTGCTTCAGTAAGCATTCGCTCTGTCCATTTCTTCTTTAGCTTTCCTTTACTGAAAGTCTGAGACTGATTGGTGGATGAAATTCTTACAGCTGAATTTCCACGTTCAGTTGTATTGAGATTATGCGTCTGCAAGTAAAATAGGCCATATTTGTCTATATCTACCGAAGATGCCATTTTTTGATGTGAAGAGCTCTGATCCGTTGTTTTATATGCGTCACGTGTTAAGCTCTTGTTTAAGTCCTGGGGTTTATCGTCGCACTTATTTGGCGGTGAAGCCAATCTGTGAGCAGCATTCGATAAAATCCAAGGAAATTTAGTAGACGATACATCAGGATTATTGAGGATGGAAGCTATTCTACCTTCGCTAAGAATGGATGAAAAAGACGGAGTATCAAGTGTCAGTGAGCAAGTTCTTGAGATTGGTCTTGATTCACTGGAAGTGTTAGTATCACTAGCAGACACAAACCTGGTCATAGAATTCTGCGTGTTCTTGTTACCCGACCTCTTATCATCAGAATGATCTGTCATCCATCCTTGTCTTGATGGACAAAATTCAGATGAAGAAGGGGAGAGTGCTCCAACCTTAGACTTTGCTTTTCTATGTTCCTGCACGTTTTGCAATTCTAAGCTGCCGATTCTCTCAGATTTACCATCCATTTCTTGACTGCTGGTTTCTGATGCTGCTCCAGAATACAGTGGAACAGATGATGTGTGCTGGAGTTGTTTACACAAAAGAGGTGATTTTTCCCTTTCCTGCCAAAAGTTCGACCTCAATAATCCTGCAGTCCCAACATTCAGTGGTTCTTGTAGTTGCAAATGTGTTGCTGTTGCAGTCACAACATTCCGTTGTTCTTGTAGTTGCAGAGGTGTTGCCGCCTGGTTTGTTTCTTTGTTTTTATGTGACTGATGGTAAAGATGATTCCCTTCTATGCCCATTTGGACATTTCGTGATGACACCTCTGAGGATAATGCACAATTTTTGCTTGCAGATTCAGAGCACAGTTGAAAACTTCCATGAGCTAGGTCATGACACTGACGATTCTCACATTTTGGTTCTACAGAAAATGAGTCTTCTGATTTGGTCATTTCTGGTGAAAATACTGATGAATCTCCATCGTCAACTCCGTCTATAAAAGGACCAGAGGGTGATGGGATAGATTCTGTAGCAGATGACGAGAGTTTCCGTCTTGGCGTTGATTTGTACTTTTCCAATGGTAAATACTTATCTTCGCTGTAAATTGTTGATCCTGCTGAAGTACATCGAAGTTTCTGTGAACTGGAATTCTGTAGCAATATATTGTCTTCTCTACCGCTACTGTCATTGGGGGTGTCATATCCAGCGTCTGCCTCAGTCAAACTCCAGTGACGGACACGCTTCTTTGGAGGTGGCATTGGTGGATTAGTGGAGTATGCAATGGATAATGAAGATGGAGGTCTGGTTTGAGTTAGCAGATGCAGATCCGAATGATGGGATAAAGATTTGCTGTTGTCAATGGATCCACGAAGTTCACTGGTACACATCTGATGATTAAAAGAAAAGTATAAAATAATGACATTTCATATCGGGATAAAATGCAACTTCTACATTTATTCTCAAACTCCAGTACATTAGCAGGACATAGTCCAGAGAATGGAATGCGAAGCATCATGGTTTACAACTAAGTTGTGCACTTTGACCAGTAAATTCTACTTCAACATGGGTAACTGTAACCTATCAAGAGGCTGGACAGCCATCTGTAACAAACTAACTGTAACCCATCAAGAGGCTGGACAGCCATCTGTAACAAACTAACTGTAACCCATCAAGAGGCTGGACAGCCATCTGTAACAAACTATGTGGCAGAACAGCCAACTTTGCCCCTAAACTTTCTTAGTCTTTTCTTGAGATATGACTTACATTGCAGGTAGCTGTGTTGCTATCCTCTGTTACCCTTTGTGGGCCCCAACAACACAAAGGCATCTTCTGCATTCATTTTCAAACTCTTAAGATTAGAAATATGAAGTTCAGAACAGAATATCTGTGTCACAGTTTACAGCTTGGCCAAAATGGCCACATCTTTCAGTTCGGCACATGCAAGCTCATCATGGCTACTGCATCATTTTGGCTTATGTTTTATACCTTCTGATTAGGCGGCTACTACTCAAAGCACAGGGATCATTCTCAAACTCTTATAGATTAGCAGGATGCATGCAGTCCGGAGAACAGAATGCATTTTGTCATGGTTTACAGCACCACAATGACATCTATGCTTGTCACCCGACAATCTCCTTAGTCACTTCTTATGACATGCATGGAAAGTAAACAGTATTGCTATTCTTTGCTTCCCTTCTCAGTCCCTGGTAACACACTTTACTCATATAAAACAAAAAATATTTCAAGTTATTAACTTCTAGTTTCTGTCTATTTGCCTAGATATTAACTGGAGTTACGAAACCGGAAAATTATAATTCACTGAACGAATATAACCTGCATGAGCGCTGGTTAACTTTCAAATACTAACCTCCGCAAGCTGAAGCAAAGCTGAATTGGAAACTGCAGACTGTTCACTTGAATTGGTGGCCATAACCACTGGCGGTAATGAAAATGCAGCAGGTGATGTTCTTGCCACAATTGAAGGTGCCGATGATGAGCTCCGACTCTCGCACGTTTCTTTATCCGCCATCAATAAGAGGTTCAACCCACCCATCTTTTCCGGATCTGATAATATAAACAAAATGATATTACATATGCAATAATCTCTACATGAAACTAGTAAAATAATATCAAACAATGTTCGTCCGTCGTAGTCGACAATTACCATACAACTCAATTGGGGTGATAATGATTGCTCGGTGTGTCTGGTTCTGACTAATGAGTCCTATGCTAGCCTAGAATTTTCTACTGCACTTTGAGCATGTGTGGGAGGTGTCACAGGATACTGAGCAGAACTTGACTTTCTTCTAGCACGTTTTTGTATTCAAGTATGCTGGAGTAAAATCCCAAATTATAGCAAAAATTAGAAACAGACAATCAAGATTTTTAGGGCATGTAATAAAAAAAAGTACAACTTGAACATTTAGTAACCACAGGAAAGATCAAGGACAGCCGAGACAGAGGAAGACAAAGAGAGAAATTTCTGAATGGGTAGTCACTGTGGCACAAAAATTATTCCCCAACTGAAATTAATAATACAAATATTTTTTAAACAATCACTTTTCTCTTGCTATTTTAAATTTCCTGTTTCCAGTCTGCGGATAATATACTCAAGTTTTGTTTTTACTTTTAAAACTTATTTTCACATTTACCGAGCAGTGAGATAAGAGGGCAGAAGCATGATAGCCTGTCACTCGGCATGGCACTTGATTATTTTTTTTCTCCAGAAACAAGGTGCCAGAAAGCAAACACAGTGACGTACCAACTTTCACCATTACTTGACACAAAGATCAAGACGGAAATAAAAAGACAGACAATTTCTACAATATACCAAGACTTTGCTACCAATGCCAAATATTATCTTTCACAGTCTCGCAGCAAAAGAAAATCGTTACATGTCTGTCTCGCAGCTGAGGAAAATCGTTACATGTGAAATGAAGTGTCTGAGAAAAGCTGCAATAGTTACTAAACTAGATGAAATAAGAAATGAAGAAATTAGGAAAAGAGTTGGTATAATATCATGTATCGAACATATTGAGAGACAGCAAGTAAAATGATTCGGTCACCTTATGAGAATGAAGCCAAACCAAATACCAATAAGAGCATATAATACAAGAATATCCAGATATAGAGACAAAGATAGATCAAGAAAACGGTGGATAGAAAACATCAAGATAGCCTTGAACAAACACGGGATCAACACTACCAAGACCTTGGATCGACAGCTGAGTTTCCTAACCCCTACACTTAACAGCAAGTGTGGATACTATCATCCATTATTCACCTGGGGATAGACAAGTGTGGATACTATCGTCCATCATTCACCTGGGAATAAGACAATAATCTGCCCCACCGTCACACATTTACTGCATAAAACTGAAACCATTACCTGCTAGTTTTCCTGGAATGATACTTCCATCTGTGTGCATGTCCGCTACATTCTTGATAACTCTGGAGTTCGTCGGCTTGTTGATCATTTTGCTAGTGGAGCACTGTGACTTATCGGCACTGTGCCACTTGTAGTTTGGATTGGCTTTCATAAAGGCTTCTTTGTTCTGAAGACACAACAACATCATTCTAAAAATATTTATCTGACTACAATAAAGAGAAAAAAAAACCTCAAATGTCATACATTAAAAATATTTTTTAAACAATCACTTTTCTCTTGCCGTTTTAAAATTCCTGTTTCCGATCTACGGATGATAGACTCAAGTTTTTGTTTTTACTTTTAAAACTTATTTTCACATTTACCGAGCAGTGAGATAAGAGGGCAGGGTTTTACGGAATCTTGTCTGCAACCTAAACCTGTCAGCACTGAATATTACATCCCGCAGAAGACGGATGTGTCGGGCCATTGGTGCAAATAAAACGGCGACACAACGCATTCCATTCTCTGGACTACATCCTGCTGGAAATATAGTAGGACAGTGGTCTTGCTACAAGGGAGATCCAGCGGGAGTTTGAGAATGAATGCTGAAGAAGAATACTACATCAACATGGACCAAGACATGCACACCGAAACGGACATGATGGATATTGATTTTTTAGTTGAGAATTGTGGTGAAGTCCGAAACGGGAGGATAGTGGGACAGACTTTCTGACATCTTCTTCGTCGTTCTTCAGTCAAGAGTAATCAGGTTACAGCACCAATAGCTTCAATAGATTGTGTGATTCGCTTCAGGTCATCCATGGAACCCCTCAGGTCTAGAAGTAGTGTCCGTCTCATAGGAAATATTTTCTCCCTCTCTTCTTGGTAGAGTTGACTGGCATGAAGAATGTGTTCTACAGTCTCTGGAATCAGTCCACAGGTCTGTCTTGCCAATCTTCAGCTTTTGGAACATGTGACATCTCAGTCTGTTGTGGCCAGTTCGTAGTCTGAAGATGATATTATTAAGTAAACACTACCTTGCATTTCTTCTTCCGCATTCATTCTTAAACTCCCACTATATCTCTCGTGTAGCAAGGCAATGATCCTATTAAATTTCCAGCAGGATTTAGTCCAAAGAACGAAAACTCTCAGTGTCGCAGTTTTATTTATGCCAATGGCCTGACACATCCATCTTCTGCTAATCTAGCATTTGATCATCATCTACTAGTTAGTTTTTTTCTAGTTGTTCATAGTAATTTCATCCCACTTTATAGAAAATCATCTGTTGTCTCTAATTTACCCACTTCCATAGAAAATCATCTCTAATTTACCCACTTCCATAGAAAATCATCTCTAATTTACCCACTTCCATAGAAAATCATCTCTGTTGTCTCTAATTTACCCACTTCTATAAGTACAATAAGTCAGTCATAATCCTGTACTATGACATAAAGTAACTAAGAGAACGGTGAAACTTGAAGCATTCAAAGTATTTATATTGCAATGATTGTTTCTCAAACTCAAACCGGTTAGCAGGAGTAGTCATGAGAACTAAATGTTTTGCGTCAAGATAGTTTATAGAATGGTTCCGATATCTGTACCTTTCAGCCTGACACATCAGACTTCAGAATGGCTTTTGGATCAGTTTGACATATAGGATGGGACAGCTAACTCCCAAACCGTAGTCGATTCTCGCCACATGTATGGCAGGTCACAGTGTTGTTATTCTTTGCTATCCATTCAAGCTTCGATACACGGGTGCAAGTGGCAGTAAATTAAACAAAAGAAATTAAGGAAGCCACAACTAAGAATATAGTTCCAGAACAAGCTTTTAGTCCAAGCAGTTGATGACGAGTTATTGCGACAGGAAGATAAATCAATCAATTCTGCTAACAAATGGCACACAGAAAAATCACAATAGCACAAGATGTTCACAATGCTGGTAGAACAAAGAATGTGAAACAATCTAAGTCAAATTAAACTGTCAAGCATTTCCTACTAGGCTCTTGATGATAAATGGTTTGCATCCATCAGCACAAGGGTCAATGAACCATCTAATTACATGAGACAAGTTCACACAGAGTTTTAGTCGACCCAAGCCCAACATCCTACATAATTTTTCTATCCTGGATACTGAAACCCATGAACATCTTTGCCTGTACAGCCCAAAGGGCGCTGCGGATAATAAACCATTACAGCACAGAATCAATGCAATCTTCACACCTGTTAGCAACAATAGGGAGCAAAGAATATTAACAATGCGACATGTAATAGAAAGCAACTAAGATTTAGGGTGGAGTTGAATGTTCTATCCCATAGTCAGCGTCCCAAAAGCCATGCCCAAGTTGGATGTATCAAGTCAAAATGCATAGATATCGCAGTCAAGCTGGTAACCATAACACAACACAGTCTGTTTTCTTGACCACATCGTACTCACCAGAACAAGTTTTAGAATGAAGAAAGAGGAAGGAAACGTGTTACAGACTAGAGGTGTACACCAGAATCGGAGACATGCAGAAACCGGATGTGAAACATCTACACTGCGGTACTTACTACAGCACAACATATTCACATTCCCCGGATCAAATCACATGAAAAATCACGATGGTTCTTATTTCTCTCTTCTTAAAATAGGTCTTCTTCTTGTGGTCCATGGTGTGTATTGTTAGTTATCATGTGCCTTTCCGCTAGCTTCTATTTCGTGTGCTAAAGAAGTGCAGGTCTTCTGAAGTTGACTTAGTGATCCATACAGTAAGTTGGTGACTATTACATGTGTAAGTAGATATTTTTTCTTGGCAGTTGAAAGTAAGGGCAGTCAATAAGGAGGTGTTCCACTGTTCATTGGGATGAGAGCAGTGTCTACAAGTGGGCACTTGCTGGGGTTTGATACGGTTTAAATGGCTATCGATCCTTGCATGTCCTGTTTGAAACTGAAAGATAAGGGATTGGTTTCTCTTGCAGATTTTGTTTATGTTGTCACTGTCTTTTGGCCGTGCCATTTAACTAAATACATTTCAACCGACCACTCGGCCCATTTGTTCAGCCAGATTTCCCTGGTGTTGTTTCTGAAAAGGCTTGACTGTTGCCATACTACAAGGTCTTTGCTTTTATTGTTTTGAGGTGCCTCTTGTTTTGAGGTGCCTATTTTTTTTCAAGTCTGTCCGCTACTTCAATTACATTCTTCTATTAAAAACCAAATTTCTGTTTTCTGAATATCATTTTTCACTGTTCTGCTGAGCATCCACGATTCACTTCCATACATAAGAATTAGTTGTATAGAACTTCTACGAACTCTCTTTCTCACCCCAACAGACAAAGATATATTACAGATGTCGTAGCTCTCAATGCTTGTCGATCAACAGCCAGTTGTTCGAGATCATTCATTTTCATACCATCTGTTGTAATTTCTTTTTACGATAGTTCTTTCAGTGTTGTTTTTGGTCTTCCCCTTTTTCTCTTGCCACTCGGTGACCAGACGTCATATTCTATCTTCATTCATTCCGAGTGACTGATGTATTCCCAACGCCTTTTTCTAATAATGTCTGTGATGTGTTCTTGTTTTGTCTCTTCTCTTAGTGTCTCGAATGACAATAAGGCTTTCCAGTTTGTGTTTTTCCAGAGACATTTGTTTTCAAAGGCATTTAGTTTGCTTTCTAAAGATGTAGTTGATTTTCTGTGATTCAAACTAAGCCCCTAAATATGTCTGTTATCTGTAATTTTAGTCGCCTCGATACATATTATTCCTTTGTAGTTCATACAGAGGCCCATACAGCTTTGATGTTAGTCTCGTTTCTATGGGCAAGTGAGTTTATCTCAGCTTTACTCAGGACATTCTTGAAGTATGTGCTCTGCAGTCTGCGCTGCATGTCCATGTGACTGCGGAGTCAGCTGTGTCCTGGTTCCGAGACGTAGAATTGTAACTTATTCTGATAATTTCATGTGATAGCCATATTGAGCTGATGCTTGTGGCTTTCTGATTCTTCTTCTTCTTCTTTCGTTCACTTGAAACATGTCTATATCTGTAATTCTGTCTCCTTAATAAAACTCACTGTCTTTTGTAGTTCATACAGTGTCCCATATAGACTTTTTATAGATACATACATGTTTCCATTGTGTTTTGTGCGTGGCATCCTGATTATCTGTGCGCCTTTTGGCTGGATGCCTCCGTCTTCAGCACTCTGCTTACTTGGGCAGGACTATGGTCCTGCACGAATGGGACTGCCCGACCAGTCTTAGTTTCCAGCCCCTGATGGCTGAACTAAGCCCCATCACCACTACACGGTGCTGGCCTTGATGGGGGCTTTCTGATTGATTTGATCCTTTCTTTCTGATAGTAAGTGGCTGTTCTGTATATCTGGTCATTGGTAGTATCCTCAATAGCAGTCTGATATCTCATTTCCTGGTATTTCACAGTGAGATGGCATCTGATGCATAGCTACCTTATGTTGGTTACACAGTTCCCTAGTGTTTGTAATTCTGGTATTTTTTCAGATTGAAGAGCTTGGAGTTCCGATCTTGGATCTGCCAAAACCACCAAAGTGTGGACCAAGATTTGAGCTGTTCGTCGCAAGACAGTCACCATAATTTTCATGGCCGACGAATATCCATAGGACTGCACAGGTGTCTCCGCACAGAATTCAACATGGAACAGAGGAGCAGGTGTGCACACAGAGTACTAAAACAGTGCTAGAGATATGATCAGAGAGCCAACTGGAAATTTCTGTAATAACTATTAGTCCAGCTCTATTGTTGTATGGTACAGTGCTCATCGGTGATGGTCAAGGTACTAGGTTCGAATTCAGCCGCAGGTAACTGTGAACCCAGACCATTTAGAAAGCAATGGCAAAGTACTGAGCATATTTATATTGCCTAGAAAATCACTACAGCAACAAAATGCTGGGTTGATGACTACATAACAGGAGTCACAACCTTTTCTTTTTTTTTAAAACTATGATGCAGAAATTTGGGCAATCATGGTTGCAAATGAAAAAAAATCAGGCTGGCTAATTTAGAATAAGCGCGGAAGAAGAAAACACACAAATTGTACCTGTTTTGCCAGATTGGTATAAATCTTTTTCTCTTCTCCCAAGTTGGCCCACAAGTCTCCCAGAACTCGGGTTACGCTCCTGTTATCCATATCTGGATTTTTCTCTCTAACAAAGCCTCGATGCCGTTTGCAGAAAATTAGAAATGCATTCATTGGTCTCCGAACCTCCTTCTTCTCCCCTCCATCCATTTTCTTACAATCCAGTTCAAACTATAAACGACCTGCAATGTAATAAAATAATTGAATCACCTAACACGGAACAAGAGTTCTTCCGTCTCTGCGCTCATTCTCAAACTCCTTTTGGTCATGGCTTAGATTGGCTTCAACATCGGAGCCTTTCAACCCGACACATCAGACTTTAGCATATTATTTGGTCCAATCCAAAAGATGAGACAGCAAGTCCCCACCGGCAAAATCTCCTTAGTCAGCTCTTACGACACGTATGGCAGATCCAGGGATGCTGGCCTTTGCTCCCCTTTCAGGCCCCGATAACACAATGACGGAACATGAGATTATGTTCAGCAGTTACAATCCTATTTAGTATTGGTAGACATCAACCAATAATTTTTTGGTTGCAGTGATTTTCTAGGCAATATAAATATGTTCAGTAGTTTGCCATTGCTTTCTGAACAGTCTGGATGCACAATTGACTGTGGCGGGATCTGGCAGTTGCAATCAATTACAGAAGATGTCGGAGGTCTGATGCAAGCAGCTTTTAATATTAAGACGGGAGTTGAGGAAATTACCAACAGTATACACTTCTGAAACAAGCACAGATGAAGAATGAAGAGAGATAAACGATTAATGTTTTCCCTCATATGATTCTTGGATCATTCATATGTTCTAAAGTCCTAAGAATATCATGGACAGAAATATGAACCAAAGTAGACTTCCGCAAAGACCTGAACATAAAAGAAGACTGACTGACTCCTCACAAATATAAAACAACGCAAGTTAATATATTTCAGACGTAAGAAGACACTGATTTAGAAAGATTAATCATGGAAAGAGAACAAGAGGCATATCAAAACTATGATGAATAAAGGATATCGAAGACCGTATGAACAAGACACTGGAAGAGGTTGGGGCAGATTGCACAGAACTGAGAGGCTTACAGAGTAGCAGTGAGGACAACGTTCTGTAAAGGACACGTCACATAGGTAGATGTTTATTCTCAAACTCATTGCCTGTTACCAGGATGTAGTCCAGAGAATAGAATGTTTTGTGTCATGGCTTACAGCTTGGTAGTGATATCTGCAACTATTGGCCCAACATATTCAACTGAAGCATGACAATTTTTTGGTTACTTTGACCTAAGGAATGTAATAGCCAACTCCCATTCCCAGACTTCCTCCTCGTTGCTTGTCTATCACAAGTGATGGCCATTTTTTATACAACACTTTATGAAATTCAGTGTTGTTTGTCACAAACCCCATGAACTGCGAACACCTTAGCTATTACCTCCTATGTGATGTGGGATGGTTTTTCTGAGCTTTCTTTCATACCCAGGAGACTTCAGCTATCAGCTTAATACAATGCATATTGGAGGAGCTTTCTACTAGGAGGAGGCACAGTTCAGAGTTTTGACCTTGTCTATGAGTTCATAGATGACTGATAAGAGACCTATGGTGGCCTAAATGATCACTGGATAGATTGGGCTGAGATTGGACTGAGATTGTCACTTTCGAAGGTTTTTGATTGGCTGTTAACTTTCTAGCTAATCTCCATTATTAAGCTCTGCATTTTACTTTTTAGTTTTCACACAATGTTGCACTTTTTTTAAATTGCTAGTGCATTGTCGCTTTGTTTTTAATTGCAGAGTGCAATGTCGCTTTGTTTTTAATTGCAGAGTGCAATGTCACTTTATTTCGTGCAACATCTTCCCATGTGTCATGGTTTATGTCAAAGAATTTCAATGACATCTTTAACGAATTCTTGTAACATTTTGTTTACCGTGACAGCACATGCCCTTTTTCCTCATTACTCTTGGTTAGCAGATAACCAAGATCCCAAATGTACCTCCTTGATGTACTTCATGACAGTTCGGCTAAGAAGGTGAATGAGCTTAACTTGACAATAGATAGACACATAGGTGTCAACTAGTACAGATTTTTCGTAATATTTGAATTTCGGACCCAAAAACACACCCCCTCCCCAATTTTAGAAAGAAAAGGGTTTTTTTAAAGGTCACGATGTTAAATTTCCTAGTAATCATTACTACTGCGCACATTTTTATCTCACACGCCCATATGGAGGGGCACAAAAATTTGTTTAAAATAATTAGGTGGGCATGGGGGGGGGGGGGGGGGGAATTTTTTTGAGGTGCTAAATACGAATGTCTTTATTGAAATACGGGAAAAAAAATGTTCAAAATACGGATTTAAGAAAAAAATAAAGCTATCTATGTAGATACATCAAAGGGTGATCCAAAACATCGTAAATGTAAGTTTGTAAACAAATTCAGAATTCATTCTGTAACAGACCACCATGGACAGTTAAGAAAACTAACGTAGAAATTCTCAGGAAGGCTCAACAAGCCTCAACAAGTCTCAAACAAATAAACAAACTAAAAATGTGAATGATAAAATACTACTTCTACATAAATATATAGCCATATATTTGTTTCCAATTGGGAGAAACGTGGATAATGAAAAAACAACTAGAAGATAGAATGGACACTGTTGAGATGTGGATACAAAAAACTAAAAAGATTCTGACACTGCAAATGGAAAAAAAAACCAAAAAAACTATTAGGGCCTAATTGAAATACAAATTTTTAAAAAGTAATACTTTGGACACATTAAAAGCTATGATACCTTGCTGAAGACCTAATTTGAAGTTAAGAGTCGAGAAGTGAAGAACAAGAAGTAAGCAGAAACACAAGCGAGAGAGAAACATCATGAGATGGGACAGGTCTAACAGAGTACACTACAAGAAAAGAGACAGAAGAGATTGGAAGTCAGTTGCATCTAACCTTCTATGCAAAGACAACATTGATGCTGATATGCACATATGCAAAAAAAAGGCTGTTAAACCTTTTTTTTAAAACATCGGTAAAGTATTTGGACACATTAAAAGACATGACACCTTATTGAAGACCTTACTTGAGGGTAAAGTCAAAGGGAAGCGAGCAAGAGGTAGGCAGAGATACAAGTGGGAGAGTAACATCACACGATGGACAGGTTACAGTCTAGCAGAGTGCACCACCAAGACAAGAGATGGAGATACATTGCAGCCAACCTTCGTTGCGGAGATGGCACTTAATGATGATGAAAGTATTACACCCCCCTCCCCCAATGAGTAAGAGACTTATCAAAGCAGCGAGTGAACACCGCTGAGAGTTAGTCTTCTTTGTATGAAATAACCCTCCGAAGAAACCACCCTATTGCTCATAGGAAGTAAGAGCTAATTAATCATAATTCCTGGGGATCAATACAACAAGTAAAGTCACAGGACTATGATTGTGAGTGAATGATCTACCTTCAAAATATCCAAGACAAGTTACATTATACAGATAAACCAGGTGTAATAATAGTATCCATTGTATTGTTCTACCTAATATTTTCTGATATGCTTTATTGTTAAAAAAAACAACCCCACTAATAACACCAGCAGGTTGTAGATAATGACATCAGTGTCATATACCGTAGGCATATGATAATGATCAACCATGACATGGTCACGGTAACACTAACCAGTGACCTAAGTCAGAAGTGTCAAAAGACTTGTCTACAATACATCACAAGATATTTTAATAAAGTATAATTCAATTAGCCAGTATACTTCAATCCTCATTAAATCCTATGAGACAAACGATATTACGTTTATTACCATACATGATTGCTGTAATTAGGATAGGCTCTATATACTCCATTGTATTACTCATTTATAGGTAAATGGTGAGATAGAGACTAAGTTTAGAAAGGAATGAAGACATGATATTCAAGCCTTGAAGGCAGGATATGCTGTAAACTGAAGCAGTGACAAGACGTGCCTCTGTCTGTCTGCATTCAATAACAAGTTACAACACTTCACGTTTCTTCATGATCTCTTTATCTGTTGTGTGTATCTATCAATCAAATTAAACAACAAGATTTGATCAATTATTGAGAATAATAAAACAAAACCGTGGTGAGATAAAACAGAAAAAGGAGGGTTTGTGACTGACATCTACAACAAGATCTGAAAAGGCTGGCGGCGTTTCTTACTTGTGATTGGCCGACATGCCACCCAGTCAACAAACGGTCGGTCACTGAAACCTTTTCAAAAACGTGATACTTCCATACCCCCAATCGCGGTTTAAACCATAAACCACCAATATTTGATATGGACGGGGGTCATATTACCTTACTAGATCACTTCCAGGATGTTATTTCAGTTATTATTCTTAAATGATCGAGTGGAATCGGTCGAGATAGGTTGTGCACATAATTTTACCAAGGCCATTGAGGGCACGCGATCCCAAATGGCCCGGCGGCTCACGTGTCACCTCTGTCTTCATGTTCGCCCGTTTAAATACAGCAATTTCCTATATTTCACGCGTAAGGTTAGGTCAGAAAGAAAGACAAACGATTTATCTAGAGATATAAAAAACAACTCGTGGATAAATGTATATAATGAACGTGTACACCGTAAAACATACACGGCAGCAGTTATCAGATAGCTCATTATCTATGCACACAGGTTTTGTTGTTCAACAAGTCGACCTGATCGGATCTGGACGTCGGACCGATGGCAGACTCCACATGTTGAAGCGAAAACTTCAATGAAAAGCGATTCAATCGTGCAATCTGCTATGTGGAATAGTACAGATATATCGAAATTCTTACCTTTAGAGCATTAGAGGTGACAAATTGATTTATTCGCTAATACTTTGTCGTTTTTTTGAGATACAGGACCCCCAGTTTAGCCGTCTGTCTACGCCATCAACATCACATATGAACTTGGAAAAAATCTAGGTCAAGGCCGTGTAACAGAAGTTGCATATATTCTTACGCAGTCTAATTTTATTATAATAAAGACACCACTTTCTATCGTAATCATACTTCTCTTATTTGAGCGCAGAATAATTTATTACTAAATGTTAATAATCAAACAAACTGTGAAAGCATGCTAGACCGATTAAAAACAACAAATGTGTAACTTCTACAAAATAGTCCTCGTGTAAGGACACAACCTACTACATTTAGACACTGTCTAAAAATAGACTTGACTGGTTAGGGCGCCGTTTGATTGGTTAATTCCCTGGACAGCTGGCGAGCCCCGAGACCTTATATGAATATGTAGTGTTTACAAACTTTTACAAGTCACATCAATTCAATACTCCAAATTACAATAAATGTAATCAACCTTTAAATTTAAAACAAAACAGAAACAGTGCATCAAGATGAATCTGTATCGTTGTCAAGTTTTGTGTTTTATTGTTATCTGAGAAAACCCGAATTACAAGAAGACAGTAAACAACAACCTTCTAGGTTGTTATTATCCCCCTAACCTTGGTTAGACAATGTTGTCAAATTGTATACCTTGGTACTCTTGTCATTTCTTCTTGAATAGCGATCTTGTTATTATCTTAATCATCTGTGCCTTGCTAAATAATGATAAATCCCCCTCCCCCTTGTAAATTTATGTTGCTTGTTAACTTAAAAGACGTGTTTTTCTCACAAAATATTCTATAATGATCTTCCAATAATATCGCAGCCGTTCCTCGACCTATTTTCCATTGTTTTCCTTGTGTCACAATGCCTTGATCTTGCTTACTGTGTAAACAAGGAATCTTGCGCGTTATCGCTTTATTTAGTCTGCAAAAATGGTATTTTTCTTGCGTTTGTCTTGAATTTTGTTTTGTTACTGATAACACAACTTGTTTTTATACACAAAATAAACCAGTTGTACACATCGCTGCCGTGAGTCAGGTGTAGCTAATGAATGGTGGGTATGTTTACTGAGAACCGGAAAAAGGTTGCTGACAAAATGTTTGTAATCAACTACAACTGTGAAAAGAAAAGACAAAAAGAAATGTCACAGTACTAAATAACGTTGCAAAGTGCAATAACAGACAGCATTACCGTTTCTATGAAAAGGTCTTGTTTAGCAAAGGATATTAAACACATTGATAACTAAAACAGCGTCAAAATAAGGTCATGGTGACTGGATTACAAGAACAGCGACCTATAGGCACTCTGCTATTTGTTTTTTTAGGTTAAAAGTTCTGATATAACCAAATTGGACTAACGTCCGCGGTTGAAAAGAGCGTATCTCGCCAAAAGAGACAACTTTTATTTTACCAGACTAACAGCGGCGATTATTGTAAACACTTTAACTAAGCTGACAGTGAGACTAAGAGAAACACAAACTACTTACAAACCAATGACGTGTCAGCCCTGTGTAGTTTAAATCAACGGTTTCTTATAGGATTGCATGGTACCACGGTTTCTGGCGCACTTCTTGGCCTAGTATCTCTGACTTCATCACCTGTGCTTGCCTGGGCAACACTGGTCCTGCTCAATGTAGGGGATGTCCCGGCCAGTCATAGTTTTTAGTCTCTGTTGGCTCGTGACTTTCATCAGTACTAAATGACATCGCAACCAAACTAAACATGATCTAAAAGGCTAATGTTTTATGATGTCCATACATTTCGTTGGTCAGTTTTGGCCTTTTTTGGCAGTCGTTTCAGTCTGTAAATTTGTTGTAAGATCATGTGATTCCTCTATGAGAACTGTACCACCATCTTCATAGACCTCAGATGGAATGAAATACCGTACATTTCGTTGGTAAGCGAAACTTTCCCGTTCCTGCCTCGTCAGATTGTAAGACAGACTTAGCACATCGATAGGAGAACCTGTGTGTTATATTTATACAATGAGCTACGTTTTATATTCTGTATATATATATATATATTCAAAGAGGGGTAATATTCAAAGGATATTTATGTGTATTTTTTTTCAGAGGCAAGTATTGGTCAACCAACATGAAAACAACACACATCGCAACAATAAATATATGTGGTCTCTGCGACAAAGCAGCAGAATTGATACCATTTATGTCAAAGAAAATTATTTACATCCTATTGATTGCTGATATCAGAAAAAAAGTGGACATATTCAGAAAACCACTCAAAAGTATGTACTAATATAGAGAGGGGTGGATAACAGCATGAAAGCGAAACACGGTGTGGGGTTGTTAATGAACCCGAGCACGGCAAAGTACATTACAAACATAGAATACATCTCAGAGAGGATAATGTAAAATATCCCACAGCATTTATTAATGCCGTAGGGGTGTAAGATATGTTAGCGATCTCACATTTCAGTGGCGCTGCAAATGAGGGCGGTAGCCATCTTCTCTCCCTCGCAGTCTTTGCTGCCCGGATTAATCCGGTACCCATTTAAAGGTTAGGCCGACCCGGGAGCCGTTGTGATCTGAAAAAACATTTCCGCCTCACCTGGGGAATGACCAAGGACAACTTATATGCGAAGCCAATGCGCAAACCACTGCGCTACGAGGCTCCCGCGCAATCAAATAAACAAAAATAAATTCATGAAACAACTACTGCAAGCATCTACTTGACATATGTAAGACAAAACCAAAGGGAGTTGTTTAAAAGTATCAAAGCAATAAGAGTGAGAGAAAAGAGCTACTGTCCTATAACAATTGTTAACGATATTAATGGAATACAACAAGAAAGGCTAGATGGAAAGAATACTTCCAAGAACTATAATATACAAACATCAGAATGGTGTACATACCAACAGCTAACATAACGAACCAGGATAACAAGGTGCCTGCAATTCTATATCAGGAAATAGAGGAAATTCTAACACATAACCAGTGAAATAAATCTCCAGGAGAAGATGGTATACCAAACGAGGCAATAAGTGCATGCGGAGAAACAGGGATCCTCTGGT
The DNA here is from genome assembly GCA_034231615.1 of Meghimatium bilineatum. NCBI lineage: Eukaryota > Metazoa > Mollusca > Gastropoda > Stylommatophora > Philomycidae > Meghimatium > Meghimatium bilineatum. The sequence continues at coordinate 19,924,066 of CM067302.1, forward strand.
TGGCAAGATTATTCATCATAGCATCGACAGAGAGAAAAGTCCCAGCAGATTGGTAAAAGTTATAATTGTTCCAATATGGAAACACAAAGGGAATAAAAAAGAATTGTGAATTATAGAGCCATCTCCCTATTGAGTCATATAGAAAAAATCTACGCAACGATCAAAGAATACAACACAACAGAACCTCAACTGAGCCCCACTCAATTTGGTTTTAGTAGAGGGTATAGCTGCACCGACACACTATTTGTTGTTCGTCCATGACAAGTGATGATGACCATTTGTTACATCCACTTTTGAAAATTCAATTAGAGTTATGTCCTTGATTATGAGTTCGTAGATGGCTAATGAGCCATATTCGAGCTGTAAATGTCCTTGGACAGTTCGGACATGGAATGACGACTGTAGACGGATCTTGGTCTATCCGTGACTTTCTAGCTGCTCTCCGCTGTTGAGCTGCAGCATTTCTCCTCTTTTTTATTTTATATCGCCATGTAGATCTATTTTGTGCAAGTTCTTCCCATGTATCGTGGTCTATTTCAAAGGCTTTCAGTGAGGTCTTTAATGAGTCCTTGTAGCGCTTCTTTTGGCCACCTTGCACCGACGCACTATTCACACTGAGACAACTAAGTGAAAAAAGATATTGAATACAATCAAGATATCAACATTGTATTTATAGACCTGGAAAAGGCATTCGATAGAGTAGATAGGAATATTCTCTGGGAAACATTAAAGAAGTACAACTTTAGCAGTCAGAGAAGAGAAAGAGGAAGACAAAGACATAAATTTATAGATTGGCTGTTACTGTGGCACAAAAAGAATTCACCAACTGAACTTAACACACGAGATAAAGAGTTCCGGAGAAGCATTATCGTCTACGCCACTCGGCAAGGGACTTGATTTATCGATATAACAATTATATTTGCATGAGACGCAAATAGTAACAATATGGGCACAATATATAACAGAACTGTTTGATGACAAACGGAAACCCCCCCCACCCCCCCTTTCCCTACAATACAAAATAATGACGGAACAGTGATACTGTAATCAACACTGCAAGCCCTATCTTTCACGGATATATAGTTAGTCGGCTTTATCATGCAACATAAAGTACAGATCCGTAAATACGTCAGGTGTCGCCAATAAATGAAAAACAAACCAAATAGCCTTTTGTAGTGATGCACAATAAGTTTGTGTTGTGCAGTGTTCTTGTCAATATATCAAGAAAGGCCTATTGTATTAGGGGAGGAGGGGGGGTGTCACCTAAAAAAATTAATAAAAAACAATCCCCTGCAATAATAAAGTATTCAAAACTCACAAGCTGCAATTCCATTTCTTCTTAGGAATAAATACTAGTTTAATTTTCTGTGTCTCACTAAATTCTCATTAAATGATTGAAATCTTCAGTCATACAAACTATATAGTGTCACTATTTTAGCAAAATATTCTTTTTTTTTTAAATCACGAACTGTATCGGAGACGAAATTCATTATTATAACTAAACGTTAAGTTCCACTACTTCTTCACCCCAAGATCGAGATGGAAGTTAAGAGACAAATGATCTACAGTATATTCCTACCAACACTGTGTTACCAGTGCCAAACATGGTCTCTCTCATCTTCACATTACAGAAAGATAGTGACATGTGAGATGAAATGTTTGAGGAAAGCTGCCGGGGTCACCAGGTTCGATAGATTACGAAATGAATATGTCAGGGAAAGAATAGGTATAATATCTTGTACAGATTACATAGAGAGACAGCAGATCACGTGGTTTGGCAACATTATGAGAATACATCACGAAAAGTTACCCGTATAGACATTTAACAAAATGAGATCAGGATACAAAGCCAGAGGAAGACCACGGAAAAGATCAATAGAAAACGTCAGGGACATCCTGAACAAACACGTTCATAGTACAGCCGAGGCCACACATCTGGCTTTAGAACACAAGCTCGAGCTCCAATCACCCTTGCGCTTAACGGCAAGAGTGGATCACAAACCACCTGGGGAAAGACAATAGACAATAAAAAAACCATTAAGTTAATACGTTAATTAAAATTCGTCGTAAGGGATATAACCGTGTAAAATACAAATGATGCTTGAAAAGGGGTAAATGTTATCTATGGGAGGTAATTCATACATACGTAATTACGGAGTTATCTCATGCATCTTGTGCAATCATGTGTGCGCACAAATATCTGGAGCAATAATTTACAGCCTTCAAGAAATATGTTGCTTGAGATTTACAGTTGAGATTTACAAAAATCTGGAGAACATTGACGACATTTTTTGCCCTGGTATAATAAAATTGGTACTGTATTATTGTCTATGTGATTGGCACGATGCAACTAATCAGAAGATGCTTTTGTGTTTGTTTTGCGTTCGCTCCCAAATACTCATCACGAATTGTGTGTGATTTACGTTAGGTGGCGTGAAAGTACGCCGTGTTCCGGTTTAGTGTTATATGCAGAATTAGCACTTCCGATTTCGGCGTGCTTTTAATTCATGTAAGCTTCCATAGCATATGACAGTCTTCCTATCCGTCACCAGACAGCGAGTGTGTATCAACTTAACTAAATTACGGGTTATCATCAACTATGCCCAACGACCTTACGTACCAAAACATGTCCCTTGGTTGCAGTCTCCTAGGAGAAGGTAAGTAGGGATTTGGACTTGGGTCGAATACGTCTATCATGTGCAGGGTGTTCAGCTTCTAGTGGACTTACGTCTAATTCGTAGTCGTAACCTTTGATAACAGTTACCATTTTGTTCCGACATGCCGACATTGTGCTTGAACTAGTTACCGGCACGGCGTGGATGCGAGGGACAACAAAGAAACCTGTCGCACGGGCCAGAGTTGTCCCCTGATTTCGACGTCTGTTTCGGAGGCATTGGACTCGAAACACCATCGATTCGAATGGTTGCTGAAATATAGGGCGGAGCACTTATGGGAATGTCCCATGTGCTGTTAGGCCAGTTTTCTAATCAAGAATCAAGATTGCGTCTAATTATATGTGTTACTGTCCCATGTGCTTCGGATAACGAACCTTTCCTCATTCGTGAACTTAGCTCCGATATAGGAAACACCACACAATAGAGTTGTTTGGGCTTGTTGCCCTCTGATGTTTCGTTTACCGGACCGTGAACACGTCATCTAATTTTGAGCATCTACACGCATTTAAGAGAACAAAGAAACAATTGGCTTCTGATTTTCAACGAGACATACTTTTTCAACGGAATTAAAAGCGTGTACTCAATCTGGGAAAAAGTTCGGTTAATCCATTGGAAATTTCTAGGCACAATATTCCCGTAGGTTGCCATTACTTTCGGGAAGGAATAACCGTTAATCGAGCACCGTAAAGAGAACTCATTCGTTCTGTGAAACATGGACTCTAAGTTCAACAGCGGCAAAGAGAATCAACGCCTTCGAGCTGAAATGCTACAGAAAGATACTTCGAATATCATGGAAGGATAAAATCAGAAACTCAGATATTATAAACACATTGAATATTCCAGAGTGTTGGTTACTAAACACAATAACAAAAAGAAAACTACGCCTGTTTGATCATATAAAGAGACATAACTGTTTAGAAAGACATTTATGGAGGGAAGAGTACATGGAAAGAGGAGAAGGGGCAGACCAAGAAGACGATGGACTGACGACATTAAAGATAACATGAATACATCGCTAGAAAATGCAAGCCACATCGCCCAAGACAGAGAGATGTTCAGAGAGTTCATTGGGAAGACAATGTTCTGGAAGGAATACGTCACATGACTCAAGCTGAATTAATTCTTACAGCTGACGGGAATTGAAACCAGGTCTGTTCTAGCAGCACCGAATCGCTTTGCAACACAAGTAAACAGGTTTTCCGTACTTGACCAACCACATCCCCAAAAAAAGATGTGACCCGTTCAAGACTTTCAGCCTGTGTACTCAAGTCACTGAGAACAGACCAATCGAAACAAGGACTATTACAACATTAAAGAACATCCCGTACAAGTGTTAAGTTTTAAAAAAAGTTTTAAAATCCGTAGAAGATTGACTTCACTGTACTCAATTTCCCATATGTACTCCGTCACTCTCACCCAAGCGGCACGCCGCCTGCCGAGAGTACCACTCATAGCACGTAACTCCGTAGATTCAAGTGATAATCTACAAGGATCTCCGAAAAAAATACACATTATAAACAAGACGACACGAGCCGGAATCGAACCCGTGACCTCTTGAACACAATGCGAACAGCTTAACCACTACTCCAGGGATCACCGAGTATTAAAGTATCTTCAGGAACACAAACACAGAACATTCATATTCGTACACAAGGACCTAAATGCCTTCTTGTAAATATAAATAACATAGAGACAGAACAATGTTGCTTCAAATAATATTTTATACAAGTAAATTCATGTAGGAAGCCTTGTCCAGAGTGATATAACACATCATACGTATCCTGGCCGATGCGACTTACCATTAGTCGCTTGTGCGACCTTAAAACGGATTTCATTTAAATAATAAAAGAAAATTCTCTAAAATAAAAATCTTTCAAAGGTAAACGTTTGTGCAATTTTATTATAGCTTTTAACCGTAAAAATATAAATTGGCGATGTCGTGGTTCATGTAACCCAGCCAAAATGACATTTTATACTCTAAATCCCCCACAAACGGTGTTAACTTTTAATAAAGATAGACAACTGCTCAAATAGTGTTAACTACTAATTCCTTAATTACTTCCCTTGTTATCAATCCTTAAGACTATAACCCCTTCAGGACGTAAAATAACCAATTTGTATGCATCAACGCACCGAGTCTTCCAGCGATTTTTATCTTCAGAGATGTGGGTGAGAAAAAACCCAAGCTGTCTGGTACTTGATGTTTTCTATCTATAATTGTCTTTCTTGTTCTCTGCTTCTCTCTCCATCGACTATTTCCTTGTCTCTGACAAGGGATCCTATCGACATTCATAACCAACCCATGCAAATGTTTATGGTCTCGATGTTGACAGTAAAGGTTGAATCGAACCTCAATACATCTTTATTTTATTTCTATCGTATATATTTGCCTTATGCTTTGTATATTCTTCTTCTTCAACGTTCATTCTCAAACTCCTGCTGGATCTCCCTTGTTGCAGGACTATGATGCAAATAGATTTCAAGCAGGATGTAGTCCAGAGAATGGAAATGCGTTGTGTCACCGTTTTATTTTCGCTAATGGCCCGATACATCCATCGTCGGTAGTATGCTCTGTATATGGCATTCGTAGAATTCGTCTGTAACATGTGTATTGTTTAAGCATGTAACAATAGATGGCAAGAGCAGCAAAGAAATACACAATAGATGTAGTAAAGCAAACCAAGCCCTAGGGCAAATTACACCAATCTTCAGAAACAAAAATGAAGATTTATACACCAAAATAACACTATTCAAAACTATTATTATGCCAACGCTGTGTTATCAATGCCAAACATGGACAACGGCAGCACAAGACAAACGTAAAACTTGTGACAGCTGAAATGGCATGCTTATGAAGAATCCTAGGAATATCGCTAAGAGACAGAGTGAGAAATGAGGACATTAGACAACAAACCCACAGCGCCCCAATCTTGAAATATATTAAGAGACAACAGATCAAATGGTTTGCACACATCAGCAGACTACCATCAGACAGCGTACCACAGCAAGCTATGCTACACAGATACAGAGAAGGCAGACCTAAAGGCCGACCACGAAAACGATGGACCACTGAAATAAAAGAGGCAACAGATTCTACAATATACTCTTATATACTCTGATATATACAATTCAATGTTGGTTATCATATAGCGGGGAAATCACACGGACTTTACTGTTTCTTATCAGAAAACGTACGCAGAAAAAGAAGAAAAAGATATATTGAAATTATATATAAAAAAAGTTATGGAACCTTGAGACCCAACTTTAATATAGAGGTTATATTAAATACACGAGGTTTGGATATGACATTCGCAAACTCACATCTGTAAACTCACATCTGTAAACTCACATCTGTAAACTAATTTCTGTAAACTAATTTCTGTAAACTAATTTCTGTAAACTCGCATACATCTGTAAACTAATATCTGTAAACTCACATCTGTAAACTCACATCTGTAAACTAACATCTGTAAACTCACATCTGTAAACTAATATCTGTAAACTAATATCTGTAAACTCGCATACATCTGTAAACTAATATCTGTAAACTAATATCTGTAAACTAATTTATGTAAACTCGCATACATCTGTAAACTAATATCTGTAAACTAACATCTGTAAACTAACAAATATCTGTAAACTAACATCTGTAAACTAATATCTGTAAACTAACATCTGTAAACTAACATCTGTAAACTAACATCTGTAAACTAACAAATATCTGTAAACTAACATCTGTAAACTAATATCTGTAAACTAACATCTGTAAACTAACATCTGTAAACTAACATCTGTAAACTAAAAGCTGCAATGGTTACCAAACTAGATACAATAAGAAATGAAGAAATTAGGAAAAGAGTTGGTATAATATCATGTATCGAACATATTGAGAGACATCAAGTAAAATGGTTCGGTCACCTTATGAGAATGAAGCCAAACCAAATACCAATAAGAGCATATAATACAAGAATATCCGGGCGTAAAGCCAAAGGTAGACAAAGAAAACGGTGGATAGAAAACATTAAGATAACCTTGAACAAACATGAACTAAATGCAACCTCGGCGACACATCTGGCCTTGAAACGACAGCTTAAGCTACCATCCCTACGCTTAACGGCAATAGTGAATGCGATCAACAATCATTCACCTGGGGAAAGACAATAGACAATAGAAGACTATTATTAACCCATCAATGTACTACGAGCGCCAAACATGGACACCGACAGCACAAGACAAAATTAGTGAAAGTAGAAATGACGCGGCTACCAAGAATAGTTCGAGATAAAATTAAAAACGATAAGACCAGATAACTCAAAAAAACAGCAGTACCAGTATTAGACATCAAGAGACAACAGATTAAGTAGCGTCGCGCTCGTCAAGACTACCAACAGATAGCATGCCACAAATATCCATGACACATAGACATCACGGCTATAAAACATAGGCAGACCATGTAAAAGATTGATCAGAAATCAAAGAAGCCACAGGAAGAAGTTTACAAACAGCACACAAGAAGGCCATCTCCAGAGAACTCTTCTACCCCTTACGCAGCCAGGCACAAAAGGGTCAAATTGTATAGATAGATAGATAGATAGATAGATAGATAGATAGATAGATTAGATAGATATATAGATAGAGATAGATAGATAGATAGATAGATAGATAGATAGATAGATAGATAGATAGATAGATAGATAGATAGATAGATAGATAGATAGATAGATAGATAGATAGATAGATAGATAGATAGATAGGCAGGCAGGATAGAAAATAGTGGAGATCGCGATTCTGGTAACCCAGTCCTCACGAATTACGGAACTAATTGCAAGTATCTGTTGATTTTGGCTCATGTTGTGTGCTGTTTGTGAACTGTTTATGTGTTGTTTTTATATTTACAATAAATTCATTTTATGTTGTCTGATGAACTGTTTGTTTCCTCGTGATTGTCTTTGATGCTGTATGAACTGTTGGTCGGACGTCCTTTCATGTTGTGTGTTGGATGTGTTGTATGTCGACTAGTGACTTCCTTCATGTTGTGTGTTAGACAGCATGTATGTTGTTTGTTGATTTCCTTTCATGTTGTTTTCTAGACTGTTTGTATGTTGTTTGTTGATTTCCTTTCATGTTGTTTTCTAGACTGTTTGTATGTTGTTTGTTGATTTCCTTTCATGTCGAGTTCCTGACTGTATTTTGTTTGTTGATTTTCTTTCATGTTGTGTGCTAGACTGTTTGCTGATTTCCTCTCATGTTAAGTTCCTGACTGTTTGTATTTTGTTTGTTGATTTTCTTTCATGTTGTATGCTAGACTGTTTGTATTTTGTTTGTTGATTTTCTTTCATGTTGTGTGCTAGACTGTTTGTTGATTTCCTTTCATGTTGTGTGCTAGACTGCTTGTATGTTGTCTTTTGATTAATTATGTAAAAGAAAACAAGAAAACTCAAAGCGCATAGAAAACTGAATATCCTGTGCTGGATTGTCCGTAGAAATCCCCCCCCCCCTTTCAGCGAGGCGACACCCAGCCTGTCATGATTACCACTCTTCACACGTAACTCCGTAGCTTCAAGCTATAATACACATAGAGACAAAAATCACTTGCAGACATAACATCGCGACCCGGTATCGAACAGACGACCTAAGCAGAAGTCAATTTCTTAAACCACTATGCCACAGCGATCGATACAGGTAATCATCAAACACGTCCGGCAAATAATCCAAAACAAATAGAAGCCTTGTTTAAGGCTCCATTTCTTTGCCTACAATCATGAATGGAATTCTTGAGAATACATTACAACAGGTGGCAAGTCTCACGGAAAACTGTTCAGTGGTAGCCCTGTATCTGTATAACAAATTGCTTCGGGAACGGAATATTTATCTACTTCAATTCCTGCGTTTGGTCTCAAACTCCCACACGCTAACAGGATGTAGTCCGGGAAAACAGAATGCGTTGTGTCATGGTTTACAGCTTTGCTGCGATATCTGCGCTTTTCGATCTAAAACACCCGACTTCATCATGATTTCTTGGTTGCTTTCACCGTATGAAAGTAATGGGGTAGCCAACTTCACCTCATATCTTCCTTAGTCGCATCTTACTATATGAATGGAATGTACACGGTGTTGACTGTATTATCGTGGAGGAGGGTGGACTGCATTCTTTACATTTTATACAATTATTTTACAAGGAACGGTGGAGGGTGGAAGAAGAATAGGCGAACAAAGAAAACCTGGGTTTATAACATCAAGGAATGGTCGATGCACGGTTTTTCTACACTCTTCCAAATGACCGAGGATAGAGATATTTGGAGGGCTTTTTGTGGCATGTCTCCATAAGAGAAACTCGTTATGCACAATTATGAACAGTTTTGTAGTTACTATTCCCATAAATTACGAGCAACTTGCTCTTTCGTCCTATGTGTAGTAGTGTCATTTCTCAGGTCTTTACTGGGGGGAGGGGGTGAGGGCTATCGACCCCTACCAGGAGCGCCCACAGGTGATAGATAGTGGGAAACATCTATAGATGCCAGCTGCGAATAAGTATCTGGGCAAATAAGCAGTTGTTGACCAAACCGGTGTTGCTGACTACGAGGACGGGGCGAGTTACTAGGCGGCGCTGATATCCCCATTGAATTACCCCATGTGCCCAGTGACTGCAGCATCAAGCGAGTATGAGCCGCTATTAGCTCAGGTTGCTAGAGTGGGGGTCACTGAAACCGCGTCAGGAACGCGCCATTGGGGGGGGGGGGTTGGGTTCAGGGTATGGTTGGGTTGGGGGGGGACACTTAAGCAGGAAAGATTAATAAGTTCAGTAAGACAGCTTTCATAAGAGAGAACACTTAAAGTACAAACAACTACAGCCTCGCAGGTGCCATCAGGAGATGGAAAGACTATGTCAAACATCCCAGACAGAACAACACAACCCAGCCTGCCAAAGACAGAGTGTGTTGGCCAGCGACGGATACTGGGATTCTTCTTTTTCTGCGTTCGTTCTTAAACTCCTGCAGATTAGCAGGATGTAGTCTGGAGAACCGGAATGCGTTGTGTCATGGTTTACAACATTGCTGCGATATCTGCGCATTTGGCCTGACACATCCGACATAAGCATGGCTTTGGGTCACTGTCCTTATATGAGGTGGGACAGCCAACTCCATCCTATAACCTCCTTAGTCGCCTTTTACGACATGCGTGGAAGGTAAACAGTGTTGCTATTCTTTGCTCCCCTTTCGGGCCTCGGCAACACGCAGGCGGATACTGGGATAAATTAGAGCACACACGTTATACAGAAATGTTCGAAACGATGGTCGAGGGCACCTACCTACTAGCAAAATGGTTATTCGGCTTCCCAACTGTAAAACTGCACGCTACGCCACAGATACATACATATATAGATCGATAGATATATTTATAGATAGATTGATACATTTCTAAATAGATAGATTTATGCATATAGCCTAAATTATTCGATAGTTGAATTAATATATGCTTTTATTTATAGATTGTAGATAAATTGATTCAAAGATATAAATAAGTAGATTTATACATAAATAGATAAATGTGTAGGTGTAAAAAAAAATGATTTGTAGATGGATAAATTGGTAGATCTTTGATGACTTTTCTGTGAATAATCGCTAAGCGTTGGAGTGGGGAGGGGGGATTTCACACCATTTGACTAAGTTGAGCCCCATCGCTTTTCTACATCATTGAGTCTATGTCAAATGGTACAGTCAAAGTCCACCGCGGGCGGATGTGTTTGGCCATTGGTGCAAATAAAACGGCGACACAATGTATTTCCATTCTCTGGGCTACATCGTGCTGGAAATTTAGTAGTACCACTGTTCTGCTACAAGAGAAATTCTATGGGAGTTTGAGAATGAACGCTGAAGAAGAAGAACAGACAAAGTGCACAGCTGGGTATCTCTGACGATGGGAGACACTTTTGGTGTCACGGATCAACAAACGCCCGCCTCAAGTTGGACATCCATAAGCTTGGCAACTACAAGCTGGGCAACCACAAGCTGGCAGCCATAAGCTGGGCAATCACAAGCTGGGCAACAACAAGCTGGGCAACCACAAGCTAGCAACCACAAGATGGGCAGCACTAACCTGAACAACCACAAGCTGGCAGCCAGAAACTGGGCAGCACTAACCTGAACAACCACAAGCTGGCAGCCAGAAACTGGGCAACCACAAGCTGGCAGCCATAAACTGAGCAACCACAAGCTGGCAGCCATAAGCTGGGCTACCATAAGCTCGGCAACCACAAGCTATCAACCACAAGCTGGGCAGCACTAAACTGAGCAATCACAAGCTGGCAGCCATAAGCTCGGAAACCACAAGCTCGGCAACCACAAGCTGGACAGCCAAAAACTGAGCAAACACAAGCTCGGCAACCACAAGCTGGACAGCCAAAAACTGAGCAAACACAAGGTGGGCAACCACAAGCTGGACAACCTCAAGCTGGGCAGCCATAGGCTGGGCAAGCAACTACAATCTAGGCAACCACACGCTGGACAACCCCAAGCTGGGCAGCCATAGGCTGGGCAAGCAACCACAAACTGGCAGCCCTTAGTTGGGTGGTAACTGCAAGCTGGGCAACCCCAAGCTGGGCAGCCCTAAGCTGGACAGCTCTAAGCATGGCAATCCTAAGCTGGAAAACCACAAGCTGGGAAACCGCAAGCTTGGCAGCCCTAAGCTGGACAACCAGAAGCTGGGCAGCCCTAAGCTGGACCACCATAAGCTGGGCAGCCATAAGCTTTACAACCACAAGCTAGGCAACAGCAAGCTGGGCCGCTATAAGCTGGACAACTACAAGCTGGACAACCACACGCTGGGCAACCACAAGCTGGGCAACCCCAAGCTGGGCACCTCTGAGCTGGGACAGCCACAAGCTGGGCAATCCCAAGCTAGGCAGTGATATCCTTATGTTGGACAACCGCAAACTGGGCAGCCCCGAGCCAATAAGGTGTTGATCCGTCACAGCCTGTCCGCTTCAATAGGTGATTGGGAGTTAGAACAATCTAAGAAAGGTTGTAAACATACATAACGTCCAGCTGTGTGGCGTTGTAGTACAGCACGTGACTGTGACTGCCAAGGTACCGGGTGTCGAATCCCAACCACGGGTAATTGTGCACTCGGGGCTTATCACAAAGCATTGACAAGCAAACTACTGAGTGTTTGGAAAACACATATTGTTCAGAAAATAACTAGAGTTAAAAAAAAAAGCTGACACCCACTTCGAGAAAATAATATGAATATATATATATATAGATTGATAGTGTTGCGCCTGTGTATTGACGAGGCTGAGAGGGGAGCAAAGAATAGCAACACTGTTTACCTTCCATGCATGACGTAAGAGGCGATTATGGTGGATATGGGATAGAGTTAAGTGTCAAAATGACCCAAAGCCACGCTGAAGTCGGATGTGTCCGACCGAAATGTGTAGATATCGCAGCATTGCTGTAAACCATGACACAATGAATTTTTTTAATCTGGACTACAATGTGCAGGAGTTTGAGAACGAACGCAGAAGAAGAAGAAGAAGCTAGTTGGATCTTTCTGTGCGAAGATCAGTGAGAAGTCTAATTTTGCCACATAATCCACTGCCACATAATCCACTGCCACATAATCCACTGCCACATAATCCACTGCAACATAATCCACTGCCACATAATCCACTGCCACATAATTCACTGCCACATAATCCACTGTCACATAATCCACTGCCACATAATCCACTGCCACATTATCCACTGCCACATTATCCACTGCCACATAATCCACTGCCACATAATCCACTGCCACATAATCCACTGCCATATAATCCACTGCCACATAATCCACTGCAACAAATAGGACAACAATACTGCAATTGTCTGGAAAGACGGGAAGATGCCTACCACTGCGAAATAAATAGAGCGATAAATATTCTTCTTCTGCGTTCGTTCTCAAACTCCTGTAGACTAACAGGATGTAGTCCGGAGAATGGAATGCGTTGTGTCATGGTTTACAGCATTGGTGTGATATCTGCGCCTTTCGGCATGACACTCGACTTCAGCATGCTTTAGGTCACTGACCCTATATGGGATAGAACAGCCAACTCCATTACATAACATCCTTAGTCGCCTCTTACGACATGCATGGAAGACAAACAGTGTTGCCATTCGTTGCTCCCCTCTCAGGCCCGACAACACACGGGTGGAACGATAAATAGATATTTCTTGATAACTTGCATGAATCTTTGTATCGCATCTTTGTATCGCATCATTGTATCGCATCTTTGGTCTACTTTCTCTATTTGGACATGCCAATTAAGCTCGTAACTTAATTGTACAGTGAAGTGAATTAACGTGATCTGTACGGCGCTTGATAATGATGCGATTAATCGTAATAGTTTCCAACCGCACGTGTCTTATCTGGCACAGCTGAGACCACGGACTCTTGTTTATCTCACGCCAGCCACGACCTTTCAACTTTGCCTAGCACTCAAGCACTTGTACTTGCAGATTTCATAAGACAAACCGTTAGGTTGATCACACGAGGCAAAAGCGAGGGGAAAAAAAGAGAGAGGGGACAAGTGAGGCGGAGGTCACATCACAAACTTTGTTTTCTAGTTCTAGACCTGCCTTCTCTCTCTCTCTCTTTCTCTTTCTCTCTCTCTCTTTCTCTTTCTTTCTCTGTTGTAAATCCTGCCATCTGCAGATGTGAGAGAAAACATTATTCTGGGATATACCAGTCCACTCCATGTTCGAGTTGCACTTTCCCTACTTGTACCTTTCCAACCTGCTTCTTCCACTTTGCGTTCGTTCTCAAACTCCGACAGATTATCAGGTAGTATCATGTAGTCTCGAGAGCGGAGTGTTTTATTATCTTTTACAGCATAGATGTAATATCTTCGCATTTCGGCATGACACATCCGACTTCAGCCATGACGGGCTCTAGTAAAGACTTGTTTACAGAAAGTAAACAAGAACTAAACATGAACTAAATGGCTGATTTTTTTATTATTTTGTGAATCTCGTTGGTCGGACTTGTCTTTTTCAGCATGCGACTCCCAAGTATTTAAATAATGACCAACGAAAGCACAACAATGATACAAAACACAACAAATGAAGTCATGTTTATTTCCTGTACATAGGTCTTTTTTATAGAAAAGTTAAAGCTTTGGCCCTAAATGTCGTAATCTCCCTGGCGGTGTGGTTAAGCCGTTCTCTGTGTTGTGAAAAGGTCGTGGGTTTGAGTCTCGGTATCGCCCGTGTGTTGCCCGAAAGGGGAGCAAATAATAGCAACACTGTTTACTTTCCATGTATGTCGTAAGAGGCGATTAAGGAGGTTATGGGATAGAGCTGGCAATCCCATCCCATATAGGGTCAGTGACCCAAAGTCATGCTGAAGTCGGATGTGTCAGACCGAAAGGCGCAGATATCGCAACAATACTGTAAACCATGCCACAGCGCATTTTGATGCCTTGGGATTATCAGTTCTTCTTCTTCTTTAGCGTTCATTCTTCCGCTGGATCTCCCTTGTAGAAGGACCATGGTCCTACTAGAGTTCCAGCAGGATGTAGTCCAGAGAATGGAAATGCATTGTGTCGCTGTTTTACTTTGCGCAAATGGCCCGACACATCCGTCTTCGTCGGGGATTATCATTAGAAGCTACGGAATTACATGCTAGGTGTGGTACTCTCGGTTAACTAGATATTTTTCCTGAGATCCCTTGGATACCGTTTGAAGCGACGGAGTTACGTTCTGAGAGTGGTTCTTTCGACTGGCGTCGTGTCACTGTTGAGAACGACGGTGTACAAGTGGGGGTAACCCGAGTGCAGTAAAGCCAATCCTCTACATCCTGTCAACTGCCATATGTTTTGGTACAGTACACGTAGACGCCACCACACGTTTCATTATTTACCTTGTCTATGTATATTTCATGTTCATCATTTAATAAGTTTAATATATATTTATTAGGGATGGGGTTAGGGTTAGTTATTTAAACCACATTATTCTATCCCAAAGCCTAAAATAAATAAATATTTCAATAATCAAATGATGATCATGAAATTTACAATCATAGATGAGAGAAATAACTGGACTATGTGGTGGCGTCTTCTTGTACTGTACCATGTTTTTTCAATTCGTATTGAAAGTTGTGTTTCAGCATTTCATATCTTCCCAACCTGCGTCTTGCCTTGTTTCAAATATTAACATTCGCCGAAGACGGATGTGTCGCACCATTGACGCAAATAGAACGGCGAGACAACGCATTTCCATTTTCTGAATTGCATCCTGCTGGAAATCTATTTAGGCCCTTGTCCTGCTATAAGAGAGATCCAGAGGGAGTTTTCTTCTTCTTCTGCGATCAGTTTCCTATGCTCATAAATCTATACAGGAAAGTGGGCCGCCTCCATGAATTCAGTCGTCAGCAGGAAGTCCTCACGGTTGTTTAACAGTTTTACCTTCAGATCTATCTCTTGTGGCCATATTTTAGTTCTTACATCATTGATGAATGGGCATGTCTGAGAAAGTGTTCTTGAATCTGGGGACCCTTTTGACATGGGCATTGGTCAGTTTTGACAGCTTTAATTTTGTGGAGATTTGCTTGTACAGTGGGAGTTTGAGAATGAACGCTGAAGAAGAAGAATATTAAAAAGGGAAGCTGAGAGATAGGTCATGCTGCATTGGTAACACATTTACTCTATATTTCTGCCAGGGCACTGTGCTTCCCTGCCACTATGCTCAGATGGACATCAGAAAGATGAACATCAGAAAAATGGACATCAGAAAGATGAACATCAGAAAGATGAACATCAGAAAGATGAACATCAGAAAGATGGACATCAGAAAGATGGACATCAGAAAGATGAACATCAGAAAGATAGGCATCAGAAAGATAGGCATTAGAAAGATGGACATCAGAAAGATGAACATCAGAAAGATAGGCATCAGAAAGATGGACATCAGAAAGATGGACATCAGAAAGATGGACATCAGAAAGATAGACATCAGAAAGATGGACATCAGAAAGATGAACATCAGAAAGATGAACATCAGAAAGATGAACATCAGAAAGATGAACATCAGAAAGATGGACATCAGAAAGATGAACATCAGAAAGATGAACATCAGAAAGATAGACATCAGAAAGATAGACATCAGAAAGATGAACATCAGAAAGATGAAAATCAGAAAGATAGACATCAGACAGATGAACATCAGAAAGATGAACATCAGAAAGATGAACATCTGAAAGATGGACATCAGAAAGATGAACATCAGAAAGATGGACATCAGAAAGATGAACATCAGAAAGATGAACATCAGAAAGATGAACATCTGAAAGATGAACATCAGAAAGATGAACATCAGAAAGATGAACATCTGACAAAGAACTAGAATACGAAATTGTTTGAGATGTGAATATATAGAAGAATAAGGAGAGCCCCATGGGAAAAGAAGAACACAATTGTTCTAACAATGACTAATATGAAGAAAGATTTATTAAAAGGGGGGGGGGGGAATAAACCATACAAATAAAATATTTCGGACATATTAAAATACATGATTCCTTGTTGAAGACCTTACTTGAATGTAAAGTCGAGGGGGGGGGGGGGAGAACGAGCAAGAGGTAGGCAGAGATACAAGTGGGAAAATAACATCACAAGATGAACAGGTTACAGTCTAGCAGAGTGCACCACCAAAGTAAAAGACAGGATATTGGAGGTTTGTTGCAAATTTCTACCAATCTTCGTTGCGGAGACGGCTCTTGACGCTGACGAACCTACATTTTGTACTTCTGTGATAGTTCTCAAACTCCTGCAAAGTAGCGGGATGTAGTCCGGAAAACGGAACGAGTTTTTCCACAACTAATAACACAGATGCGATATCTCCCCATTTCGGCCTGACACCTGATTTCAGCTTCCCTTTGACTCCCCACTTCTAAAACAGCTTAGTCGCCTATTAGAACATGCATAGCAGGTATGCAGTATTGCTATTCATCGCCCCCGCAACATAAAATCTTCCTTTTCGTTTCTTTCCTTTCAACATTTTGAAAAGGTGAATGAGAGTACCGACTACATTATGTGATCGTACGTGCGCCCTCAGGAGAACAAAAAATGGCCGTTCATACAGGGAATGTGGAGAAACAAATAATTAGAAGAAAACTAAACCACGCCTTCTGGCCTTTCTTAGACCAATCATAGAAGTGGAAATTTTTAGACCTTTCTTATTTAGATTGTGTAGGTCACAGTGTCAGTTAAAAAAGATGTTCGGAGAAATGATACTGCTTTCGTCTAATTGTTGATGGGTAGTTATTCAGATCTCGAGATTTGACAAGCTTTCACGTTTAGGCCTCCAAGTTGATGACAGAAGTGATGATGATGAAATAATATATTTAGCTCATAGCCATTCTGACAAAAAGCGCAGGTTCTCAATTGTGTAACTGAGGTGGCACCCGGATTCACACGTAGTAGCTTTAAAAATTTCCCGGGATCGCCGACTAGTTTTTGAATGAAAGATGTTATACTATGTAGGTTATATGTTTAGATGTTGGTAATGACCTTGATTTTTCATTTTACAGAAAATGGAAGCCTCGATAGAGAAATAGAGATGAGATGTTAAAAGGCAAATGCAGTAACATACCAACTGTCACCACTTCTTCTTCACCCCAAGATCAAGGTGGAGGTTAAGAGACAAATGATCTACAGTATATTCCTACCAACACTGTGTTACCAGTGCCAAACCTGGTCTCTCTCATCTTCACATTACAGAAAGATAGTGACATGTGAGATGAAATGTTTGAGGAAAGCTGCCGGGGTCACCAGGCTCGATAGATTGCGAAATGAATATATCAGGGAAAGAATAGGTATATCTTGTACAGATTACATAGAGAGAGAACAGATCAAGTGGTTTGGCCACATTATGAGAATAAATCACGAAAAGTTGCCCGTACAGGCATATAACCAAATGAGATCAGGGTACAAAGTAAGAGGAAGGCCACGGAAAAGATGGATAGAAAACGTCAGGGACATTCTGTACAGACACGGTCATAGCACAGCCGAGGCCACACATCAGGCTTTAGAACGTAAACTCGAGATCCAATCACCCCTACGCTTAACGGCAAGAGTGGATCACAAACCACCTGGGGAAAGACAATAGACAATGACCTTGATGAAAGGACATGGCAGACGGTATCTTCCCATATACTCTCGAAGAGAAAACACAGATGTTTGTGCATTGTGCTTGCTGCAACGCTGGAGCTGAAAATGTCCGTGATTAAACATCATACCGCCTGTGTGTTGACGGGGCCCGAAAGAGGAGCAAAGAATAGCAACACTGTTTACCTTCCACGCATGTCGTAAAAGGCGACTTAAGAGGTTATGGGATGCAGTTGGCTATCCCATTCCATATAGTGTCAGTGACCCAAATCCATACTAAGTCGGATGTGTCAGGCCGAAAGGCGTAGATATCGCAGCAAACCATGACAGAACGCATTCCGTTCTCCGGACTACATCCTGTTAATCTGCAGGAGTTTGAGAACGAACGCAGAAGAAGAAGAAGAAACATCATACAAACGTCAAATGCTGTATTATATTTGAGATGTCACCAGCAGAAACACTGCTGACATCATTATCCCCCGTCGTCTAAAAGATGCAATTAGAAGAAAACCACCAGAAAAATGGAGAACAAACAGTTGGTTGGTTGGTTGGGGATCCAGCGGTCCATGGGCTCATGCCATTTGACCTAATGCCATTCAATGGCATTATATTGTTAGAAAGTCTGTGGATTTTCGTACCACCCCGAGACAGAGCCAGTGATTAACTATCCCACCTCCAGGAAGGTAGGTTTCAACCTATGCACTGCTCCTAGCCACTGTAGCCAAGATAAGGTTCACTGTGCTCATTCCCCGCCACCATTGACTACTGGTTATGCCGAACTTCTCTATTGCTCCAGGCATGCAACCAATTGTTCAAGTCAAAAGGATTGTCACGTCCTGAGTCACTGTGCCTCTATGATGGGTTTCATTCAGCCATTAGAAAAAAACAGTGATGTCAGTTTCCTCCTCCCCAATTCTGCACAGTACATCTCTGGCTCCCTCCCAACAACAGAGGGTGCATACATATATTCAAGTAAACATGAAACACATTTCAACAGCAAAATAAAATTATAAGAAGCATAGTTATATAGATGACGTGCCATGAAGCTTCTCTAAGAAGATAACCTCAATATAACGGCATGTCATTCACTAAGGTTTTCTGTTGCATGGGTGGTTTGTCTATTGGGCCATTGGTGAGACCCACAGACGCAACCACATTGGTGAGACCCACAGACGCAACCACATTGGTGAGACCCACAGACGCAACCACATTGGTGAGACCCACAGACGCAACCACATTGGTGAGACCCACAGACGCAACCACATTGGTGAGACCCACAGACGCAACCACATTGGTGAGACCCACAGACGCAACCACATTGGTGAGACCCACAGACGCAACCACATTGGTGAGACCCACAGACGCAACCACATTGGTGAGACCCACAGACGCAACCACATTGGTGAGACCCACAGACGCAACCACATTGGTGAGACCCACAGACGCAACCACATTGGTGAGACCCACAGACGCAACCATATTGGTGAGACCCACAGACGCAACCACATTGGTGAGACCCACAGACGCAATCACATTGGTGAGACCCACAGACGCAACCACATTGGTGAGACCCACAGACGCAACCACATTGGTCAGACCCACAGACGCAAACACATTGGTGAGACCCACAAACGCAACCACATTGGTCAGACCCACAGAGGCAACCACATGTGTAGAACAAACAGTTAGATTATGCTGCATAACAATGCACCACCACTTCGATCTCTACTGTCGTGCCTCGCAAAGCACAATGTGATTACATTGAAACATCCTCGCGCCGACCTTGCACTGGCTGGTTTTTTTTCCCCTTGTCCCCTCGACTGAAATCGGCACTGAAAAGACAGCGCTTCAAGTATGCAGATGACGTTATCACTAATGCGACAAGACGGCTGAGAAAGGTGTCAAAAAATGATTATCATGAATATTTCCAGCAGCCGCGTGCACGAAAATAGTGCGTAGTTGCCGAAAATAGTGCGTAGTTGCCGAAAATAGTGCATAGTTGCCGAAAACAGTGCGTAGTTGCCGAAAATAGTGCGTAGTTGCCGAAGAGAACTACTTTAAAGAAAATGTAGTGTATATAATTCTAAACAAAAAGTCTTAGAAGATTGACTTCACTGTATTCTGTTTTACATATGTACCCCGTCACTCTCAACGAAGCGGCACACTGTCTGCCGAGTGTACCACTCGTAGCACGTAACTCCGCAGCTTCAAGCGATGACCCACAGGTATCTGATAAAACCTTGTGGAGTTCTGTAGATAACTCTATTGTTACTTATTTCTATAGAATCCACTAATTATATTGTTACTTATTTCTATAGAATCCACTAATTCTATTGTTACTTATTTCTATATAATCCACTAATGCAGAGAACGTTTTGAATTTTGAAGCTGCCTCGTATGACCTCTTGAAGGCATGGATGTGTGTATTGAGAGGGGGGGGGTGGAGAATTTAATGGCTTAAATTTGCGTTACCGACGGAGATATTCATGTGTACCAGATTCCCAGAAAGCACCACGTCCAGTCAGGAGCACAGCATATACTTCTGGGTCAACTAACTCATTCTTCTGTATATTTGTTGACCTATCCGCAGTGATGTCTCATCTAACATTTCTCACCACCTTGTTGGAGTCTGCAACTGTCGAAAAAAGCAACTGTCAATATTGCATTTTCCCAGTTCAGGTGCTGCAGGGAGGGGATTGAATAGCTGTGTGATAAAGGCCGCATGCTCTTGCTGTCGTCACGTCATGTACAGGGTGAGCTTTTTAATTTACCTTCCGACAGAAAAAAAATCCAGTCCTTACCGGGGATCGAACTCTAGACCTCCCTCGTGTGAGACTAGCGTTCTAACTTCTTGACCATGCGCCACACAAGTCTGCAACAGAAGGATAATGATGCAACCTTCTCTTGCCTGTATCTCTACGTCATCCATGGGGGTGGATTCATAGAAGACAAAAGTAAGAAATTGAGATGAGGGACCAAAAGGGGAACTGAATTTGCAGAAGAGTTAATTTGGAAGCTTTGTCGATTGAAATTGTCATGCATTTGAATCAAGCCTCATCAGCTGATATTTTCAAAATTGAAGACTTAACAGTTCCTGTTTGTTTTTGTTTAAGCCTTATTTACCGAGTCAAGCTATGTGAAGGGTTACTAATTTTTCCAGCTTAGCTTTCATCACAGAGGAAGTATTTGTAGTTTATTTCCTTGAAACTGTAGCGTATTTTTTATAAATAACCAATTAATCGGAGGATGTCCGACAAAATGGAAAGGGCCGCATTAACCATACAAATAAGAGGTAAATACGAAGTTAATTATAAAGGTTACTGAATATAGCCAAACTATCAATATAAATAAATATATTGTTATTCTGAATTATTTATATTGATAGTTAGGCTATATTCAGTAGTGTATTTTTTATGAAATCCTACCACAGTTCCTGCCTTTTCGAAGCCTTATTAACCGAGTGAGTCTGAAATACAATATGCAAGCTGCATATGAAAATGCAAGAACGTCTCATGACAATTAAAGAATTTCACATGAAAATGCAAGAACTGCACGTAAAGATGCAAGAATCACACATGAAAATGCAAGAACTGATCATAAAAATTAAAGTATTTCACATGAAAATGCAAGAATTTCACATGAAAATTTGCAAATGCCGTTTTCTATTTTAGGTTAAATTTTGCTCTTCTGAGTGGGACATCCCCACTACGGCTTTGATTACACACGGGGCACATCCCCACTACGGCTTTGATTAAACACGGGGCACATCCCCACTACGGCTTTGATTAAACACGGGGCACATCCCCACTACGGCTTTGATTAAACACGGGGCACATCCCCACTACAGCTCTGATTAAACACAGGGGACATCCCCACTACGGCTTTGATTAAACACGGGGCACATCCCCACTACAGCTCTGATTAAACACAGGGCACATCCCCACTACGGCTTTGATTAAACACGGGGAACATCATCACTACAGCTCTGATTAAACACGGGGCACATCCCCACTACAGTTCTGATTAAACACGGAGCACATCCCCACTACAGTTCTGATTAAACACAGGGCACATCCATATGTGTCTCGGTCTTTTGTTGAGAACGACTGACGGTATATGTTAAATCTTCTAAGTTGACAGTTACGCTAAATTCTGGTGACATTGCAGTTTATTCCCAGTTCAGGTTGGAGTCGTAGACGACTCGGCTAAGTAAATAAATAAAACTAAGTTTATCTATAAAAGTTAAGTTCATTTAATAAAATTGAAGTTTATTTTATAAAAATAAAGTTAAGTAAAGCTTATTTTATAAAAGTTAAAGGTTATTTAATAAAAGTGAAGTTTGTTTAATAAAAGTGAAGTTTGTTTAATAAAAGTGAAGTTTGTTTAATAAAAGTGAAGTTTGTTTAATAAAAGTAAAGTTTATTTATAAAAGTAAAGTTTAATTTATAAAAGTAAAGTTTATTTAATTTAAGTAAAGGTGGCGCGGCATTCGGGGGCCCAAGATATTCAAGTTACGGCATTAAGTCGTGTTTCTCTTACGACCGAACAGCTACATTTACCAAAATGGCCCTCTGAAACCCTACGGTATCAATGAGCGCCTGTCTCTTGGATGATATCTAATTGTTCCTAATTTCTCTGCTTGTTTCGTGTTACATGAATGTAGTAATTTTTGTATATTATTCGTCCGGCGTTGTTTCACCTCTAACCTGGTTACAACTCTTCCGGTTAATATACAGTACACATGATGTGAACGTCTATAATTTTTATTGTTCGTTTCTGCTGTATGTGTAATTTAAAAAAAATTGTCTTAATAAAGACCTTTTGGTCGAAACATCAATTTGTGCGTGTTATTATATGCGTCTTGAGTGAATAACAAAACTTCATTACCCTGTTACTGGATTTACCGTCTTAATACAAGTAACGTCGGATACAAAAAAAGGAACCAGAGTCTATTAACTGGTAACTAGAGGGTCTCTTAAATCTGACCACCCATCGGCCTACATCTATGTTCCTTCAACGCAGTGGCGAGTGTGGGTCAATGGCGCCCGGGGCTGAATCATAATGGTCCGCCCTTGTGACATTAAAAAAACATGTCAGTGATTGTGAAAGACTGGACGAAAATAAATTTGCCGCTTTCTCGATGATTATGCCCGGGTGGTCCGCACCTCCGCCCCCCTCGCTACGCCACTGCTTCAACGCCGAATACGAAGCATGCATAGGTCAGAAACCGCAGCTCTCCAGTTCGAGCAACGCAATGATGCTACTCTGTGTATAGCATATATATTTTTGTGAATGTTACAAGTGGAGCCAAGTTCAGTGAATCAGGGTCTTGTTTGTACAGTAACGTCCTCCAACGGTAGATTTTCATTCATGTCTTTTTATAACTGGTTTCTCAATGTGTCCGCTGATGCGTTGAAACAACCATTCCGTGTTGCACTGTTAAAAGTTCAAGGTTTACGCTAGAATCATTGAAGTGTGTAAAGTTATCATTGGTATTAACTTATTTTTACAAATGTCACTGTGACATGTTCATATTATGTGAGTATTAGTTAAGAGAAAGACTTATGTGTGTGTAGGAACAGAAGCCATACTTAGAAACGTTGCGTACTACGTAATATTAAAACTGTGCTGTTTACTTTATAATAAGTGATAGATGGTGTGAAATTTATTTTAAATCTATCAACATTTGTTCTGATATCAATTTGTGATTGGAGTTACTCGTGAGTCGGGGCCAAGGAGTTAAATTAAAATCTTACCATCTGAAAGGTCCCACGTTACGATTTTCTAGCCTTCATTAAGTGATGTGCTTTCATTCACGAGTTTTTAGGCTTGACCTAGATAGGGTTTAAAGTGCCAGAACTTCAGATTTGGATTTTAAAAGGAGTAGATAACGATTCTTCAAGAACGACAAACATCACGGCAGATCTAGCGATAAGGATAGAAAGTTTTATGCCGGTAGGTTACTATTTCTTACATTGTAATTTACTTCCATTAACTTGTGAATGTGGGAGAAGGTTTTGAACAAGTTATAGTTAAGGTGACCCCACAGTTTTGGGGTTTGAATGGAGAACTGTTGTCTCCAGGTCGGACTAATTACTTCAACTTAAAGGAGAGGTTAATATAACCCAGAACTGACCGTTATTATTCATGTTATTTACAGTAATCTTAGTAGGTCCGCGAGACTGGATTCCCAGATTTGCGACCTCTATTATTTTTTATGTTTATAAATTAAGAAGAAAACAAATAATGGTTGTCTTGAAGAGACATACAACATACTGTTTCATTCATTCATTTCCCTTGTGCGCTGAAGTTAGCGCAGAGGTCAGATCTCTCCAATTCTGTCTGTTCAAAGCTATTCTGTGCAGTTTTTGAATACTCCTTGAACATAATGATTAATGACATAAAATTGAAAAAAGTGTAATATTTTGGCACCCTGTTAACATCGGAAAGTAAATGTTCAAGTGAGATAAAGAGCTGAACAGCACACGCCAAATCGGCATTCCAAAAAATGAGAACCATTTTGTGCGATGGAAGACTACCAATGCAGACCAGAATTCGAGTGCTGAGATGTTATATCGAACCAATTCTTTTGTATGTACTGTGAACAAATTCAAAACTGACTGGAGGCTACAGAAATGTGGTTTCTGAGAAGAATTATGAAAATACCATGGGCAGCTAAGACAACTAATGCAGATTGCATTGATGCATTGATCCTGGGGTAAAAGGATCAAACAATAGGGGCAGACAGTCAAGATTTCTAGGGCATGTGCTGAGAAGAACACAGCGTGAACACTTAATAACCACTGGAAAGATTAAGGGGAGAAGAGTTAAGGGACGACAGAAAGAGAAGTTACTAGATGGACTAGTATTGTGGCATGGTAGACGTTCACCAACCGAGCTTATTGGCAAAAC
This sequence comes from Meghimatium bilineatum, assembly GCA_034231615.1. Taxonomy (NCBI): domain Eukaryota; kingdom Metazoa; phylum Mollusca; class Gastropoda; order Stylommatophora; family Philomycidae; genus Meghimatium; species Meghimatium bilineatum. The sequence goes on from CM067302.1 coordinate 19,948,792, forward strand.
AAGAGACAGAGAGTTGTGGAGAAACATGATCGCCTAAGCAATTCGTCATTGCACTTGATTGATCGATTGATTGATTGATTGATTGAAATTTCTGATATAACCAAATTGGACTAACATCTATCTATCTATTCGCTGAAACCTTTTGTTGACTTTCGGCGTCAGAGGTAGAAGAGTTTTCTGAAGATGGCCCTCGTGTGTGCTGAGTATACTGTGGAATTTGGCGCCTCTTTTTTCAGTGATCCATCGTTTTCGTGGTCGGCCTCTAAGTCTACCTTCGCTGTATCTGTGTAGCACAGCTTGCTATGGTATGCTGTCTGATGGTAGTCTGCTGATGTGCGCAAACCATTTGAACTGTTGTCTCTTGATGTATTCAAGATTGGGGTAGTGCCGGTTTTTTTTGTTGGATGTCTTCATTCCTCACCATATCTCTTAACGATTTTCCTAGGATTCTGCGGAAGCATGCCATTTCAGCTGTCACAAGCTTACGTTTGTCTTGCGCTGTCGTCGTTCATGTTTGTCATTGGTAGCACAGCAATGACATAATAATCGTTTTGAATAGTGTTATTTTGGTGTTTAAATCTACGTATTTGTTTCTGAAGATTGGTGTCATTTGTCATTTGCCCTAGGGCTTGGTATGCTTGACTAATCTATTGTGTATCTCGTTGCTGATACATATTGTGTATCTCGTTAGTGTATCAACGATACACTAACCATATCTGTACGTCAATCAACGATACACTAACCATGTCTGTACGTCAATCAACGATACACTAACCATGTCTGTACGTCAATCAACGATACACTAACCATGTCTGTACGTCAATCAACGATACACTAACCATGTCTGTACGTCAATCAACGATACACTAACCATATCTGTACGTCAATCAACGATACACTAACCATATCTGTACGTCAATCAACGATACACTAACCATATCTGTACGTCAATCAACGATACACTAACCATATCTGTACGTCAATCAACGATACACTAACCATATCTGTACGTCAATCAACGATACACTAACCATATCTGTACGTCAATCAACGATACACTAACCATATCTGTACGTCAATCAACGATACACTAACCATATCTGTACGTCAATCAACGATACACTAACCATATCTGTACGTCAATCAACGATACACTAACCATGTCTGTACGTCAATCAACGATACACTAACCATATCTGTACGTCAATCAACGATACACTAACCATGTCTGTACGTCAATCAACGATACACTAACCATATCTGTACGTCAATCAACGATACACTAACCATATCTGTACGTCAATCAACGATACACTAACCATATCTGTACGTCAATCAACGATACACTAACCATATCTGTACGTCAATCAACGATACACTAACCATATCTGTACGTCAATCAACGATACACTAACCATATCTGTACGTCAATCAACGATACACTAACCATATCTGTACGTCAATCAACGATACACTAACCATATCTGTACGTCAATCAACGATACACTAACCATGTCTGTACGTCAATCAACGATACACTAACCATATCTGTACGTCAATCAACGATACACTAACCATATCTGTACGTCAATCAACGATACACTAACCATATCTGTACGTCAATCAACGATACACTAACCATATCTGTACGTCAATCAACGATACACTAACCATATCTGTACGTCAATCAACGATACACTAACCATATCTGTACGTCAATCAACGATACACTAACCATATCTGTACGTCAATCAACGATACACTAACCATGTCTGTACGTCAATCAACGATACACTAACCATGTCTGTACGTCAATCAACGATACACTAACCATATCTGTACGTCAATCAACGGTACATTAACCAAGTCTGTACGTTAATCAACGATACATTAACCAAGTCTGTACGTTAATCAACGATACATTAACCAAGTCTGTACGTCAATCAACGGTATATTAACCAAGTCTGTACGTCAATCAACGGTATATTAACCCAGTCTGTACGTCAATCAACGATACACTAACCATGTCTGTACGTCAATCAACGGTACATTAACCCAGTTTGTACGTCAATCAACGATACACTAACCATGTCTGTACGTCAATCAACGGTACATTAACCAAGTCTGTACGTTAATCAGCGATACATTAATCCAGTCGTTGTGTCAATCCTGAAAAATAGTTCTACATTTTTTACGACTTAATTTTGGCATCAAAATAATTTGCATGAAACATATCCTTAACATCAAATACCGTTTCCACAACGAAGGTTTGTTGCAACGGACATCCAACATCCCCTGTTTCTTGTTATGGTGGTGCACTCTGCTAGACTAACCCATTTATCTCTAGATGTTTCTTTCCCACTTGTATCTCAAAATCATATAGGAAAATATAAACTGAACCTGTGACCCCCAAAATATAAACTGAACCTGTGACCCCCAAAATATAAACTGAACCTGTGACCCCAAAATATAAACTGTACCTGTGACCCCCAAAATATAAACTGAACCTGTGACCCCCAAAATAAACATTCAATAGAGCTGAGATTATATTAATTTCTGAATTACCTTAGTTAATTTCAATAAAACAACACACAAAAATCTACATTTTCAATAAAACAACACACTAACTACATTTTCAATGAAACAGCATACAAATTCTACATTTTCAATTAAAACAACACACAAACTCTACTTTTGTGTGTTAACGAAAACAAAACAAATCTGTTTACCACATTGCTCTAATTTTCAGATAAACGCGGAACTAACTAATATTCAAAATGGCGGTTAATTGACATAATTATAATGAAAATATGCAACTATTAAACTTAATAAAACAAAACTTATACTATACATTTTTATTCTCGCGAAAACAAGACAAATCTGTTAATCACATTGCCTTAATTCTCAAATACACGTACAACTAATTAATCAAAATGTCGGCTAATTGACATAATCAAAACAGATGTTGATGTTTTGAAAAATTAACCGCTGTAGTCAGGTCTGTCAAGCAATAGTTGAAGTTACATCTATAAAAATAAAAATGGCTAAAGAACTTAATAAATCTAGTGGTCAACAAGTGCTTAATAATTTAATAAAAGTTGTAATGGTTTTAACTTAACTTTGAAGCACTAAATTATCTATTACTTCATTATGAGATAATATTTCTGACAGTCAATGACCACCATGTGTAGCAAAGATGCCCTGTCCCGAATCATACACCCTTATATAAAGACATAGACACATTTATTCTCAGATCATACACCCTTATATATAGGCGTAGACACATTTATTCTTTGTTGTTTGTTGTGTACTGGATTCGACTATGCCTTCTCGGGATGCCTAGTCACGTCACTTTCAACCTAGCCCCAAGAAGGACTTTTTGGTTATATCGCGACGCTGGGTGCGGACAGGGAACTGACGAAAAGTTCTTGAGCCTTGGCGAAAATGACGAAAAGGCTGTCGAAAGTTTGTGAAGCTTGCTTTTAATCCCGGGACGTACTGCGGATAAGAAGAGTCGTTTCTCTCTTGGAAGTTTCCAAGTCCACAGCAGGTTCCCACCTCAGCTGGAGATCGTCCGATCCTTGATAACTTATCCAGATTGCTCTGTTGCCCGGGTACTCCACGAGGAGGAGTATCAAGGTCTGAACCAGTATGAGTCCTGGTCCTGGCGAGCGAAGCGAGCACAGGTGCTCGCTTCTTCGTCTCTGCACCCCTCTCATCCAATCATACACCCTTATATATAGCGTAGACACATTTATTCTCCAATCATACACCCTTATATATAGGCGTAGACACATTTATTCTCCAATCATAGCAATTATTAATGCCGTAGGGTTGTGAGATGTTAGCGATTTCACATTTCAGTGGCTCTGCAAATGAGGGCGGTAGCCATCTCCTCTCCCTCGCAGTCTGCACATTTATTCTCCAATCATACACCCTTATATATAGGCATATGCACATTTATTCTCCAATCATACACCCTTATATATAGGCATAGGCACATTTATTCTCCAATCATACACCCTTATATATAGACATAGGCACATTTATTCTTCAATGATACACCCCTATATATAGGCATAGGCACATTTATTCTTCAATGATACACCCCTATATATAGACACAGGCACATTTATTCTTCAATGATACACCCCTATATATAGGCATAGGCACATTTATTCTTCAATGATACACCCCTATATATAGGCATAGGCACATTTATTCTTCAATGATACACCCTTATATATAGACATAGGCACATTTATTCTTCAATGATACACCCCTATATATAGGCATAGGCACATTTATTCTTCAATGATACACCCCTATATATAGGCATAGGCACATTTATTCTCCAAATTTCTATTTTAAAAAACCTGAGTGTTGATTATGTAGTTTCCCTAACAAGCTGGGCACATGACATATATAGCATACATGAATAATTTCTGTACACGCGCAGACACGATGTCTAAGTATATTAATCGTCAACTCCTCCAAAATTACTTTAAACAAAAATAACCGCCGAAGACGGATGTGTCGGGCCATTGACGCAAATAAAACGTCGACACAACGCATTTCCATTCTCTGGACTACATTCTGCTGGAAATCTAGTAGGACATGTCCTGCTACAAGAGAATCCAGCAGGAGTTTGAGAATGTACGCTGAAGAAGAAGAAACAAAAATAAGTGACCGGGTTTTTTGAAATGTAAATCAAACCCCCAACCCAATGTTTCAGTCGTATAGCCAATACAGCGGAATGACTGATTTCCCTTTACTTTGAACTTCAAGCTAGTTTGGGCGAGTTGGTATTGCGAGACTAACTCTAACCCCCCCCCCCCCCCCTCAATAGTGCTAGGGTTTTCTGCTAACTAGAGGACAATTAATTTATAAAAGGGGTAAAAATTCGTAGAGGATTGACTGCATTGTACTCGGTTTACCATATGTGCTCCGTCACTCTCAACGAAGCGGTACGCCGTATGTCAAAAGTACCACTCATGGCACGTAACTCCGTAGCTTTAAGCGATAATCCACAGGGATCTCCGAAAAAACCTACTCCGTAAACAAGACGACACGAGCCGGTTTCGAACTCATGACCTCTTGAACACAAGGCGAACAGCCCAACCACTTCGCTATTGAGATCCCCAAATTAATTTGTGTCGGTAGTAGTAGTTAGCAGTTAATCAGTTTGCCTCTCTTTCGGAGAGGCGTGCACCTTTCAACCAGGGGACAACAAAGTCCAATTAGGTTATATCAGGACACACTACCATAACATATTAGAGGTAACAAAGTCCCCAATAATTAATTTGTGTTAACCATTCATCATCATCATTAAGTGCCGTCTCCGCAACGAAGGTTGGCTGCAACGTATCTCCAACATCTGTCTCTTGTCTTGGTAGTACACTCTGCTAGACTGTAACCTGTCCATCGTGTGATGTTACTCTCCCACTTGTATCTCTGCCTACGTCTTGCTCGCTTCCCTTTGACTTTACCCTCAAGTAAGGTCTTCAATAAAATGTCTTTTAATGTGTCCAAAGTATTTTATTTGCCTGATCTTTATTTCTCTTAGTAGTTCCTTCTTCATATTAAGTGTTTTAGCACCTCTTTATTTGTTTTCTTCTCTTTTCATGATGTTCCCCCTATTCTTCTATATACCCACATCTCAAAGGCATCAATTTTATCTTATAAATGTTTATTTAGTGTCCATGTTTCTGAGCCATACATTAATATGGAATAGATGTAACATTTTATAATTCTCATTTTTAACTTGTTAACTTGTTAACTTGTTAACCATTACGTTACTTTTTATCGTAATTCGGCATAGTCCGCACAAACACATAAACTGGCGGTCTGTTGCGGAGAAGGCACTTGATGATGATGAACCATAGCATTACCTTTTATCGTTACTCGGCATTGATTATACAAAACAATTTTGGGGTCTTTCTGTGTTCGGGGCGTAATCCACAATATACGACCTGCGGGCATATTGGAAAATAGCCTTCTAAAGTGATCCGCTTGATTTTCCCCGTTATTTTTATTGAATGTCCACCAAAGGGACCAATGAAAACAGGGAAATAGTTACATGAATTTCCTGTCACACAGAACACCCTTTTACACGGAACTCCCACTCCTGTGGCTAATCACTTCAACGGCAATGGCCACCGTGGTGTCATTGACATTCAGGTCACTGCCATCAGATCCTGCAACACCGATGATAGATCTAGATACGCCCTAGAAAATCGTCTCATTTTTGAGTTGGGTACCATCAAGCCATTTGGACTCAATTTCGACCACTCTTTTGCTTAGTTCTCGGTCGTATTGGTCTTTATTCATTTTGTGCCGCCATTTACGTCATCGTTTTGTTCCTCTCATTCCACCTGTATTATCGTCTTTCTGTACTTCCTGTTCGTATCCTTCCGGTATCTCAATACCATATTTCACTCGGACACGCTTGTTGTTGTGTATTCATTTCTACTTGTGGTATTTTTATATTTGTATGTTATGTGCGTATCTTGAAAAAGTCCTTTTGAGCCGAAACGTCGATAATGTCTTGTGTATTGTCATTTGTATGATTATATTCTGTGTTTTGTTGTGCATACCATATTAATTCATGCAAACATCCGTCAGCGATAGCGTGTCAGTCGTCATCAAGTAGAACTCCATTACCTGTCTTGTGCGTGAGTATTATTTGAAATCACCTCAAAAGACTTTCCCAATGTCAGCAGGTCTTTTGTATTGACAATTGTTAATGGACAAAGTCGGAGACTTCTGTGAGAACATGGACATTGTTGTTTAGGTTCAACCAAGACCGTCGGTAGTTAATTGGAGCCTTGTCACGGTCCAACGCTACGATAGCATCACCTCGGTCAAGGTCGGCTTCCTCTTTACTGATTGTAACCACGGATCTGTAGATGCAAGGATATGTTACCGAATTACACGTCAGTGTAATAGTTTGTTGTAAGCAAACACTGTCAGGTTACACTACTTTACCGTACGAGTATGTGAGTGGTGCTGACGATAACTTATCAAACTAAACATTCTTGAGATAGTTTTGACCAGTATAGCTAGGATATGTGTTTGTTCTAGAATGCTACATCAAAGTAGATGGGACCAGTCAATATATTCAAATATTTGGGCGCATTAAAGACATCCATTAGGAAGGTCGACCCCATATAAAGTACATTTGTAAGGTACATCAGCAGACTACCATCAGACAGCATACTGCAGCAAGATATGCTACACAGATACAGTGAAGGCGGACCTAGAGACCGACCACGAAAACGGTGGACCACCGAAAGAGGTGGCAAATTCTACAATATACTAAAAGGGCAGTCTCAAGAAAACTCTTCTACCCCTGACGCTGGAAGGCAACAATGGGTTTACGAATAGATAGATAGATAGATAGATAGATTAGATTAGATTAGATTAGATTAGATTAGATTAGATTAGATTAGATTTAGATTTAGATTTAGATTTAGATTAGATTAGATTAGGATAGATTAGGATAGATTAGGATATAGGATAGATTAGATAGATAGATAAATAGACTGATGGACGGATATATTATATAGTTAGATTAGATAGATAGATAGGTAGGTAGGTAGGTAGATTAGTAGGTAGATTAGTAGGTAGGTAGGTATGCAGGTAGATAGATTAGTAGGTAGGTAGGTATGCAGGTAGATTAGTAGGTAGATTAGTAGGTAGGTAGGTAGATAGATTAGTAGGTAGGTAGGTAGATTAGTAGGTAGGTAGGTAGATTAGTAGGTAGATTAGTAGGTAGATTAGTAGGTAGGTAGGTAGATTAGTAGGTAGGTAGGTAGATTAGTAGGTAGGTAGGTAGATTAGTAGGTAGGTAGGTAGATTAGTAGGTAGGTAGTTAGTTCTCATGGCAGCAACCTGCTGTCGGAGATGAACATAGAATCTGTTAATAGCTATTTAACTCCCAGTGTGATATCCTACCTCTTCTTCTGTGTTCGCTTCTAATAATCAACGCGAATATAACACATGGGCGTAATGGGAGTTTGAGAATGAACGCTGAAGAAGAATCCAGCAAACCAAACTTAATTAATCACTTGCTTATAATTCAACTACAATACCCCAGAGATTGCCAGTTATCCTAACACGATCGCGAAACTGTTGACAGCGAACTTTTCAGCTGCCAAACACTGACTAATATCAAGAAAACCTCCTCCTGCAAGGTTATATAAATATAACACATTGTACATACTCTTCTAACCCCCCTGAGAAGGAGTCTTAATCTCAGAATATCGCACACTCCCTGGAGTTATAATGGTTGTTTGCATCTTTAGAGAGGGGTAACCTCCCGAGAGGTTAGAGCGTCGGTCTCACACTCGTGAGGTCCTGAGTTCGGTAACCGTTATGGAATTTCTTTTCTTCTTCTCTCCTCTGTCGGATAAATTTTTGAGTCTAACGGGAATGGAACCAGGTCCGTTCAACGATACCAAATCGCCTAGCAACTCTCGTACACGAGATTATCCGTACTTGACTACCCGCATCTCCAAAAAAATATGCTATTTTGCCAAGACATTCAAACTGTGCACTCAAGTCGCTGAGAACGGACCAATCGAGACAAGGACTATTACAGCAACAACAAACATCCCGTACAGGTATTCAAGTATCCTCAGTAACAACAAACATATAACATCCATATTAGTTCTACAAGGGCCAATAGTCTGTCGGAGAGTAAATTTAAAATTAAAAAAAACTCATCCTGTTCATGACGTGTGTGGCATCATCAGCATGTTACGTTTATTACACAGCTACAAAATCCCGCACTGCAAATTCCTAACGGTAAACAAGCAGTATTTGCCAGTTATAAGACATTACACCTTGTTGAAGACCTTACTTGAGGTCGAGGGAGGGAGCAAGAGTTAGGCAGAGATACAAGTGGGAGAGACAAATCACGTGATGGACATGCTACAGTGAAATAGAGTGCAACACCGAGACAAGACACATGATGTTGGATGTCCGCTGCAGCCAACCTTCGCTTCAGAGATCAATCAATCATTCAATCAATAATCCCGTAACCCGTCAGGATCGTACGTGAACCACATTGGATGCTTCGGCACACAGAGTCCTCCAGCGATGTCTATCTTCAACGATGCGGACGAGTGAGGAAGAATCTTGTCCTGTACATTCCTTGATGTTGTCTGTCCATGCCTTTATTTCCCATCCTCTGCTTCTCTCCCTCTCCCCTTCGACAGTTCCCTGCAGTATTGTTTTTGACAAGGAAAAATGTCTGCATACATGTCCAAATCATGCCAGTTTTCGTCGTTTCACTATTGAAAGAAATGGTTCAGGTCCTGATGAAGGCTTAATAGTCGAAACGTCGTCTGTCCCTGTATCTCGTTGTTAGGTTGTGTTATGTTTTATTTTGGTAACACATCTACGTATTTTTGTTTATCTTGACATTTGCCCGGTGTTACTCCAGCCACCTGCTTCCTGTTTAGGGTTGTTACCCAACACTGGAACATTTATCCCTTGGTTCCTGAACACCTGCACACATCTCTACTTTTTTTCTTACGTACACATTGGTTTTATGTTCCCTATAGGAAATTCGTAGAATTCGTCTGTAGCATTTGTACTCGAAAGCCTGTAATCTTCTCTCCATTTCCGCAGTGAGTTTCCAACTCTCACAACCTTACAGCACAACAGAAAGCACCAGCGACTTATACAGTTTGACTTGAGTGCATGCCTGGGCAGATGTTATTGCCCTGTCATTTGTACTAACCCTCTCTTAACTCTGTTGATTTGTTCCAATAGAAAGGCAATCCTAACACATTTTGAAAGAAGCAGAATAGCCGAAGATACCGGGAGATGGTTTAATATACTGTCGACTGTCTAAGGATCTTTCCTCCGGACTCCCTTTACGTGTTTACTCCCTTAGCATGATTGTATACCATGCTAGTCCGCCAGATATTACGTCATAATCATCAGCAGAATACTATTATCACCAACACACTACCGTTTTCATTGAAAACACGTACGTTTTTAACGAAACATTTACATTTATCATCACCACCACCACTATCATCATCATTACCATTATCATCACCACTCTTATCATCACCACACTTATCATCACCACTCTTATCATCACCACACTTATCATCACCACACTTATCATCACCACTCTTATCATCACCACACTTATCATCACCACTCTTATCATCACCACTCTTATCATCACTCTTATCATCACCACACTTATCATCACCACTCTTATCATTACCACTCTTATCATTACCACTCTTATCATCATCATCACCATTATCATTACCATTATCATCACCACTCTTATCATCACCACTCTTATCATTACCACTCTTATCATCACCACTCTTATCATTACCACTCTTATCATCAACATCATCATCATCACCATTATCATCAACATCACGATCACCATTATCATCATCACTAGAATTATCACCATTATTATTATTACTACAACTACCATCAACGTTATTATCATCGTCATCATCCCATTATCATCGCCACTATTATCATCATCTCAATCAATGTCATCATGACCACCATAATTACCATCACTAGTCGGTACTATCTTGTACCACTATTATAACCGCCTCCATCATTATCTACAAACACACAGACTAACAGTACATCCACTTTCCCACAAAACAGGACTATGGAACTTGAGACATATTACCACCAACTATACCTATTAGACAACGAAAACATCGACTTTTTCGACGACGGCATCGGGAGTGGTGGCAGCAACAACATCAGCTACTCCACCTGTAACGATATGTATGCAAGTAAACGCCGATTCTTCGGAGCGCGCCCAATGAGACTACCACACGTAAGTAGCTTTGTTTGTCTGCATAATGTTTGGTGCTAAAGTAATGTATTTGCTTGCCTGGTTGTCAAGCCTTCGGGCGCTGTTTCGTGTGCATGACGTCCACGAAAGACCTGCTGGTTAATGGGGAATCATATTTCTAAAGTGACGCAATTCATTTTCTCGATGATTTTCACTAGTAACTACGTGTTTAATTTGCGTCCAAAGTCAATGAGACTCGCAGGAAAACTATACGCGTCACTTATGTAAGATGCTTCTTAATTTGCCAACATGACCTATACTAGTTAATGAGTACGGCTGTAAGAAATTAACGCCTGGAGATAACGAGTCGCGAGTTTAATCATACATATCATTAGAAGATGAGGGAATCGTTATAGCTCATGATGATGATGATGACAGCGGTAGCAGGACCGTATTCAGTAAAAGGGAGGAGGGGTTTGAAAAAAGGTCATTCGTCTATTTTCATTACAATTCCTTCCTTTTCGTTAGACTTGTGATTATATTTTTATGCAAGAAATCTCTAAATTAACGGGGTGGGGGGTGGGGTATTGGAGGGAGGAAAGGGGTTACTCACATTTCGATTCATCATCATCATCAAGTGCCGTCTCCGCAACGAAGGTTGGCTGCAACGTATCTCCAACATCTCCTGTCTCTTGTCTTGGTGGTGCACTCTGCTAGACTGTAACCTGTCCATCGTGTGATGTTACTCTCCCACTTGTATCTCTGCCTACCTCTTGCTCGCTTCCCTTTGACTTTACCCTCAAGTAAGGTCTTCAATAAGGTGTCATGTCTTTTAATGTGTCCAAAATATTTTATTTGTCTGATCTTTATTTCTCTTAGTAGTTCTTTCTTCATATTAAGTGTCTTTAGCACCTCTTTATTTGTTTTCTTCTCTTTCCATGATGTTCTCCCTATTCTTCTATATACCCACATCTCAAAGGCATCAATTTTGTCTTCTAATTGTTTATTTAGTGTCCATGTTTCTGAGCCATACATTAATATGGAATAGATGTAGCATTTTATAATTCTCATTTTTAACTTGTTTGTAATTTGTTTAGATGTTAATAATTTCCTCATGTCATTGAAGGTACTTTTAGCCATTCCTATTCTCCTTTTAACTTCTGTTTCACATCTGCCATCATTTGTGACTATGTGTCCAAGATATTGATACTGTTTTACTTGTTGTAGTTTCTCTCCCTGTATGTTTATGTTTACCTCCTGTTCTTCTGTGTCTTTGGTGATTATCATGGTTTTTGTTTTTTGAATTTTTATATCCAGTCCATATTCATTACTTGATTTATTGACTTGATCTAGTAGTCTTTACATTTCGATTAAGCGGCTAGTAAAAAAGTAATTTTCTGATTTCTTAATCTTGATGTGTAAGTTACGCATAGTGGTTAGCCTCCTCGCACACCGGACACGTCTATTGGTGCTCAGATCTTCGTTTCAGTAAATCTATCAGGCTATTCTTCTTCTTCGGCGATTGTGACTCAGTCAGGTTGGGACTCCGGATTCTATGATATAGGCTGATGTCTGTTTTAGAGTGTCCACTGTGCCATACAGTTTCTCTTCAACGCTTATTGGGGTGGGTCATGTCTTGTTTCTCAGGTCTGCATACTGGGGACATTCTTGTAGGATATGTTCTGCTGTCATATTCGCAAGGCTGCAATGGCAGAACCCAGTTGTCCCTATTTTGAATTTGGTGTACAAATGATGTCTCATTTTATAGTGGTCATCCTCATTTATAGTGGTCATCCTCATTTATAGTGGTCATCCTCATTTATAGTGGTCATCCTCATTTATAGTGGTCATCCTCATTTATAGTGGTCATCCTCATTTATAGTGGTCATCCTCTTTTATAGTGGTCATCCTCATTTATAGTGGTCATCCTCTTTTATAGTGGTCATCCTCTTTTGGACAGTTGGTAATACCCGTCATCTGTATTATATTTGGGGGGTGGTCTTCTTTCCACTTTTTGTTATAGTTGCCTTTAATGATGGTCTTCACTTCTTCATAACTGACCAGATAGTCTTCTTGAGGTAACTTTGCTCCTTCTTTGGCCAGTCTATCTGCAACTTCATTCCCTTCAATGTTACAGTGTGCCGGTATCCACTGGATCACTACTCTGTGGAAATTATTGTACAACTGAACTAGAACTGCCCTCAATTCATTCAGTTCGGTGTTCTTGTGTAGCTTCAGTTCTGTTATGACAGAGAATGCATATGTTAGTGGTACAATATTCCTGTGCACTTGTTCTTTGTGTTGTAAGATAGTTTCTGCTGCTTTCTTGAGAGCTTTCATTTCTCAGGGTATAACGGCTGATGGTTCCGGTTCTATGTTGGTTTACTTCTCTTTTTGTAACCTTTCTTAGGTGTTCTCTACGGGCTACGACTTTCCTCTAACGACTATTTTCGAGTGTCATAGCAACCTATGATAGAGTGTGATGGCACCCTTTGGTAGAGTGTGATGGCACCCTTTGATAGAGTGTGATGGCACCCTTTGATAGAGTGTGATGGCACCCTTTGATAGAGTGTGATGTCTACCTTTGATAGAGTGTGATGTCTACCTTTGATAGAGTGTGATGGCTACCTTTGATAGAGTGTGATGGCTACCTTTGATAGAGTGTGATGGCTACCTTTGATAGAGTGTGATGGCTACCTTTGATAGAGTGCGATGGCTACCTTTGATAGAGTGTGATGGCTACCTTTGATAGAGAGAGATAGAGAGCAAATACTCGGGCATCACTACGAAAACTCACGTTTATTTTTGTCCCCAAACCTGCGGGCGTGGAGTGAAACGAACGAGCCGACCAATTAGCTAGCCTCGCCACCACAACAGATGGTCAGCCTATGGACCGAACAGACATACTCATTGCTCTTCGTGAGTCCTCACGATCAGAGGATTTTCAGAGGAATGAGCTTGAGTCAATATCGAGAATGCGCGAATTGGGAGTGAGGATGGGCGTGGCTCGTAGAGAACCCCTGACAAAGATTTCAAAAAGAGCAGTGAACTGACATGGAACCGGAACCATCAGCCAATATACCCTGATAGATTTACTGAAGCGGAGAACGGAGTACCTATGGACTTGTTCGGTGTGCGAAGAGGATAATCAACAGACCTAATACCTAATACCCTTTGGGAGAGTGCGACGGTGGGATATTTAAAGAGGAAGATTGGAAAAGGAGGCAGGAGAGGGGGGGGGGAGAGTGTAAATTGGGTATGAGACGAGCACTGAGTTATGTCTGCTCGTTCCATAGGCTGACCATCTGTTATGGTAGCGGGTCTAGCTAATTGGTCAACATGTTCGTTTCCCTGCATACCCGCATGTCCAGGGACAAAGATAAGCGTGATTTACTGTTTGCAGTGACGGATAGAGATGGTGAAGGTGGACGCCAGTAAATTACCTCTTAAATATGATATCCATCCGAAGACGGATGTATCGGGCCATTGGGGCAAATAGAACGGCGACACAACGCATTTTCATTCTACGGACTTCATCCTGCTGGAAATCTAGTAGAACCATGGTCTTGCTACAAGGGAGATCTAGTGGGAGTTTGAGAATGAACGCTGTAGAAGAAGAATATATGATATAATATTATACGCGCCCGTGTGTTGCCGGGGCTGGAAAGGGGAGCAAAGAATAGCAACACTGTATACCTTCCACGCATGTCGTAAAAGGCGACTAAAGAGGTTATGGGATGGAGTTGGCTGTCCCATCCCATATAGGGTTTTTTGACCCAAAGCCATGATGAAGTAGGATGTGTCAGGGCCGAAAGGCGCAGATATCGCAGCAATGCTGTAAACCATGCCACAACGCATTCCGTTCTCCGGACTAGATCCTGCTAATCTGCAGGAGTTTGAGAACGAACGCAGAAGAAGAAGAAGATTCTTCGTTGATTCTCTGTCACTTAGTCTGACACTCCGGATTCTCTAATACAGTCTGATGTCTGTTTTAGGGTTTCCGCCTTTGCTATACAACTTCTCTATGAAGAGGGTCCATTTCTTTCTCATCATGTCTGTATACTGGGAACATCCCTGTAAGATGTGTTATGATGTCATAAGCGTTATGTTGAGATGATAAAGGAAACATTACTTATTCTAAATTTGGTGTCTGCAAGTGATGTCACATTTTGTTGTGATCAGGTGATGTCACATTTTGTTGTGATCAGATCTAAGGAGATCTAAGGAGATGGTAGTGAGGGAGATGGTAGTGAGGGAGATGGTAGTGAGGGAGATGGTAGTGAGGGAGATGGTATTGAGTGAGATGGTAGTGAGAGAGATGGTATTGAGTGAGATGGTATTGAGAGAGATGGTATTGAGAGAGATGGTATTGAGGGAGATGGTATTGAGGAGATCGTGGTTAAAGAGATGGTAGTGAGTGAGATGTTAGTGAGGGAGATGGTATTGAGGGAGATGTTATTGAGGGAGATGGTATTGAGGGAGATGGTATTGAGGAGATCGTGGTTAAAGAGATGGTAGTGAGTGAGATGTTATTGAGGGAGATGGTATTGAGGGAGATGGTATTGAGGAGATCGTGGTTAAAGAGATGGTAGTGAGTGAGATGTTAGTGAGGGAGATGGTATTGAGGGAGATGGTATTGAGGGAGATGGTATTGAGGAGATCGTGATTAAAGAGATGGTAGTGAGTGAGATGGTAGTGAGGGAGATGATAGTGAGGGAGATGGTAGTGAGGGAGATGGTAGTGTGGGAGATGGTAGTGTGGGAGATGGTAGTAAGGGAGATGTTAATGAGGGAGATGTTAATGAGGGAGATGTCAGTGAAGGAGATGGTAGTGAAGGAGATGGTAAAGAGATGGTGTTAGGAAGATGATGGTGAGGGAAATGGTAGTGACGGCATCCATTAAATTAAAAAAAAAGAGCATAATTAGCTGAACATTGTCATTTCTCTTCTGTTTCAGAATTTGAAATAATGTACTGTAATTTATGATGTTTTACCATTAGAATTGGCACATGTGGTTACAATTTGTAGCAGACCTCACGCGGAGATAAATGACGTAAACACTTTATGAGTCCCTGACGTAAACCACGGCGGAGATAAATGACGTAAACACTTTATGAGTCCCTGACGTAAACCACGGCGGAGATAAATGACGTAAACACTTTATGAGTCCCTGACGTAAACCACGGCGGAGATAAATGACGTAAACACTTTATGAGTCCCTGACGTAAACCACGGCGGAGATAAATGACGTAAACACTTTATGAGTCCCTGACGTAAACCACGGCGGAGATAAATGACGTAAACACTTTATGAGTCCCTGATGTGAACCACGACGGAGATAAATGACGTAAACACTTTATGAGTCCCTGACGTAAACCACGGCGGAGATAATTGACGTAAACACTTTATGAGTCCCTGATGTGAACCACGGCGGAGATAAATGACGTAAACACTTTATGAGTCCCTGACGTAAACCACGGCGGAGATAAATGACGTAAACACTTTATGAGTCCCTGACGTAAACCACGGCGGAGATAAATGACGTAAACACTTTATGAGTCCCTGACGTAAACCACGGCGGAGATAAATGACGTAAACACTTTATGAGTCCCTGACGTAAACCACGGCGGAGATAAATGACGTAAACACTTTATGAGTCCCTGACGTAAACCACGGCGGAGATAAATGACGTAAACACTTTATGAGTCCCTGACGTAAACCACAGCGGAGATAAATGACGTAAACATTTTATGAGTCCCTGATGTGAACCACGGCGGAGATACATGACGTAAACACTTTATGAGTCCTGATGTGAACCACGACGGAGATAAATGACGTAAACACTTTATGAGTCCCTGACGTAAACCACGGCGGAGATAAATGACGTAAACACTTTATGAGTCCCAGACGTAAACCACGGCGGAGATAAATGGCGTAAACATTTTATGAGTCCCTGATGTGAACCACGGCGGAGATAAATGACGTAAACATTTTATGAGTCCCTGACGTAAACCACGGCGGAGATAAATGACGTAAACATTTTATGAGTCCCTGATGTGAACCACGGCGGAGATACATGACGTAAACACTTTATGAGTCCTGATGTGAACCACGACGGAGATAAATGACGTAAACACTTTATGAGTCCCAGACGTAAACCACGGCGGAGATAAATGACGTAAACATTTTATGAGTCCCTGACGTAAACCACGGCGGAGATAAATGACGTAAACATTTTATGAGTCCCTGACGTAAACCACGACTTATTATAAGTAAACCAGTGTAGACATATTTTCAAAGTTCTGCGTTAATTTTGGAACATCTGCAGTAGATTGTATCACATACGCACGTGTCGCAGGAGCGATGATGATTAGTGACTGTTATGTTATATTATGTTATGTTATGTTCCTCCAGGGCCACAGGCGGCGCATAGGGCAGAAACCATAGCTTTTTATTTCTGTCCTTGTGTTGCCAGATGGACAGTTCGACCAATGTATGTTCAACGCGTTTGTCTAATGAAGGAAGATATATAGGTTTGTTTGCTTTCCTCTCGTATAGTAGTGTTAGATTTAAAGTCACTCACATAACGTTCAGAATGGTACGTAGGCATTTGTTTTCAAAGGAGTCTAGTCTCTTATCTGTGGCTTTTGTGGCTTTCCAACTTTCATATCCATATGATAGAATAGGGAGTTATGATAGGTTGGAGTTAAACAACTTGAGTTTTGTGGTGTTTCTTATTGTGTTTGACGTCCAGATGTTACGTAGTTTATTGAAAGCACCCACTGCAAGGGCAATACGGTGTAAAATTTCTTTTGATGAGTCTCCATCCAGTGCTAGATTGGTGCCTAAATATGTAAAATTGTTGACTTTTAATAATGGAACATTTAAAATTTCTATGTTGTCGTTGGATCTCGTAAAATCTAGTATATGAGTTTTTGATGTGTTGATTTTCAACCCTATCTGATTTGAGCAGTGTTGGAGATTGTCAAGCTTAGATTGAGCATCTGTGTGGTTTGCTCTCAAAAGGAACATGTCATCTGCGTAGTCAAGATCTTCGAGAACGGTATTATTAATACATTTGATTCCTGTCAGCTCATTTTCAGTGCTCTTTCTCATGACCCGAATGAACGACTGTAAACTGTTAAAAAGAAAAATAAAACAAAAAACAAAAAAACTGTCAAGTACTGCATGTTTCCTGTTAAGGAATTTTAGGGAGGGATTTTGTAGCTGTGTGGTAAAGGCGCATGCTCCTGCTGTCGTCACGTCATGTACAGGGTAAGTTTTTAAATTTACCCTCCGACAGAAAAAAACAAACTCAGTTCTTACCGAGGATCGAACTCCAGACCTAACTAGCGCGAGAACAGGGATCTAACCTCTCAGACATGTGCCACAACTAGCTAAAGCTAGGCGACTAACTAACTCTCAAAACTGAAGTGGTAACCGTTTTCATTACTCTACCACCCCCCCCCCCCCCAAATTTATACCATACAATGAAGATAAGAATACTTAAGTCGGTAGTTACGGCACTGCCCTTCTGCTCAGATTTGTGGAAAGAAACGAAATTTAGTCTTAGATACCGCGTCGGATGTTGGGAGATTAGACTAAATGCATCTCATATTCCCCGAGCGTAGCGGAGTATTGCAGTAACTTACGAATAGATGAAGTCTCTTGCAGGAGACTTATTATCAATTGTCAGTCATATAAAAATCTATGAAATTTCGTTCTGACATCAGCGAAATCTTGTCAGTGAAAGCGTAATATCTTGATTATTGTTTGGAATATAGGATGTGATACTTTCACTTTGTTTGGTTGTGTTATCAGAACGTCTGCCGTGAGAGAGGTGGGATGTCATTATTTTGTTGGAGTGGCTTGGGGAAGATTTATCTATAAACATGGGATACACGTTTGGAGAGGTTTTTAGAAGGGGAGTGTTAAATAGTGGATGGGGTGATTGATAGAGTGCAATGGTGGGATATTTAAAGAGGAAGTTTGGAGGGGAGTGAAAAATGGGTGTAGGGATTTTCTAAAGGGGTACGTGCTATGACGCTGACTTCGCATATGAGTGGTCCTGGGTTCATTCCCCAGTTGAGGCGGAAATGTTTTCCAGATCGCAACGGCTCCCGGGTTGACCCAGCCTTAAATGGGTACCGGATTAATTCGGGAAGTAAATACTGCGAAGGAGAGGAGATGGCTACCGCCCTCATTTGCAGAGCTTCTGAAATGTGAGATCGCTAACATCTCACACCCCTACGGCATTAACAAATGCTATGGATTACTTTACTTTTTTTTCTTTTTACCTGCTATGAACTGTAGTCCCTGCAGACGACGTGTGGATTCGTTGAAAGGGGTGAAATACAAATGAGTTAATCCGAGTGCAATAAAGTTAATCCTCTTTGCTATTTAACCCCATTGAGGACGCAGTGATGAGCCAAAATTGTATTGGCCTTTTTTGCGACAGTTCTCGAACTCCCATCGGAGTCAGTCATGACACCAGAGTGCACAGGCCGGCGCTACATAGCTGGTTGAGCATCAGGGTCAGCGAACCACAGCTGATCAAGACCCTCAGTACACTTCCACACAGTGGGCCTGGAAACATGGAGTGCAGCAGCCCTGCTGTAGCCTGACCAAGTACTAGGAATCGAAAATGTGGGAGTGCCAACTCGGACCCAAAAAATGCGGGCTGAAGACGGATGTGTCAGATCGAAAGGCGCAGATAACGCAGCTTGCTGTAAAATATGACACAACGCAGATCACCCTCATACGTCCTTCTCAGGACGGTCAGAGGAATGCTTTCAGAGGGTCGCCGCAAGGCGTACGATGAAGAATAAAAAGAAGAACTCCCATCGGATCTATATTGTAGCATCACACAATTAACACCTGACCGGGACTCTGAGTCTACATACACTGGGATGGCTGCTGGAACGGAGGCAAGCACTTATGGGAATGCCCCGAGTGCTGTGAAGCCAGTTTCTAATCAAGAATATATTTTATATCAGGTTAATCATACTAGATTTTCAACAGGATATAGTCCAGAGAATAGAAATTGGCGGTGCCATTGTATCTGCGAAATGGTCTGACACATCCGCCTTCGTTGGACATTATTCGGAGACCCTTTGGAATTATCTCTTGAAAACACGAAGTTTACGTGCTATGAGAGGTACTTGTGGCAGGCGACTTGGTTGCTGCGTCCAGGGGTGGACGGGCATGCAGGTTTTGTGCCGGACGTCCCGCCTACACGATTAGGATGTTTGACGTCTGTTCCTAGTCTCTGACATCTAGGTGCAGTTATCGCAGCGGAAGCTATTGCCTGCTCTGATAGTAAGCTTCTTTGTGATCTCTCGTGCAATAACGTTGCCATAGCAACACCTGGAGGTACACATGTTATCACTCATTTTACTATGCTGGAGACCGAGTTCGTGGCGGTGACACCAGTTTGGGAATCATTGCTCCATCTAAGACAAGAATCCCCGGCAGCAAATACTTGTCTTAATGAGTTAGCACTAATTGTAGGCCTACTTCTGTGTGTTGCCATGACTTTCATCTTGGGAGAATAATATGGTAGTTTTCCGTTGCTTTCCACATCCAAATGGGGGATATCCATTTATATCCGCTCCCTATATTATATCCACTCGCTATATGGATGCGAGTCTTGGACAATAAACAAACTGGAAAGTGGGAAATTCGAGGCAACGAGATGTGATTCTACAGAAGAATGCTGAGAATACCATGGACTGCCAGAAATACTAATGTAGAGGTGTTGAAAGAGTCAAATGCGAAACTGACTTTAATCAACAATATAAGAAAAAGGCAATCTTCTTTTTTTTGGCCACTTCATGAGACAGGCAGGTTTAGAGAACATAGTCACAACAGGCAAGATTGAAGCCAACAGAGACAGAGGGCGACAACGTGAGAAAATATTAGACAGTTTGACAACCTGGCACGGCAAGGAAACAACAACGACTTTGATACATAATACTGTGGACAGAGAGCTGGGGAGAGCCATGACCGCCTACGTCAGCCGGCATGACACCTGGTGATGATGATGATGAATGAGTTAACACATTGTGAGCGCCATCTTTTCTGGACACACCTTCTACCTGAAAAAAATAGAATCTTCTTCAGAAAGTTCCATTTAAACCAATTCTACATTTTATTATAGAAACTTTAAAATCACTTTATGTATATATATTTTGTGCGCAGAGTCCAAACTTTATGCGCCAAGAGATAAAAAATGTGTGCGCTAGCGCAGCGGGAATAGTAGTTAGGTTCTGTCTTCGCCCTTCCCCCGAGGGTGCAAGAGCAATATCCACCAGCGAGGGGACCACTATCTGCCTTGCTCCAGCTCAAAACCTACGCATGGGTTAAATGGTCTCACGCATGGGCTAAATCCTCCCACGCATTAGTTAAAAGGGCCTATGCATATATTAAATTGTCTTACGCATGGGTTAATGGTTCTCAAACACCCCCCCCCTCACGCGGGCAAGACCACAATCAGCGCTAGAAATACAGGTGCTGAAGTCGGAGGTAGCCAGCCAAGAGGTGCACCGCAGCAATCTGGATGCCTTGCACCAACCTACGCAATAAGAATGTGTTTATGTACTGTATTAGAATTCAATTAAGTGCCATGCCGACTGGCGTAGGCGATCATGTTTCTCTACGACTCTCTGTCTCTTTTGTTGTCAATAAGCTCGGTTGGTGAGCTTCGACCGTGCCACAATACAAGTCCGTCTAGTAACTTTTCTCTTTGTCGTCCCCTATCTCTTCTCTCTTTGATCTTTCCAGTGGTGATTAAATGTTCAAGCTGTGTTCTTCTCAGCACATGTCCTAGAAACTTTGACTGTCTGCCCCTAATGTTTGATATGATTGATCTTTTTTACGCCAGCATCAATCAGAATTACTACTGACAATTCAACGACTAACCAAAGACATAACAGGAACAAGCTTACAAACAGCACACAAAAAGGCCATCTCCAGACAATTTTTCCACCCCTGATGCCACAAGGCAAATAAGAGCCACATCGTATAGATAAATCATAATCATAATCAGGTGCCATGCCAGCTGGCGTAGGCGGTCATGGCTCTCCACAGCTTTCTGTCCACAGTATTATGTATCAAGGTCGTTGTTGTTTCCTTGCCGTGCCAGGATGTCAAACTAATATTTTCTCACGTTGTCGCCCTCTGTCTCTGTTGCCTTCAATTTTGCATGTTCTCTAAACCTGCCTGTCTCATGAAGTGGCCAAAAAAAGAAGATTGCCTTTTTCTTATATTGTTAATTAAGGTCCGTTTCGCATTTGACTCTTTCATCACCTCTACAGTTAATTTTTCTGGCAGTCCATGGTATTCTCAGCATTCTTCTGTAGAACTACATCTCTGTTGCCTCTAATTTCCCACTTTCCAGTTTGTTTATTGTCCAAGACTCGCACCCATATGTTAGTATAGGGGTTATATAGCACTGCAGAACTCTCTTTCTCACCTCTAATGACAAGGTCATATTACACAGTATATTTTTCCATTTTCTTAATGTTGTTTTTGCCTGTCCTATTCTGCATCTTATTTCTGTTGAACTTCTTCCATCTGCTGTAATCATTGTACCTAGATATTTGAATTGGTGGACCTGTTATAATACTATATCATTCACTTTGATCTAGCAAGGTGTGTTATTTTATTTCTTTGAAATAACCATTACTTCTGTTTTCTTGATATTTAGGAAGAGGCCTTTCTCTTTACCTTCTGTGACTACTACATTAATTAAATCTTGAAGGTCTTCCTCACATTTTGCAATCAGAACAGTGTCATCCGCATATCTCAAACTATTTATGTTAAGTCCTCCCACTGATATTCCTTGGATATCAACTATTGCACGCAATATATTTTCACTGTATAAAGAGAACATGTCTGGTGAAAGCTATAGATAAATAGATATACTGACAATAGAGCATTTGTGCACTAACTACAAGCTTGCGGTAACTGACCAGACCTTTCAAAACACGTTAAAGACAGACGTATGACATTTGGAAGCCATGACCTAATTTAGCATGGTACACAATTGACAGTCAAATCCTTCGTTAATATATGGTCCTGTAAACTACATCAGACATGGCCTCACTACTCTGGTGAGACTTATACTTCATTTTCATTGGTCATTTTTCGTATACTGTGTATCGCCAGCTAATGAAAGTCAGGTCTGTTAGCGTGAGGGTTGATGTATGTAATTATTTGGTAGGGCATACATAGGAGATGTATTTGACAGAGGTCAGGCGCATCCTGAGGAATTCCATTTGTGAATATCACTGCCAGTTTCGTGCGTGCTAGTGTTACCGGGACCCGACAGGGGAGTAAAGGATAGCAACACTGTTCACTTTCCATTCGTGTTGTAAGAGATGACTAAGGTGTCTATGAACGGGGAGGGGGGGGGGTTGTATTCTGTGTTCCTCTCCATAAAGGGTCAAACTGACCCAGAAGCCATGCTGAAGTCCGGTGTGTCAGACCGAAAGTCGCAGACATCGCAGCAAGGCTGTAAACTATGAAAGAATACATTCGTTCTCCAGAGAATTCCTGGATAAGTTGCAGGGTTGTAAGAACGAAAGCAGAAGAAGAAGAAGTAGACATGTGGGAAGAATTTAGAATTCTAACGTGACGCATTGAATCTTTCCCGTGATTTTCATTGTCAACGCGAAGTTCACACAAAGTAACCAATGAAAATTACGGGGAAAATTAGTCTCGATGAGCCAACAGGACTGAATAAATGAAGAAAGACACGTCCCATCTCACATGCAGTGGCTTTCGTAAATTATACAGTCCTGTTGTCTCATCGAGAATCATCCTGCAAGAGTGACGCGTTTGTCATTCCTACAATTTTCATTGGTCACTTTGTGTCTTGACCTTTGACAAACTATACGCCAGTCATGTTTTGTGTACACGTCATATACTGCAACCAATGAAAATTACCAGACAGGACAAAATACGTATCCTAGAGGGATGATTCCCAATTTAGCCAACCGATCTTATATTGTCGTTGGTCAAATCCAGCGTAGCGCTATTTCAGTAGACCCTGTTAAATAAATATAGCTTTGAGCAATTTCAGCAGATTACTCTCACTTATGTTTAGTTCGGCATTGGTGTTGGGGTAATTTCAAATTTGAAAATACCCAGTAATTTTTGGAAACTATTTTTTTTTTTTGGGGGGGGGGGGGCGTTGTTTTCTGAGCGTACAGCACAGTGGGTCTGAAACCTTTTTCTCTGGTGGTCAACCTAAATCTTAACGAGAGCTTGTTGATGTTCTTCAGGGTTAGGGTTAGGGTTAGTATATGTTGTATAGCAGTCGACGATGACAATTCAGCTTAAGGTCAGGTTAACCCCCCTCCCTAATAGAAATTGATTGAATATGCTAGAAGCAGTGCTTCTAGTTGATACATAATGGGTTAAAGATTCAGGAAAATCAAGATTTTAGGGTAAAATGAGCATAATTTTTGAAATTTCGCTGAAAAAATGATGTTTTATGCCCCAAAATTGTGACTACATCCTGCTAATGTGCAGGAGTTTGAGAACGAAAGGAGAAGATATAATTAATAGAGTTATCTTTCTTATGTTTCCCTAAACATGTGAACGCTGTGGTCTTTTGGTGGGGTTGTGTAGTTCACAATTCTTCTTCTTCTGCGTTTAGCATCTGTGGTCATGCTATATTGTCAGGCCTGTCGTTAAGACGAAGTCCACTGTCTTCTCCAGGTCAGAGCGGCGGTCCCATAGCTTTTGCCTCAAGTCTGTTCCTCAGGCCATGTCTGCTGTCTCTGCTTATTTTGAGGATGGAATTCGTGTTGCTATGTGGTTGACTGTGAGAATCACTTATTTAGAGGATAGAATTTGTGTGGTTCGCTGTGAGAACCATTTATTTAGAGGATGAAATTTGTGGGGCTGTGTGGTTTGCTGTGAGAACCATTTATTTAGAGGATGAAATTTTTGGGGCCATGTGGCTAACTGTGAGAACCACTTATTTAGATGATGAAATTGCTTTAGCCTTTGACGTGGTACTTCTGTGTACCGTTCTGTTACAATGTTTTAGAGTGAATCTATTTGGTAGGTAATGGCGATGTTTAATAATTTTTTTTAAAACAACTATCAGAAAGGCAGATATGATCCGAAGATCAGGGGCATGTTCGAAAGAAAGCCATGGATCACGGGTAGGTTTGAAAGAAGGCATTGGATTAGTAGTAGGATTGAAAGAAGGCTTTGGACTATGTTTCATACAGATATCGAGCTAGTTTGAATGAAGGCTTTGGATCAGGGGTAGGTTTGACTGAAGGCTTTGGACTATGTTTCATACAGATATCGAGCTAGTTTGAATGAAGGCTTTGGATCAGGGGTAGGTTTGACTGAAGGCTTTGGATTATGTGTCATGCAGAAGTCGAGCTCGATTGAATGAAGGCTTTGGATTATGTATCATGCAGAAGTCGAGCTCGATTGAATGAAGGCTTTGGATTATGTGTCATGCAGAAGTCGAGCTCGTTTGAATGAAGGCTTTGGATTATGTATCATGCAGAAGTCGAGCTCGATTGAATGAAGGCTTTGGATTATGTATCATTCAGAAGTCGAGATCGATTGAATGAAGGCTTTGGATCAGGGGTAGGTTTGACTGAAGGCTTTGGATTATGTATCATTCAGAAGTCGAGCTCGTTTGAATGAAGGCTTTGGATTATGTATCATGCAGAAGTCGAGCTCGTTTGAATGAAGGCTTTGGATTATGTATCATGCAGAAGTCGAGCTCGTTTGAATGAAGGCTTTGGATCAGGGGTAGGTGTGACTGAAGGCTTTGGATTATGTATCATGCAGAAGTCGAGCTCGTTTGAATGAAGGCTTTGGATTATGTGTCATGCAGAAGTCGAGCTCGATTGAATGAAGGCTTTGGATTATGTATCATGCAGAAGTCGAGCTCGATTGAATGAAGGCTTTGGATTATGTGTCATGCAGAAGTCGAGCTCGTTTGAATGAAGGCTTTGGATTATGTATCATTCAGAAGTCGAGATCGATTGAATGAAGGCTTTGGATCAGGGGTAGGTTTGACTGAAGGCTTTGGATTATGTATCATGCAGAAGTCGAGCTCGTTTGAATGAAGGCTTTGGATTATGTATCATGCAGAAGTCGAGCTCGATTGAATGAAGGCTTTGGATTATGTGTCATGCAGAAGTCGAGCTCGTTTGAATGAAGGCTTTGGATTATGTATCATTCAGAAGTCGAGATCGATTGAATGAAGGCTTTGGATCAGGGGTAGGTGTGACTGAAGGCTTTGGATTATGTATCATGCAGAAGTCGAGCTCGTTTGAATGAAGGCTTTGGATTATGTGTCATGCAGAAGTCGAGCTCGTTTGAATGAAGGCTTTGGATTATGTATCATGCAGAAGTCGAGCTCGATTGAATGAAGGCTTTGGATTATGTATCATGCAGAAGTCGAGCTCGATTGAATGAAGGCTTTGGATTATGTGTCATGCAGAAGTCGAGCTCGTTTGAATGAAGGCTTTGGATTATGTATCATTCAGAAGTCGAGATCGATTGAATGAAGGCTTTGGATCAGGGGTAGGTGTGACTGAAGGCTTTGGATTATGTATCATGCAGAAGTCGAGCTCGTTTGAATGAAGGCTTTGGATTATGTATCATGCAGAAGTCGAGCTCGATTGAATGAAGGCTTTGGATTATGTGTCATGCAGAAGTCGAGCTCGTTTGAATGAAGGCTTTGGATTATGTATCATGCAGAAGTCGAGCTCGATTGAATGAAGGCTTTGGATTATGTATCATGCAGAAGTCGAGCTCGATTGAATGAAGGCTTTGGATTATGTATCATTCAGAAGTCGAGATCGATTGAATGAAGGCTTTGGATCAGGGGTAGGTTTGACTGAAGGCTTTGGATTATGTATCATTCAGAAGTCGAGATCGATTGAATGAAGGCTTTGGATCAGGGGTAGGTTTGACTGAAGGCTTTGGATTATGTATCATTCAGAAGTCGAGATCGATTGAATGAAGGCTTTGGATCAGGGGTAGGTTTGACTGAAGGCTTTGGATTATGTATCATTCAGAAGTCGAGATCGATTGAATGAAGGCTTTGGATCAGGGGTAGGTTTGACTGAAGGCTTTGGATTATGTATCATGCAGAAGTCGAGATCGTTTGAATGAAGGCTTTGGATTATGTGTCATGCAGAAGTCGAGATCGTTTGAATGAAGGCTTTGGATCAGGGGTAGACTGTAACGTGACCAAGAAAATATCCTTGGTCCCAAAAATGTAATGATGGCAACGCTGGAAATGACAGAGCTGGGTAATTAGAGCAGTTATGGACACGGCGATTTTGTAACGATAATGTCCAAAACTATGAAGAAGACATTACAGAAGAGGTCATTAGAAGTGCATCCTCTATGTTAAGATTAGAGAACACAACCAACTACTGACTCCGACACTGACTCGGATACCGCTGACTCGAATACTAAGTTTCATTATTCTGATATGGTCCTATGGCAGGAACCTGCCGTCGGGGATGAAGATAACTCTTCATGTACTAAGCTGAAGCAACTATTAGATGACGTGGCCAGATCCTTTCCTTGCTGGTTTTACCTCCCATAACTCATGTGTCAGGTACATTTACAGTTGATTCGACTGGAGGAGTGATCGTGTCAAGCGAGAAATCACAACCCGGATTTTTATTGGAGTCCGGGCGTGGTTTCGAACCTGGCACGCTGTAATACCAAGCAAGCTCACTATCCATTAGGCTACCGAGTTCCTCAGGGTGGGAATGTACAATTACTATAAATTTGTGTTCGTGTAAAAGGCCCCCCCCCCCCGCGGTATTTCTATCTTTCCATGCTCTCTACCCTTTTTTTGTCATGTGACGTATTCTCTCCAGAACGTTGTCTTCCCAATGAACTCTTTGAACCCTTCTCTGTCCTGGGCGATGCGGCTTGCATTTTCCAACAATGTTATCTTTAATGTCGTCAGTCCATCGTCTTCTTGTCTGCCCTTTCTCCTCTACCCAGGTACTCTGCCGTCCATTATTTGTATTTCTAAACAGTTAATTTGTCTTTCTAAACAGTTAATTTGTCTCTCTAAACAAACTACCCTAAATAGAATTAAACATCGCCCGTATGTTACCGGGACCCGAAAAGGGAGCAAAGAATAGCAACACTGTTTACCTTCCACGCATGTCGTAAAAGGTGGCTAAGGAGGTTATGGGATGGAGTTGGCTGTCCCATCCCATATAGTATAGGGTCAGTGACCCAAATCCATGCTGAAGTCGGATGTGTCAGGCTTAAAGGCGCAGATATCGCATCAATGTTGTAAACCATGACATAACGCATTCCTTTTCCGGACTAAATCCTGCTAATCTGCAGGAGTTGTAGAACGAACGCAGAAGAAGAAGAATTAAACATGAGTCTATATCGAGAATGCACGATTTCGGAGTGAGGATATGCTGGCCTGTAGAGATCACATAACAAAGATTTCAAAAATAGCACTGAACCAACAGAAAACCGGAACCATCAGCCGTTATACTCTTGGGTAATTAACTGAAGCGGAGATCTGAGCACCTATGGATATGTCCTGTTAGCGAAGAGGATAATCAACGTACTTAATACCCTAATAGAATTAAGAACTACTTTTTTAGTGGAAATATTTGCACCGGTGAACATATCTAGGATACAACTTCCAAGAATATTAAATAACAAAATAGCTGTCACGTACAGTATAGATATATACACACACATGCAAGCAAGCGGAAACAGGGTTGCCATAATGAAGAGATAAAAACTCATGTGTTGGGGAAACATGAAACTCGAAATTCGGGGGTTGGTGTAAAACAAGACGAATGTAAAAGTGAACGGAAATAGGAACACGTGTTTGTGATAAAAACAATTTAGTAAATGATACATGATAGAAACGAGACAAATAAATAATTGTTGCCACGATGACCACATCATGAATACTCTTGTGTGATTCGTCCTTCTTAAACATCGTTTACCATAAATTTACATGTGTCTTTTATGTATATTTATTGTGAATTTGAAAAATTGCTATTTTTTTGGCATTCCTATGTTTCTTGTTGAAATTGATACAAATATAAAATATGGTCACTCAAACAAGTGACGATACTCATTGTTTGTCTCGTCACTGCTGTCAAACACAACCATGAAACAAAATTCAGCTTTATCTTCAAGATGCAATTATCCGAACTAGATTTTTAAATTTCATTCCACATATTTTAAGCTGTTTCTTTATGTGTTCAGTAGTTGTAGTAACAATTTAATTTTGATCATGTTTGACAATATAAATTCAAATTTGGTAATAAATAGTTATAACAGTATGGCAACCCTGTACACAAACGCCGGTTACATCACTAATTCCAATGGGAATTAATTTTAGGAATTAAAATGGCGGTGTGACGTCGTGAAATGGAACCGAGTTCGTTAAGTAGCATAATTATGTGATGGCCGCATTTGTTTTCTGGCTGCATTATGTTAGTTTCCAATGATTATGCTAATATTTTGTATTTGAATACGGTAAGACTTAGATTAGTCTGTACTGTCATTATTTTGAAAATCTGTGCCACTCATTCCGTTAAGCCCTCTCTGTCTGTCTCTCCATGTTTTTCTAACTGAAGTTTCGCTTGAAGATGGAAACAAAGAGATGGATCGAGTAAATCTTTTTTTTTCTTCAAATATTTCCTTGGCTCCTCCATCTGTCAACCTTTTAACAGATTTATCTAAAGACATAGACGGAGGGATGTAGGGTGTCTGCAAGTCTTCTGTCTCTGCTGTTATTCAAGGATTTAACTAGCGGCGTAGAGAGCCAGAAAGATGTAGAAAGAGAGAGGGAGAGAGAAAGAGAGAGGGAGAGAGAGTCGGGGTGGAGAGATATAGTGCCTGGAAGTCCTCCAGATACAACCCATAGCATAAGTTAATCAGTAGATAAACGGTAAAACTGTATATATTTCCAGGCCTACTCATAGGTTTGACGTACTCTAGGAGTTAATATTTGTTGATGTTTTAGTGTAGCAGATGACATCGTGTAAAGTGCCAGGGGTAGAGTGTTTCCATGTGATCTCGTAATTTGTGTCAAGATTCTGAAGGGAGAGTGAAACTATGTGAGAAATACAGTGTAGTCAGAGAAAGATTAGAGTGTGGCCAGAGAACGATTGCAGTGTGGAAAGAGAAAGATCAGAGTGGAGTCAGAGAATGATTAGAGTATATTCAGAGAGAGAGAGAGAGAGAGCAGTGTGGTCAGTGAGAGATCAGAGTGTGATCAGAGGAAGATCAGATTTTCTTTCCACCCTAAACATACCTTATTCCTTACACCCTGAACTGACCTTATTATTTCCACCCTGAACCGACCGTATTCTTTCCACCCTCAACTGATCTTATTATTTCCACCCTGAACTGAACTCATTTTGGCCCCCCCCCCCGAACTAGAAGTCAATACCTCGGGACGGTCTTAAGTGGAACCACAAAGAACGGAGATATTTGCCCGCTAAAACCAGGTTTCTCGTATTCAGAGAGTGCTGTGAAAAGGTAACAATCTTGGGACTGGGTACAGCGGAATCCCGTTATAAGGACTTGATGCGGTCCCATGGAATATGTATATAGACTGTCGCTATATCCAATGTATGAAATAGAGAATAAAAATAATTTGGGTTTTTGAAAAATACTGTTAAAATAAGGAAATCTGTTATAAACGTATTCGTTATATCGGGATTCCACTATTTCCACTATTTGTAACTATTTTCGTTGATTTTTTTTAAATATTTCGTTGAAGCAAATTTCCGTGATACTTAAGACAAATCAAATTTCCGTGACACTTAAGACAAATCAAATTTCCGTGACACTTAAGACAAATCAAATTTCCGTGACACTTAAGCACTTAAGACAAATCAAATTTCCGTGACACTTAAGACAAATCAAATTTCCGTGACACTTAAGACAAATCAAATTTCCGTGACACTTAAGCACTTAAGACAAATCAAATTTCCGTGACACTTAAGACAAATCAAATTTCCGTGACACTTAAGACAAATCAAATTTCCGTGACACTTAAGACAAATCAAATTTCCGTGACACTTAAGACAAATCAAATTTCCGTGACACCTAAGACAAATCAAATTTCCGTGACACCTAAGACAAATCAAATTTCCGTGACACTTAAGACAAATCAAATTTCCGTGTAATAAAGTGTTCGCGTAAGACAGGATATTCTGCGTAAAGATACACCTGTCTTTTAATTTTAATTTGCATCATCAGGTGACAATGCAAGGGTGACAGTTGGTATATCACTAAATCTGCTTTCTGGCACCTTGTCACAATATTTCTATCTAGCAATTTACTGATTCTGCAAAAAGGCCGCCTAAATATTTGAACTCTAGCGTGTTTCCCTAATGATACAGGTAGATAATAAAAAAACTGATTAAATGTATATGAATATATGCATAAATACACAAAGAAGACGGAATAAGATGTATCTGCGTGAGAATTAGTCCTAAGTATAATCCCCTCCCAAGAAATTAGCCAAATCTACTCAGAAATCATCCCCCATCTTAATTTTAAGCTTCCCCCCACCTCAAATTTCACACTACAATTCAGTCCTTATCTTTGTAATGTCCATTCAACCTACATCTTGTAGTAGGTTATTGTTTTAAAAGCTACGTCTGGAAATAATCTTTGCCTGATATCTCTTTAATAGGCTGGCTCCTTACATGGTTGGCACACTGCTTCATTTTAAAGTCAGAACTTAGAAATCTGGTTCCCTTACGTGACGTATCTTAGTATTTTTTAATGCCAGTTTTGGCTTTAAATTTCAATTTGAATGTGGCAACCCTGCTCCCTTATTGCTAGCTCAGTATCTCTCAAATGCTTATAGAACTTACTGATGGTGCAGATTTTCATTAGCCAGATTTATTTCACTGAAATGCTAAAATAATTACCATCATCACCATGGCCATCTTTGTCATCATCATCATTAGCACCAGTTTCGTCATTAGCATCATCATCATCATTGTCATTATCAGTAACCATTGCCATCTCTGACGGCGTTCATAAAACTCTCCTACTCCCCCCTCCGTCTACACTCGACCCTTTCCAATCCCTATATTCCCCCACGCTGGGGACACTATTTTTTTAAAAACAAATTTATTTAGCAGATGTGTAGTTATGTATCCTTGATACAAGTTATCAGACAAAGATCCTTTTAAATCCAGTTTCCGCAGTAAACATTGGCAACACTGATTGACAAATCTACGAAAATCTTCATTTACGATCAGTGTCCTGTACTGGGCAATCTGTACAGGTAGATGGGTTGTCTCCGTGTCTGTACAGGTAGATAGGTTGTCTCCATGTCTGTACAGGTAGATGGGTTGTCTCCGTTTGTGTACAGGTAGATGGGTTGTCTCCGTGTCTGTACAGATAGATGTGTTGTCTCCATGTCTGTACAGGTAGATGGGTTGTCTCCATGTCTGTACAGGTAGATGGGTTTTCTCCGTGTCTGTACAGGTAGATGGGTTGTCTCCGTGTCTGTACAGGTAGATGGGTTGTCTCCATGTCTGTACAGGTAGATGGGTTGTCTCCATGTCTGTACAGGTAAATGGGTTGTATCCATGTCTGTACAGGTAGATGGGTTGTATCCATGTCTGTACAGGTAGATGGGTTGTCTCCATGGCTGTACATGTAGATGGGTTGTATCCATGTCTGTACAGGTATATAGGTTGTCTCCATGTCTGTACAGGTAGATGGGTTGTCTCTATGGCTGTACAGGTAGATGGGTTATATCCATGTCTGTACAGGTAGATGGGTTGTTTCCATGTCTGTACGGGTAGATGGGTTGTCTACATGTCTGCACAGGTAGATGGGTTGTATCCATGTCTGTACAGGTAGATGGGTTGTCTCCATGTCTGCACAGGTAGATGGGTTGTATCCATGTCTGTACAGGTAGATGGGTTGTCTCCATGGCTGTACAGGTAGATGGATTGTATCCATGTCTGTACAGGTAGATGGGCTGTCTCCGTTTGTGTACAGGTAGGTGGGCTGTCTCAATATCTTTATAGGTCGATAAACTGCCAGACCTAAAGGAAGCCATACGAAAAGTGAGTATCCACAGAAGGGTAGAACTACAGTGGATACCATCTCACTGTGGCATACCAGGAAATGAAGAGGCAGACAGACTGGCAACGGATGGAGGAACACAGGAATAAAAAGACCAAGAAATCGCCTGCCAGAAAAAGAAGACACTCCTCAAAATCATCAGGATAGATGACCACCCAAAAGAGAATTACTACTTTCCCGACAGTGCAGAGCAGGTTATTATCTTCCGCCTCAAGACAGGACACAACACATTAAACAGCCAATTAAAAAGACTAAGACTGGTCCCATAACCTCTGTGTCCATTTGGGCAGTCAGCACAGACCTCTGAACATATCCTGCAAGACTGCAATACACTAAACCAGTTATGGGACGAACACTAGTCCACAGAGATGGATATCCACAGAAAGATGTATGGGAGAACCGAGGAGCTTTCAAATACAGCAATATTAGTTAAGAAAACCAGACTTGCTGTGTAGACATGTCAAACTACGAGCCAAAAATAAGACTACTACTGCATCTTGGGTGGCGTATATTTAAATGTAATAATACCCACTTGTTTTATAGAAACCACAATGAAAAATAATTTTCTAAACTGGATCGAAGCGATTAGCCCAATCTGAGTCTGTGAACATCGCTGAAAGGTGAAGGTCTCTGGGTATGAAATAAAACTCTATAAAAAATCTCTCATAACTCAAAAGGATACAAGAGTTACATTGCGCGTAATTTATGGGAATAAAAACAACTAAACAAGCAAGCAGTTTGGACGTCAGTAATATAAAAGGGATAGATTTAGAGAAACTAACTAAGTCAGATTAGTTGAGGATTCAGCCGGATTAAGTATAACCCCTGCAGATGGTTGCACTATTAAACCGGCTGCTATTGACGGTATTACAAAAGTACCTTGCTGTGACAAGAAGACGCTGCTGGCTTTTTCCCTCCGGATTCATTAGGATGTCACTTGTGAAAGCTTCTATGAGAAATCTCCAACGAGGCTAGCGATATCTGTCCAATAATAACCGTATCAGATATCCTTTCGATAGTTGGATTTCTAAATAGTTTATGTTATCCACATATCCACATTATTGTAGAGTTAATCCGAATCCAGATAGGTCTGGATTAGACTGTAACGTGGAGGAGGTCCTTTAATTTTTTTCGTCATATTTCGTTATATAACGTTAATTTTAACGTTTTATTACGTTATATTTCTATTACTTTAATTTCTATTACTTTAATTTCTATTACTTTAATTTCTATTACTTTAATTTCTATTACTTTAATTTATATTACTTTAATTTATATTACTTTAATTTATATTACTTTAATTTATATTACTTTAATTTATATTACTTTAATTTATATTACTTTAATTTATATTACTTTACAATTTGCATTTTTGTTGTTTGTAGTTAGGTCTATAGTAAATAATTATGTCGTCTCCGGAGAACTCTTCTACCCCTGACACGGCAAGGCGAACAGGGGTCACATAGTATATATATAGATAGATAGATAGATATATAGATAGATAGATTAGATAGATAGATAGATTAGATTAGAATAGATTAGATTAGATTAGATTAGATAGATTAGATTAGATTAGATTAGATTAGATTAGATTAGATTAGATTAGATGGATGGATGGATGGATAGATAGATAGATACATGGATGGATGGATGGATAGATAGATGGATGGATAGGGATGTATGGATAGGGATGTGTGGATATGGATGGGTGGGTGGGTGGATTAGATTGAAAAGGACTGGATTGGTTTAGATTGATTTAGATTATATTATATTAGCTTTAGGTTTATATTTAGATTAGATTAGATTAGATCGATCGCCCGATGGTTTCCGGGGCCCGAAAGGGGAGCAAAGAATAGCAACACTGATTACCTTCTACGCATGTCGTAAAAGGCGACTAAGGAGGTTATGGGATGGAGTTGACTGTCCCATCCCATATAGGGTCATTGACCCAAAGCCATGCTAAAGTCGAATGTGTCAGGACGAAAGGTTCAGATATCGCAGCAATGCTGTAAAATATGACACATCGCATTCCGTTCTCTGGACTACATCCTGCTAATCTGCAGGAGTTTGAGAACGAACGCAGAAGAAGAAGATTAGACAGATGATAGATAGATAGATAGATAGTCGAAAGCCATGCATGCTCCAAGTATATAAATTTTGAAAAACAAGGGCCCCTCCCCCGTCCGGTCACGTGACAATTCTTGATAACAGGCCTTACCGGAGATGGTCGTGGGTAATCACTGTCGGGCGCCACAATCATCCACAGCAAACCAGGTTGAGAATGAATGAATGAAATGAAAATTCTTTCAGTGTCACGATCGCTTGCAGTAATCAACCACGTGAGATCT
Source organism: Meghimatium bilineatum (assembly GCA_034231615.1). NCBI lineage: Eukaryota > Metazoa > Mollusca > Gastropoda > Stylommatophora > Philomycidae > Meghimatium > Meghimatium bilineatum. Next base: position 19,984,056 of record CM067302.1, read on the forward strand.
AATGTCAACCTAATGATTGGTTCGTGTTGCGAAGACACAAAAAATAAACGGGGTTTGACCTCTGACCAACTCACTTGGTATTTCACGAGCTATCTAACTGCAGAGCTGCTTCGCTGGAAAACACGGACGTATAATTGTTACGTGCTGGAGCATAGCTTCAAGTGATGTTTTTGTTAGTTTGACCAGTTGATGACGGGCTTGTTCTGTGAATGCTTTTTGGAGTTCTTTAGAGGATTGACTCAGGATTGCTTTAGAAGATTCAGATTGATTCAGCAGATTGATTTAGGAGTGTTTTAGCAGATTCAGATTGATTCAGGATTGCTTTAGCAGATTCAGATTTTCAGGATTGCTTTAAAAGATTCAGATTGATTCAGGAGTGCTTTAGAAGATTCAGATTGATTCAGGAGTGCTTTAAAAGATTCAGATTGATTCAGCAGATTGATTCAGGAGCGCTGCGTTTTGGTTTTTTACTGACTGATGTATCTAGTGCATGTAAGTACTTGTTGGAATGTCTTTGTTTTTTCTTCTTCTTCTTCTTCTGTGTTCAATCTCAAACTCTTGCAGATTAGCAGGATGTAGTCCAGAGAACGGAATGCGATGTGTCATATTTTACAGCATGGCTGCGATATCTGCGTCTTTCGTCCTGACATACGTTTACAGCATGGCTTTGAGTCACTGACCCTATATGGGATGTGACATCCAACTCCATCCCATAACATTCTTAGTCGCCTCTTACGACATGCATGAAAGCTAAACTGGCAACTCGTGCGATCTTTGATTTTACTGACTGACGTATCTAGTGCGATACACGACTTACTTTCTAAAATTATTTTGTAAGGGACCGTCGAGGGTGGAAGGATACGACTCGGGTAAAGAAAATTCTGGATTTATTACATCAAGATATGGTCTGGGGATGATTTTTCTACACTCCTCCGAATGGCCAAGGAAACATGCGTTGAGATCTTTTTGTGTTGATGTGTCCAGTGTGGCACTCCTACGGCCCTGACATATCTTATTATCACTGCTGTTGGCCAGAAAGAAGGTATACAGTCGCAGACCCATGACTGTCACTAAAGAACTATCATTCCTTCAGATGTCTTCAGAGCTATGGGATCTCTCTAGCGTAGTGGTTAAGCCGTTCGCCTTGTGTTCAAGAGGTCATGGGTTCGAATCAGGCTCGTGTCGTCTTGTTTATAATGTTGAATTTTTTTCGGAGATCCTTGTGGATTATCACTTGAAGCTACGGAGTTACGTGCTATGAGTGGTACTCTCGGCAGGTGGCGTGCCGTTTCGTTGAGAGTGACGGAGTACATATGGGAAACCGAGTACAGTGAAGTCAATCTTCTACGGCTATTAAACCTATTTTATTCACAACCAGGTACATTAAACGAGCTAGTAAACAGAAGATGGAAAGATCTGTAGATGACTGCGGATTGAAGGAAAAGGATAAAAACAAACGCCGTTGTTTACTTAAACATTCTCAATGGCATGTTTATATAAACGGTTAGTGGGTGTGTAGGTGGGGGGGGGGGGGGATGGGGTTCGAGAACGGGAGGGAACTTATGGTTCAGTTATAGGACAAAGTTTTGCTCACTTTTACGAAAGAGTGATTGACATTGTGTGTTTGGTTTTTATACTCTCTCTTTTACTTTTCCTTTTTATTATGTTCATTGTTGTGGTTGTCTTCCGTCTTCCTTTTATTTCTCTTCTCTCCATTTTGATCTGCTTTTTCTTCTCTCTAGCATTATGATTCTCTTTTTGTAATACTCTTATTTTTGTGTGGGTCATGATAAAGACGTGTTTTACTCGAAACGTTGTCTGTTTTGTTGATGTTGTTAGTGTTTTATATACGATTTGGGACACTTCTTACTGGTTTCTGTTTTATTTCCTCTTGTCCGGTCAACTAGATTTCGAGAAGAATGGTCCAGAGAACTTAGATACATTGTATCGACAGTTTAGTTTACAGATATGAACCAATACATCCAACTTCTGCGACACTGTCGATATCTTATTCTTTAGCGCTCGTTCTTGAACTCCGGCTAGACCCCTCTTGTAGTAGGACACGGGTCCTACTAGATGTCCAGCAGGATGTAGTCCAGAGAATAGAAATGCGTTTGTCGCCTTTTTTTCTTTTCTTTTTTTTTATGCGATAACTCGACAGATCCGTCTTCGACGACACTGCCAATATTAACAACGCGCAATGCATAAATGTTAGAGGGAAATAACCCGATAAAATAAATCGATTATCACAGTTGTGATCGAATTGCTGCCCTTGGAATCGCCCGCAGCAATGCTAACAAATGATATGCCTAGATTGATCTGGGAGATAAACGAAAGAAAGACATAGACTTAGAAAAGGTCACTAGATATTTATGATAAACTATTTATGGAAAGTTTTTTTCTGCAATTGTTGCATTATTGTGCGACTCATATTTTAATGTAAGTAGATTTATATATATATTTTTTTAATATTGTTACAAGAAGGAACATCATGGTTCACGGTCAGAAATTTAAAAAAAAATGTTTATATATAATATAATATTCAGGACATACACATAAATTCAGCAGTTTTTAGTTGTTTTGATTTTCTGAACGATGTTTGCATTTAGTAGGTTGCCATTGATTTTCTTATCAGAGAGCAAGCTGGTTAATTAAGAAATTGTTTCGTATTCCAGTGCGACTTTTCGGTAGCAAATTTGCCTTTCTAAGAAAAGTTGCCGTTTGTTACCTGCCCCCGAAAGGAGCAAGTAATATTAACAATAAAATCTTCCATTCATGTAAAAAGAGGGAATTAAGGAGGTTGCGAGTGGGGTTTACTCAAGCCTATATGTTTTTTGTTTATTTGAGAACCCTAGGAATTGCGAGCGAGTAGCTATTACTTCCTATATGCAGCGGAGACAACCAGCCAAAAGGCGCACAGATAATCAGGTTGCCACGCATAAAACACAATGGAAACATGTCTGCATCTAATAAATGTTATGGTGCCTGCCCTGTGGCGGACGTTCAGGCAGGGACGGTGCCGGGCCCTATACCTCGAAAGGGCCCAACCTCAGTTACTGGAAGTCCTTCTCAATTGCCCCGAGGAGCCAGGAGGCAAGGGAATAGAGCTACTGGCCAAACAAACAGACGACCAATAAAAATAATGCACTGGAATGCTGAGGGTGTCAACAGTAAAAGAGATGGATACAGCAAAAAATTGGAACTTGAAAATGTCCTCAGTGAAGAACAAGTTAATATTTGCTGTATCCAAGAAACACACCTCAGCAGCGACATAGCCTTCAAAATCAGAGGCTACCAGTGCTACCGATCTGACCGAAAAGACAGGCGAAAGGGTGGAATTCTGACACTAGTTAAAAACAATATCAGCGCATGTCAGCTGGAAGTATACATGGACGGGGCAGAATACCAGATGCTCCACATAAAAACAGACAGTGCAGAATTCCATCTCCTGAACTACTACTGCCCAAATGATAAACCATTGGCACTAGACACAATTCCAGATAAAGAAAGGCTTATGGTGTGTGGTGACTTCAACAGCCACTCTCAGAGCTGGGGCTACGATCATATCGACAAGAGAGGTGAGGAACTTGAGAGCTGGCAGGATGAAAATAATCTCATTCTTATTAACCAGCCAGCTGACTCACCAACCTTCTACTCGAGAGCATGGCACACCACCTCTACACCAGACCTGGCATTCTACTCACCAGGCCTGGAATGGAACATCACACGTGTCGTTGGAAAGCAGCTTGGGGGTAGTGACCACAGACCAGTATTTCTGGAAATTCACAATGAATATACCAAGGACAGCAGCACGCTCACTAGGTGGAACTATAAGAGGGCAGACTGGAAAATGTACCAGCATTTAACCAGTGTTCTAGCTAAGGACATGAACTTGGACAAAGACATCAATAGAGCAGTGAGTGAATTTAATAGATGTATACTACATGCTGCTAGTAAAACCATACCCAGGGGGGCACGCAAAAACTACAAACCCTACTGGAATGATGAACTGGAAAAGCTGCAAAATGAGATGGAAACATCTAGAAAGCAGGCTGAGAACAGACCTAGCCAAGAACATCACAACAAATATCAGCAAACAAAGGCTAAATTTCAAAGAGCCAAGTTACAAGCCAGACGGAACAGCTGGAAAGAAAAAACAGAGTCGCTGAACCTAGAAAGAGATACTAGGAAATTATGGAAACTTGTAAAACAACTAAATGATGAAGGTACAGGGAGAAATACCAGGATCACACTTTATAAAGATAAAAACATTTTAACAGGTAAACATGCAGCTGATTACTTTGCAGATTCCTTTGCAGAAGACAATAACGTCAAAGTCAGCCCAGACAAACAACAGGAGGTTCGAGCGAACCAGCAAAACATTGGACAAGACGAACCTATACCTGAAGTCATGGAGGCACCAATCACAATGAGAGAACTGGAGCATGCAATATCCAAATTGAAAATGAAAAAGTCCCCTGGAGCTGATGGAGTGTCCAATGAAATGATTAGAAACCTGGGAATTGCAGCAAGAGCAAAGCTGCTGCAAATCTTTAACACAAGCTGGTCCACAGGTAATGTACCACAGGCGTGGAGAGAAGCAATAATGATACCACTCCTCAAATCAGGAAAAGATGGCAACACAGTCTCCAACTACAGTCCCATCAACCTCACAAGTTTGTCTATGCAAAACAATGGAACGCATTATCAATCTTAGGATGCAGTGGTACCTTGAAAGTGAAAACCTTCTGGTATCACAGCAAGCAGGTTTCAGACAGTGCTACTCTACTGAAGATCAGGCAACCTACCTCTCCCAAGAGATTGAGGATGCCTTCCAAGATAAGAAACTGGTACTAGCAGCATGGATAGACCTTAGGAAAGCATTTGATAAGGTCTGGAAAGAAGGGCTCCTAAAGAAATTGCAAAATTGCAGGGTTAGCTCAAGAATGTACAAATGGGTAAAAGCATACCTGCATAATAGAAGAGCCAGGGTACAATTAGATGGTCGCAAAAGCATGAAAGTCCTACTGCGTCATGGAGTCCCCCAGGGAGGAGTCCTGTCACCCACACTTTTCTTGGTTTACATCAATGACCTAGTTGCTGAACTACCACACGGGATCAAAGTGGCAATGTATGCTGACGACCTGGTGATCTGGTGCACGGAAGAACATGCAACAGTGGCCACTAAACAAATACAAAGAGCTATCGATGCCCTAACATTATGGGCAAATAGATGGTGTGTCAGCATTAACACAGATAAGTGCAGCACTACACTCTTTACCCTCTCACCAAAACAAAAAGCCGGTCATATCAAGATAGACGGAGAGCTCTTGAAGGAAGACAAACAACCAACATACCTCGGAGTTACTTTTGATGATAAGCTGACATGGAAGCAGCACATAAACAAAGCAACAACAAAAGCCAGGAGGAAGTTAGCTATCCTGAGAAAACTAAGTGGAACCACATGGGGAGCCAGTGGGAATATACTCAGTAAAGTTTACCAGCAAGGCATAAGACCACACCTGGAATATGGTTCAGCTGCGTGGTGTCCTGCATCAAACACCACATTACAAGATCTAGATAAAGTGCAAAACCAGGCACTTAGAATAATTTTGGGAGCAATGAAATCAACACCCATAGCAGAGATGCAGAAAATGGGAAGAATGCAAACACTTGGCGAACGCAGAGACACAAAAGTACTAATTCAAGCGGAAAAGTTTCAGTGTATGCCAAGTCATCCAATGAAGGAAAGATTCCAAAACCTAGCAATGGGGCGACTGAAAAGAAGCAGCTTTATCCATCAAGCTAAACGACTCCGTAGACAACTTACAGACCTACCTGAAGTTGACAGCCCCTTAAGGTCTGTACCAGAACAAACCCCATGGAGTGAAAGGCATGGAATGCCAATATACATTCAGACCCATGTGAAAGGAATACTAAGCGAGGACGAACAGAACAGTGTGCAGCGGAGGACAGTCACCCTCAGTTTCCTTGACGAGGAATATCCACAAGATATATGGGTCAGAGTATACACAGATGGGTCAGCACAGAATGCTGTGAGGAATGGAGGTGCAGGTGTATATATAGAATATCCACACAAGCCTAGAGATACAATCAGAACACCGACAGGAAAATTCTGCAATAATTATGATGCAGAAATCCAGGCAATTACTGTGGCAGCTAAAAAACTGCTGAACTCCAACTCTGACCTACAGCCTGTGGTATTCCTGACAGATGCAAGGTCAGTGCTTCAAGCTCTCCAGTCTGGAAAACTAACAGACTTGAAAAAAACTACTTAGCGAATTGTCTTACCAGTATAGGGTAACCATGCAGTGGATACCCTCTCACTGTGGAATACCAGGAAATGAAAAAGCAGACCAACTGGCTAAGGAAGGTGCTGCCGAAGATCAACCAGATATACCAATCACCTACCATCAGAAAAAACAGATGATCAAGTCAATAAGAAAGCCACAAACACCAACACAAGATGACTATCACATTATGAACAGATCAGAACAAGTTATAATTCTACGTCTCAGAACAGGACACAACCGACTCCGCAGTCACATGTATACAAAGTTCAAGATTGGCAACACGGCCATGTGTACATGTGGACAGGCAGTACAGAGTGCCAAACATATACTTCAAGAGTGTTCTGAGCATGAAACGCTGAGGCAGACATATTGGCCAGAGGAAACAACACTGGAATCAAAGCTCTATGGGACACTGTATGAACTACAAAAGACAGTGAGTTTTATTAAGGAGACAGAATTGCAGATATAGACATGTTTCAAGTGAACGAAAGAAGAAGAAGAATATGCAGTGGGGTGGTTTTTCTGAGATTTCTTTCATCCTCAGAAGACATCTGCTTTCGGCTTAGTGCAGTGCTTATTGAAGGAGTCTTCTACTCAGAGGGGGTATACAATTGTACAGAGGACATGCTACAAAGCTTCTATAAGAGAGCCTCAATATAACGGCATGTCATCTACTAAGGTTTTCTGTTGCATGGGTGGTTTATCTAGTGGGCTGTTGGTGATACCTACAGATGCAACATCATTCAACATGAGTGGTTGCATGAGTGGGTGCATGAGTGGTAGCATGAGTGGTTGCATGAGTGGTTGCATGAGTGGTTGCATGAGTGGTTGCATGAGTGATTGCATGAGTGGCTGCATGAGTGGTTGCATGAGTGGTTGCATGAGTGGTTGCATGAGTGGCTGCATGAGTGGTTGCATGAGTGGTGTGTCTAGTGGGCTATCGGTAATACCTACAGATGCAACAGCATTCAATACGGAATGTTTATCATTTTGTGAAATGTGATTTCACCCATGTGTTACCAGGGCCCGAAAGGGGAGCAAAGAATAGCAACACTGTTTACCTTCCATGCATGTCGTAAGAGGCGACTAAGAAGGTTATGGGATGGAGTTGGCTGTCCCATTCCATATAGGGTCAGTGACCCAAAGACATGCTGAATTCGGATGTGTCAGGCCGAAAGGCGCAGATATCGCATCAATGATGTAAACCATGACACAACGCATTCCGTTCTCCGGACTACATCCTGCTAATCTGCAGGAGTTTGAAAACGAACGCAGAAGAAGAAGAAGAAGACTGTAATACTGATCTTACTTTTCCAAATCATATGCACCACTGTCATGGCAGCCATCGCGAATCTTAACTGAACCCTAAAGATAATTCTACACCGCAGAAACCCCATTATAATAAAGTCAATCCTCTACGGTTTTTAAAAAAAAATGCCAGTGTGAGCCCTGTTTTAGACTAATACTTCAGTTTGTTGTGTTTTTATGAAATATGTACAAAAATAAACGTTAATTCCTTGTTATTGTTTTCGTGTGTCCATATGTTCTATAAAAAGTAAGTGAAGAAATTGTTCTAGTTAAGTGATTTTTAATATGAAAAAAATACCGACCTGACATGTCGGGGATGATGTTTGTTTAATACATTTTTTTCATAGTTAACTAAGAGAATTAGTAAACAAATCCTTTCTCTGACGTTGTCATGACACTAGAAGTGAAAAAAATAGTTGTTGACACTGCAACCTGAGGGATACTGATGTTTATAAGTGTCAAATATTGTGTTTACATCAATCAAATAACACGCGATGTCATCCCTCGCACGTGTTCTCGCGTTTTGTTATATGCGAGAGAATACACCGTAACCGTGTACGTCAGTATAAGTAAGACCGCTGTACAAAACTTAAACACGACTTAATTCGTGACTTTTTAAAAATTATTGTCGTGTATTTCATTGGTAACTATATACTTGGAGTCGCGCGCTGAAGAAAGCCAAAACCGACCAACGAAATTCACGGAAATAATCACAGTCAGTCGTTCAGATGATGTTTGCATTTCTGTTCACCGGTCTTTATAAAAGTCGCCGGTCATGGCTAACTAAACGCAACTAGGAAGTTTCTTGGTTTTTTCACCGAGATAACACTGTCGACGCTTTTCTTGCTGAGTTCTTGTTTTCTTGATGAGTTCTTGTTTTCTTGCTGAGTTCTTGTTTTCTTGATGAGTTCTTCTTTTCTTGATGAGTTCTTGTTTTCTTGCTGAGTTCTTGTTTTCTTGCTGAGTTCTTGTTTTCTTGCTGAGTTCTTCTTTTCTTGCTGAGTTCTTGTTTTCTTGATGAGTTCTTTTCTTGCTGAGTTCTTGTTTTCTTGATGAGTTCTTCTTTTCTTGCTGAGTTCTTCTTTTCTTGCTGAGTTCTTGTTTTCTTGATGAGTTCTTCTTTTCTTGCTGAGTTCTTGTTTTCTTGATGAGTTCTTGTTTTCTTGATGAGTTCTTGTTTTTTTTATGAGTTCTTGTTTTCTTGATGAGTTCTACTTTTCTTGATGAGTTCTTCTTTTCTTGTTTATTTCGTGTTTTCTTGATGAGTTCTTCTTTTCTGGCTGAGTTCTTGTTTTCTTGATGAGTTCTTGTTTTCTTGATGAGTTCTTGTTTTCTTGCCGTCGATACTGGTTATAGTGTTAACTTATTCAAACTTCCCCTTGTTGCTGCGCTCAGGGCCGTCGATACATGAGTGAGTGTTGAATTATTCAAACACCCCCTTTCCATTTTATAAATAAATCGTATACACACTTGGGAAATTGCCTGCTCACCCCCACCTTCCACCATCCTAAATCTTCCTAGTTTGAAATTGAACCACTATTAAAATAGTTTTCCCAATAGAAAAGTTATATGAAATCCACGCCCGAGTGTTACTGGGGCCCGAAAGGGGAACAAAGAATAGTAACACTGTTTACCTTCCACACATGTCGTAAAAGGCGACTAAGGAGGTTATGGGATGGAGTTGGCTGCCCCATCTCATATAGGGTCAGCGACCCAAAGCCATGCCGAAGTCGGATGTGTCAAGCCGAAAGGTGCATATATCGCAGTAATGCTGTAATCCATGACACAACGCATTCCGTTCTCCGGACTACATCCTGCTAATCTGCAGGAGTGTGATAACGTACGCAGAAGAAGTGTTAGGAATTTGGCCAAAAGGCAGGAAAACACTGCAACAGACGTCGCTACCCCCCCCCCCCCCGTTAAAAATATTCCAAATATGGTAACACAATAAAAAGTGGTAGCATATTTTATAGAGGATAGAGCCATCATACCCTCATTTTTGTTTGTCTGTAGTGATTTTCTTGGCAGTATTTGCGTTCATTAGTTTACTATAGCTTTATGAACGGTCCGGGTGTACACTTGCCAGACGCGGGTTTAGAACTCGGTACCTCGGCTGTCACAGGCGCATACTGTATCACGCTGCCACAGAACCGGACAAGCAAATATGACGAATGTCACCAATGTGACGAATGTCACCAATGTGACGAATGTCACCAATGTTCACATGAAAATAAGGAATTCTGTCACGAAAAAGGATCAATGAATCTACAATGGGTCTAGAAGCTACGGAGTTACGTGCTATGAGGGATACTCTCAGCAGGTGGCGTGCCGCTTCGTTGAGATGGATGAAGTACATGTAGAGTAACCCGAGTGCAGTGAAATCAATCCTCTTCACTTTTTTAACCTTTCCAATGGATCAATGCCATTATTTATTGGTAAACAGCAACCCCCCCCCACACTTATTGAAAACTATTATCTACTATCCTACCCCACGTACCCCCACTCATATACCTGCCAGCGTCCATCACGTCTCTCTCGTGAATAGATGATTGCAGTATTAGATTGAGACGGAACCCCGGAAGCTCATTGTTGAGTAGCCAATGAAAGAATTCCAAGGGAGAGATACACTTAAGCTCCAAACGTCATGAATTTATAACTGTCTTTAAAAAAGACCCTTTGAAGTAGGCCTATGTTATAATGACCTGATTTTGTCGAACTAGTCCCCCTATTTCTTCAATACCCACACCCCGCCCCTATTTTGAGCTTCCGGTATTTGAGCCACATAAACAAGATGGCTTCTCGTAAACACATATTTATTCTTCTTCTGCGTTTGTTCTCAAACTCCTGCAGGTTAGCAGGATGTAGTCCGGAGATAGGAATGCGTTGTGCCCATACTTTACAGCTTAGCTGGGATGTCCGCGCTTTTCGGCTGGACAAATCTGACTTCAGCATGTGATTCTGGCTCATTTGGAGCCTTTTTTAAGCCAGGATCGTCGGGTACTATTATGGGATGGTCGATAATATGTACTGCAGCAAAACTGAGATCCAACAGGCAAGATTGGAATAGGGCAATGAAGTTGTGCTAATTACTGGAAACACATACAAATCGACGTTTCGTGTCGCCTTTATCAAGACACTGTATGCGTTGAAAAGTGCACTGTATATTCTAATAACATCATCCACGTAACTCTAGATAAAGGGATATACTATGATATTTTTAGCCACGTAAGGTCATTATGATTATGAAGTAATAAATTTAGCCGTGAGCAGTTAGCTATTGACACATGATGATGATGATATGATCCCTTTAGCTGTGAGCAGGCAGCTATTGACACATGATGATGATGACGTAATCCATTAGCTGCGAGTAGGTAGCTCTTGAGAGCCGATAGTTTTTCTGGAAATAAGGTTCATTGTCTCAATGACATGATTGTAGTATGGAGTTTAATGGATGTCTCAATGACATGATTGTAGTAGGAAGTTAATGGACGTCTCAATGACATGATTGTAGTATGGAGTTTAATGTGTGTCTCAATGACATGATTGTAGTATGGAGTTTAATGTGTGTCTCAATGATATGATTGTAGTATGGAGTTTAGTGGGTGTCTCAATGACATGATTGTAGTAGTAAGTTTAATGTGTGTCTCAATGACATGATTGTAGTATGGAGTTAATGGATGTATCACTTCCCCAAAGAGAGACATGTCATTGCATAAGTATTCCAGGAGCGAGGGTTACTGTCAGGAGCGAGTGTTACTGTCAGGAGCGAGGGTTACTGTCAGGAGCGAGTGTTACTGTCAGGAGCGAGTGTTACTGTCAGGAGCGAGGGTTACTGTCAGGAGCGAGTGTTACTGTCAGGAGCGAGGGTTACTGTCAGGAGCGAGGGTTACTGTCAGGAGCGAGTGTTACTGTCAGGAGCGAGTGTTACTGTCAGGAGCGAGTGTTACTGTCAGGAGCGAGGGTTACTGTCAGGAGCGAGGGTTACTGTCAGGAGCGAGGGTTACTGTCAGGAGCGAGGGTTACTGTCAGGAGCGAGGGTTACTGTCAGGAGCGAGTGTTACTGTCAGGAGCGAGTGGGTATATATAGCAGCAGTATGCCAGGAACGTCGGGTAGTGTCAGGAGCGTGGATATATACACAATAGTATGCCTGGATCATCGGGTACTGTCAGGAGTATCGCATACACTTTTAGTGTCAATGGTTTCATTCTTATTCTGTCAGAAGTGTTAACATATCTGTAATAATGGTACAACTGGCATACATGTGTACAACTGGTATCCATCTGTACAACTGGTATCCATCTGTACAACTGGGTATCCATCTGTACAACTGGGTATCCATCTGTACAACTGGGTATCCATCTGTACAACTGGGTATCCATCTGTACAACTGGTATCCATCTGTACAACTGGGTATCCATCTGTACAACTGGGTATCCATCTGTACAACTGGTATCCATCTGTACAACTGGTATCCATCTGTACAACTGGTATCCATCTGTACAACTGGGTATCCATCTGTACAACTGGGTATCCATCTGTACAACTGGTATCCATCTGTACAACTGGGTATCCATCTGTACAACTGGGTATCCATCTGTACAACTGGGTATCCATCTGTACAACTGGGTATCCATCTGTACAACTGGTATCCATCTGTACAACTGGGTATCCATCTGTACAACTGGTATCCATCTGTACAACTGGGTATCCATCTGTACAACTGGGTATCCATCTGTACAACTGGCATACATGTGTACAACTGGTATCCATCTGTACAACTGGTATCCATCTGTACAACTGGTATCCATCTGTACAACTGGGTATCCATCTGTACAACTGGGTATCCATCTGTACAACTGGTATCCATCTGTACAACTGGTATCCATCTGTACAACTGGTATCCATCTGTACAACTGGGTATCCATCTGTACAACTGGGTATCCATCTGTACAACTGGTATCCATCTGTACAACTGGGTATCCATCTGTACAACTGGGTATCCATCTGTACAACTGGTATCCATCTGTACAACTGGTATCCATCTGTACAACTGGTATCCATCTGTACAACTGGGTATCCATCTGTACAACTGGGTATCCATCTGTACAACTGGTATCCATCTGTACAACTGGGTATCCATCTGTACAACTGGGTATCCATCTGTACAACTGGGTATCCATCTGTACAACTGGGTATCCATCTGTACAACTGGGTATCCATCTGTACAACTGGTATCCATCTGTACAACTGGGTATCCATCTGTACAACTGGTATCCATCTGTACAACTGGGTATCCATCTGTACAACTGGGTATCCATCTGTACAACTGGTATCCATCTGTACAACTGGGTATCCATCTGTACAACTGGTATCCATCTGTACAACTGGGTATCCATCTGTACAACTGGGTATCCATCTGTACAACTGGTATCCATCTGTACAACTGGTATCCATCTGTACAACTGGTATCCATCTGTACAACTGGGTATCCATCTGTACAACTGGGTATCCATCTGTACAACTGGTATCCATCTGTACAACTGGGTATCCATCTGTACAACTGGGTATCCATCTGTACAACTGGTATCCATCTGTACAACTGGGTATCCATCTGTACAACTGGTATCCATGTGTACAACTGGTATCCATCTGTACAACTGGGTATCCATCTGTACAACTGGTATCCATCTGTACAACTGGCATACATCTGTACAACTGGCATCCATCTGTACAACTGGCATACATCTGTACAACTGGCATCCATCTGTACAACTGGCATCCATCTGTACAACTGGCATACATCTGTACAACTGGCATCCATCTGTACAACTGGCATACATCTGTACAACTGGCATCCATCTGTACAACTGGGCATCCATCTGTACAACTGGCATCCATCTGTACAACTGGCATACATCTGTACAACTGGCATCCATCTGTACAACTGGCATACATCTGTACAACTGGCATCCATCTGTACAACTGGCATCCATCTGTACAACTGGCATCCATCTTTACAACTGGCATCCATCTGTACAACTGGCATCCATCTGTACAACTGGCATCCATCTGTACAACTGGCATCCATCTGTACAACTGGCATCCATCTGTACAACTGGCATGCATCTGTACAACTGGCATCCATCTGTACAACTGGCATCCATCTGTACAACTGGGCATCCATCTGTACAACTGGCATCCATCTGTACAACTGGCATCCATCTGTACAACTGGCATCCATCTGTACAACTGGCATCCATCTGTACAACTGGCATTCATCTGTACAACTGGGCATCCATCTGTACAACTGGCATCCATCTCCCCTTTATCTAAGAATATGTTAAAATTATGCAACGGTGCAATGTCCACTTTCCGGCACCTCTTCAGCATCGATTGCAAGTAATAGATAGAAGACACAATTAAGACATTGAGACACGACGTGTAGTTAACCAATAAGTGGAAGACAGCAGAACATACAACATGACACATATTACTGTCTTCTTCTTCTTCTGCGCTCGTTCTCAAACTCCTGCAGATTAGCAGGATGTAGACCATTGGACGAAATGCGTTGTGTCATGGGTTACATCATATCTGCGATATCTGCGCCTTTCGGCATGACACATCCGACTTCAGTATGGCTTTGGGTCACTGACCCTATATGGGATGGGACAGCCAACTCCATCCCATAACCTCCTTAGTCGCCTTTTACGACATGCGTGGAACGCAAACAGTGTTGCTATTCTTTGCTCCCCTTTCGGGCCTCGGCAATACACGGGCGATAACTGTCAATATAAATGTTGGAGAGATTTTGACTGGAAGACAAGCCTCGCTATGGAAGAAATGCCTCGCCATGGAAGAAACCCACGTTACCTTGTATAGAAAACCCATATTACCGTGTATAGAAAACCCATATTACCGTGTATACAAAAACCCATATGGAAGAAAACCCATATGGAAGTAAACCGGCTATGGAAGAATAGCCTCGCTATAGAAGTAAAGCCTCATTATGGAAGAAAAGCCTCATTATGGAATAAAACCTCGCTATGGAAGAAAAGCCTCGCTATGGAAGAACAGCTTCGCCATGGAAGAAAAGCCTCGCTATGGAAGAAAAACCTCGCTATGGAAGAAAAGCCTCGCCATGTAAGAAAAGCCTCGCTATGGAAGAAAAGCCTCGGTATATAGTCATGTCATCTACTCGAACTATACTGTTGGATGCTGGTTTGACTGGCGAGCCACAGGTATGACCAGCATATCTTCTGCATACGGTGCAGCGTCAGATAGCAGTTGGTTATAGATAAACCGTGCTGGGGGAGTTCTCTTATAGTATATACATTTTCTAGCTACGCAGATTAATATCATCTCAATGGCGTTATCATCAGTTTAACAAGTACTCACCAGTATAGCTACATCTTCTTATAGAAAACCCATAGTACCTTGTATAGAAAACCCATAGTACGCTGTATAGTAAACCCATATTACCTTATATAGAAAATCCATAGTACCTTGTATAGAAAAACCCATAGTATCTTGTATAGAAAAACCCATAGTACCTTGTATAGAAAATCCATAGTACCTTGTATAGAAAATTCATAGTACCTTGTCTAGAAAAACCCATAGTACCTTGTATAGAAAAACCCATAGTACCTTGTATAGAAAATCCATAGTACCTTGTATAGAAAATCCATAGTACCTTGTCTAGAAAAACCCATAGTATCTTGTATAGAAAATCCATAGTACCTTGTCTAGAAAAACCCATAGTACCTTGTATAGAAAATCCATAGCACCTTGTCTAGAAAAACCCATAGTACCTTGTATAGAAAATCCATAGTACCTTGTCTAGAAAAACCCATAGTACCTTGTATAGAAAACCCATAGTACCTTGTCTAGAAAAACTATAGTACCATGATCTTTGTTGCCTGTGTGTTGCCGGCGCCTGGAAGTGAAGCAAAGCATAACAACACTGTTACCTTCCATGCATGTCGTAAAAGGCTACTAAGGTGGTTAAAGGGTGAAGTTGGCTTTCCAATCCTATAACGGGTCAAAGTTACACAGAAGCCATTCGGAACTCGCATGTGTCAGGCCAGATTTCGCGGATATCGCAGCGAAGCTGTAAACCACGACGCAAGACATTTCGTTCTCCGGACTATATCCTGTTAATCTGCTGGAATTTGACCGCACAAGAAGAGAAATATGAAAGAAACTACCGTCAACGTTTCTCTAAAACCAACCATTATCATGACGACGCAATTCTTATTGATATCCTTGCATCTAGAAATCCATTCAATTACGTCACATATCACGTGCCGTCTAATTATTCGCTAAAAAATGTTTCTATTTGCATACGGAAACCGCAGAACGCAACATGAATAGTATCACCAGGCGCACACTCCGTATCTCCGCCAAGAAAGAAATCGGGTCAGGCACCGTGAAACAAGTTCAACACAAAACAAAAGATCAACTTGGAATTGAGTTCACACTTCCGGTCTACCGGTGTACTAGATACCTGTCACATAATGGCTTGATTGCCTACTGATAAAAATTTGCCCCCTACCCATATTTTTACTAGAATTTTATAGAATCTTATTTTTTATATTTTTTTTCTGGTTCGGCTTAACTTTTATCACCACCTGCTGAAAGTAGAACCTGCGCACGTATTACACGCTGTTAATATTTACTGATATTTTGTGTTTAAAAAGGACAAAAACACGAATGACGTTAACGTAAGGTCCTTAAGTTGGTAATGTTATACATCAAAAGTATTGATTTCGAGGGGTCGATACGAGATTATACGGAGATACGTGACACGATGATGATTTATGAAACAGTGATGGAGATAGGTGGACTGACATAGGAGATGTATGACAGTGATGGAGATATATGGAACGATGAAGGAGGTGTATGACAGTGATGGAGATATATGGAACGATGAAGGAGATGTATGACAGTGATGGAGATATATGGGACGATGAAGGAGGTGTCTGACAGTGATGGAGATATATGAAACGATGAAGGAGATGTATGATAGTAATGGAGATATATGGAACGATGAAGGAGGTGTCTGACAGTGATGGAGATATATGAAACGATGAAGGAGATGTCTGACAGTGATGGAGATATATGAAACGATGAAGGAGATGTATGATAGTAATGGAGATATATGTAACGATGAAGGAGGTGTCTGACAGTGATGGAGATATATGGAACGATGAACGAGATGTCTGACAGTGATGGAGATATATGGAACGATGAAGGAGATGTCTGACAGTGATGGAGATATATGGAACGATGAAGGAGATGTCTGACAGTGATGGAGATATATAGAACGATGAAGGAGATGTATGAAGCAGTGAAAGAGATTGTGGTCAATATGACAATCAATAAGATTTATGAAACAATTAAGGAGATGGGATCAATATGAAATCAAGGAGATTTTACAAACAATGTTGTTCAATATGACAATGAAGGAGACTTATGAAATAATTATGTAGATGTGGGTCAATGACAATCAATAGATGTATAGAACAATGAAGGAGATATGAATCAATATTCAATCAAGGAGATGTATGAAACAATGAATGACAACTGTGAAACAATGAATGACATATGTGAAACAATGAATGACAACTGTGAAACAATGAATGACATATGTGAAACAATGAATGACATCTGTGAAACAATGAATGACATATGTGAAACCATTAATGACAACTGTGAAACAATGAATGACATATGTGAAACAATGAATGACATCTGTGAAACAATGAATGACATATGTGAAACAATGAATGACATATGTGAAACAATGAATGAGATCTGTTAAACAATGAATGACATCTGTGAAACAATGAATGATATCTGTGAAATAATAAATGACATCTGTGAAATAATAAATGACACCTGTGAAACAGAGCATGACATATGTGAAACATTGAATGACATATGTGAAACAATGGATGACATCTGTGAAACAGTGAATGACATATGTGAAACAATGAAATACATCTGTGAAACAATGAATGACATCTGTGAAACAATGAATGGCATCTGTGAAACAGTGCATGACATATGTGAAACAGTGCATGGCATATGTGAAACAATGAATGACATATGTGAAACAATGAATGACATATGTGAAACAATGGATGGCATATGTGAAACAATGAATGACATATGTGAAACAATGAATGACATATGTGAAACAATGAATGACATATGTGAAACAATGGATGGCATCTGTGAAACAATGAATGATATATGTGAAACAATGAATGACATATGTGAAATAATGAATGACATCTGTGAAACAATGAATGACATCTGTGAAACAGTGCATGACACATATGAAACATTGAATAACATATGTGAAACAATGAATGACATATGTGAAACAATGAATGACATATGTGAAACAATGAATGACATATGTGAAACAATGAATGACATATGTGAAACAATGAATGACATATGTGAAACAATTTTTGACATCTGGGAAACAATGAATAAACGATACTTCGGAAGCTGAATTGGAACCTGAGACCTCTTGATCACAAACGAACGACTAAGCCACTTCGCCAGGAAGATCCACAAGGTCATTTTTGTTGTTGATTTCTCTGCTATAATTGACGAGATACTCCTATAGATGATGGTATATTTTCTTTTTAATGTATGGGTCGAGTTTTCACAAATGTTTAGAACCCCCGAGTTATATGTCTTGCTGAACTTGTATCCGTATTCATCGTTGTTTCTCCAAAAAGAATACAATTATTCGAATACAATTATGCGAATACAATTATGCAAATACAATTATGCAAATACAATTATGCGAACAGAATTATGCGAATACAATTATGCGAATACAATTATGCGAATACAATTATGCGAATACAATTATGCGAACAGAATTATGTGAATACAATTATGCGAATACAATTATGTCGGTTATTTCTGGTTATTGAATAGTATTTGTGGTGAGTTTATGGGTACAACCAGAAGTGGAGGGCCGTAGATATGATCTCATGAAGGTAGGAGAAGGGGGGATATATCTAACAAAAGATCATTTGTGTGTTTTCATGTGTTAGATCTTCTGTGTGCTAAGACATTTGATGACCTTTTTTGTGAAAAGTTGCTAATGATTTTTTTTTCCGTTTTACCTGCCTTTTAGTGACGTTCCTAGTACGAAAAGGCATGTTCCGTTTTCATAACAACAAAAAGGGGGGGGGAAGAAATGTGTTTGAATACTGCAAATTCCCCCTCCCCCGTTACCTATCTACGGACCTAGGGAGGATATCCAAACATTAAGTTACCTGTAAATAGTTACTCATACATTCTCCGCAAAGTGCGCACATTGTAGTTACCTGAAGGTCGTAGGGTCACCCGTATTTTTAACCCCCCCCCCCCAAAATCCTTACTGCGCAGGAACAGAATGCAAACGGAACTACGGTAACAGGTTGCAGTGACGTCTTTTCATGTCGAATCTAAAAAAAACAATTATTTGAACATGAAAAATGGAAGAATGTTTGAACAAAAAACAGAATGTGTGGACAGAGTACTCACATATTTTTAGGAAAGATATTTTTAGTGTAAGATTTACCTATTTTCTGTGTGTAGAATATGGTTTGAAAGTGAAGTCTCAAAAAGTATATTTTTTTATTCCTGTACATTTTCGTTAGTGCCAGAAAGATTTTTGTGTACATTAGTTTCAGAAAGATTTTTGTGTACATTAGTTTCAGAAAGATTTTTGTGTACATTAGTTTCAGAAAGATTTTTGTGTACATTAGTTTCAGAAAGATTTTTGTGTACATTAGTTTCAGAAAGATTTTTGTGCACATCAGTTTCAGAAAGATTTTTTGTGCACATTAGTTTCAGAAAGATTTTTGTGTACATTAGTTTCAGAAAGATTTTTGTGTACATTAGTTTCAGAAAATTTTTTGTGTACATTAGTTTCAGAAAGATTTTTGTGTACATTAGTTTCAGAAAGATTTTTTGTGCACATCAGTTTCAGAAAGATTTTTTTTGCACATTAGTTTCATAAACATTTTTGTGTACATTAGTTTCAGAAAGATTTTTGTGTACATTAGTTTCAGAAAGAATTTTGTGTACATTAGTTTCATAAAGATTTTTGTGTACATTAGTTTCAGAATGATTTTTGTGTACATTAGTTTCAGAAAGATTTTTTGTGCACATCAGTTTCAGAAAGATTTTTTTTGCTCATTATTTTCATAAACATTTTTGTGTACATTAGTTTCAGAAAGATTTTTGTGTACATTAGTTTCAGAAAGATTTTTGTGTACATTAGTTTCAGAAAGATTTTTGTGTACATTAGTTTCAGAAAGTATTTTTTTGTACTTTAGTTTCAGAAAGATTTTATTTTTGTGTACAAAAATAAGAAAGATATTTTGGTGAAAATTTTTTTTGACTTGTTATCTTTTTCTGCATTATCTTCTTTCATTACATATATCATTTTCTTTTTCATTTTCGATTACGCTTCTTATTTTTTTCCTGTTTCTTACTTTTATTCTCCTTCTTCCTCTTCTTTCCTGTTTCTCTTTTTTAATATTAAAATAAATTTCACATTTATTCCCCCTGTTTTTTTTCATTCCTTCTTCATTTTTGATTTACTCTCCTGCGTTTTCCTGTTTCTGCCTTTTCTTCCCCCTACTTCCTTGTCTTCTTTCCTTATGTTTCTATGCTGCTGCTACTACTACTACTACTATTACTACTACTACTACTACTACTACTACTTTTATTACTACTACTATTACTACTACTAGTACTACTACTACTAGTACTACTACTACTACTACTACTACTACTACTACCGCTGCTGCTGTTCCTCCTTGTACTACTACTACTGCTGCTGCTGCTGCTTGATTCTTCATTACTACTACTGATGCTGCTGCCCTTCAGTACTAATACTGCCACTGCTGCTTCCTGCATAAAACCTGACAAACAATCATACCCGAAACGTAGTAGCTGTGCGTCTCTGAAATTTAACCAATTTGAGGGGTTATAATCAACTCAAAATTTTACACTGACCTGTTCTGTTTCGTGAACGGCTATAAATACGCGACTGATTATTCATCACCTGGTCTAACATCCTAGCTACGTAGCGCATGGTTAGCGCACTGGCTTCGCATATGAGTGGTCCTGGGTTCATTCCCCAGTTGAGGCGAAAATGTTTTTGAGATCGCAACGACTCTAGGGACGACACAGCCTTAAATGGGTATCGGATTAATCCGGGAAGTAAAGACTGCGAGGGAGAGGAGATGGCTACCGCCCTCATTCGCAGAGCCTCTGAAATATGAGATCGCTAACATCTCACACCCCTACGGCATTAATAAACACTATTTAAAACTATTATTATGCCAATGCTGTGTTACCAAAGCCAAACATGGACAATGACAGCGCAAGACAAACGTAAATTTGTGACTGCTGAAATGACATGCTTACGCAGAATCCTAGGAATATTGCTAAAAGAAAGTGAGGAATGAGGACATTAGACAAAGAACCGGCACCACTCCAATCTTGGAATATATTAAGAGACAACAGATCAAATGGTTTGCACACATCAGCAGACTACCATCAGACAGCATACCACAGTAAACAATGCCACACAGATACAGCGAAGGCAGATCTAGAGGCCGACCACGAAAACGATGGACCACCGAAATAAAAGAGGCGACATATTCTACAATATACTCAGCACACACGAGGGCCGTCTCCAGAAAACTCTTCTACCCCTGACGCCGAAAGGCAACAAAGGGTTAAACGAGTAAATATATTTGCGAAAACATACGAAACTATGAAGATACGGAAGTAAATCTCTCGATTCAGAAAAAAAAAAGATTACTCTTTAAAATGTATTTGTTGAAATTGTTTTTCTTTGCTTTAATACATATTTTTAATGATATTCCTTAGCGTTCTAGAGAATCTTACACATAATGTTATCAAAAGCTTTCTCACAAATTCTTATAGAACGATTTACAACTTCTAATGCAAGACCGTGACGCATAACCAACATGTGTTCATTAGTTTCTGCGTATCACATGACCGGATGTTGTTAGAGCATATCTGTAAGAACGTGATCGAGAAACTAAAGCTGGATCAGATTAAAGAAAGTGGAACTACATTTTATTATAGTCGAACGAGTCCTCACTCTGTGTTTTTATGGTTTCAAATGGTAGCAAAGAATACTAGTAATTCGGCCACCTGCAATGCATGTCGTAATAAGATGGCTAAGGAGGTTTGGTGTGGATTGATTATCCAACTTCGTGTTTGTTGTTGTTTGTTACGGTTAATTCTTCTTGATTCTTGATTAGAAACTAACTTCACAGCACGTGGGGCATTCCCATAAGTGCTCCGCTCTCCGTTCTAGCAGCCATCTCAGTGTATGTTGACTCAGAGTCCCGGTCATGTATTGATTGCTTGATCTTCCGGGCCTTATAAAAGATTTTCTTTTCCCACCCTCACCTCTAGATACTCCATTTCTAACATTCTCTGCATGTGTACGTTCTCAGCCTCATTGACATCATCTTCATCTTGAAATGAATTTATTACTGCCTTGATCAAGTCTGCTTTATCTCTTCTCAGCATTGTGTCGTCGATCGCCGTATTGCCTGTCAATAAGTCGGCTCTCGTGTCCTCTGCCCCCATCATGACCAGGACAGTATAATCATGTAAGCTCTGGACAATTGAGTTTGTTCAATAAGTCCCACCATTTTTTTTCAGCATGTACAGCATGCTTTGAGAGAGTGCTCAAGATCGTTCATTCTCAAACTCCCACTGGATTTCTCTTGTAGCAGGATAAAGGTCCTACTATACTCTGTTCACTTTAAGAATGAAGTGGATCAAAACACACCCCCATATTACTTCACAACAACATGTGATTTTTAAACAGCTGATGACATGTAAAAACACTATTTATTTAAAACATTTAAAAAATTTAAAACAATATTTGAACAACATTAAACAACAGTTACCCACCGAAGACGGATGTGTCGGACCATTGGCGCAAATAAAACGACAACACAACGCATTTCCATTCTCTGGACTACATCCTGTTAGAAATCTAGTTGGACAATGTCGTACTACAAGGGAGATCCAGCGGGAGTTTGAGAATGAAATCTAGTAGGACAATGTCGTGCTACAAGGGAGATCCAGCGGGAGTTTGAGAATGAAATCTAGTAGGACAATGTCGTGCTACAAGGGAGATCCAGCAGGAGTTTGAGAATGAACGATGAAGAAGAAGAAGAAAGAACAGTTAAAAACGAAATGTAAAAGCAATATTATTGGACACTGAACAATCGATTAATGCGTTCTGCGCCCAACAACCAATCAGAAGCACTGACCCACTTCATTCTTAAAGTGAACAGAGTATAGATTTCCAGCAGGATGTAGTTCAGAGAATAGTTATGCGTTTAGTCATGGTTTTATTTGCACGAAAGGCCAGATACGTCAGACTTCTGCGATAAGACCACCTAAGGACACATTCGGGAACGGGGGGTGTCAGGGGGTCAGAAATTTCATCTACAGCGTAATTTGAGATTGCGAGAAAACATGAAATACTTCACCCTGTAGTAGAAGACTGTTCAGCACCTGACATTGCACAGTAGAATATCAACGAGTGATACGTTTATAGAGCGAATAAAGAGGTTTTGGTGATGAAGTTGGCTGTCCCATCCCGTATATAGGTTCAAAGTGTCCCAGAAGCCATGCTGAAGTCGCGTGTGTCAGGGCAAAAGGCGCATATAACACAGTTACGTTGTAAACAATGAGACATCGCATACCGCTCTCCGGACTACATCCTGATAATCTGAAGGAGTTTGAGAACGAACACAGAAATAGAAATGATCTAGAGCAGTGTTTCCTACTGGATGTGGATAATATGGATGTAAAAGTTGGAAATCTACCGCATTAATGGATAAGAAGTTAGTCTACTGCAATAATGGATAAGAAGTTAATCTACTGCAATAATGGATAAGAAGTTAGTCTACTGCAATAATGGATAAGAAGTTGCTCTACCGCAATAATGGAAAGAAGTTAGTCTACCGCAATAATGGATAAGAAGTTAGTCTACTGCAATAATGGATAAGAAGTTAGTCTACTGCAATAATGGATAAGAAGTTAGTCTACTGCAATAATGGATAAGAAGTGGGTCTACGGCAATAATGGATAAGAAGTTAGTTGCCTTCGAGAATAGATGCTTCAGAAAAATGACAAATACTAATTGGAAAGACTTCAAATCAAACAACATACTAAGAGAGGAGACAAAACAAGAATATGTGACGAACATAATCAGAAAACTTCGCTGGACATACATCGGTCATATACTTAGAATGAAGGAAGACAGAATCCCACGACAAGTCTTCATGTGGACACCAGACGGGAAAGAAAACAGGGAAGACCACACAAAAAAACGCCCAGAAGAACATTTATGAATGAATTAAAATCAACAGGCATAAATGCACAAGACCTGCAATCCCTAGCAACTGACCGATAGGCATGGAGAACTATGACATCCGCCCTATGTGCCAAACTTGGCAAAATAAGAACTGACTGACTGACTTAGTGTTTCCCAATGTGGGGTCTACGCCCCACAAGGGTGCAATTTGATTGTTAAGGGGGGGGGGAGAGAATAATCCAAGAAAAGGGGAGGGGGCAGTTATTAGTTAAATTTCTGTAAATAATTCAATTTTGTTAATATAAATATATATATATATTACATAGGGGGCATAATAATTTTAGAAAGAAGTAGGTGGGGCATGGTTTTAAAAAAAGTTTGGGAACCACTGGTTTAGAGTTTCTAAAAACTGAAAAGCGTCGCCATAATAAAATTTCTGAGAAACAGAAATCTTGAAATGAATTTTAATCTCCACCGCCTGGCACAAAGACAAAGAGCAACACTCTCGTACTTATTCAGTTTTATATTATCATCATCATCATGATCCTCGCCGTGGCCACCGCCTGTTTCCAACTTGTTTATTTACTGCCACTAGCTTCCACGTGACACGTACAAGAAATCATGCTACATAGTGCTATATGTGGCTCTGTGTATCATTGAATGACTGTTTTCCTTACTTATATTGATACGGTCCTGTTGCACTACTGTTGTCCTAAGTGTGACCATCGGCAATAGAAGACCTCTGCAAATTATTAATTAGGCCTTCATTCGTTATTTTTTAAAATTATTGTCGTGATTTTACTTTGGACAATATTTATATACTTGGAGTCGCCTTGGCTATTTATGGTATGTAAATAGTGTCATGTGACATATTCCTTCCAGAACGTTGTCTTCCCAATTAACTCTCTGAACCTCTCTCTGTCTTGGGCGATGTGGCTTGCATTTTCTAGCGATGTATTCATGTTATCTTTAATGTCGTCAGTCCATCGTCTTCTTGGTCTGCCCCTTCTCCTCTTCCCAGGTACATATATAAATAGTGAACAACAGAAATCACGGCAATAATTAAGAAAAGGAACGAATTAATGCTTAATTAATTTTGTTCAGATGTCTTTTATTGGAGACACTCGTGTCCTGTGTCTACAATTTGTATTACTTAGTTTCATGTATAATTTTGTCTTCTAAAATTATTTAATATTTGTTTAATATCTAATATGTCTCTTTCTGATGTGGGTAAGCAGCTCTTTTTTTGAATTAACTTTTTTTCAAGATATCTTCATTGTGCCATTTTTCTGTCCATGTTGGTCCTAAGTTTTTTTCCGATCAAATCACATCTCTGCTACCCCCTTTTAATTGTTACTGTTCTACCTGAGTATCTTCTGCGTTTGTTCTCAAACTGCTGGAGAATATCAGGATGTAGTCCGGAGAACGGAATGCGCTGTGTCATGGTTTACAGCATTGCTGCGATATATGCGCCTTTCGTCCTAACACATCCGACTTCAGGATAGCTTTGGGTCACTGACTCTATATGAGATGGGATAGCCAGTTCCATCCCATAACCTCCTTAGTAGCCTCTTACGACATGCATGGAAGGTAAACAGTGTTGCTATTATTTGCTCCCCTTTCAGGCCCCGGCAACACACGGGCGACTGAGTATCTAAGATGTATGATGTAGTCTAGATTTTATTTGTCTAGTCGTCGTTTTATTTGCGACTGTCGCCCGAGACATCCGATTTCGGCATGGGTAACTAAAACGTTAAGTATCTTTACCACTAAGTATATCAATAGTTAAGAGTTTGTGTCAACATTTTACTTAAATATTGACTATAATCATTCATTTTGACTATTAATCATTTTGACTATAATCATTTTGACTATAATCATTTTGACTATAATCATTTTGATTAGAATCAGTTTGACTATAATCAGTTTGACTATAATCATCTTGAAAATAGTCAGTTTTAGTACAATAAATTTGACTATAATCATCATCATGTGACATATTGCTTCCAGAATTTAGCCCTCCTTATGGATCTATTGCACTCTCTTCGGTCCAATGTCTCCTGTCCATCGACGTCTTGGTCGACCTTTATCCCCGTTGCCTTCGGTCTTGAGCAAGTTGTCGCCCCCCCCTCCTTTAGGGACAAGTGCAGGTATTCCAATGTCTCCTGTCCACCGACGTCTTGGTCGACCTTTACTCCCGTTGCCTTCTATCATTCCCTTCAATATCACTCTCTCCATACCGTCATGTCTCTTAACTTGACTATAATCAGTTTTGATATAATCAGTTTGAATATGATCAATTTAATCATTTTGATTATAATTAATTGTGCTGTAATCAATTAGACTAAAATCAGTTTGAGTACAATCAATCTGACTATAATAAATGTGACTATAATCAGTGACTATAATCAGTTTGATTAGAATCAATTTGATCATAATTACTTTCAATATAATCAATTTGAATATAATCAATGTGACTATAATCAGTTGACTATAATCAATATGGCTATAATCAGTTTAAGTGTAATTAATTTGACTATAATCAGTTTGACTATAATGACTATAATCACCTTGACTACAATTGATATTGACTATAATCAATTTAACTATAATGAATTATACTATAATCAGTGCCAGCTGTCTGGCAACCATGTGCAACGATCTGGGAGGAAACCCGGGGCCTTTTAAACACACGGCTAATGTCATAGCCACTATTCCGTAGATAGGGCGAAGTGTGGGAGGTTAGGGGGTCACAATCTCCAACTCTTCAGGTAAATAGTACGTATACAAAAAAATCTGAAAGATGAATGTAAACACATCACCTCTCCTCTCTTAACCTTCTAAACCCCCTCTGCTAGCCTTGTAAACCCCCCTCTCCCAGCCTTCTAAACCCCCCTCTCCCTGCCTTCTAATTTGTTCTACTGATCTTCTAACATTAATCCCAGTTCTACAAGTTTATTGGTTGCAACATCCTGTGTTTGCTAGTACAAGCAATCAGCAATAACATTGACACGGTGGGGTACACAACTTAAACTGTTCATAGCGAGTCTTTCCTCGATTATAGAGTCCTGTGGATTTATCAATGTCATCATTGAATAGTGACACTATGTGACTTATTCCGGAATTTTATCCGTCGCCGACACAAATTATACTCAGTAACCAATGAAAATCACAGAAAATGTTAAATAGCGTCACATTTGAAAGATAAATATCGATGATTCCACGTGACTGTATGATTGACGAAAGACTCGGTTCATAGTTAGAAATGGAAAAAAAAAACTATAAAAAAATATCGGACAGTAAAATGTGAATAGACCAAAAAAAAAAAGGAAGTGTACAATTGAGAAATACGTCATACACAAGTTATGGAAATCTGGTTGAGTTTTGTGGTGGTGGTTGGGGGGACAGGGTTACCCGTTAATGGTTAATTCTGTTTTCAAGGGTGTTGACTGTGTCCTTAAGTGTTTTCTTTGGTTGGACGAAGGAACATTTTGATAGTTGATAGACTATTTCGCAAGCTGATCTACGGTTGTTTGTTATTTTGTTTTGTTTTGAGTATTTCTTGATGATATTTTCGTGGAGTTGGACTGGTCAGTTTGGATTGTAGTACTGACCACCGAACGTAAATGAAGAAATTGGTTAATTTGACAATTCTGGTGAGTTTTTATTTGTGTCACAGGAAGTTAGTCTGTCACGAGGTTGCCGATGTGATCCACAGGATGTGGGATGAGCGGTTTTTAAAAAATATAACGCTGTCGTTTTTTTTGTGAGAGTTTGTGTGTTTAACATTGAAGGATGTTGTGTTATGGTTTCATTGTTAGGTCGTCAAACATTATGTGTGTGTGTATGTGTGTCTTTGGGGTATATATGATGTAATTATCGAGTAAGAGTGTGTGTGTATGTGTTTGTTTTGATATGGGGGTGGGGGGAGCCGGAAATCATATGTGGAGGCTGGCTAAAGTTTTTTTTTTTCGAATGTAAATATTAAACGTTTTTATGATAATAAAAAAACGAACACGCATTCGTACACTCATACACTCACACTCATTTACGATCACCGACTACACCTGTAGGACACTTTCGGTAGTTGTCACGAGCAATGTCTCGTAACAATGATCAACATTCTCAAATAAGTTGTTAAATGTAAGGAAATGTTCCATGGCAGCAACCTGCCGTCGTGAATGAAGACAACTCATTATGTACTAAGCCGCAGCAACTTTTAGGTAGGGTGGTCAGTTTCCTTCCTTGCTTTGTTTACCTTCCCCAACTTCAGGTACCCATTTACAGTTTGGTCGACTGGTGGAGCGGTCGTATCAGGCGAGAAATCACGGAAGGGTTTTTAAAAAAAAAAAGAAACAAACAAAAAACCATACCATACAAAGAACGTTAGTATCAACCAAAATCATGTTTTCAGTTGTAGTAATTTTTAGTCACTATTTTAACAATAGGTTGCCATTGTTTTATGAATAATCTGGATTCACAACTTCTGGAAAATGAACGTCCGGCCTTTTTTTTCGTCATTCCCGTTACGTGCTTCCCAGGTAGAGCATTCAGTAGAGCCGTTGAAGCGGATGTTATGCCCGGATTACCAAAACCTCGACCATCACTATTTTTAACAGTTATAAATAAAGCTCTGGTATAACCAAATTTGACTAGAGTCTATGGTTAAAAGGAGCGTACATCACCATACGAGATACATTTTACTTAATCAAATATCAGTAGATCAAGTAAAAAATATGCGTACTTTATGTGTGACGTAGTACACCAACACAACAAACATGGCTGCTGTTGTTATAGTTGAAATCTATGAGCTATCCTCTTTCTAATCGATTTATTTCATATTATCAATTATATATATATTTTAAAAAAAATATATCATTACCTTATATTGTGCAAATTGATGAATTTTTATTTCATGCTGTGTTAGAAAGTTTATATTTCATGCTGTGTTAGAAAGTTTATATTTCATGCTGTGTTAGAAAGTTTATATTTCATGCTGTGTTAAAAAGTTTATATTTCATGCTGTGTTAAAAAATTTATATTTCATGCTGTGTTAGAAAGTTTCTATTTTAAGCTATGCAAGAAGATAAACATTTTGAACTGTGCAAGGGTTAAATTATTTACACAGTGCAAGGATATCATTAATTTACACTGTGCAGGAATATTATTATTGTACACTGTGCAAGGATATCATTATTTCACACTGTGCAAGGATATCATTATTTCACACTGTGCAAGGATATCATTATTTCACACTGTGCAAGAATATCATTATTTCACGCTGTGCAAGAATATCATTATTTCACGCTGCCAGATGATATCATATTAAACTGTTTAAGGATATTATTTTTAACTGTGCAAGAATATCATATTAAACTGTGTAAGGATATCATTATTTTTAACTGTGCAAGAATATCATTTTAAACTGCAATGATATCATTATCTTAATTTGCGCAAGATCTTTATCTTATACTGCGCAAGGATGTCATTATCTTAACCTGTACAAGGATGTCATTATCTTAACCTGTGCAAGGATGTCATTATCTTAACCTGTACAAGGATGTCATTATCTTAACCTGTGCAAGGATGTCATTATCTTAAACTGTGCAATGATGTCATTATCTTAACCTGTACAAGGATGTCATTATCTTAAACTGTGCAAGGATGTCATTATCTTAACCTGTGCAAGGATGCCATTATCTTAACCTGTGCAAGGATGTCATTATCTTAACCTGTGCAAGAATGTCATTATCTTAACCTGTGCAAGAATGTCATTATCTTAACCAGTGCAAGGATGTCATTATCTTAACTTGTGCAAGGATGTCATTATCTTAACCTGTGCAAGGATGTCATTATCTTAACTTGTGCAAGGATGTCATTATCTTAACCTGTGCAAGGATGTCATTATCTTCAACTGTGCATTAAAGTCATTATGTATGTACGACCATTATTTTAAAATGTGCAATATCAATTTGTGTGTGCGTGTAAGATCATTACTTGAAATTGTGCAGTGTCATTATGTGTGTAAAGTCATTACTGTACACTGTGCAATGTCATTATGTGTGTGTAAAGTCATTACTGTACACTGTGCAGTGTCATTATGTGTGTAAAGTCATTACTGTACACTGTGCAATGTCATTATGTGTGTGTAAAGTCATTACTGTACACTGTGCAATGTCATTATGTGTGTGTACGATCATTACTGTACACTGTGAAATGTCATTATGTGTGTAAAATCATTACTGTACACTGTGAAGTGTCATTATGTGTGTGTAAGATCATTACTGTACACTGCGAAATGTCACTATGTGTGTGTAGGGTCATTATAAAAAAATGATAATGAAGAAATTATCTCAATTTTTCAATAACATCATTATTTTTTCAATAACATCATTATTTTTTCAATAACATCATTATTTTAATTGCTTCAGATAATTTGAAAAGAGTGATCGGAAATAAATAAATAAGTGATTCTGCTCGTAATGCAAGTATATGAACGTTTCGAGCAGAAAGCATTCTTCAGATTCTTTTTCCAAGGGGTCGCGAATCACAGGTTGAGAGCCGACGATTTAAAGTGTAATAAAAATATTTTGAGAAACGTTAATTCAAAAAGAGAGCTGTTCACTGTCATCAGAAAGTGAAAGGTCGCATTTTTTCGACACATTGTAAGAGGATGTAAGATGGAACACTTCGTTACGACAGGCAAGTTGATTAGCAGGAGAGATAAGGACAGACCAAGATGGACTATGCTGGACAGCTTCGGATTATGTCACTGGATAATATAGGTACCGGGAAGTTTTGACAGTACACGAGACAAAAGTCTGTGGACAGACATGATAACCAATGCCACATGGCATGGACTTTAAGAAATTAGTGACAAAACATGATACAGTAAGCTGACAGATTTGATTGCTGAAGTCGGATGTGTCAGACTGAATGATGTGGATATCTAGCTACGCTATAAACAATCATAAAACGCATTTCATTCTCCTCACTACGGTCTGCTAATCTGTGGGAGTTTGAGACATTCCTTTCTCCTGACTACAGTCGGTTAATCTGTAGACTTTTTTTGAGAGGAAATCGCATGGTTTTTATCGATACATGAATATAACATCGTTACATAAATACAACATCGATACATGAATATAACATTGTTACATAAATACAACATCGATACATGAATATAACATTGTTACATAAATACAACATCGATACATGAATATAACATTGTTACATAAATACAACATCGATACATGAATATAACATTGTTACATAAATACAACATCGATACATGAATATAACATTGTTACATAAATACAACATCGATACATGAAGATAACATTGTTACATAAATACAACATCGATACACTAATATAACATTGTTACTTAAATACAACATCGATAAATGAATATAACATTGTTACTTAAATACAACATCGATACACTAATATAACATTGTTACAAAAATACAACATCGATACACTAATATAACATTGTTACATAAATATAACGTGGATACACTAATATAACATTGTTACTTAAATACAACATCGATACATGAATATAACATTGTTACATAAATACAACATCGATACACTAATATAACATTGTTACTTAAATACAACATCGATACATGAATATAACATTGTTACATAAATACAACGTCGATACACTAATATAACATTGTTACTTAACTACAACATCGATACATGAATATAACATTGTTACATAAATACAACATCGATACACTAATATAACATTGTTACTTAAATACAACATCGATACATGAATATAACATTGTTACATAAATACAACGTCGATACACTAATATAACATTGTTACTTAAATACAACATCGATACATGAATATAACATTGTTACATAAATACAACATCGATACACTAATATAACATTGTTACTTAAATACAACATCGATACATGAATATAACATTGTTACATAAATACAACATCGATACACTAATATAACATTGTTACTTAAATACAACATCGATACATGAATATAACATTGTTACATAAATACAACATCGATACACTAATATAACATTGTTACTTAAATACAACATCGATACATGAATATAACATTGTTATATAAATACAACGTCGATACACTAATATAACATTGTTACTTAAATACAACATCGATACATGAATATAACAGTGTTACATAAATACAACATCGATACACTAATATAACATTGTTACTTAAATACAGCATCGATACATGAATATAACATTGTCACATAAATACAACGTCGATACACTAATATAACATTGTTACATAAATACAACATCGATACACTAATATAACATTATTACTTAAATACAACATCGATACATGAATATAACATTGTTACATAAATACAACGTCGATACACTAATATAACATTGTTACTTAAATACAACATCGATACATGAATATAACATTGTTACATAAATACAACATCGATACACTAATATAACATTGTTACTTAAATACAACATCGATACATGAATATAACATTGTTACATAAATACAACATCGATACATGAATATAACATTGTTACATAAATACAACATCGATACATGAATATAACATTGTTACATAAATACAACATCGATACATGAATATAACATTGTTACATAAATACAACATCGATACATGAATATAACATTGTTACATAAATACAACATCGATACATGAATATAACATTGTTACATAAATACAACATCGATACACTAATATATCATTGTTACAAAAATACAACATCGATAGATTAATATAACATCGTTACATAAATATAACGTGGATACATAAATATAACGTGGGTCCATAAATATAAAAATAAACGTGGATGTAACAACCTTGGCCATGTTCTAACACTAGATGAAAAGAGATTGAACGGACAAGCACGGATTGGACACCGGATGGGAAAAGGAAACGAGGAAGACCGAATACCGCTCTAAAAAAAACAACCATACTTAAATGAGGGGAAACAATAGACTGCAAGTCAATACAAGAACTTAAATTGCTGGCAGAGAATCGCAACGCACGGAGAATCAAAACATGTGGCACGAAAGGAACAAACAAACTAACATCGATACATCATAATCAAATAAATACATTAATATAAAATTGAGTAATAAATATAACATCGGTTCATCAAGTACATGAAGAGTTATCTTAATCCCCAACGGCAGGTTTCTGCCGTAGGACATACCTTTACTTTTTTTTTACATCAATACAACATCGATTGATAAGACCTTCACGATTTAATTAATGTAGTAGTCACAGAAAGTAAAGAGAGAGGTCTCCTCCTAAATATCAAGAAAACAGAAGTAATGGTTATTTCAAAGAAACAAAATAACACACCTTGTAAGGTCAAAGTGAATGATATAGTATTAAAACGGGTCCACCAATTCAAATATTTAGGTACAACGATTACAGCAGATGGAAGAAGTTCAACAGAAATAAGATGCAGAATAGGACAGGCAAAAACAACATTCAGAAAAATGAAAAATATACTGTGTAATATGACCTTGTCATTAGAGGTTAGAAAGAGAGTTTTGCAGTGCTATATAACCCCTATACTAACATATGGGTGCGAGTCTTGGACAATAAACAAACTGGAAAGTGGGAAATTAGAGGCAACAGAGATGTGGTTCTACAGAAGAATGCTGACAATACCATGGACTGCCAGAAAAATTAACTGTAGAGGTGTTGAAAGAGTTAAATGCGAAACGGGACTTAATCAACAATATAAGAAAAAAGGCAATCTTTTTTTTTTCTTTTTTTGTGTGGCCACTTCATGAGACAGGCAGGTTTAGAGAACATAGTCACAACAGGCAAAATTGAAGGCAACAGAGACAGAGGTCGACAACGTGAGAAAATATTAGACAGTTTGACAGCCTGGCATGACAGGAAACAACAACGACTTTGATACATAATACTGTGGACAGAGAGCTCTGGAGAGCCATGACCGCCTACGCCAGCCAGCATGGCACCTGATGATGATAATGATAACATCGATTAGTCAATATAACATCGAACCGCCAATATAACATAGAAATCATCAATATAACGAATACAGAAACGTGTATAAATTAATTGGTGCCAGGTGGAACAAAATTATTGTATTGAATTTCTTTCCACTGAACAGAAACCTGACACACGCTGGCATGCGCGCACTATACACGCGCGCACTTAAATGCACTGACCTAATATTGTTTTAGTAAGTTTGTTATTGGCGCATATAAAAACTTTATTGACAAATATTCCCGCATGACAGAAAATTATATGTTATTTGACTGCGCTACCAATTTGACTAACTGCTAGTCAGTGCAGACTCCATGTCAGATCAGTATGAATCTGTCCTTTGTAAATGATAAACTTCTGTGAGTTGATAGCGTATCATTTATCCGTACTTGTAACTTATCATTTATCCTTGATTCAAACATATCATTTATCCGTACTTGTAACTTCATTTATCCTTGCTTCAAACATATCATTTATCCGTACTTGTAACTTCATTTATCCTTGCTTCAAACATATCATTTATCCTTACTTGTAACTTATCATTTATCCTTGATTCAAACATATCATTTATCCGTACTTGTAACTTCATTTATCCTTGCTTCAAACATATCATTTATCCGTACTTGTAACTTATCATTTATCCTTACTTGTAACTTATCATTTATCCTTGATTCAAACATATCATTTATCCGTACTTGTAACTTCATTTATCCTTACTTGTAACATCATTTATCCTTACTTGTAACTTATCATTTATCCTTGATTCAAACATATCATTTATCCTTGATTCAAACATAGTATTTATACTTACTTATAACTTATCATTTATCCTTACTTATAACTTATCATTTATCCTTACTTGTAACTTCATTTATCCTTACTTGTAACATCATTTATCCTTACTTGTAACTTATCATTTATCCTTGATTCAAACATATCATTTATCCTTGCTTCAAACATATCATTTATCCTTACTTATAACTTATCATTTATCCTTGATTCAAACATATCATTTATCCTTACTTATAACTTATCCTTTATCCTTACTTATAACTTATCATTTATCCTTACTTATAACTTATCATGTATCCTTACTTGTAACATCATTTATCCTTGCTTCAAACATATAATTTATCCTTACTTGTAACATATCATTTATCCTGGATTCAAACATATCATGTATCCTTACTTGTAACATCATTTATCCTTGCTTCAAACATATCATTTATCCTTACTTGTAACATGTTACTCGGAGAGCAAAGAGTACCGCAGTGCTCTCGGCAGAACCAACAAAGCCACGATGGTCATAAAACAGTCTTCGTTTAACATCCTACAACTGAACATCAATGACATTTTTGAATGCCCAGCGCTGGATGACATCAGGAAAATGCTTCTCCCTCCGGGGCCAGATAAATGGAACACATTATATGGAACAAAACAACAGCTCACAAACACATGCATATATCACACAATGGCACTGGGTCAAAGGGGCATGAGCCTACGAACCGCTGATTTAGCAACCAATTAACCAATCCCCCCCCCCCCACGTAACAACTTGTCAAGAATTCAGGGTTTCCCCCCCCCTCCCCCCCCCCCAACATGTTGAATTATGTAATTATATCAACTAAATTTGACTCCTCCCACCCTAAAACACACATTTATTCGCAGAAAAATTGCGATAGAACGACATACATTTTTTTTCCAATATTGGACTTTCTTGTGTCAAATTGCAAAAACATGTCATTGCATAAATAAAAAAACCGTATTGTTTATGTCAACTTTTGTTAATCTCTCCATTTCCACCCCCCCCCCCCCGTCATCAACTGTAACGCTTTCTTTTTCAGACCCTTTCACCTCGCACATTGTTCGCGTAATTGATAGACAGACTGTGCAATATAATATAGACAGATAGTACACTATACTATAGACATATTCTACACTATACTATATGCTATAGACAGACAGTACACTATACTATAGACAGATTCTACACTATACTATAGACAGATTCTACACTATACTATATGCTATAGACAGACAGTACACTATACTATAGACAGATTCTACACTATACTATAGACAGATTCTACACTATACTATATGCTATAGACAGACTGTGCACTATACTATTAGGCTATAGACAGACTGTGCACTATACTAATAGGCTATAGACAGACTGTGCACTATACTAACAGACTATAGACAGACTCCAACATAATACCACACACTACACACCACACACACACATACCACACACAAATCACACCGCACACACATCACACACACCACACACACATCACACACACCACACACACATCACACACACACCACACACACATCACACACACACCACACACACCAATCACACGCACATCACACACTACACACTACACACAACACACCACACACACTACACATACACCACACACACGCCACACATACACACACATCACACACACACACATCACACACATCACACAACACACCACATACACATCACACCCACTACACATACACCACACACACACACACACACAACCCCCTTGAGATATGTATTGCAGTGGAGATTCCCTCAAAATTGCCACCTTCCGGATCTGTCCAACAATTGTTGTATTTTTATTTAAAATCAAATAAACTTGGCTGTCACGAGTATGTTTTCATAATTTGTTAAGCATAACCCTGGCTAAATATAACATCAATTCGGTTATTACCGAAACTTAATTATAGATTTGAGTTGTGCACCGATAACTACTAGGACGGTTTTGGAATAATTGATGCTTTCAAAGATGGGAGCTCGTGATGCGTTGACACCGGTGATGGAACTTTTGAGTGTTAGCAATGAAAATCTGAAAGTGGGTGTTTGTGTTTAGTTGTACACCGGGTAATTTTCACACTGGATTTAGATCTTGCAAGGTCGCACAATTTCACGAGTTGTGGTTTGTAATGTTTTGTTGTTTTTTAGGGGGGGAAGATATATTGATTTAAGAATAAATAAGAAGATAAATAGATGGTCTGGAGGTTGACAGGTGAGGTTTTAAATGTAGGTTTATGCTATCAGCGGAGATAGAGAGCTTGGGAGAATTGAGGTCTGGTATACAAAATAATACACATTTTTGCATGTAGGCCTACTGTCTGTCACTCTCTGTCTGTTTGTCGGGTCTGTTGTTTTCTTTACATGCCTGTGTTTGCCTGTATCTTTTGTCTCGACTGAGTCTGCCAGTCTTTTGTATCTGTTTATTAATGTCTGTTCATGTTTGTCTGTCTTTTTGTCTGTTTATCTATGTCTAAGCATGTTTGTCTCTGTCCGAATGTCTTCTTTATTTTGTCTTTCTCTAGCTGCCCGTCTCATTTTACATGTCTTAGCTGAAATTAGTAAAATGTTTATAAATTAGTAAAATGTTGTTTACAAATTAGTAAAATATTGTTTACAAATTAGTAAAATATTGTTTATAAATGTGTAAAATGTTGCTTATAAATTTGTAAAATATTGTTTATAAATTAGTGAAATTTTTATAAATTTGTAAAATGGCAGTAAATTATTATAATAGTGTCTGTAAATTAATAAAAATGTGTGTAAATTAGTAAATTGTAATCTGTAAATCAGTAAACAATGTCTGTAAATTAGTAAAATGGTATCTGTAAATCAGTAAATTGTAATCTGTAAATCAGTAAAATGTCTGTAAATTAGTCAAATGTTATCTGTAAATCAGTAAAATGTCTGTAAATTAGTCAAATGTTATCTGTAAATCAGTAAAATGTCTGTATATTAGTAAAAATTTTTAGACATGGACAAGTCGACTTGTTTATGTTACACCACAATCTCAAGAATTAATTAGTAAAATGTTTTTACCCAAAATTAAAATGTCATTTTCTTGGCAATATGTCGGAGATTTTGATGCTGTGGAAGATATTTAGGTACTACGATCAATCACAGTCCAACCCACGTTGCGCCATTTAGTGCCTACCTGTGTGATTATTTCCCTTGCCTATGTTTATCATTGATTAATTTAAATATAAATATATTTAGGGTTGGGGTAAAAAATCAGAATGAAAAACAACAGAATCGAAACATGACAGAATCGAAACATGACAGAATCAAAACATGACAGAATCAAAACATGACAGAATCAAAACATGACAGAATCAAAACATGACAGAATCAAAACATGACAGAATCAAAACATGACAGAATTACAAACAACAAAATCAACTTTTTCACGCGCTTTTTAAAAACTATTATGCGCACTTTGTTTGTCGGAGTAGACAGGCGATTCCCGGGGCAACACAAAGTATATTCTTCTTCTGCGTTCATTCTCAAACTCCAACTGGATCTAGCTGGATCATGGTCCTGCTAGATTTCCAGCAAGATGTAGTCCAGAAAATGGAAATGCGTTGTGTCGCCGTTTTATTTGCGCCAATGGCCCGACACGTCCGTCCTCAGCGGGACAAAGTATATAAATAGTGACAATTGAAAATCACGACAATAATCATAAACATCACATAAGAAGGTTAATTCTTCGTTGTTTGAATTCTGCTGTTAGGTCTTATTTTGCGATTGGTCGCGGTTCAGCGTAAGTCATCGCACACTGCTGGGAGGTATAGACTTCTAATTATTACATAGAGGGCTGGAGAAATCATCCCAATTCCGCGAAATGATACGGAATATATAAATATATATACAAGTGGCGTGTCTTTTATAGAACTTTTTCCTCACTCTGTAAGCCTCTCGGTTCTTTGCGAGCTGCGCAGCTTCCCACTGTGTCATGCTCAGAAGGTCTTCAATGTAATGTATCCCGTGCATTCTTGGTCTGCCTTTTGTTCTCTATCCTGCATCTTTTCCTTCCATGATTAAAAAAATATATATTATTTCTAGTTCCTCTATCTATTGTCTTTTCTCTGATTTTGATGTGAATGGCGCAGGATTGAACGACGATCGTGTTTCTAGCTATGACAAGTTTTGTCGCTTGATATGCAGTAATGTTGGGACGGCTTAGAAAGTTGGTAACTCCTCCGATCCACCATCTCATTGGTCTTCCTCTGTATCTTGCCGTTTCCATTTTCATGTTGTATGCTCTTGCTGCTGGTCAATAAGGGTGAATCTCATTATGTTGCCGAACCATTTCAATCTCTGTTTTTTTCAATATATTTGAGCACAGATGTTGTTCCAACAGTTCTTGTAATCTCTTCATTTCTCACATGATCTCTTCTTGTTCTGTTTGCTGCTTTTCTTAGACATCTCATTTCACACGTATTAAGCTTTCTCTCTTGTTCTTTTGTTAGTGTCCATGTCTGACACGGATAACACAATTCATTCATTCATTTTCCTTTTGCGCTGAAGTTAGCGCATAGGACAGAGGTCAGATCTCTCCAATTCTGTTTGTTCAAAGCTATTCTGTGCAGTTCTTGAATAGTATGAATATTGGTTGTTTTACTTTCTCTAAATATTGTTCTTCTGAGTGTTTCTTTTGGCCTACCCCTGACTCTTTTGGCTGTAGGTATCCAGTCAAGAGATTGGTGGTATATTCTGTTGATGTCTGCGCGTAGGACATGCCCGATGTAGGACCAACGGCGTTTTCTGATAACATCTGCGATGAAATTTTGATGTGTCTCCGCTCTGATTTTATCATTCGATTTGAATTCACTCCAATGGGTGTTAGTTATCCTACGAAGACATTTGTTCTCGAAACTCAGTAATTTATTTTCTGAAGACAAAGAGCTTTTCCAGCTCTCACATCCATATGATAGCACCGGAATAACGCAGAAATTAAATAAGCGCATTTTCGTGCGTGTGCTGATTGACATTGACTTTCAGATATTAGACAATCTATTAAAACAATGGTGGTATGAAAATCGAATTTATTATATCCCTTTTTTCCCATAAGGATAGATTTGTGTTTCAAAATTGTTAGTTAGTTAGTTAGTTAGTTAGTTAGTTAGTTAGTTAGTTAGTTAGTTATTCCTATAGGGCCAAAGACATCACATAGGGCGGAATTCATAGATTTCCATGTCTCTCCTTTCATTGCAATTTGCTTTAGATCTTCATTGTTTCTGATACCGATGGTGAAATGTTCCCTTGTAATAGTTCTTCTTCTTCAGCGTTCATTCTCAAACTCCTGCTGTATCTCTATTGCAGTAGGACAATGGCCCTATTAGATTTCCAGCAGGATATACTTCAGAGAATGGAGATGCGTTGTGTCGCCGTTTTATTTGCGCCAATGGCCCGACACATCCGTCTTCGGCGGGTTGTAATAGTTCAGAATTGGTTAAGTTCATAATTTAAGTAATTGGCTTATTGAATTATTATCTCTAGCGCTCTGTCCTAATTCATAGGTAACGATATCGATTGAGGATCTCATACACAGATGAATATCCATGTGGATCCGCAATCCAGACCCCAGAACACATACTTCAGGACTGCCCAACATACAAAGAGCAGAGACAGCAGACTTGGCCAGAGGATACAGACTTGAGGCAAAAGCTAGGGGGCAGCCGCTCTGACGAAGACAGTGTACTTCGTCTTGACGACAGGTCTGACGGTATAGCATGACCACATGCTGAACGCAGAAGAAGAATAGGTAACGAAATAAAAATGATAGATCAATCAGTTTAATGTTACATCGGTCTTATTTTTATTTTCTTCTAGATCCCCTCCACAGCAAGCGACTTGGGGGGTGTAACGCCGCTGATCTGCGAGGATCGAACACAGTACACAGGCAACGAACACTTCATTACATCCACGACTTACGACAGTAGCAAGGATGATAGAAGAGTACCAAATATACAGAAAGTGCCATCCATATCTGATTTGTCTGACGGTGGATTGGGTAAGTTCTATTTCTGTTATCTCTCTCTCTCTCTCTCTCTCTCTCTCTCTCTCTCTCTCCCCTGTCAGTGATTGTAAATGTTATGTGATGTATCTGTCAGTTTTTGTAAATGTGATATTTCTGCCAGTGGTTGTAAATGTGATGTTTCAGTCTGTGGTTGTAAATGGGATGTTTCTGTAATTGGTTGTAAATGGGATGTTTCGGTTAGTGGTTGTAAATGTGATGTTTCTGTAATTGGTTGTAAATGGGATGTTTCGGTTAGTGGTTGTAAATGTGATGTTTCAGTCTGTGGTTGTAAATGTGATGTTTCTGTAATTGGTTGCAAATGGGATGTTTCGGTTAGTGGTTGTAAATGTGATGTTTTGTCAGTGGTTGTAAATGTGATGTTTTGTCAATGGTTGTAAATGAGATGTTTCTGCCTGTTGTTGTAAATGTGATGTTTTATCAATGGTTGTAAATGTGATGTTTTGTCAATTGTTGTAAATGTGATGTTTTGTCAATGGTTGCAAATGTGATGTTTTATCAATGATTGTACATGTGATATTTTGTCAATGGTTGTAAATGTGATGTTTTATCAATGATTGTACATGTGATATTTTGTCAATGGTTGTAAATGTGATGTTTTATCAATGGTTGTAAATGTGATATTTTGTCAATGGTTGTAAATGTGATGTTTTATCAATGGTTGTAAATGTGATGTTTTGTCAATTGTTGTAAATGTGATGTTTTGTCAATGGTTGCAAATGTGATGTTTTATCAATGATTGTACATGTGATATTTTGTCAATGGTTGTAAATGTGATGTTTTATCAATGATTGTACATGTGATATTTTGTCAATGGTTGTAAATGTGATGTTTTATCAATGGTTGTAAATGTGATGTTTTGTCAATTGTTGTAAATGTGATGTTTTGTCAATGGTTGCAAATGTGATGTTTTATCAATGATTGTACATGTGATATTTTGTCAATGGTTGTAAATGTGATGTTTTATCAATGATTGTACATGTGATATTTTGTCAATGGTTGTAAATGTGATGTTTTATCAATGGTTGTAAATGTGATATTTTGTCAATGGTTGTAAATGTGATGTTTTATCAATGGTTGTAAATGTGATGTTTTATCAATGATTGCACATGTGATATTTTGTCAATGGTTGTAAATGTGATGTTTTATCAATGACTGTACATGTGGTATTTTGTCAATGGTTGTAAATGTGATATTTCTATCAATAGTTGTAAATGTGATGTTTTTTTGTCAATGTCTGTAAATATGATGCTTCTGTTAAGGGTTGTAAATATGATGTATCTCTTAGTAGTTACAGACATCATATTTTATCAATGGTTGGTAGTTGTGATATTCATTTCAATGGTTGTAGGTGATATTGTTTTATCAAAAGTTGCGAATGTGATGTTTTTGTCTAAATTTTTGACGCGATTTACCACATTAGAAACAGAAACAGGAACATCCCACTGTGCTTCTGTAATCTCAGTTCCATGTTTAAAGTGACAGGAAACGTAATCCTGTCCAGTGTATAAAATTATCAATCCATAATTTCCTTTAACACCTCTCTTCTTCTTCTACCCTCAACTGTACCATATAAGATAATTAAGGAAAGGGAATAATGCCTAATTACAAGACTAGCTAAACCACACACGTTTGCGATGCTTCACCACTATCATGAGATGTCCTTGTTGACTTACACGAGTATTTATTTAGTTTCTCTCCTTTATATTGGTTTTATGCTCTGTTATAACGAATGCGCAATATCCATTTGTAACATATGTTTTAAAAAGCGTGTATTCTCCTCTCCATTTCCGATGTAATTATTTAACTGTGCAAAAGAATATGCATTATTAGAGATTTATACAGGCTGGGAGAATAGGCATTATAAGAGATTTATACAAGTTGAGATTATTAGAGATTTTTACAGGTTGGGATTATAGGCATTATTAGAGATTTATACAGGCTGAGAGAATAGGCATTATTAGAGATTACAAGTTGAGATTATAGGCATTATTAGAGATTTATACAGGTTTAGAGAAATATTCCAACTAGGGAAACAGTACAATATTACGACAGCCAATGAAAATTACGGAAAAACTCAAACATTGTCACCTTTGTGTGATGACCTCGATGAATCCCCATGACTGTGTAAATAACGAAGGACTCGATTCTAATATTTTGTATGCCTAGGACACTGTGACCCAAATGTCCCCCCTGGATGATTACGTGCACGCTCCCTCCCTGACTGTAACTCTGTACTCCCTCCCTGACTGTAACTCTGTACTCTCTCACGCGGTCATACACTTTGAGCTAATTTGTTGTGACTTGAACAGTTGAGACCATCTCATTCAGTTTACGAGAGGGCCGTAACATGATCCTGGCTTCGCATGCGATATGGAGATGCAGGCAGGGATGGCAAGTGAGTGGAAGAATGGTCGGTGTCTGGAAGGGAGAGCGAGTGATCCCGAGGGGGGGGGGTGTCTATCGAGTGGCAGTGATACATGTGTAGGCGGAGTCTGTCTGTAATCATATGGCCTGCATATCGTTTCATAATCTTGCTGGTTCTGGTAAGCGTTCCCTCTTTACGTGTAAGAGAGAAATTATACCATCCAAGTCCGTACCCATATACAGGTACAGACATGGCCGGGCCACAGCTTAGACTTGTTCTACAGAAAGTAAACAAGAATTCATTCGTGACTTTGTTTGAGTATTGTTGTGATTTTCGTTTGTTACTAAGTACTTTGAGTCCCATGCCAAGGAAAAAAAAACCTGTGCCATGTATACGTCTTGAGAAAGACATCATGAGAGATACGTCATGAGAGAGACGCCATGAGAAAGTCGTCATGAGAGAGACGTCATGAGAGAGACTTCATGAGAAAGACGTCATGAGAAAGACGTCATGAGAAAGACGTCATGAGAGACGTCATTAGAAAGATGTCATGAGAAAGACGTCATGAAAGCGACATCATGAGAGAGACGTCATGAGATTGACGTCATGAGATTGACGTCATGAGAGATACGTCACGAGAAAGACGTCATGAGAGAGATGTCATGAGAAAGACGTGCCTGGAGTGTAGTAATGATCTGGCGACTAATTAATTAACCAATATGAGAGCAGACTCAAATGATGGGGGGGGGGGGGGGTTGCCAATTCTGTTCGTTGTATGTCGAATAGCCGAGTGGTTAGGGCGTTCGTCTCACCCGTGTGAGATCCAGGGTTTAACTTCATGTAAATACTATGTTGTTTTTTTCTGTCGGAGGGTAAATTAACATAACTCATACTGAACAAGACGTGGCGACGGAAAGAACATGTGGCCTTTATCATACAAGACACCCGGGGACTCACTTCAAGTCCCTAACGGGGAAAATGCAGTCTTTATCATAACAGACACCCGGGCAGTGGCGTAGCGAGATGGGGGTGGAGGTGCGGACGGCCCCGGGCGGCATCATCGGGAGGGCGGCAAATTTATTTTAGTTCCCGTTTTGTAAAGATAAATAGAACTTGCATGTTCCCGTTTCGTAAAGATAAATATAACTTGTAAGTTCCCGTTTTGTAAAGATAAATAGAATTATTTCATAACAAGAATAATTTAACTGTCACCACTGCGCAACGATACCAGAAGCCTTCGACTAAGAACGGGGTAATAGTAGAGAAGTTTTGCTAATAACTAAAGACACTCATAATAACAAACACACATCTCCACCGAAGAAAGATGTGTTGGGCCATTGGCGCAAAAAATAAACGGCGGCACAACGCATTTGCATTCTCTGGACTACATCCTGCTGGAA
Source organism: Meghimatium bilineatum (assembly GCA_034231615.1). Classification (NCBI taxonomy): domain Eukaryota; kingdom Metazoa; phylum Mollusca; class Gastropoda; order Stylommatophora; family Philomycidae; genus Meghimatium; species Meghimatium bilineatum. The sequence continues at coordinate 20,028,727 of CM067302.1, forward strand.
ATCTAATAGGACCATGGTTCTGCTACAAGAGAGTTTTAGAATGAACGCTGAAGAAGAAGAAAAAACATCTACGTTTCGATCAAAATGCCTTTATCAAAGATAAAAATTAAAACATGCAGAAGAAAACACACAGTAAGGATATGGACGGTCACGTCACATTGCTCGCCACACTACAAATAAAACAGAATATTGTTAGAAGGCATGGCATATATACTTCACTCTACAAATAAAACAAATAAAACAGAGAATTGTTAGAAGGCATGTACGGTAACCTCCGAAAGGAAAGGAAACAGTCAGAGAAAGCATACAACTTCACTGAAAAACACACAATGATAAAAGACGCCTGCAGGACATGCGCAGTCACCGTCTACGCACGACCCGGACGTAATTTGGATACGGTAATACTGTAACCAGGTCAACACAACTTCAGGTGCCTTGCTTGAACCCCCCCCCCCCCCCCATACAGCAGATAGATTCTACGAATCATTGCTAAAGTTAACAGTTAAGTTGACCCTGGCCAGGGCTGCCATACTAGCTATTCATTTGCCGAAATTTATAAAAGTTGATTACTTTCAAATGTCATTTTTATTAACAATTATGTTTTTGCTTATATTTGTTATTCTGCACCATTATGTGTAAAAGCGGATATATAAATATTTTAACGTATACAAATTTATAACGTAACAATTCTTACACACTTTATTGTTTAAAATTTAGGAAAATATGAAAAGTTTAGTAATACCAGCAAGATGTGGAGAGGTGTGGGATTGTCTGAGATCTGTAAACGATAATAGGGAGCCCAACAAGGATGTCAATTTTGTCCACCGACTCCTATATATCTACAATATATCTACAAATAATATCTACAATTTTTATACCAGCACTGTGCTACCAATGTCAAACATGGTATTTAACAGCTTCGCAGCAAAGAAAAATCGTCACATGTGAAATGAAGTGTCTGAGAAAAGCTGCAATGGTTACCAAACTAGATAAAATAAGAAATGAACAAATTAGGAAAAGAGTTGGTATATTATCATGTATCGAACATATTGAGAGACAGCAAGTAAAATGGTTCGGTCACTTTATGAGAATGAAGCCAAACCAAATACCAATAAGAGCATATAATACAAGAATATCCGGGCGTAAATCCAAAAGTAGACCAAGAAAACAGTAGATAGAAAACATCAAGATAACCTTGAACAAACATGGACTAAATGCAACCAAGGCGATACATCTGGCCTTGGAACAATAGCTTAAGCTCCCACCCCTACGATTAACGGCAAGTCTGAATGCGATCAACAATCATTCACCTGGGGAAAGAAAATAGACATATATATATATGAGGTGTGAGATCTGTAAATGATAATAGGGAGCCCAACAAGGATGTAAATTATGTCCACCGACTCATATATATATATATATATATATATATATATATATATATATATATATATATATATATATATATATATATATATATTTATATATATATATATATATATATATATATATATATATATCTGAGAGTATCTGGAAGTCTATGTTTAATGATCGTTAAGCTCCATCGTCACAACAAACGTTGGCTGCAACAGACCTCCAACATTCCCTGTCTCTTTTTTTTGGTGGTGCACTCTGCTAGGCTGTAAACTGTCCATCTTATAATGTCACTCTCCCACTTCTATCTCAGGCTACGTCTTGATCTCCCTGTCATCTCTCTACTCTACCTTCAAGTAAGTTATGAAACTGAAATTCTAAGATGAAATTACCCATTATAGATTTTATTATATTTTTAGCAATTTATTAACGTTTCTTAGATATTATATTTCTGGAATTTAGTCGTTAATTTTCACATCTAGGTGGAAACCCTGACCTTGGTTGATGCATTCATACAAGCAGGAGCAGAAGTTGGCATAAATAGGAAATGTTGCACTTTTCTTTTAGCGGTTTTTTTTGTGTGTGCTTAAAAATTAAAAAAGTTGCATTGTTATGGCAATTTTTATTTTCTCTCTCTCTCTTTTGTGTGTGCGTGGGTGTTAATATATGTTCCCTTAATATGGTGTTAATATGGTTTCCGTTTGGTATTAATTTGAGTTCCCTCAGGTGTTAATTTAATCTTCCTCTGGTATTAATTTTGGTATTTCCCCCTGGTGTTAATTTTATTTCCCCCTGGTGTTAATTTTATTTCCCCCTGGTGTTAATTTGATTTCCCTCTGGTGTTAATTTAGTCATCCTCTGGTGTTAATGTGGTCTCCTTCTAGTGTTAATTTGATCTGCCCCTGGTATTAATGTGGTCTCCCTCTGGTGTTAATTTGGTCTCCTCTGATGTTAAGTTGGTCTCCGTCTGGTGTTAATTTGGTCTCCCTCTGGCTTTAAGTTGGTCTCCCCCTGGTGTTAATTTGGAATCTCTCTGGTGTTAATTTGGTCTCCCTCTGCTGTTAATTTGGTTTCCCTCTGGTGTTAATTTGGTCTCCCTCTGGTGTCGTATTCTTAGTCTCCTGTCGTATTCTTAGTCTCCTGTCGTATTCTTAGTTCCCTGTCGTATTCTTAGTTCCCTGTCGTATTCTTAGTCTCCTGTTGTATTCTTAGTTCCCTGTCGTATTCTTAGTCTCCTGTTGTATTCTTAGTTCCCTGTCGTATTCTTAGTTCCCTGTCGTATTCTTAGTTCCCTGTCGTATTCTTAGTTCCCTGTCGTATTCTTAAAAGCTAGCATTGCAGTTGTGATAACGAATCCGCCAACATTTGACCAACGAGAAGTGGTTCAGTTTCTTACAACCGAAATATGTCGTTCAACACACATTCAGGAAAGAATGTAGGCGGTGTATGTTGGAAAATGTTTCAAAGGCAATAGTAGAGGATTGGACAAAATATGTTCGGGAAGAGGGACAGGTAACACATGATCTTCCGCTGCCTCGTATAAGCTATACCTGGATAGGTATATATGCACACTCTTAATTGTAAGCTAGAACATAACTGCAGAAGTTCGGAATTGTCCGGCCATTGGCCGAATTAAAACGATGCCACAAGACAATAGAAGGCCGCTGATGAGAATAAAAACAAGTCTTTTTACGACATGCTTCGGATTGTTTCCATACATTGCCGAAGACGGATGTGTCGGGCCATTGGCGCAAATTAAACGACGACACCGCTCATTTCCATTCTCTGGACTACATCCTTCAGGAAATCTAATAGGACCATGGTCCTGCTGCAAGAGATATCCAGTGGGAGTTTGAGAATGAACGCTGAAGAAGAAGACGAAGTTTCCATACATTTCTGCGGTTGGTGTTGACCTGCGAAGCAAAAAATATACAGTGACCAACGAAAAGCGTGGCAATTATACAAATCAATACGTATGCAGGCTTGGTGTGATTCGACTGGTATGTCTTCTAGTGTTGGGGGCTACGCACAAGGTATATCCGTTTGCTGTACTACAGCTTGTTAGAAATCTGGACAGTACTTCTTCTTCTTCTGCGTTCGTTCTAAAACTCCTGCACATTAGCAGGATGTAGTCCGGAGAACAAAATGCGTTGTGTCATGGTTTACAGCACTGCTGCGATATCTGTGCCTCTCGGCCTGACACATCCGACTTCAGCATAGTTTTGGGTCAAATACCCTATATGAGAAGGGACAGCCAACTCCATCCCATTACCTCCTTAGTCGCCTTTTACGACATGCGTGGAAGGTAAACAGTGTTGCTATTCTTTGCTCCCCTTTCGGGCCCCGGCAACACACGGGCGGGACAGTACAAGTAGACGCAGCCACATTCTTTTTTATTTCCCTTGTCTATGTTTATAAATTATATATTGATCATTTAATAAGTGAAATATTTATTTATATATGCTTGGATTTAGGGTTAGTTATGTAAAACACAATATTCTAACCCTAACCCTAGCCCTAAAATAAATTAATATTTAAATTATTAAATGAAAAACATGTAGTTTACAAACATAGACACGGGAAATAATTCGACTATGTGGTGGCGTCTACATGTACCGTACCGGCTATTTAGTAGTAACATTATTGTAGAAGATAAATTTAATGAGAGTGTCATAGCGAAGGCTAATAACAATAATTAAGAAAACAAGGACAAAAGAAAGTGTTTCAAAAGTTGGGTTTTTTCATCATTACAAGCGATTGAAGAAGAACAACACTAATCTGACTATTGCCCTTCATACTCGCAGCTGTCATGTTACCACAGCCCATGTGGTACCGAGTGTGTCAAATTAATTCAAACCGTTCAGAGAGCAATAGTAAACTACTCAACGTGTTTATATTGCCTAGGAAAATTACTGCAGTAAAGAAATGCTGGGTTGATTGGCTACACCATGAATATCATCATCATCAAGTGCCGTCTCCGCAACGAAGGTTGGCTGTGTTGTAACAGACCTCCAACATCCCCTGTCACTTGTCTTGGTGGTGCACTCTGCTAGACTGTAACCTGTCCATCCTGTAATGTTACTCTCCCACTTGTATCTCTGCCTACCTCTTGCTCGCTTCCCTTTGACTTTACCCTCAAGTAAGGTCACCAATAAGGTGTCATGTCTTTTAATGTGTCCAAAATATTTTATTTGCCTGATCTTTATTTCTCTTAGTAATTCTTTCTTCATATTAAGTGTCTTTAGCAGCTCTTTATTTGTTTTCTTCTCTTTCCATGAAGTTTTCCCTATTCTTCTATATACCCACATCTCAAAGGCATCAATTCTGTCTTCTAATTGTTTATTTAGTGTCCATGTTTCTGAGCCATACATTAATATAAAATACATATAGTATTTTATAATTCTCATTTTTATCTTGTTTGTAATTTGTTTAGATGTTAATATTTTCCTCATGGTACTTTTAGCTATTCCTATTCTCTTTTTGTTGAGAATTAATGAGAATTATAAAATGCTACATCTATTCCATATTAATGTATGGCTCAGAAACATGGACACTAAATAAACAATTAGAAGACAAAATTGATGCCTTTGAGATGTGGGTATATAGAAGAATAGGGAAAACTTCATGGAAAGAGAAGAAAACAAATAAAGAGGTGCTAAAGAGACTTAATATGAAGAAAGAACTACTAAGAGAAATAAAGATCAGGCAAATAAAATACTTTGGACACATTAAAAGACATGACACCTTATTGAAGACCTTACTTGAGGGTAAAGTCAAAGGGAAGCGAGCAAGAGGTAGACAGAGACACAAGTGGGAGAGTAACATCACACGATGGACAGGTTACAGTCTAGCAGAGTGCACCACCACGACAAGAGACAGGAGATGTTGGAGATACGTTGCAGCCAACCTTCGTTGCGGAGACGGCACTTTATGATAATGATGATTCTCTTTTTAACTTCTGTTTCACGTCTGCCATCATTTGTTATTGTGTGTCCAAGATATTGATACTGTTTTACTTGTTGTAGTTTCTCTCCCTGTATGTTTCTGTATTACCGCAGCCTACTTTATTTTCAACTTTTTAAATGTTATTACTGACACCCGTGATTTATAGCTGCCAATTACAGGGCGTAGCACCGATAGGGAACTGAGAACACAGACTGATAGTATTTTAAATAAATCGTAACGCACCTGGACTACTTAAACGCTCCGCCCTTGGTTGCACACCGGCGTACGTAACAAACATACTTCAATGAAGGTTGCACCCAATCAGAGTGAGCCGTGGAAACTGTCGTCAGCTTTTGAGTGTTTCCGTATGAATGAATCGAGCGAGGTGTACCCGGACAGGTAAAGAGGAATGGAAAGTAACATCTGCCGCGTAGGCGGTTGGAGCAGAACCTCTTCCCAGGCTTCTCAAGAAGTTGCCAATGTGTACCTAAATATTTACACATGTGACGGTGGATAGGTAATTAAGGTGGATACCTGGATAGGTAATTGTGGTTACTTAATACTCTGAGAGATAAAAGAGGTTACTGTATACGCTGAGATATATATATATATATATATAAAGTTACTTAATACTCGGATATATGAATGAAAGGTTACTGAATACTCTGAGAGAAAATTGACATTAAGGAATAGAATGATAGATGACAGAGGTTAGTGGGCACTCTGAGATATAAATGAGGTTACTTAATACTCTGAGCTGTAAATGAGGTTACTTAATACTTTGAGATATAAATGAGGTTACTTAATACTCTGACATATAAATGAGGTTACATAATACCCTGAGATATAAATGAGGTTACTTAATACTCTGAGATATAAATGAGGTTACATAATACCCTGAGAGATAAATGAGGTTGCTTAATACTCTGAGCTATAAATGAGGTTACTTAATACTCTTAAGAGATAAATGAGGTTGCGTAATACTCTGAGCTATAAATGAGGTTACTTAATACTCTCAGCTATAAATGAGGTTACTTAACACTCTTAAGAGATAAATGAGGTTGCTTAATACTCTGAGCTATAAATGAGGTTACTTAATACTCTGAAATATAAATGAGGTTACTTAATACTCTGACATATAAATGAGGTTACTTAATACTCTGACATATAAATGAGGTTACTTAATACTCTGACATATAAATGAGGTTACTTAATACTCTGAGATATAAATGAGGTTACTTAGTACTCTGAGATATAAGTGAGGTTTTTAATATGACTGACAATATACATCTTGCCACGTACTGGTCTTAGAGCATATTACATTGTTTCCGCGCGCGCACACACGCACATTCACGCATATTTAAGGAATTGAAAATCTGATTTTGTTGACATATTTTTATCGATTACTTTTTGACACATATCTTTATCGATTACTTTGTTGGCACATCTTTATCGATTACTTTTTGATACATATCGATATCGATTATGGGCGCAAGTTTACATTGGCAAGTTTACAACGTGAACGTGAACAGTAGAAGAATGTAGAGAGTTAATTAGGACTTCATTCGTTACGTTTTTGGTTATTGTCGTGTTTTTCGTTGGTCACTATTTATATACTTGTGAGAGTTGGATAATTACAGCGGACGAGGAGAGGAGAATACAGGATTTTGAAAATAAACGTTACAAACGAATATTACGTATACATTATACTAAATATAAAACAAAGCATACTAAATATATTATACAGAATAGAAAACATACATATACATGAGAAGTATAATAAATAATCTTGCAGGACAACAAGAACATCTCATGGAAGTGGTGGAGCATCGCAAACTTGTTTGGTTTGACCACGTGATGAGGAACAATTTTCTTTCCAAAAATATTGTGCAGGGAACAGTTGAGGGTGGAAGAAGAAGATCGGGTTCGGAAGATGAAATCCTCGGAAGTCGCTAATTTGCTGTGTGGAATGCTTGGAAGTAGCTAACGTGCCGTGTGGATCGCTGGGTCGGCTTCAGAAGATGAAATGCTTGGAAGTCGCAAACGTACTGTGTGGATCGCTGGGTCGGCTTCAGAAGATGAAATGCTTGGAAGTCGCAAACGTACTGTGTGGATCGCTGGGTCGGCTTCGGAAGATGAAATCCTCGGAAGTCGCTAATTTGCCGTGTGGATCGCTGGGTCGGCTTCGGAAGATGAAATCCTCGGAAGTCGCTAACGTGCTGTGTGGATCGCTGGGTCGGCTTCAGAAGATGAAATCCTCGGAAGTCGCTAATTTGCTGTGTGGATTGCTGGGTCGGCTTCAGAAGATGAAATGCTTGGAGGTCGCTAACGTACTGTGTGGATCGCTGGGTCGGCTTCAGAAGACCTGCACTTTCTTTATGAATGCATTGAGCTGACATAAATAGAACCACACATCAACATTTGGGTATGACAACAAAAACAACAACAACAACAACAAAAACAACAACAATAACAACATGTCATTGCTAATAAATAATGGTGTGTGGTTAACAATAGTAAGCACACATTTTTTTGGGTTTTGTTAAGCAAAGTATACCTCTTACGGTGTCGTACAACCCCTTTTAACGTCGGACGTCAGTTCAGTTTGGTTATATCACAGCTTTACAACCATAAAAATAATGGAGTAAGCGGTTCTGGTAATCCAGTCACCCACAACGTTTAATTCTGAAAGTTATACAACCTCACATTTCCTTATTTGTAGATATTTATTCAATTGATTGAAAAGGTTAGAGCTTCCGTCACACAACCGTGAGGTCTGGTGTTGTACTCCTGGTAAGGACTACGTTTTTCTATCGGAAGGTACATTTTAAATTGTACACGTCGTGGCTACATCAAGGGCATGCGGCCTATATCACACAAGCAACACGCAGGTTCCCTCCCTTCAAATACCTAACTTGTAGTATTGAGAGTTTATTTTTTTCCTGGTGGATTCGTGACATAGGTAGTCTTGCTCAATGTTTAATAGTAATGGATGCGAACTTAGCTCAGGCTATCAGGCAGCCGAACCGTTTCAGAAAGCAATGACAAGCTACTGAACATATATATTGTCTTAAAAAAAATCACTACAAGCAAAAATTGATCGCAACTTTCCGATTAGAATGCTAGACCAACATTCGAAGGGCGATAATCATTAAAATAATTTAGAATTATTGTTAATTTCTCCCCCTTTTCCTTGCACTAAATTATTTTTATATTTAATTCTATTATCTCTGGAGATGGTGGTGACTTGATTACCACAACCGCGACCACCACTATTTTTTTTTAGAAAGATATTTAAAAGTTCTAACCTAAATGTACAAAATTTGTTGAAAGAAGCGTACCTGACCTGTAGAAGTACGTTTCGTTTGACCAATAATTATGTGATTCCTCTTGACAAGATGCGATTCATGATGCCAGTGCTGCCATCATACCCGGTACATTTAGTCTATTGTCTTTCCCCAGGGGGTTTGTGATTTACTCTTGCCGTTAATCGTAGGGGTGATTGGAGCTCGAGCTTGCGTTCTAAAGCCAGATGTGTGGTCTCAGCTGTGCTATGACCGTGTCTGTTCAGGATGTCCCTGATGTTTTCTATCCATATTTTCCGTGGTCTTCCTCTGGCTTTTTACCTGATCTTATTTGGTTATATGCCTGTATAGGCAACTTGTCGTGATGCATTCTCATGATGTGGCCAAACCACTTGATCTGCTGCCTTTCTGTGTATTCTATGCAAGGTGTTATACCTATTCTGTCCCTGATATCTTAATTTCGTAATCTATCAAGCCTGGTGACCCTTGCGGCTTTCCTCAAACATTTCATCTCACATGTTACTATCTTTCTGTAATGTGAAGATGAGAGAGACTAGGTTTGGCACTGGTAACACAGTGTTGGTAGGAATATACTGTAGATCATTTGTCTCTTAACTTTCATCTCGATCTTGGGGTGAAGAAGAAGTAGTGGTGACAGTTGGTATGTTAACTGCATTTGTCATGTAATTCATCGTGCAAACAAAACGGCCCTCTTCTTTTTTCCAGGTATGTCGTAGACAAACCAAATGACATTACAGACGTCGAGAATTAATTTCAATATACTCCGGTTACTGGGTAATTTATTAGTTGGATAATTTGCTTGTTGGATAATATGTTAGTTCGATCATTTGTTTGCTGGATAAAATATTAATTAGATAATTTGTTGTATAATATGTTATTTAGATCATTTATTGAATACCGTATTAAATAGATAATGTGTCTGTTGTGTGATATATTAATTATATAATTTATTAACTAGATTTGTTAATTAGATAATTTGTAAAATAATTTATTAGTTACGGAATTTGTTGGATAATATATCTTCTATTTATATTGTATATACTTCACACCGGCTAACGTATCGGCACCACGTGCGTCTTCAGCGGGAATAGGACGCCGGATCATGAAGTGGCATCACCTGCGTCTTCAGCGAGGATATGACACCGCCTAACGAATCGGCATCACCTGCGTCTTCAACGGGGATAGGAGTATGAGAACAAACGCAGAAGAATAAAAAAGGTAGACTTTATTATCATCAAATTGGTTCCGCCGAAGATGGATGTGCCGGGCCATTTGGGGCAAATAAAACGGTGACACCGCATTTACATTATCTAGACTACTTTCTGCTAGAAATCTAGTAGGACCATCATGGTCCTGCTACAGGAGAGATCCAGCGGGAGTTTGAGAATGAAATCTACTAGAAGTATTGTCCTGCTACAAGAGAGATCTATCGGGAGTTTGAGAATGAAATCTAGTAACTAACATTGTCCTGCTACAAGAGAGATCCAGCGGGAGTGTGAGAATGAAATCTTGTAGGATCACTGTCCTGCTACAAGAGAGATCCAGCGGGAGTTTGAGAATAAACAGTGGTACCTTGAAAGTCAAAGACTTCGGTATCACAGCAAGAAGGCTTCAGACAGTGCTACTCAACTGAAGATCAGACAACCTACCTCTCCCAAGAGATTGAGAATGCCTTCCAAGATAAGAAACTGGTACTTGCAGCATGCATAGACCTCAGGAAAGCATTCGACATGGTTTGGACAGAACGACTCGTGAAGAATTTGAGAAATTGCAAGGTTAACGCTAGAATGTACAAATGGGTAAAAGCATACCTGCATAATAGAGGAGTCAGGGTACAATTGGGTGTTCGCAAGAGCAAGAAAGTTCTACTGCGTCATTGAGTCCCCCAGGGAGAAATGTTGCCACCCACAGTTTTCTTGGTTCACATCAGTGACCTAATTGACGAACTACCACGTGGAATTAAAGTGGCAATGTATGCTGACGACCTGGTGATCTGGTGCACGGAAGAACATGCGACAGTGTTCACAAATACAAAGAGCTATTGATGTAACCATATGGACAAATAAATGGTGAGTCCGCATTAACACTTCATTGACAGATGGGTGAGGGAAAATACTGGCCATTCATTGATGTTGTCTGTCAATAATTGTCTTTGCCCTCCTCTGCTTTTTACGCCCTCACCAATTTTCTGCAGTATCGTTAAGGAATTTTGTCGACGTTAATGTTCTTGCCATGCAAGTTTTAGTTTCACTATTCCAATTATCGAGTCTATCTCGAGTAAATTAAAGAAATAAAATAGAGATACATACAGTAATTAATCTCTTTTAACGAAGCGGCACGCAGCCTGCCGAGAGTACCACCCACAGCACGTAACGCTGTGGCTTCAATCGATAATTTATTTATCTGTCTGCTTTTGTTTGTCATGATGAAGGCGTTTTTAGTCGAAACGTCATCTGTCGCTGTGTCTCATTGCTAGCTTATTTCATTATCTAATATTGGTTAACACATATAGCTATTTCTTTGCATTTTAATAATCCCAAGACATCTAAAATTCACTTTATAAGCAAGACATTGCGAACGAGATTCGAACCTGCACCCTCTTAAGTGAACTCCAACGGCTTAACCACTGCGTTATAGAAATCCACAAAGCGATTCTTGTGGACCTGAATTCATCTCTACTTTATTTCTTATGTATACATTTGTCTTCATAAGTTGAACCAGATACACTATTTTGGTTACACACTGACCAAAGCTGGCAGTGGGAGGGAAAGGAAGTGACCAATTGAAAAAATCGCGATAAGAGTTTTCCTAATTAGCTGCCTGTCTTCAAGTTGACCCGAACTGTCGAGTCCTGACTGTTTCATTTCTTTATTCGTATTAGAGTTCTCTGGAATACGCTTTGAGTGCATGGTTGCCACTTAGACATTCCACTTCGGGTTTCAAGAAATAATAATTTTTTTAAAAAGACAAAAACAGCACAGCCTATTCTGGAATAATAAAAATAGTACGTCTGTTGTGTGTTGATAAATTCTTCTTCTTCTTCGTTCATTCTCAAACTCCTGCAGATTAGCAGGATGTTGTCCATAGAACGGAATGCGTTGTGTCATGGTTTACAGCGTTGCTGCGATGTATGCGCCTTTCGGCCTGACACATCCTATTTCAGCATGGCTTTGGGTCACTAACCCTATATGGGATGGGACAGCAGCTCCATCCCATAACCATTTTTGTCGCCTCTTACGACATACATGGAAGGTAAACAGTGCTGCTATTCTTTGCTCCCCTATCGGACCCCATCAACATACGGGCGAATATATTCATTTGTAGATATATGGATGCGTTATATATTCATGCGTTATATATTCATACGTTATATATTCATGCGTTATATATTCATGTGGTATATAAACATTTTAGCTTTCTGCGAAGCATAGTCCCTCAACACCTCTTCCATCTTGTCCTATAGCAGGTGCCGTCTCCGCATCGAAGGTTGGCTGCAACGAATCGTCAACTTTTGTCTCTTGTTTCTTCTGTTCTTCTTCATCGTTCATTCTCAAACTCCCACTGGATATCTCTTGTAGCAGGACCATGTTCATATTAGATTTCATTCTCAAACTCCCACTGGATATCTCTTGTAGCAGGACCATGTTCATATTAGATTTCATTCTCAAACTCCCACTGGATATCTCTTGTAGCAGGACCATGTTCATATTAGATTTCATTCTCAAACTCCCACTGGATATCTCTTGTAGCAGGACCATGTTCATATTAGATTTCCAGACGTATGTATTCAGAGAATGGAAATGATGCGTTGTGTCGCCGTCTTATTTGCGCCAATGGCCTAACACATCCGTCTTCGATGTCTCTTGTTAGTTCAACACTCTGCTAGACTGTAACTTATCCATCTCACGGTGGTTTTCTCCAACGTGTATCCCTGCTCACCTCTTGCTCGCTTCCCTTCCACTTTACTCTCGAATAAGGTCTTCAACAAGGTCTCATGTCTTTTAATATCCCCAAAATACTTTCATTGTTTGGTCTTTATTTCGTTTAATAGTTCTATTTTTCATACGAATGTTTGTTAGAACATTTTTATTTGTTTTCTACCATTTCTTTGAAGTTCTCCCTATTCTTCTGTATATCTACATTTCACAGCATCAATTCTGTCTTCTAGCTGTTTGTTTTTTATTTGTGTTTATAGGCCATACATTCATGTAGAATAGATGAAGTGTTTTAGAATTCTCATTTGTAGTGTTCTGTTTCTGTTCTGTTTCTGTTCTGTTTCTGTTCTGTTTCTGTTCTGTTTCTGTTCTGTTTCGATGCTGATATTTTCCTCATGCCATTGAAAGTACTTTTAGCCGCCCGTGTGTTGCTGGGGCCCGAAAGGGGAGCAAAGAATAGCAACACTGTTTACCTTCCACGCATTTCGTAAAAGGCGACTAAGGGGGTTATGGGATGAAGTTGGCTGTCCCATCCCAAATAGGGTCAGTGACCCAAAGCTATGCTGAAGTCGGATGTGTCAGGCCGAAAGGCGAAGATATCCCAGCAATGATGTAAACCATGACACAACGCATTCCGTTCTCCAGACTACATCTTGCTAATCTGCAGGAGTTTGGGAACGAACGCAGAAGAAGACGAAGAAAGTACTTTTAGCAATTCCTATTCTCCTTTGAAATATTTCCGTATATCATGACATGCAAAATCGATAAATCTAGAAGTGATAAGATCAATAAATGTCGAAGTGGGCTGGCTCCGTAACATCATAACAAGACATCCATGTTTGTGGTCAAATAAAGAGACATAACAGCATGGAAACAGGGGAAGAGGGCGCCCAAGACGACGATGGTACAGTGATATAGCAGATTGTTTAAACATGTTTCTAGCTGCAGCAGGTCACCTCGTCCAGAATCGCGGAGTGTTTAGAGAATCCATAAGGAAGACCATGTTCTGGAATATATATGACACATGATGATGGTTATTATTTTAACTTCAGTTTCACATCTACCATTATTTTATACCTATAGATACAATGGAATCTCTCTATAACGCATCCTTTTATAACAAATCTCTCCGTATAGCAATACTTTTCAAAATTCCCAATTATATGTATTCTTTGTTGTTTATACCGCATATAACACATTTCTGTTATTACATACATATTTCGTCGGACCGAATCAAGTTGTTATAATGGGATTTGACTGTATTTGACCACAATTTTTCCATTAGTTCTTGTAATCTCTTCATTCCTCACATAATCTCTTCTTGTTCTGTTTGATGTGTGTCTATGTAGTAAGCTTTCTCTCTTGTTCTTGAGTTAGTGACCGAGTGAGATTGGGTTGGTTGGTTGCTGGTCCAGCGGTCCATGATCTCATGCCCTTTGACACAATGCCATTAAAATAGCATTATATTGCTGGGAAGACTGAGTGAGATTAGAAACATTTTTAGTCGAAACGTAGCGAGCAACATTGTCGTTTATCACAGCAAACACGTGATTATAAATGTCTACGTAGTCAAGTGGTAGTGGATCTAGAGTCAAGTGGATAGAGCGCTGGAAGTGGTTGGGGATCGTGCTTAATCAATGTGTTAGCGATACGGTTTAGTAAATTTGTTACAGATCTGGCTTTGTAACTTTCTGATGTAATGGAGACTGCCAAGTATAAAGTTTTAAAACTCATAAGAGAGTTTTAAAACACACATTTAATAAAACTTATGTTTTAAAACACACATTTAATCAAACTTATGTTTTAAAACACACATTTAATCAAACTTATGTTTTAAAACACACATTTAATCAAACTTATGTTTTAAAACACACATTTAATAAAACTTATGTTTTAAAACACACATTTAATAAAACTTATGTTTTAAAACACACATTTGATAAAACTTATGTTTTAAAACACACATTTGATAAAACTTATGTTTTAAAACACACATTTGATACAACTTATGTTTTAAAACACACATTTAATCAAACTTATGTTTTAAAACACACATTTAATCAAACTTATGTTTTAAAACACACATTTGATAAAACTTATGTTTTAAAACACACATTTGATAAAACCTATGTTTTAAAACACACATTTAATCAAACTTATGTTTTAAAACACACATTTAATCAAACTTATGTTTTAAAACACACATTTGATAAAACTTATGTTTTAAAACACACATTTAATCAAACTTATGTTTTAAAACACACATTTAATCAAACTTATGTTTTAAAACACACATTTGATAAAACTTATGTTTTAAAACACACATTTAATCAAACTTATGTTTTAAAACACACATTTAATCAAACTTATGTTTTAAAACACACATTTAATCAAACTTATGTTTTAAAACACACATTTAATCAAACTTATGTTTTAAAACACACATTTGATAAAACTTATGTTTTAAAACACACATTTGATAAAACTTATGTTTTAAAACACACATTTGATAAAACTTATGTTTTAAAACACACATTTGATAAAACTTATGTTTTAAAACACACATTTAATCAAACTTATGTTTAAAACACACATTTGATAAAACTTATGTTTTAAAACACACATTTGATATAACTTATGTTTTAAAACACATATTTGATAAAACTTATACAACTCAATAAGACGAAAAAATATAGCCAACAGTTCACTAAAACAAACACGTAATCAACGTTTGGACGAAATAGCCTATATTAAGATAATCTATAAAA
This sequence comes from Meghimatium bilineatum, assembly GCA_034231615.1. Classification (NCBI taxonomy): domain Eukaryota; kingdom Metazoa; phylum Mollusca; class Gastropoda; order Stylommatophora; family Philomycidae; genus Meghimatium; species Meghimatium bilineatum. The sequence continues at coordinate 20,044,075 of CM067302.1, forward strand.
CGTAGTACTGCTAGTAGAACAGAATACAAATAATACTCACGTGATAGACAGGTAATAGAGTTCTACTGGAAAACAACTGACACATTATCACTGTCGGATGCCTACATTAATTTAGTATACACAAAAAAAAACAGAATATATTCATAAAAATGACAATACACGGGACATAATCGACGTTTCGGACCAAAATGCCTTTTCCAAAATACGCACATAACATACAAACATTAAAATACCACAAGTAGAAATGAATACACCACAACAAGCGTATCCAAGTGAAATATGGTAGTGATATTTATATTAAGAAAACAAAGTCACAGGACAGACATTAAATCTACTAGACACGCACATCTATGTTAGTAAAAAATACATAAGCAATTTGTTTAAGTTCACTGACAGATCTCAAGTAGTAAAATTATTAGAAATATGACGAAGCAAAGGTTGCAAGGGATTTGACATCAAGTTAATAGAGATCTGATGTAGTCAGGTTTTGAGAGATCTGGTGTAGTTAATTTAGTAGATATCTGGAATAATTAGGTTGACAGAGGTCTGACGTAGTCAAGTTAGGGCTCTGATGTAGTTATGCTGTTAGAAAGATCACGTAGTCCAATTGTTGGATATCTGGCGTAGTCAAGTTGTTAGGGCTCTGATGTAGTTATACTGTTAGAAAGCTCACGCAGTCCAATTGTTGGATATCTGGCGTAGTTAAGTTGTTAGGGCGCTGATGTAGTTATACTGTTAGAAAACTCACGTAGTCCAATTGTTGGATATCTGGCGTAGTCAAGTTGTTAGGGCTCTGATGTAGTTATACTGTTATAAAACTCACGTAGTCCAATTGTTGGATATCTGGCGTAGTCAAGTTGTTTTATATCTGGTGTAGTCATCTGGTTAGAGATCTGATGTAGCCACTTCGTTGAATACATGACTTAACTGGTTGGGGGATCATCGTGGTGCTGTGGCTCAGCCATTTCATTTTTCTGGTCTCAAGTTATCGCTCATTCAGTACTGAGTCGTTGCGTATTCTTTCCAAATGCCTTTCTTCGGATTTTCATATGTTTGAGCTGCGCAGTTACGTGCTCTGAGTGTTATTCTCGGCATATGACGTGTTGCTCTGTTGAAAGGGACGAAATACAATGAAGTCAGTACTAAGTCATTTGAGCCTTTTAGTGGTTGGAGATGTACTTTAGTTGCGCTGTGTTGTATTGGGCAGTAATTATGGGGAGTGTAATTATGGGGAGTGTAATTATGGGGAGTGTAATTATGGGGAGTGTAATTATGGGGAGTGTAATTATTAGGAGTGTAATTATGGGGAGTGTAATTATGGGGAGTGTGAATTCCAATCGGAAGAAATTGAAATCTCTCTGAGTTATTAACATTCTTTCTAATCGATCGGAGGGGGGAGGTGGAGAGTGTCCATATATTGTGATGTCTCACAACGTTTACAATTCCTTTAATTTATCTTCCTTTTTTTAGAGGGGGGGGGGGTCTTCCGCTGCTTCTTTTTTCTTATTTTTTCATTCTCATGTATACAGAAGAAGATGTCTGGAGATGTTTGACAGTTGTTGATAAACGGGAGTAGGACGAGGTTATAACAAAAGTTGATGTTTACAATACTGGTTTTTTTTAATTGCACCAAATGCATTTTTAAAAAAATGTAATTAAAAAAAATATACACAGTTGAAAATATTATGTTGCATTTTCCCACTTTCTCTACAAATTGTTGTTGTTTAGGGATTAGGGGAGGGGGGGGATATTTTGATGTTTGGTGCACTCATCTCTTCATTAGTTGTTGACAAAGTCTGGGAGGAGGAGCTTGTCAAAAATTGACCAATAATTTGTTGACAAAGTCTGGGAGGAGGAGGAGGTTGTCAAACATTGACCAATAATGTGTTGACAAAGTCTGGGAGGAGGAGGTTGTCAAAAATAGACCAATAATTTGTTGACAAAGTCTGGGAGGAGGAGGTTGTCAAAAATAGACCAATAATTTGTTGACAAAGTCTGGGAGGAGGAGGTTGTCAAAAATAGACCAATAATTTGTTGACAAAGTCTGGGAGGAGGAGGTTGTCAAAAATAGACCAATAATTTGTTGACAAAGTCTGGGAGGAGGAGGTTGTCAAAAATAGACCAATAATTTGTTGACAAAGTCTGGGAGGAGGAGGTTGTCAAAAATTGACCAATAAGTTGTGGTTTCAGACGTTTTTTATGGATATTCCATAGGAGGCATAGTGAAAGTAATATTATGTAGTTGACACAGGAAGTGTAGTGAAAGTAATATTATATAGTTGACACAGGAAGCGTAGTGAAAATAATATTATGTAGTTAACAAAGAAAGCGTAGCGAAAGTGAGCGAGAAAGAGAACTGTGATAGTCTCACGCCCAATATTGGGATTAAGTACTGTGAAGTCTCAAGCTCTGCACAGCCCTAAGTCACGGTGTGTGAGGAGCGTAGCTTTCTCATTTGTACAGCCAAGACACAATTTAAGATGTATGTGGTATTGTCTCACACGTTTTCACTTTTAACATTTGGATTGTGAAATATTGTTTACAAAAAAAAACCACGTACGATTTTGTGATGTTTGGAGATTGTCGTAAACATTTGGAGGTGTGAGCGTTGGGGAGATCTCGCAGCGAATCACCATGGAAACAAGAGTTTTGTTTACATTTTGATAGACAAAAAATATAGCGGTGCAATGTCGTTAATATTGGTGATGAAATGAGAGAGAACAGTCGAGAGGAAAGTGTAGCCAGGATGATGGTCGTTGTAGAGGATGTGGTTATTTCCGTAAACATCAGACGTGGGTAGACGACCAGATGACGCTATGGACGCTTCCGGGGATTTGATTTGAAACAGGATTTGAATAACAACACTGATTTGTATATATGTTTTGAGAGATTTCCCACGCATGCGTAAGGATTCTGTTTCTTCGCCATGAATTTTTTTTTAGTGTTTTGTTGTTCAATGTGGCCATTTTACTTTTTGGAACTAACAGTTTGAAAATAATTTCGCTTCAAGAGTGTAGTCTATGCATCTTCTATAGTCATTCTCAAAGTCCTGTTGGTTTCCAGGATGTAGTCCCGATAACGAAGACTTTTGTATCGTGGTAAGCAGCGATATTACTGAGATATCTGTCTCCGATACGACCACTGCCCCACCATGAGCTTCGAATTTAGTACGACATTTCTTGTAATGCTTTGCTGTTGTCTTTCCAGAGAATATGGTATGGGTTAGGGTTAGGGTTACGGCTAGGGTTAGTGTTAGTGCTAGGGTTATGGCTAGGGTTAGTGATAGGGTTAGTGTTATGGCTAGGGTTAGGGTTAGGGCTATGGTTATGGCTAGGGTTAGGGAAATTATTCTTCTTCTGCGTCCACTCTCAAACTCCTGCAGATCAGCAGGATGTAGTCCGGAGAACGGAATGTGTTGTGTCATGGTTTACAGCATTACTGCGATATTTGCGCCTTTCGGCCTGACACATCCGACTTCAGCATGGCTTTGGGTCACTGACCCTATATGGAATGGGACAGCCAGCTCCATCCCATAACCTCCTTAGTCATCACATGCATGAATACGACATGCATGAAAGGTAAACAGTGTTGCTATTCTTTGCTCCTCTTTCGGGCTCGACGACACAGGCGAAATGCGGCACGAAGCATTTCCATTCTCTGGACTACATCCTGCTGGAAATCTAGTAGGACATACAAGAGAGATCCAGCGGGAGTTTGAGAATGAACGCTGAAGAAGAAAATAAGGATACTGCAATCAACTGTCTACTGGTCTCTTTTGTTCTTCCTGTCGATTAGGTCATCTGTTTCTTTTCTGTTGGTCTGCTTTCTTTCAGGAACGGTCTTTATTTTCTTACCTGGGTTGGGTTTTTCGTACCTGATTGGACAATGCGTGGGCTAGCCGGTTGGATAATACAAATATATTCCATTAGTTAAGATGTTTATCTGTACGGGTTGTTGCGGTGTTTGGCTCTCGAGAATGTCTGTTTGACATACACCTGTCTCCTGTGTTTTAGTGAATTAGTAAATATGTTATCTTGCTGTCTAGGTAGTTTCCTTGAAGAGAGTTGATGTGTTTCACAGCTTGTGTGTTTGTGTGTGTGACATTCACACGTCTGTGTGTCACTGAATATATTATTCTTCTTCTTCTGCGTTCGTTCTCAAACTCCTGTAGATTAGCAGGATGTAGTCCGGAGAACGGAATGCGTTGTGTCATGGTTTACAGCATTCCTGCGATATTTGCTCCTTTCGGCCTGACACATCCGACTTCAGTATGGCTTTGGGTCACTGACCCTATATGGAAAGGGACAGCCAACTCCATCCCATAACCTCCTTAGTCGTCTCATACGACATGCATGAAAGGTAAACAGTGTTGCTATTCTTTTCTCACCTTCCGGGGCCTCGGCAACACACACGGGCGACTGAATAGGAGTTGATGTGTTTGACAGCTTGTGTGTTTGTGTGTGTGACATTCACAAGTCTGTGTATCACTGATGTAAGCTTATATCTTTTACAAACTGTGTTTCACTGATGTAAGCTTATATCTTTCACAAACTGTGTATCACTGATGTAAGCTTATATCTTTCACAAACTGTGTTTCACTGATGTAAGCTTATATCTTTCACAAACTGTGTTTCACTGATGTAAGCTTTTGTCTTTTACAAACTGTGTATCACTGATGTAAGCTTATGTCTTTCACGAACTGTGTATCACTGATGTAAGCTTATGTCTTTCACAAACTGTGTTTCACTGATGTAAGCTTATATCTTTCACAAACTGTGTTTCACTGATGTAAGCTTATATCTTTCACAAACTGTGTTTCACTGATGTAAGCTTATATCTTTCACAAACTGTGTATCACTGATGTAAGCTTATATCTTTCACAAACTGTGTTTCACTGATGTAAGCTTATGTCTTTCACAGTCATTCCCAGTCAAATTAATTCACATTGTTTCGTCTCTCTCATTTCTCTAAGCAAACTGATCCACAATTTTAATTCATTTTCTCTACTTTCGTTGTTAAAAAAATTCAAATTTTAATGTTGGATATCGTTTGAGTATACATAACAATGATTTATATATATATATATATATATAGGTACAATACAAGAATCAGTGGACAAATCACGTGACAACATACCAACTTTAAAAATTTCATATGCTATTGCACTATATCGGAAACTTAAAAAGTTGTAACTTAAAATACCGATCTAGCTATTTGCGCGAAATGAACTGGCCACCAACCTCCCACTCAGTGTGCAGCGCGCATGTCGAGTTGTCAGGGGTTCTCATCGCGCAACAATATTGGATGCATCGGTATATGTGAATTTATCGGAATTTCGTTCCGTTTATTTATGTTAGCTATTTTTTCCGTAAAAATCTGTCCACTGATTCTTGTATTGTACCTAAATATATATTCTTTCGGCCTTTCTTTGCATTTTATGAAACTATATCGACTTTCCCATATTTTATTTTATAAAAGTTTGCTAAAACTTGTGTAGTAAGTTATTTTCTGGATATTAATTAATTTACACACAGTGTATACTGTCACTCATGTGTACACGGTGTGTACTGTCACTCTTGTGTACACGGTGTGTACTGTCACTCTTGTGTACACGGTGTGTACTGTCACTCATGTGTACACGGTGTGTACTGTCACTCATGTGTACACGGTGTGTACTGTCACTCATGTGTACACGGTGTGTACTATCACTCGTGTAAATGTGTACTGTCACTCATGTGTACACGGTGTGTACTATCACTCGTGTAAATGTGTACTGTCACTCATGTGTATACGGTGTGTACTGTCACTCATGTGTAAATGTAGAAAGAAGGTTATATGTTATAGACGGGTATTTGTTGATAGTTCTTGTCTCTAGATGTCTAAGTGGTTAAGGTTTGTTTCTTATAGTCAGATCTTATATAACTGGTTAATATAATAACTAGGTAATATAATAACTGGGTTATATAATAACTGGGTAATATAATAACTGGGTTATATAATAACTGGGTAATATAATAACTGGGTAATATAATAACTTGGTAATATAATAACTGGGTAATATAATAACTGGGTAATATAATAACTGGGTAATATAATAACTGGGTAATATAATAACTGGGTAATATAATAACTGGGTAATATAATAACTGGGTAATATAATAACTGGGTAATATAATAACTGGGTAATATAATAACTGCATTATATGGTAACTGGTGGTATAATATCCAGGACAATAATTTAACTGAAAATTTAGCTACAAAGTAAACAGTAAATTGTATAACTTTCCTATGTACAAAACGTTAAATTGTATAACTTTCCTTATTTACAAAACTTTAAATTGTATAACTTTCCTTATTTACAAAACTTTAAATTGTATAACTTTCTTATGTACAAAATTTCAAATTGTATAAATTTCCAATGTACAAAACTGTAAAGTACCCTCAACTGCTTTCACGTGCAGAGAAAGCTCATACTCACAATAATATTAAAAGAACTAAAATTAAGTTAACAAGAACATATTTGTCATTGGTTAAATGAATTAATGTTAATAAATAGAGAGGTAATTCCATAATTATAAGTTTTTATAAAGGTAGTATTCTTGAAATATCAGCATTACTTTAGAAGTTTATACACGATTTAGGAATTTTGTAATATTTGGTCATAATTTAGCAATAAATTGGCTATAAAAAGTTCTAACGATGTGGCAACCCTGATGAAGCAGTAGATTGTGTAAAATATTCTCTTGTTGTCAAGCCAGCTTGTGTTTATACACTATTCATAACGATGATATCCAAGTCTCATATATCAGAAACTTGATCGGAAATAGACGTACTCTGTTGTGGAGATTAGAAATTACGTTGCATTTTTTCTTCTTCACATTTTGCCATTGCTTGTCTTATTTTCCACGTGGAAAATACTTCAAGTTTTAGAAAGAAAAATATTTCGAACTATTTAAAAGTCAAGATTTTTATTTTCTTTATTATTGTGAATTCAGATGATTACAACTTGTAACTTTTTTCTGTCATTTTTTTTTCTTTCTAACTTTCTCTGGCAACTATGTCAGCGTTTTACTGTTACATTGTTTCAATTTTAAAATCGTAACTTATGTAACATATGGCAAGGTTAAATATGATTTGGAAAAGGTAAGATCAGTATCACAGTAAAGATAAATCTGTTTAGATTGCTAGTGCTAAGTATATTTTTATATGAATGTTAAAGTGGACACTCAAAACAGAAACAGAAAGAAAGAATTATGCTTTTGAAAACAAGTGCTGCAGATATTTGTTGATAATTAGTAATATAGAACTGAAGACAAATATGTTTGTCTGACAGCAAACAGACAAACTTGCAGGTTATCAAGAACCAGTTTTGGAAGTCCTGAAACGGCGTAAATCTGTTCGGTTTGAACATGTAGCGAGACACGATTTGCTTTCTAAAAGTATTTTGCGAGGTACAGTCGAGGGTTGAAGGAGAAGAGGAGGATAGAGAATATCCTGGATCGATTAAATAAGAAATGGTGCGGCGTGGTTTTTCTACACTCCTCCGAATGGCTAAAGATAGAGATGTTTGATAGTGTTTTTTTTTGGCTGATGTTTCCAGTGTCGCACCCCTACGAACTTAATTATTATGGCTGTCATTATTATTATTATTATTATTATTGTTATTATTATTGTTATTATTATTATTATTATTATTATTGTTATTATTATTGTTATTATTATTATTATTATTATTATTGTTATTATTGTTGTTGTTGTTATTATTTATTATCTATTATTTATTAATTATTAATTATTACTTATTATTATTAATTATTATTATTATTATTATTGTTGTTGTTGTTGTTGTTGGTGCTGCTGCTGCTGCTGTTGCTGTTGCTGTTGCTGCTGTTGTTGTTGTTGTTGTTATTATTATTATTTATTACCTATTATTTATTAATTATTAATTATTATTTATTATTTATTAATTATTATTATTATTATTATTATTATTATTATTATTATTATTATTATTTATTATTATTTATTATTATTTATTATTATTTATTATTTATTATTATTATTATTATTATTTAATGGGCTGTTGCGTCTTGCAGAGGATCATTAAGCAGCTAAAGATGTTTCATCATTAATCATGTCGTAGCAACAGAAGATGTTTCATCATTAATCATGTCATAGCAACAGAAGATGTTTCATCTTCCTCTTCTATATTCCATATCTTTATTCATTGCGCTCCTAGACAGCGTTGCCATTTCCCCAGATTGTGCCTCAAAAACCATGGCTGTGTCCATTAAAGAACTTCCTACAAATAAATTAAGAGCCCAATTGTTACGTTTTCTGAGTATTGTTGGGATTTCGGTTGGAAACTATTGGCATGCTTGGAATCGGCATGCCATAAATAACCATGGCGACTTCAACAACGAGAGTTCACCGACCGAGCTTATTGACAACACGAGAGAGAGAAAGAGAGTAGTGGAGAAGCATGATCGCCTACGCCATTCGGCATGACACTTGATTGATTGATTGATTGATTGAATGATTGATTGATTGAGATAAGTATTGTCTTCTGCGTTCATTCTCAAATTCTTGCAGGATAGTAGAACCACGTCCACCACTGCATTTGCTAGCTAGCAACATCATTACTTACACATATACCAATCACTACATATATCCGCACAGTTACTACCACATCTACCACCACATCTACCACCGCATCTACCACCGCAACTACCACCGCATCTACCACCGCATCTACCACCGCATCTACCACCACATCTACTACTGCATCTACCACCACATCTACCACCACATCTACCACCACATCTACCACCACATCTACCACCACATCTACCACCGCATCTACCACCGCAACTACCACCACATCTACTACCGCATCTACCACCACATCTACCACCACATCTACCACCACATCTACCACCGCATCTACCACCGCATCTACCACCACATCTACTACTGCATCTACCACCACATCTACCACCACATCTACCGCCGTATCTACCACCACATCTACCACCACATCTACCACCACATCTACCACCACATCTACCACCACATCTACCACCACATCTACCACCACATCTACCACCACATCTACCACCACATCTACCGCCGTATCTACCACCACATCTACCACCACATCTACCACCACATCTACCACCACATCTACCACCACATCTACCACCACATCTACCGCCGTATCTACCACCACATCTACCACCACATCTACCACCACATCTACCACCACATCTACCACCACATCTACCACCACATCTACCACCACATCTACCACCACATCTACCACCACATCTACCACCACATCTACCACCACATCTACCACCACATCTACCACCACATCTACCGCCGTATCTACCACCACATCTACCACCACATCTACCACCACATCTACCACCACATCTACCACCACATCTACCACCACATCTACCACCACATCTACCACCACATCTACCACCACATCTACCACCACATCTACCACCACATCTACCACCACATCTACCACCACATCTACCACCACATCTACCACCACATCTACCACCACATCTACCACCACATCTACCACCACATCTACCACCACATCTACCGCCGTATCTACCACCACATCTACCACCACATCTACCACCACATCTACCACCACATCTACCACCACATCTACCACCACATCTACCACCACATCTACCACCACATCTACCACCACATCTACCACCACATCTACCACCACATCTACCACCACATCTACCGCCGTATCTACCACCACATCTACCACCACATCTACCACCACATCTACCACCACATCTACCACATCTACCACCACATCTACCACCGCATCTACTACTGCATCTACCACCGCATCTACCACCACATCTACTACTGCATCTACCACCGCATCTACCACCGCATCTACCACCACATCTACCACCGCATCTACTACTGCATCTACCACCGCATCTACCACCACATCTACTACTGCATCTACCACCGCATCTACCACCACATCTACCACCACATCTACTACCACATCTACCACCACATCTACCACCGCATATAACACTTAGCAAAACTATTCCATATCTTCGTCTCCCACTTCGTTCTTTCTCAAACTCCTTAGTGTTACCAGGATGTAGTCCAGAGAACCAACCGCATCATTTCTTCCACAGTATCAACGTCCTCAATTTCTTCCACCACACAAACATCACCCACATCATCTTGTAGAACATTAGCTTATAACATCACACCACAGACTCGCAGCTATTCTTCTCCTGCATTGATGTCTCCTCCCCCGCGCCTCAGATCTAGAGCCGTCGCGGTGTGAACAGACAATCACCCCCCACCCTCCTTCTCACCCTCTCCAACGACCTTGGTGTGCGCTGAGTCAATCCAAGGCTAGATAAAGGAAAAGAAAGAAAGAAGAAAACAGACAGAAACATGCATTTCTGCTGTGGAGAAAGAATTCTACCTGCAGTTTTGTGCTGGCGAAGTTCTGAATCTTGATTGGGCCGCAGGATGTACATCTGCTTTATGCAAGGAATTGGGATGAAACAATGAGGAGGCTGTGAGAGGGAGTTTCAAAGTGGGGGGGGGGTGGCGGTGATTGGGATAGAGTGTGGTGGAGAGGGAAACATGGGAGGGAGAGTTGTGGGTATGGTTGAGTGGAGAAGTACGTGCGTGGAGTGAAGAAATAAAGTCTGCAAGGGAACAGTGTCAATGCAGGGAGGAGTTAGGGAATAGTGTGAGGATGGAAGAGTGGGCAAGTGGAAGAGTGAGGAAGTGGAAGAGTGAGGAAGGATATTGTCAGGAGTGAAGATGAGGAAGTATATTGTATTTAGTTGACATATGAAGGGTATTATCAGGTGTGGAGATTAGGAAGGGTATAACAGGAGTGGAGATAAGGACGTGTACTATCTGAAGTGGAGATGAGGAAGAGTATTATCAGGATGGGAGATGAAAAAGAATATTCTCTAGAGTGAGGTTGATAAAAGATATTGTCAGGAGTGGAGATGAGAAAGGATATTCTCTGGAGTGGGACTGAGAAACGATATTGTCAGAGAAGTGGAGATGAGAAAGAGTATTGTCAGAGAAGTGGAGATGAGAAATTATATTGTCAGGAGGGGAGATGAGAAATTATATTGTCAGGAGGGGAGATGAGAAATTATATTGTCAGGAGGGGAGATGAGAAATTATATTGTCAGGAGGGGAGATGAGAAATTATATTGTCAGGAGGGGAGATGAGAAATTATATTGTCAGGAGGGGAGATGAGAAATTATATTGTCAGGAGGGGAGATGAGAAATTATATTGTCAGGAATGGAGATGAAAAAATAATGGTGTAGGGGAATGGGTTTAGCTACGCATTTCCCTTGCCTGGAGCAACTCTGGATCCGCCAAACTAAAAAATTCACGCTCAACTTCTTCTTCTTCTTTTGCGTTCGTTCTCAAACTCCTGCAGATTAGCAGGATGTAGTCCGGAATGCGCTGTGCCATGGTTTACAGCATTGCTGCGATATTGTGCATTTCGGCCTGACACATCCAACTTCAGCATGGCTTTGGGTCACTGACTCTATATGGGATGGGACAGCCAACTCCATCCCATAACCTCCTTAGTCGTCTTTTACGACATGCGTGAAAGGTAAACAGTGTTGCTATTCTTTGCTCCCCTTTCGGGCCCCGACAACACACTGGCGACGCTCAACTGAAATCGTATTATAGGTCATTGTGCTATGAAGCCGGTACATGCCTACCATTCTTGAGACTGATTAACTATTTGAAAACAAGGGAGCCGTGCAATGACATGGTCAAGTGAGCTCAGCTCTATACTAGTCTTGACACTGATTATCCTGCAACCTGATGGAGACATTGAATTGTCATGATTAGACGAGTATAGACCGCCGATGTGTCGGACCATCGGCGCAAATAAAACGGCGACACAACGCATTTCCATTTTCTGGACTGCATTCTGCTGGAAATCTAGTACGACCAATGTCCAGCTACAAGAGAGATCCAGCGGGAGTTTGAATATGAACGCTGAAGAAGAAGAAGAAGAAGAAGACAAGTATAATGCCAAAGTTCGTACTAGGCAACCTGGTGAGTACATGGGGCAATGATGTGGCATAATCTAGAGGCTCGAACATAGTCACTCGATATTACAGTCCTGTGGGTCTCACCAATTGCTCACTAGACAAACCACCCATGCAACAGAAAACCTTAGTAGATGACATGCCGTTATATTGAGGTTATCTTCTTATAGAAGCTTCATGGCATGTCATCTTATACAATCCCGTAGTCGTAACCTTTGACAACAGTTACCATGTTGTTTCGACAGGCCAATGGTGTGCTTGAACTAGTTACAAGCACGGCTTGGGTGGGCGGAACAACAAAGAAACATGTCGCAAGAGCCAGAGTTGTGCCCTGATGTCGACGTCTGTTTCAGCGGCATTAGGCTCGAAACACCAACGAGTCGGATGGCTGCTGGAACAGAGGGCAGAGCACTTATGGGAATGCCCCATGTGCCGTGAGGCCAGTTTCTAATCAAGAATCAAGAAACAGTCCTGTGAACTAGTCGGACTCATTCGTTCAAAGTGACGCGGTTTGATTTTCCCAATGATTTTTATTGGATGTAGCACAACAGTAAACAAATGCAAATGACGGGACATGTTTTTTTAACGCTTCACTTTAGAATGAAGATTTCCGATGTAAGAACACAGGACTGTGTTGCTGACGGATTCACTTGAAGACACATTTAACTGATTAACCTGATAGGTACAGGAGACAGTCGTGTGATGTGATCAGGCTGTCTAAACGGTAATCGCCCGATTGTTGCCGTGGCCCGAAGGGGGAGCAAAGAATAGCAACACTGTTTACCTTCCACGCATGTCGTAAAAGGCGACTACATGACAACGCATTCCGTTATCCGGACTACACCCTTCTAATCTGCAGGATTTTGAGAACGAACGCAGAAGAAGAAGTAGAAGACGAAGAACGGTAAACGAAAATAAAGTCACAGGAAAAAAGTCATGAAAAAAAAGTCACGAGTTTTCTGGAAACATTGGTGGAAGGTGACGCATATCTAAGAGGGTGTCCCAACGGACTGCTGAATCACTCGAAAGGAGCCACTAGCATAACTGCAATCGAAATACGTCAACAAGTGGTAGACTTTAGGTGGATCGTGGGGTATGGCAGTTTTGAGTTGTTGAATACATTCATTTCGTCTGCCAAAGATACTTTATTATGGCGAACTGGAGAAGGGTACACGATCTCAAGGTGGCCAAAAGAAGCGCTACAAGGACTCGTTAAAGACCTCACTTAAAACCTTTGAAATAGACCAAGATACATGGGAAGAACTTACACAAAATAGATCTACGTGGCGTTCTACAATCGAAAAGAGCGCATCATCTTGTGAAAAGAGCAGAAATGCAGCAACTCAACAGCGGAGAGCAGCTAGATAGTCACGGATAGACCAAGATCAGTCTACAGTGGTCATTCCATGTCCGAACTGTCCAAGGACATTTACATCTCGAATAGGGCTCATTAGCCATCTACGAACTCATAATCAAGGGCATAACTCTAATTGAATTTTCAAAAGGGGATGTAACAAATGGTCATCATCATCATCATGTGATGGACGAACAACATCTTCATTGATACCTTCCAGTAGCAAAAACAGAACATCAATTATACCAGAAAAGAAGCACAACTCAGTATTGGATTGATATTCGGCTGCCAAACCAAGTCCTTGAGTCTTATGCCAAGTGAATTGTGCTTCTTCTTTCCTTCCTCTTTTACCCTTTACGGGTGTCGAGGGAGATACAATGTTCTTGTTCTCGCTTTACGGGTGTTGAGGGAGATACAATGTTCTTGTTCTCGCTTTACGGGTGTCGAGGGAGATACAATGTTCTTGTTCTCGCTTTACGGGTGTCGAGGGAGATACAATGTTCTTGTTCTCGATTTTCTGGCAGCTTCAGATGATGTTATTTGGTGTTCGTGTAATGTCTCTTTGATGTTGTCGATCCAGCGTACTCTAGATCTACCCTTGGCTCTTCTTTCTGCTTCTCCTCTCTTCGTATATGCTTTATAAACTAATGAATCACACGCATTCTTTCCAGATGACCAAACCATTGTATCTGTTGGTTTTGTATGTATTGTAGAATTGATATGACACCCACTCTTTCTCTTATGACATCGTTTCTAATTCTGTGTCTTCTGGTCACTCCTGTAGCTTTTCTCAGACATCTCATCTCTGTTGTAACCAGTTGTATCTTATGTTTTTGTGTATTTTGGAGGCTGGTATCTCGATTGTGAAGTATGACTTTTGTTGTTAACAACCTCACTGAAAACTTCAGTGAATTGTGTAAGATGATAAACAACAACCTTTCTCACCACGTCGTGGCCAAATACGGTAAGCGCAACTAGTAATACATTATTCTCAAAGAACTCACCAAACGCATTCCCTCGGTAATCTGAATACTACCTTACTTAGAAATTTCGCTAAGGGTTTCAACAGACTTGAAAAAACTACTTAGTGAATTGTCTTACCAGTATAGGGTAACCATGCAGTGGATACCCTCTCACTGTGGAATACCAGGAAATGAAAAAGCAGACCAACTGGCTAAGGAAGGTGCTGCCGAAGACCAACCAGATATACCAATCACCTACCATCAGAAAAAACATATGATCAAGTCAATAAGAAAGCCACAAACACCAACACAAGATGACTATCACATTATGAACAGATCAGAACAAGTTATAATTCTACGTCTCAGAACAGGACACAACCGACTCCGCAGTCACATGTATACAAAGTTCAAGATTGGCAACACGGCCATGTGTACATGTGGACAGGCAGTACAGAGTGCCAAACATATACTTCAAGAGTGTTCTGAGCATGAAACACTGAGGCAGACATATTGGCCAGAGGAAACAACACTGGAATAAAAGCTCTATGGGACACTGTATGAACTACAAAAGACAGTGAGTTTTATTAAGGAGACAGAATTGCAGATATAGACATGTTTCAAGTGAACGAAAGAAGAAGAAGAAGAAGAAGGGTTTCATTTTTCCTGTGATATGCTGGTCACTACTCATGTCTTCATGGAGACTGATGACGGCGCACCATTTGTATGTTATTCACGAGGTTTGAGTCTTGAAACACAAAATGGTTGTCTAACGTGTAGTCGTTCTTACACGATCTACTAGCATGGTTCGGACATGTATGCAGGCACGATTCCTTGTCAAAAACAATACTGCAGGGAACTGTCGAGGGTGGAAGAAGCAGAGGAGGACAAATAAAGACATGGACAGACAACATCAAGGAATGGACAGGGCTAGATATTTCCACACTCATCCGCATCTCTGAGGATAGAATTCGCTGGAGGACTCTGTGTGCTGAAGCTTCCAATGTGGTACCCCTACGACCCTGAAGGGTTATGGGTTTTATTGATTGATTGATGTAGCTTGAATCTTGGACTGTGTTTGCGAGTGGTGTACATTAGCGTAACACTTTGCACACCCGTATGTTCATTCATTTTCCTTTTGAGCTGAAGTTAGCGCATAGGGCAGAGGTCAGATCTCTCCAATTCTGTCTGTTCAAAGTTATTATGTGCAGTTCTTGAATAGTATGGATATTGACTGTTTTACTTTCTCTAAGTATTGTTCTTCTGAGTGTTTCTTTTGGTCTACCCCTCGCACTTTTGCCTGTAGGTATCCATTTAAGAGATTGGTGGTGTATTATGTTGATGTCTGCGCGTAGGACATGCCCGATGTAGAACCAATGGCGTTTTCTGATAACATCTGTGATGAGCTTTTGATGTGTCTCTTCTCTGATTTTACCATTCGATTTGAATTCACTCCAATGGGTGTTGGTTATCCTACGAAGACTTTTGTTCTCGAAACTCAGTAATTTCTATTCTGAAGATAAAGAGCTTTTCCAGCTCTCACATCCATATGATAGCACCGGAATAACGCAGGAATTAAATAAGCGCATTTTCGTTCGTGTGCTGATTGACTTTGACTTCCAGATATTAGACAGTCTGTTAAAGGCACTTGATGCTAGTGCAATGCGAGTTGTAATTTCTGTCATGACATCACGTCGAGTGTTAATTTGCTTCCTAGATAGGAGAATTTGTGTACCTTTTCAAGTTGTTGTCCATTTAAAGTAATTGCGCCAGGTGAATTGGCGAAGTCCATAATATTTGTTTTTGATGAATTTATTTGGAGACCTATTTGTCCTGCGATGAGTTTTAATCTAACAGTTTTTGTTTGTGCATCTTGATGGTTTTCACTCAATAGTGCCAGATCATCGGAAAAATCCAGGTCTTCTAATGTTGTTTTATTTATCCATTTTATTCCTAAATTTGCGTTGGATTTGCTTTTTCTCATAGCCCAGTCAACTGCGATTGTGTGCGATGTTTGTGTTTCAATCAGCATAGGAAATACCTGGGATTGCTGTTTGACAGATGTGTGTGTTTTAATGGACATGGAAATTACACAGTCCTAAGATCTTAAAAGGGTTTCACAAAGATGCGGTGCCGGCTGCCGTTTTTTTTAGAACAATGACTTCTTACACTGCTATATCACTTGGGAGGAGAAGGAGTGACAGACCATGAAGACGATGGACTGACGACATTAAAGATAACATGTATACATCGTTGGAAATTTCAAGCCGCTTCGCACAAGACAGAGAATGGTTCAGGAGTTTCCTTGGGAAGACAATGTTCTGGAGAGAATACTTCAGAAGATACACACTGCTATATCAAAGAGCTAGTTCTGTCTGTGGTAGAGTATGGATTGCCTATCTTGACCGTCCAACGCCGAATGATAGACTTGACATGATACATAATGTAGCTATACGTATCATTTTTGGATACGCCAGATATAAAGAAATAGTAACAATCCGGTTTTTGCTGGATTATCCTATCACACGAGAAGGTCATCTCCAGAGAACTCTTCTACTCCTCACGCGGCAATGCAAACAAGGGCATCGGTGTATAGATAGATAGATACAAATACCGGATATTTGCCGTGATCGTTCATATATTTTTACAAGAACCATCCACCGTCTGATGATGTTGAAAAGATCAAACGAAACAGAGTAAATATAGCTACATTCATGCGTTGCCAGGTCGGAGGAGGCTGCTATCAACCAACACAGACCCGAAACAGTCAGTTACCACATGCTGAATGTCAGTACTCCAAACCATCCACAATGAACCTAAACATCTCCTAACAAAAACAACTGTAGAACTTCTAAATCAACTGTCTGCTAACAATAAAGTTGTGCTGCATTGGATACCTGCACACTGTGGAATAGCAGAAAAGGAAGCAGCTGGCAAAAGCAGGTGCAAAAAAAAGGAACAATTCCAGCACAGAATATCACTCACTGAAGCAAAAACTCATTAAAAAAATACAAACATTCATGGAGTCTGAGAACAGGCAGTAACTTTCCACAGGACCCATTTCTAAAGCCAAGCAGGTGACAGAAAACCACAATTTTTAGACTCCGCACAAGACACTGCAGACTGCAAGCACGTCTTCACAAAATAAAGGCTGTTCAAACTGACCAATGCCCATGTCAAAAGAATCCCCAGACTCCAGAACGTATTCTGCAGACATGTCCACTCTTTGATGACTGGAGAACTAAAATATGGGCACAAGAGACAGATCTGAAGGTAAAGCTGTTGGGTAACCGTGAGGAACTCCTGCTGACGACTGAATTCGTGGAGGCGGCCCATCTTCCTGTATAGACTTATGAGCATAGGAAACTGATCGCAGAAGAAGTATGACATACAGAATATGAGATCAGAGCAACTATGGCTTTGTCCAGAATGCCATGACGATGACCTGACGACTAACTAGCATCGATTAACGAACTTAACAACCTAATTCAAAGCATACTATTGTCCAATTTAACGCAGCAATTACACTTTTCATCAATATTACTAATATAACAAAATGGCACGATCTTCGCTACGCTGTAATTACGACCAAGTTCGCACGAGTTGGGATTATTTGAGCTTACACCCACATATATTTTTGATTATCGAGTTTTCTCCCTGGCTCACTTTCTCCCCTCCCGAATCTAACCCAGCTACTTTTTACAAGAGAACTAAAACACCACTAAATCTTTACACAAAATAGAGTTGCCAGATAGTTGAAGTTTTTTATGACCAAATTGTTAGTGAAAAATCGCCACATTTCAAAATTATAAATGATCTGCTAAAAGCATGCTAAATTTTTAAGAAATACTACCTTTCATGACACTTACATCGCTTCTCTCCACACATAAACTTATAACGCCTCTCTCCACCTATAAACTTATGTCGCCTCTCTCCATATATAAACTTATATCGCCTCTCTCCATATATAAACTTATATCGCCACTCTCCATATATAAACTTATATCGCCTCTCTCCACATATAAACTTATATCGCCTCTCTCCATATATAAACTTATATCGCCTCTCTCCATATATAAACTTATATCGCCTCTCTCCACATATAAACTTATATCGCCTCTCTCCATATATAAACTTATGTCGCCTCTCTCCATATATAAACTTATATCGCCTCTCTCCACATATAAACTTATATCGCCTCTCTCCATATATAAACTTATATCGCCTCTCTCCACATATAAACTTATATCGCCTCTCTCCATATATAAACTTATATCGCCTCTCTCCACATATAAACTTATATCGCCTCTCTCCACATATAAACTTATATCGCCTCTCTCCACATATAAACTTATATCGCCTCTCTCCACCTATAAACTTATATCGCCTCGCTCCACATATAAACTTATATCGCCTCTCTCCACATATAAACTTATATCGCCTCTCTCCACATATAAACTTATATCGCCTCTCTCCACATATAAACTTATATCGCTTATCAATATTCAGTGCACAATGAATAGGCAGGTACATGGAACATATGTGGTATCAACAATAAATTATCAGAAATTGTTGAATTTATATGAATAAATACATAAATTCAATCTTCATACCAACATTATATTATAAATATCAGACATGGACACTAACTAAAGAACAAGAGAGAAAGCTTACTATGTGTGAAATGAGATGTCTAAGAAAAGCAGCAAACAGAACAAGAAGAGATCATGTGAGAAATGAAGAGATTACAAGAACTGTTGGAACAACATCTGTGGTCAAATATATAGTAAAAACAGAGATTGAAATGGTTTGGCCACCTAATGAGAATGAACCCTTATTCGCCAGCGGAAAGAGCATACAACATGAACATGGAAACTTCAAGACAAAGAGGAAGACCAAGAAGAATGTGGATTGAAGGAGTTACCAACATTTTGAGACGTCAGAATATTAATGCATATGAAGCGACCAAACGTGCCACAGCCCGAAAACCGATCCTCATTTAATCCTGCGACGCTTTACAAAAAAAAAAGCAGAGGAAAGACAATAGATAGATATATTGCAATGTAACAAATATATGCTATCGATCATTTAACTTTAACTCGTCTAATGCTATTTTGAAAGCTTTACTAGACAAAAAAAAGACAATGAGTGTATATTTTAAATTATTTTTTTTGTTGGGCATAGTAAAATTGTACATTTTACGTTTCCCCATGTAGTAACTCGATTTACAGTTAAATTATTATCTCAACTATTATCTAGTGCTTTTTTCGTTACAATGAAATATTATGTTCTTATTGTTTGCTGTAACGAGTCTCGCTATAGTAACTATATATTTCGCTATAGTAACTATATATTTCGCTATAGTAACTATATATTTCGCTATAGTAACTATATATTTCTCCGAGACGTCATGAAAAAAGTATTATTAAATACTTGTTTGAAACACCCACTTTTCATTTTGCGTTTAGCTGTTTGAAGCACCCACTTTTCATTTTATGTCTAGCTGTTTGAAACACCCACTTTTCATATTGCGTTTAGCTGTTTGAAGCACCCACTTTTCATTTTATGTCTAGATGTTTGAAACACCCACTTTTCATTTTACGTTTAGCTGTTTGAAGCACCCACTTTTCATTTTATGTCTAGCTGTTTGAAACACCCACTTTTCATTTTACGTTTAGCTGTTTGAAGCACCCACTTTTCATTTTATGTCTAGCTGTTTGAAACACCCACTTTTCATTTTACGTTTAGCTGTTTGAAGCACCCACTTTTCATTTTATGTCTAGCTGTTTGAAACACCCACTTTTCATATTACGTTTAGATGCTTGAAGCACCCACTTTTCATTTTATGTCTAGATGTTTGAAACACCCACTTTTCATTTTACGTTTAGCTGTTTGAAACACAGGTATAAGCTATTTATATATTATAATAGCTATAGGTATAATAGCTTGCTTGTATAAGCAAACATTTGAAGCAATATTGTGTCGTCTCTATGTTATTTATGTTTATGAGAAGGACTTTTGATCCGTGTAGTACAAGAAGACATATTGGTCCGTGTAGTGCGAATACAGATGTTTAATGTTTGTGTTACTGAGGATACTTCAATACTTGTACAGGATGCTCGTTGCTGCTGTAATAGTGATTGTCTCGATTGGTCCGGTCTCAGTGACTTGAGTACACAGTTTGAATGGTTTGACACAATCGTATCTTTTTTTGGAGATGCGGTTAGTCGAGTACGGAAAGCCCCGTTTACTCGAGTTGCAGGGCGATTTGGTGCCGTTAAAACGCACCTGGTTCAGTTCCCGTTAGTCTCAAGAATGTTTTAAACACGCACTTTTCATTCTTCGTTTATATGTTTTGGTGGTTTTTCTTCCGTTTTAACCATTTATGCACTGCAGCCTCGGGTATCGTTGAGTTCTCTGGAGACGGTCTGTTTGTGTGCTTCGAGTATGTTTGTTTACGTTGATTCTTTTATATTTGTATCCATATTTTTCATGGTTTACATTGATAATATTAAAGACTAGACAGGACTACGATTCTCCACACTCAAACAAAGAACTGATAACAGAGAGGCACGGCGACATTTGTGTGGTGATGTTTTCAGAGTGACACCTCATACGACTCTGTAGGCTTATTGGTGTCATGATGATTGTTTTCCCCTGACTTTCTATCCACTGTTTTTGTATAACATATTTTTTTTAAGAGGCATTATCTGGTGATAATCTGGAAGAATCTGAAAACAACTTAATTTGTTGTCTTCTGATGTAATCCTGGATTGGCATTGTGTTTGTTAGTCTTCTGATGTAATCCAGGATTGACATTGTGTTTGTTAGTCTTCTGATGTAATCCAGGATTGACATTGTGTTTGTTAGTCTTCTGATGTAATCCAGGATTGACATTGTGTTTGTTAGTCTTCTGATGTAATCCATGGTTGGCATTGTGTTTGTTAGTCTTCTGATGTAATCAAGGGTTGACATGTCATTTCTGTTGTAACAAGTTCTCTTTTGTCTTTTGTTATTAGTGTCCATGTTTGACATAGGTAGCATAGAGATGGTTTTTTGATCGTTTTATATAGTGCTCTTTTGTGTTCATGTTCTCATGTTTGTTTTTGAGAATAGGAGACATCTGTCCTAAGATCTTGTATGTTCATTGCATATATGTTTGATTTATTTGGTGTTTTTCAATGAACTCTACATCTTTCCCAATTCTTGAGACTAACGGGAATTGAAACAGTCCGTTCAACGGCACCAAATCGCCTAGCAACAATTGCACACGCGTTCTTCCGCACTTGACTAACCGCATCTCCAAAAAAAGATGCGATTTCGTCAAGCCATTCAAACCGTGAACACAAAGTCACCCGAACGGACCAATCGAGACAAGGACTATTACAACAAGAACAAACATCCCGTACAGGTATTGAAATATCCTCAGTAACAACAAACACACAACATAATATCCGTATTAGTTTGTTGTTGTTGTAATAGTCCTTGTCTCGATTGGTCCGTTCGGGTGACTTTGTGTTCACGGTTTGAATGGCTTGACGAAATCGCATCTTTTTTTGGAGATGCGGTTAGTCAAGTGCGGAAGAACGCGTGTTCAATTGTTGCTAGGCGATTTGGTGCCGTTGAATGGACTGGTTCAATTCCCGTTAGTCTCATGAATTTTTAAAAATTGTCCTCTGGCTTCCTACTTAAATTTACATCTTTCCTAAGAACGTTTCACATGAGTTATAAATGAGTTAATGTGTGTTTGTTGTGTTTGTTTTCAAACCCCAGAATTACGAACAATTAGCTCTTGCATCCTATGTGCAATAGGGAGGTGTCTCCGAGAAAATGTGGGAAAGTAGATATTTTCAACAAAGGTCAAAAATTGCCGAAATCATAAATACAGCCAAAATAAATTTCATTTTCAGTATCCCTAAAAAATTACACAATTCGAGATATTTGACCAACAAATTTCCGATCATATGGCAACCCTGACAGAAGGACCCCCCCAAACAAGCAACCTTGAATGTCCTGGATTAAGAAAATAATTGTGCGTTGTGATTTCACCGTCCGCCATCTTGCGACCTGTAATACATGGCTGACGCTAGTCACGCGCAGAATGAACCCGAGCAATACCAGTGAGTAATATTATGTAATGCTGATTCAGGAATATTTGAATATACGTATTTTCTTGTCATATCGTACATGGTGTATGTTCTTTCCATGAATCCGGATTTAATAAGGTGGCTACGAATATTATTCTTTTACCTTTTCTTTCCTTTTTTTTTGTTGTCAAGTTGGTCTACTGGTTAAGTGTATTTTTCGAGGTTGGTGTGAGAAATTATTGTTAAAGTCATTTTCCAGATTAGGTCTTCGTTCCAATCTCACACTTGTCGCCGGACACCCGGGTGTTGAGGAAGACGAACAGGCGGACGAATTAGTTACCCTCGCCTGCATAACAGATGGTCAGTCTTTGGAATGTGCAGGTTGAGCTCTTCGTGAGTCTGCACGATCAGAGGATTTTGACATACGTGAGCATGTGCCGATATCAAGAATGCGCGATGTGGAAATGTGGTTAGGCCTGTAGAGAACAACTAACAAAGATTTTTTTTTAAATTTTACAAATCAACAAGCAACAGGCAATGAATGTTACAAAAAAAAAAATCATAATGTAAAACATTCATTGCCTGTTGCTTGTCTGTGTCCTGATGAAGACTTGTTAGTCGAAACGTCGTCCGTCATTATGTCTCGTTGCTTTATCGTTTTATTTTGGTAACATGAATACCTATTTCTGTTCATTTTTATTTGAAAACATAGTCAACGTTTATAGAAGAGACAAAGAAAGATATAGGCACTTTCCATGGAATGAAAGAAGATGAACAGATCAGTCAAGTTTAAGCATTTTCCATGGAATGAAACAAGTTGAACAGATCAGTCAAGTTTAGACACTTTCCATGGAATGAAAGATGAGCAAATCAGTCAAGTTTAGGCACTTTCCTTGGAATGAAACAAGTTGAACAGATCAGTCAAGTTTAAGCCCTTTCCATGAAATGAAAGATGAGCAAATCAGTCAAGTTTAGGCACTTTCCATGGAATGAAAGAAGATGAACAAAGCAGTCAAGTTTACCTTAATAAATATCAAGATAAAATGAGTCATAAACCAGCGTCATAGTAAACTGTTTTCCCATTAGTGTTCAGTCAGCTGTCTAGTTAGTAGTTGACGAGACACCGCTTGATTAACGTGGCATACCGCGCTTGTTCAGCAGTGATGGCGTCATTCCTCGACCTATATAGGGAATGAGTCCTGGTACCCGGCTTCCTGGTGGTTGGGTGTACCCCGGGAGTGATTTGTATTTCAAGACACGAATAACGATTCAACTTGAAACCCTGGTTGGCGGGCGAGTGACTAAACACTTCACTACAGCGACTCCAATCCGAACCTCACATGCATGTGACTAGTTTAGCCTCTTTTGTCTTTTTCCTTATTGGGAACGTTGACACATTCTGTGATTAGACGTCCACTAATTAATGAACTGTCTTACCAGTATACGGTAGCCATACAGTGGATACCCTCTCATTGTGGAATACCAGGAAATGAAAAAGCAGACCAACTGGCTAAGGAAGGTGCTGCCGAAGACCAACCAGATATACCAATCACCTACCATCAGAAAAAACAGATGATCAAGTCAATAAGAAAGCCACAAACACCAACACAAGATGACTATCACATTATGAACAGATCAGAACAAGTTATAATTCTACATCTCAGAACAGGACACAACCTACTCCGCAGTCACATGTATACAAAGTTCAAGATTGGTAACACGGCCATGTGTACATGTGGACAGGCAGCACAGAGTGCCAAACATATACTTCAAGAGTGTTCTGAGCATGAAACGCTGAGGCAGACATATTGGCCAGAGGAAACAACACTGGAATCAAAGCTCTATGGGACACTGTATGAACTACAAAAGACAGTGAGTTTTTTCAAGGAGACAGAATTACAGATATAGACATGTTTCAAGTGAACGAAAGAAGAACTACCACCGCGGCTCCAATCCGAACCATCAGTCCATGTGAGTAGTTTATCATGTTGTGTCTATTTCCCTATAAGGAACGTTTAATACATTCTGTGATATTGAAATAGCGATATCCGTGTTGCCGCTGCTTGTTAGAGGAGCACAGAATAGCAATGTGGTCATGCATGTCGTAAGAGACGATTAAGGATGTTTGGAGGTAGAGTTGGCTGTCTCGTCCCGTAGATGGTTAACGTGATCCAAATCCATGTTGAAGTATGTGCCAGGCTTTAAGGAGCAGGTATCCCAGCCAAGCTGTAAACCATGAAACAAATATATTCTGGTCTCTAGATTGCATCTGGATAATCTATGGGAGTTTGAGAACGAACGAAGAAGACGAAGTGGTTGGTGTCTTTTGGTTGGTAGCTTTCTTTGTTCGAGGACCTTCTGTTTCTTCATTTATCATCATCATCACGTGCCCTGGCGTAGGCGATCATGGCTCTCCACAACTCTCTATCTCCTGCATTATGATGTATCAAGATCGTTGTTGTTTCCCTGCCGTGCCAGGCTGTCAAACTGTCTAATATTTTCTCACGTTGTCGCCTTCTGTCTCTTGAGGTATACTTGAACTTTATCTTATGTTCTTCCTTATTTCTTCCTCTTATTGTCTTCCTTATTTCTTCCTCTTGTTGTCTTCCTCTTGTTCTCTTCCCTATTTCTTCCTCTTGTTGTCTTCCTTATTTCTTCCTCTTGCTGTCTTCCTTATTTCTTCCTCTTGTTGTCTTCCTTATTTCTTCCTCTTGTTCTCTTCCCTATTTCTTCCTCTTGTTGTCTTCCTTATTTCTTCCTCTTGTTCTCTTCCCTATTTCTTCCTCTTGTTGTCTTCCTTATTTCTTCCTCTTGTTGTCTTCCTTATTTCTTCCTCTTGTTCTCTTCCCTATTTCTTCTTCTTGTTGTCTTCCTTATTTCTCCGTCTTGTTGTCTTCCTTATTTCTTCTTCTTGTTGTCTTCCTTATTTCTCCCTCTTGTTCTCTTCCCTATTTCTTCTTCTTGCTGTCTTCCTTATTTCTCCCTCTTGTTGTCTTCCTTATTTCTTCTTCTTGTTGTAACATATCTGCTCCTTCATTCCCTAGTATGCCACATTAAGACGGTATCCCACTTCGGGGACCTCCCTGGTGTAATTGTTAACCAGTTCGCTTCTATCTCAAGAGATCAATGGTTCGAATTCCGCTCGCGACATTCTCCATAGAATAGGCGAGCAAGAGGTAGGCAGAGATACAAGCGGGTGAGTAACATCACGAGATGGACAGGTTACAGTCTAGCAGAGTGTACCACCAATGCAAGACTCAGGGATGATCCGTTGGTTGTCTGCTTTAACTAACTCTCGTTACGGAGACGACGCTTGATGACGAGGAGTTTCAGGAACTTAAACCTCCTTATTAATCTTGATATCCTGGCTCAGACTCTACCTTGTGTGTAAATTTCCTAGACATGCCTTACTCGTAAGTTATCCCAGTGGCCAGGTGAGCTGCCAGTCGCTGTGCACAGTAAAGTGATTAGTGAGTGTCGAGTCGACCTTTCGTTTCAACTGATGTCGTAATGTGTAAGTTTGCTTTTAGTGGAGTCTATTTTCTACACGTGTTTAAAAGTTGCAGTGTTTTGGTTTGGTGTGTGGGAACCAGTGGTGTGTGGTGCCTATTCTCAATGGGGACTAGGTTTTTTAAATTTTTTTTATTATGGACTATCATCATTGAGTATCTCTATCTAGCCCAATGCTTTTGGGTCAAAGGACATGAGCCCATGGACCGCTGGATCAGCAACCAGCCAACCAACCAGCCCAATGTTTTGAGGTGAAAAGTGGCTTAGTCCAGCCAACAGGCGTTAAAATAAGATTGGCCAGACCATCCCTGACGTCGGGAATGACTGTGTCCAGCAGGACCACAGTTCTGTCCAAGTAAGCACTTGAGTTGAAGTCGGAGATGCCTGGCTGATAAACGCACATGTAACCATGATATTACGTAAGACGAATAGATCATATGTGTCCACTTATCCTGCAAGATAACATGTCTCCACTTATCCTGCAAGATAACATGTCTTCACTTATCCTACAAGATAACATGTCTCCACTTATCCTACAAGATAACATGTCTCAACTTATCCTGCAAGATAACATGTCTCCACTTATCCTGCACGATAACAAGTCTCCACTTATCCTGCAAGATAACGTGTCTCCACTTATCCTGCAAGATAACATTCTCCACTTATCCTGCAAGACTGCAATACACTAAACCAGTTAAGGGAGGTACACTGGCCCACAAAGGCTTATATCCACAGAAAGTTGTACGGGAGCACCGCGGAGCTTTCAAATCAGCAGACATTTATTAAAAATCCGTGAGACACGGGAATTGAACGAGTCCGTTCAATTGGTGCCGTTTAACGAACTGGTTCAATTCCCGTTAGGCTCAAGAATTTTTAAATTGTCCTCTGGCTTCCTACTTAAATTTTCCTTGTATCAACATTTATGAAGAAAACCCGACTTGCTGTGTAAACTGTAAACTGTAAATGTAACTGTAAATGTAAAGGTTTAACTGTAAATGTAAAGGTTTAACTGTAAATGTAAAGGTTTAACTGTAAATGTAAAGGTTAAACTGTAAACGAGGAGAAGATGGAGTATTGTATCCGGGTCAAAGGTTGGCTGAAACGGGCATACACCATTTTGTCTTTTGTCTTGATAGTACATTCTGTTAGGGAGCTGCGTAGCGCAGCGGTTAGCGCACTGGCTTCGCATATGAGTGGTCCTGGGTTCATTCCCCAGTTGAGGCGGAAATGTTTTTCAGATCACAACGGCTCCCAGGTCGACCCAGCCTTAAATGGGTACCGGATTAATCCGGGAAATAAAGACTGCGAGGGAGAAGAGATGGCTACCGCCCTCATTTGCAGAGCCTCTGAAATGTGAGATCGCTAACATCTCACACCCCTACGGCGTTAATAAATGCTATGGGTTACTTTCCTTTTTTTTACATTCTGTTATACTGTGTTTTGTCCTTATAATGTTTTCCTTCCACTTTATTTATCTCTTTCTACCTCTCACCTCTTCTCATTTCTATCTTCAAATAACGCCCTCAACAAGTTGGCATGTCTTGTTATGTATCCAAACAATTTTATTTCTTTGAAATGTACTTCCTTTAATGCTTTTTTCCGTAAGTAAAAAGTAAAGTAACCCATAGCATTTATTAATGCCATAAGGGTGTGACATGTTAGCGATCTCACATTTCACAGGCTCTGCAAATGAGGGCGGTAGCCATCTCCTCTCCCTCGCAGTCTTTACTTCCCGGATTAATACGGTACCCATTTAAGGCTGGGTCGACCTGGGAGCCGTTGCGATCTGAAAACATTTCCGCCTCAACTGGGGAATGAACCCAGGACCACTCATATGCGAAGCCAGTGCGCTAACCACTGCGCTAACGCGGCTTTTTTCCGTACACAATGTTGTCAAAACCTCATTTTTATTTCTATTTCATTGAAGTTCTCCCAATTCTTCTACGGGTATTTATCCACATCTCAAAGAAATCAGTTTTGTCTTCCAGCTGTTCGTTCATTATCCATGTTTCTGAGCCATATATTAATTTAAAATAGATTTGTATCATCATCATCAGGTAGCGTATCGTGAACAGGATGTAGCAGTCATCACAGTCTTTCGAAACTTCTGTCGATCTTGAGCCAGTCTTCATGCTTCTGTTAGTATCATGTTCAGGTGGTCTTTGGTGTCTTGCGTCCATCTTCTTCTTGGTCTGCCTCTTGTTCACCTGACATCATCCCGTACATTATGGTCTTCTCTAGGCTGTCATGGTGTTTGGTATGGCCAAAATATTGAAGGAAATATTTTCTTGAAGAACCATGCTGTTTAACTAGTTTTCTTTTACATTCATTTCTCCCAGGATAGCTATATTGGTGATTTTTTTTGGTTCATGGTATTCTGAGGATTTTTCTGTAACATTTTGTTTCAAATGCTGCTATTTTATTTTTCACCGTGTAGGTGATTGTCCAGGATTCACACCCATATATTGCCACTGGGAATATACAATTATGAATTTTTTTTATAGTAGCGTAATCATATGTTTATTATTTTGATCAGCTTCTTCTACTTGCCGTATAACGTGTATAAGCCGAAACTTATACCAAAAAAACACTTGACTGTGCTTTGTAACTCGTACACAGATCAGTATAGATTTCCTTCTATTTTTCCTTATTTGGGCCACTGTTTTTGCCTCATCATTTCATTTAGGGCATTCCTGAAGAATATGCTCTTTTGAATCTAATAGGACAATTGCCCACAAAAAACGTAAATGCCGTACCGAAGTTGGATTATCATGCCAAAAAACTGCAGATATCGCAGGCAAAATGTAAAATAGGATACAACGCATTCCACAGACTACATTCTGCTCATCGTGGGCGTCTCTGGATATGTCGAGAGCTAGTTCTCGTGTAGGTCCGACCTACTAGTGATATGGTAACATACATCCACATATCACAAAATGGTAAAACACTGAACGTTTTAGTTACCACGCTGAAGTGTGATGTGTCGGGCCATTGACCAAAGAACAGGTGACACAACGCAACTCTGTTCCCTCGACTACATCATGTTGGAAATCTAATAGGACAATATTCTTGCTGCAAGAGAAATCTAGCGGGAGTTTGGGAACGAACTCCCCAAATATTGTGCTAACCAGTAGTAAATATCGATAGTAGGCTAGAATTACGAGAGAACGAACGATGCAGATAAGGGGTGATCTACCATCCCCCTTCCCTTGCCCCCGAGTCATTTCAATCATTTCAATCATTTACGAAATGATTGAAAACTAAATTCAAAACGGTTTCAAAGATTAAACTTCTTAAGAATAACTAATACGGGATTGCATCATTTAAGGTTTTCCATTATAAAAATATGTTGACTAATTATTTAAACTGTATTACGTTAAGGTTGTATATTCATGTATATGTGGGCGTGGTACCCTTTTCTCTATAATGTTATTTTTTTAGGCAAATGAGTATATTTGTTACAAAAACTGAATGAATGCAGGAATAAACTAAAATGGTATCGATACTGAATATTTCATTTTTAGAAAACTAATATAGTATCGATGCTGAATAATTCATTTTAGAAAACAAGTGGTATCGATACTGAATATTTCATATTTAGGAAACTAGTGGTATCGATATGGAATATTTCATTTTTTAGGAAACTAACAAAGTGAATTCAAATAAGAACAATGTATCTTGTAAAAATGCACACACAAAATTATTTACGAAATTTTTAAAAATTTCCTTTTGCAAATTTAAATGCATGCAGATTATCATAGAAACTTGAAATTTTCTGGCCAGCAACCCTCTCGTCCGTGCCCACCTTTCCATAACATTTATTTGCACACTTTTCCGTAGCGTTTTTTTTTAAGCTTGCGTCAAACTGATGAAAAAATCCTGAATGAAACTGAACGTAAATGTGCATTAGATAATTTAGCATA
Source organism: Meghimatium bilineatum (assembly GCA_034231615.1). Lineage (NCBI taxonomy): Eukaryota > Metazoa > Mollusca > Gastropoda > Stylommatophora > Philomycidae > Meghimatium > Meghimatium bilineatum. Next base: position 20,074,017 of record CM067302.1, read on the forward strand.
GAACATTTGAGGTAAAGCGAGGGAGATATTCGTGAGTTGATCGTTGATTGAGTGCACGGTTAAAGATAGTTTTGATGATACGATGAATATATAACGAGGAGGAAACAGGAGGGCGAGACTAAGAGTGATAGATGTGAAAGTGGAGGGAGGGGTGGGGAGAGTATACTTAGAGATGGGGAACAGGTAGATATATCTATAATCCAGTAACCCACCAGGATCGTAGGGGTACCACATTGGGTGCATAAGCACACAGAGTCAGGGTCGTAGGGGTACCACATTGGGTGCATCAACACACAGTCAGGACCGTAGGGGTACCACATTGGGTGCATCAGCACACAGTCAGGACCGTAGGGGTACCACATTGGGTGCATCAGCACACAGTCAGGACTGTAGGGGTACCACGTAGGGTGCATCAGTACACAGTCAGGACCGTAGGCGTACCACATTGGGTGCATCAACACACAGAGTCAGGGTCGTATCGTAAGGGTAGCACATTGGATGCACCGAAGTCCCCCAGAGATTTCCATCTTCAACGATGCGGTCGAGTGAGGAAAATACTCGTTATGTCTAGTGCTAGATTTTGTTTTTCCATGCTTGTATTTGTCCTTCTCAACTTCTCCTCTCTTCCATCGTTATTTTCAGTATCCTTTTTGAGAAGGAATCTTGTCGGCATACATGTCCAAACCATGCAAGTTTTCATTGCTTTACTATTCCCATCCGTTTCTTGAGACGCGCTCTGTACCACTTCGACACAGAGCCGGACATAACTCTGAAATAGCGATCTGAAAAATCTCCCCTGTTGTACCAAACGGTTAAAAGAGCTGTATTGCATGTAATTATGGAGACAGAAGCAGACATACACACAAGAAAACAATCATGTATATGTAAATATTAGTGACCCTAATTCCTTGTCCCCGAACAACAACCAACAATGACCATAATATTCCGTTCCTTTTTCATTCATAAATCCCCTCACCTTGAGGCAACGGAAGTAGGCGGAGACTAGATCGTGAGTTGTTAGAGAACTAGTGATGTGATTGGCTCCCGCATTCACTGCCAGCCGTCACAACTGGCATTGAGCTCTGTTAGCACGTGACCTAAAAAAAGCGCTGACTTGAGCTGGTTTACAATTTTTTTTCCGGTATCAGGGATTCTAATAATATTTTATTTTTACAGCCACAAGGATATTGGTAAATTAAAAAAAAAATTTCCATGGGGCTCTTTGAAACGCGAAATATTTTTATCTGTATGTCTTTACACGTTTGTCCTTTCCTAGATTTCTAGTCTTCATTGACCAGAGTTACGACACTGACTTCTGGCAGATATGCAGATGACACTGTTTGTTTAGCATAAAGTGAAAAAAGAACTACATAGATTAATAGATCAAGTCAATAAATGTAATGAATATGGACTGGATATACAAAAATAAATAATTTAAATCATGATAATCAGTAAAGACATAGAAGAACAAGAGCTAAACATAAACATACAGGGAGAGAAACTACAACACGTAAAGCATTATCAATATCTTGGACACATAGTCACAAATTATGGTAGATGTGAAACAGACGTTAAAAGGAGAATAGGAATGGCTAAAAGTACCTTCAATGACATGAGGAAAATAGTAACATCTAAACAAATTACAAAGTTAAAAATGAGAATTATAAAATGCTACATCTATTCTATATTAATGTATGGTTCAGAAACATGGACACTAAATAAACAATTAGAAAACAAAATTGATGCCTTTGAGATGTTGATATAGAAGAATAGGGAGAACATCATGGAAAGAGAAGAAAACAAATAAAGAGGTGCTAAAGACACTTAATATGAAGAAAGAATTACTAAGAGAAATAAAGATCAGGCAAATAAAATATTTTGGACACATTAAAAGACTTATTGAAGACCATACTTGAGGGTAAAGTCAAAGGGAGACGAGCAAGAGGTGGGCAGAGCTACAAGTGAGAGAGTAACATCACACGATGGACAGGTTTCAGTCTAGCAGTGCGTACCACCAAAACAAAAGATAGGAGATGGAGGTCTGTTGCAGCCAACCTTCGTTGCGGAGACGACACCTGATGATTTCATATTCCGTATCTATGGTTAGATTGCAGGACAAGGGAGTGAAGCGTCGTATTTGCAAGAAAAGATCGACATATAGGAATCAAAGGAAGAGTTATCTACCAACACAGAACCGAAACCGTCAATAAAGACATACTGAATTTGAGATCGGAATACTTACGGGCTTGTCCGGTGTGCCACAATGATGATCTGACGACTAACTAACTAACAGCAACTGGTGACATTTCCTTAAACGTTTCTGCTTCATTCTAAAACGTTTCTGCTACATTCTAAAAAATATTTCCTCATCATTCTAAAAATGTATATTCTCTCAAGTTTGGAAGCAGTGCCGTCTCAGTTGGTCTGATTTTCTCCCTCTCTATTGTTGATAGAGTTGACATGCATGAAGGATGTGTTCTACAGTCTCTGGGTTCAATCCACGGGTCTGTCTCGCCAATCTTGACCTAATATGTTTCATGGATGACCTGAAGCGAATTACACAGTTCATAGAAGCCATTGCCACTTATAACCTGATAACTTCTTCTTCTTCTGCGTTCGTTCTCAAACTCCTGCAGATTAGCAGGATATAGTCCGGAGAACTGAATGCGTTGTGTCATGGTTTACAGCATTGCTGCGATATCTTCGCCTTTCTGCCTGACACATCCGACTTCAGCATGGCTTTCGGTCACTTACCCTATTGGGAAGGGACAGCCAACTCCATCCCATAACCTCCTTAGTCACCTTTTACGACATGCGTGGAGGGTAAACAGTGTCGCTATTCTTTGCTCCCCTTTTGGGCCCCAGCAACACACCAGCGAACCTGATAATTGACTAAAGTAATTTAAAACAAGGAAAGTTAATGTATAAAATGTATTGTATAATAACGGCCTTCTGCTGTTGCGTGAACGAAAGGAGCGGTTGCTTTGGTTCAATTCTCACGGTGTGGCCAAACCGCTTGATTTGCTGTCTTTTGATATAGTCATGATTTGAGGTAGTCTTTATATTTTGTCTGATATCTTCATTACTCCGTCTGTTTCTTCTGTTGACATTTACAGTATTTCTCAAACATCTAATTTCTCAAACAACTAATTTCTCAAACATCTAATTTCTCAAACATCTAATTTCTCAAATATCTCATTTCTCAAACATATAAATCCTCAAACATATCAATTCTCAAACGTCTCATTTCTCAAACATCGCATTTCTCAAACATCTCATTTCTCAAAAATCGCATTTCTCAAACATCTCATTTCTCAAACATCGCATTTCTCAAACATCTCATTTCTCAAACATCTCATTTCACGCACTGTGATCTTTTTCACTAGTATCTTCATTAAGTTGTCCATGTTTGACGTTGGTAACACAGAGTTGATTGAACTCTAAAGCAGGTCTCAGAGCTCAGAAATTTAAGAAGAGTCTTTACAGAGAATGACAAACTCGATAGAGCGACCGAAATAAGATGTCAGAAAGTCAATACTGTCGCCAATACTCAAACACACATCAATCTGCATGGCTACCAAACGACGATTGATAAATAGTATTTTTACACCAATTAAATATGCGCGTCAGTTATTTCCATCTATAATCTAAATATATGTGGGAAGAATCTTTTAGAGATCGCAGGTATATCACAACACATTCCGTTCGCCAGACTACACGCTGGTTATCAGCAGGAGTTTGAAAATGAGCACAGAAGAAAAAAGATAAAGAAATGGAACCGTATGTTTTGACAGTATATTAGCGCCGTCAATTTTTAGAACCGCTGGTGAGTCCTCCATATTTGCGTTGAAGAGCAACGAAATAAAGAGTGGGACTCTTGATAACAGGCAGATGGGTTGGGGATAGGAAAGCGTGAGCACAATTTTTAAAAAAAAATAAGGAAGATGGGGGAAGGAAACTGTACATACAGACAACTTGATCAACAGGAAGAGAAAAAAAAACTGTCCGGTTCCCTCACTGATTCCTCCTACTCATTTCATTACCTTTTGTTTTCTCGATTCCCCCTCCCTCTAAAAATACACCCTCTTCGCGCGCTCGTTCATTCACAAATCTAACGAGAGGAAGTGGGTACTTAACGTTTCGTAGCATCTCTCGTCGGCTCGTGATATGTTCCAACGCCAATAGTTCGCTGTACACAAGAGTATGGCAACAGACGGACAAATGGACGCTTGCCGTTGTGCGTGTATACAACCTCTGGTTATTGCCGAATACATTTAATCTTCGTTCCTCATTGAAATAGTTATCGTTTCACTTGTTAGTGATAATTACATCTTTACCTTTCTACGACTCACCTGGAGATGTGTTTACCTGTGTATTTATCCTTCTATTGTTAGTATTTGACCAATTATTCAGGAATTGATCAAAAGTGTTAGAAATGTGAGTCCTATTAGTTGTTTAACTAATACTGTTACCTGGTTTAGCGATGCGTGTTGTCTGAAGGTATGTAGCGAAGTGGTTACATGAAGGTATTTAGCGAAATGGTTACATGAAGGTATTTAGCGAAATGGTTACATAAAGGTATTTAGCGAAGTGATAATATATTTGCGATGTGGTAATATATCTAACAATGTGATAATATATCTAGCGATGTGATAATATATTGAGCGATGTGATACTAAATTTAGCGATGTGATACTGTATTTAGCGACGTGGTAAAATATTTAGCGATGTGGTTACATGAAAATGGTTACATGATAACATTTGTTTATTGCGGTTACACGTATTTAGCGAACCGATTACATTAATCATACAGAAGACGGATGTGTCGGGCCATTGGCGCAAATAAAACGGCGGCACAACGCATTTCTATTCTCTGAACTACATCCTGCTTGAAATCTAGTAGGACCATGGTCTGCCTGTAAGGGAGATCCAGCGGGAGTTTGAGAATGAACGCTGAAGAAGAAGAATATTACATGAATCAGGGTCTGAAGTTTGACCGTTGTTGACATGGGGGTAGTTAGGAGGGGAGGGGGGGGGCTAAGAGGAGTGTTACAAAAATTGACGTCAACAAAGCTCTTCTTATAAACTAATTAAATTCTTTTATTTTGACAATATTTCCCTAAAATTAAAAATAAATGTCTCTTATTTGCACACTTTTTCTGGGGGTGGGGTCCTGCATTCTCAATAAGTTGTTGACAACGATGTGGGTAGGGAGAGTTATGTGGATTTTTATACGTTTATGTGTCTTTCTCACAATTATATCCGAATTTTGGACGTAGATGTGTCTTTCTCACAATTATATCCGAATTTTGGACGTAGATGTGTCTGTATCTCACAATTATCGATATATGATAATCCTATAAGTTTTACATCGATTCCTGTATCCCACAATTCTATTCGAGTTTTAGACTTAGATATGTTTGTATGCCACAATTCTATTTGAGTTTTGGATTTAGATATGTTTGTATCCCACAATTCTATTCGAGTTTTGGATTTAGATATGTTTGTATCCCACAATTCTATTCGAGTTTTGGATTTAGATATGTTTGTATCCCACAATTCTATTTGAGTTTTGGATTTAGATATGTTTGTATCCCACAATTCTATTCGAGTTTTGGACTTAGATATGTTTGTATCCCATAATTCTATTCGAGTTTTGGACTTAGATATGTTTGTATCCCACAATTCTATTCGAGTTTTGGATTTAGATATGTTTGTATCCCACAATTCTATTCGAGTTTTGAATTTAGATATGTTTGTATGCCACAATTCTATTCGAGTTTTGGACTTAGATATGTTTGTATCCCACAATTCTATTCGAGTTTTGGACTTAGATATGTTTGTATCCCACAATTCTATTCGAGTTTTGGATTTAGATATGTTTGTATCCCACAATTCTATTCGAGTTTTGAATTTAGATATGTTTGTATGCCACAATTCTATTCGAGTTTTGGACTTAGATATGTTTGTATCCCACAATTCTATTCGAATTTTGGATTTAGATATGTTTGTATCCCACAATTCTATTCGAGTTTTGAATTTAGATATGTTTGTATCCCACAATTCTATTCAAGTTTTGGATTTAGATATGTTTGTATCCTACAATTCTATTCGAGTTTTGGATTTAGATATGTTTGTATCCCACAATTCTATTCGAGTTTTGGATTTAGATATGTTTGTATCCCACAATTCTATTCGAGTTTTGAATTTAGATATGTTTGTATCCCACAATTCTATTCGAGTTTTGAATTGAGATATGTTTGTATCCCACAATTCTATTCGAGTTTTGGATTTAGATATGTTTGTATCCCACAATTCTATTCGAGTTTTGGATTTAGATAGTTTTAGAAATACTGCGAGGGAGTAGTTCTAACTCTGTGTATTCGTACTGTGAATTTATGCTTTAGAGCACTCACTGTGAATTTATTGTTTAGAGCACTCACTGTGAATTTATTGTTTAGAGCACTCACTGTGAATTTATGCTTTAGAGCACTCACTGTGAATTTATGCTTTAGAGCACTCACTAAAGTGAATTAACTGAATGGTCTCGTCAGTAAATCTGCCACAAGCACATAATTACCATGTTGTCTCGTGAGTACATGACATTAGTTCTCGTGAGTACATGTCATGTATATGACATATTAGTTGTTCGAATCATATTGCTTTTAAAGTTTTACGACCAGAAAGTACTTTTAATCATAATCATTTATAGTTTGAAAATCAAAATTGTCTATCGAGGAAGTACTTTTAATCATATTAGTTCTGTGTCATACGCTGTGTGGGAGTAGTTATGATTAGTTCTGTGTCATACGCTGTGTGGGAGTAGTTATGATTAGTTCTGTGTCATACGCTGTGTGGGAGTAGTTATGATTAGTTCTGTGTCATACGCTGTGTGGGAGTAGTTATGATTAGTTCTGTGTCATACGCTGTGTGGGAGTAGTTATGATTAGTTCTGTGTCATACGCTGTGTGGGAGTAGTTCTAATTATAATAGTTCTAATCTGGAGTAGTTCCCCGCTGAACAATTCTGTTGGAGTAATACCAATTATACCGGTTTATTTTTCGAGCAATTTGGAATTAAAATATTCTTTAAAATAACTTAAATGTGAAACCATCAATTTTGGGATATTTCTGATCTCAAATTTAGGTTTGTCACAATTTTGATTTACTTTTTTCCCCCTGGAATTTTGGATTGTTTAATGAAAATTTCCCAGTGTGTTGAATAATTGAAGCAATTTCAAATTGCTCGGTTGTAGCCGAACACTAGTATGCTGGTTGGGAGTAATCCCTCAGTACTTGGCAAGGTGACGCGAAATATAATGACAATTCCTGGCGCTGTTCAGAAATGGCCGGATTTTTTGACAACAGATAATGCCTGTGGCAATACCGACAACAGCCACGATTGCAGCAGCAATGTCGGAGGTGGTGGATGTGTCACTCATACCTACTCCCGACTTCATCATCTCCACAACCACCACCAACACCTCAATGAACATCAACATCACGCAAATGGGAGTTATATTCATCATCCACATCTTTCACCGTCTGCAAATCAGCAACATCGTTCGCCTATTCACCTTCACAACATTTATCAGACATCTCAGCAGCAACAACAGCCACAGCAGCCGTTAATTACTTTCTCGTCAGGTTCACAAACTAATAATAGACATGGTCTTTCTCTATTGCCAGGCATACGGAACGGTAAGTCTCGACTGTCAGTGATATTGCCACATGTGTGAGATATACCAAATTGTCCATAACAGAAATATTGAAATCTATTTAAGGAGGTAAAATAGTGAAATCTATTTAAGGAGATAAAATAGTGAAATCTATTTAAAATGGTAAAATAAGGACATCTATGACAGACGGACATTAATATATGACATTGAAATCTATGACAGATGGTAATATATTGAAATCTATGACAGATGGTAAGATATTGAAATCTATGACAGATGGTAATATATTGAAATCTATGACAGATGGTAAGATATTGAAATCTATGACAGATGGTAATATATTGAAATCTATGACAGATGGTAAGATATTGAAATCTATGACAGATGGTAATATATTGAAATCTATGACAGATGGTAATATATTGAAATCTATGACAGATGGTAATATATTGAAATCTATGACAGATGGTAATATATTGAAATCTATGACAGATGGTAAGATATTGAAATCTATGACAGATGGTAATATATTGAAATCTATGACAGATGGTAAGATATTGAAATCTATGACAGATGGTAATATATTGAAATCTATGACAGATGGTAAGATATTGAAATCTATGACAGATGGTAATATATTGAAATCTATGACAGATGGTAAGATATTGATATCTATGACAGATGGTAAGGTATTGAAATCTATGACAGACGGTAAGATATTGAAATCTATGACAGATGGTAAGATATTGAAATCCATGACAGATGGTAATATATTGAAATCTATGACAGATGGTAAGATATTGAAATCTATGACAGATGGTAAGATATTGAAATCTATGACAGATGGTAAGATATTGAAATATATGACAGATGGTAAGATATTGAAATCTATGACACATGGTAATATATTGAAATCTATGACAGATGGTAAGATATTGAAATCTATGACAGATTGTAAGATATTGAAATCTATGACAGATGGTAAGATATTGAAATCTATGACACATGGTAATATATTGAAATCTATGACAGATGGTAAGATATTGAAATCTATGACAGATGGTAAGATATTGAAATCTATGACAGATGGTAAGATATTGAAATCTATGACAGATGGTAAGATATTGAAATCTATGACAGATTGTAAGATATTGAAATATATGACAGATGGTAATATATTGAAATCTATGACAGATGATAATATATTGAAATCTATGACAGATGGTAAGATATTGAAATCTATGACAGATGGTAAGATATTGAAATCTATGACACATGGTAATATATTGAAATCTATGACAGATGGTAAGATATTGAAATCTATGACAGATGGTAAGATATTGAAATCTATGACAGATGGTAAGATATTGAAATCTATGACAGATGGTAATATATTGAAATCTCTGACAGATGGTAATATATTGAAATCTATGACAGATGGTAATATATTGAAATCTATGACAGATGGTAAGATATTGAAATCTATGACAGATGGTAATATATTGAAATCTATGACAGATGGTAATATATTGAAATCTATGACAGATGGTAAGATATTGAAATCTATGACAGATGGTAATATATTGAAATCTATGACAGATGGTAAGATATTGAAATCTATGATGAACGGTAAGATATTGAATTCTATGAAAGATGTTGAGATAATGACATCAATGACAAATGATATGATATTGAAAATTATGACCGATGATAGGATATTGAGATCTATGACTGACGAAACGATATTGATATACCTATGACAGACTAAAATGTTGAAAACTATAACGATCAAAAGATATTGAAACCTATGACAAAAGTGACATCGATAACAGATAAGATTTGGAAAACTATGACGGATGATAAGACATTGAAATCTATGACATACGGTAAAAAGAGTAGAATCTGAGATATATAGTAAGAGATGTTTGTTATGAGACATATTTTGATAAATAGTTTGTCATCTATTTCAAACAATCAAATATTCCCTTCTAATTTCTGGAAGTAAAATTAAACGAGCCATTCTAGACAACTACATATTGATTAATGTTGTCACTGTTTAGTGTCATTTCACACATAATGATTAATGTTGTGGTGTTTAGTGTCATTTCACACATAATGATTAATGTTGTCAGTGTTTAGTGTCATTTCACACATAATGATTAATGTTGTCAGTGTTTAGTGTCATGTCACACATAATGATTAATGTTGTCAGTGTTTAGTGTCATTTCACACATAATGATTAATGTTGTCAGTGTTTAGTGTCATGTCACACATAATGATTAATGTTGTCAGTGTTTAGTGTCATGTCACACATAATGATTAATGTTGTCAGTGTTTAGTGTCATTTCACACATAATGATTAATGTTGTCAGTGTTTAGTGTCATGTCACACATAATGATTAATGTTGTCAGTGTTTAGTGTCATGTCACACATAATGATTAATGTTGTCAGTGTTTAGTGTCATGTCACACATAATGATTAATGTTGTCAGTGTTTAGTGTCATTTCACACATAATGATTAATGTTGTCAGTGTTTAGTGTCATGTCACACATAATGATTAATGTTGTGGTGTTTAGTGTCATTTCACACATAATGATTAATGTTGTCAGTGTTTAGTGTCATGTCACACATAATGATTAATGTTGTGGTGTTTAGTGTCATTTCACACATAATGATTAATGTTGTCAATGTTTAGTGTCATGTCACACATAATGATTATAGTCGTCAGCGTGTTTAGTTTTCATAGTGATTAATGTCAGAGCGTTTAGTTTCATGTCACAAACATTGATCAATGTTGATTAATATTGATTAATGAGTTTGGTTTCATGTCCCTCCTTGTCACCCTGAGAAGAATATATTAACGCGCCTTGTCGCAGTTTTGTGACTGTGTTTCCATTTCGGGTCCTTCAACACATTGTCGTTACTTCACTCGATGTTAACAGTTCCCATTTCTTGATCGTTGCTACAAAAATATTGTTACCGCTGTTTCACTTGGTTTGCTTTCCGAAAGTTATCACCCGTCTGTAAAATAACCGTCGTGCCTTACGTTCTTCATTATATTTTCATTATATTTTCATTTGGACCACTTTTCTCGAGTGTCGTCGTGAACAGAAAGTGCTAATTGTAGCGTTTCAATTCAAGATGTTTGACACCTACCTCCGTCTGGTTACAAATCTTGGCGTTCGTAGCCTGGAGAAGACGCTAATCCATGTCTGTGTTACGGTGTTACACTGCGATGTTACATATCGACAGTCGCCGATACACTACAGCGTACAGCTTGTGGTTAAGGTGGTAAAGGTGATCGCGTACTAACAGTTTCTGATTGAATAATGTTCCAAATGTAAATTAACATTGAGTGCAAAGCGAATGGACTTTGTGCGAGCAGGGGTTGGTATTGCAACGAAGGTGGGTTTTGGGTTGGTCATTGTTAAGTTTTGTAGCGATGTGTGAAAAGAACGGACAGCCGTATGAACCAGCGAGACTTGTTGACCATCTTTCTCAGTGGCGTCGAAGTACTCCATTGTATTCATGTTCACAAAATTACAACCATTAAGAAGTTGCAATGCTGAAGTCGGATGTGTCAGGCCGAAAGGCGCAGATATCGCAGCAATGATGTAAACCATGACACAACGCATTCCGTTCTCCGGACTACATCCTGCTAATCTTCAGGAATTTGAGAACGAACGCAGAAGAAGAAGAAGAAGTTACATATTTCCAGTGGCAATCTATGAGCTGTGTGACGTGAGCAATGATGTGCATCTGCAAACAGACTATCGCCTGCCAAAGATACTTCTCTATGGTGAGCTGGAGAAGGGTACACGATCTCAAGGTGGCCAAAAGAAGTGCTACAAGCACTCGTTAAAGACATCACTGAAAGCGTTTGAAAAAGACCAAGATACATGGGAAGAACTTACACAGAATAGATCTACATGTCTCTCTACAGTCAAAAAGAGCACATCATCTTGTGAAAAGAGGAGAAATGCAGCAGCTCAACAAGGCGGAGAGCAGTTAGAAAGTCACGGATATACCAAAATCCGTCTACAATGGTCATTCCATGTCCGAACTGTCCAAGGACATTTACAGCTCGAATAGGACTCATTAGTCATCTACGAACTATTATGCATGGTCATAATTCAAACTGAATTTTCAAAAAGTGGATGTAACAAATGGTCATCATCATCATGTGATGGACGAACACACACACCCATCATCATCATGTGATGGACGAACACACACACCCATCATCATCATGTGATGGACGAACACACACACACATCTGCAATGGAATAGAAAATGCTAGCATTTGAAATGTCACAGAAAGGTCGTAAGAGTATCATGGACAGAAAGACGAACCAACACAGACATCCGCATAGACATGAACATAAACGACGACTTGACTCCTCAAAAATATCCACAAAAAATTCAAGTTAGCATATTTTGAACATATATAGTGATTAATTTAAACGATTACAGAAAATGGAAGTTTAACAGAAATAAGAAGCAGAATAAGGCAGGCAAAAACAACATTATGAAAAATAAAAAATATATTTTGTGTAATATAACCGTGTCATTAGAGGTGACTATTAGGGTAGACTGACAACAACTATAGAAAACACTATCAATTTACGGAGTGCCAGAACATTTAATCAACATATGCAAGGGCGTTTATGCTAATAGCCAATGTGCAGTAGGAGGAAATGTAGGTGTGTCCAATACGTTCCACATTCAATTAGGAGTTCGCCAGGGATGTGTCATATCTCCTCTACGTTTTTATAACATAAATCGACCACATCTATAAAGTAACAAGTACCAACGAAGAAGATAACACAAAAGACATATTGAACGAACTACTCCTTGCAGACGACCAAGTACTAATCACGACATCAGAAGAACATATGAACAGACTCCACACAAGATGTCAAAAATTCTACATGAAGATTAATACTGAAAAGAACGAAATAATGGCAATAGCAAAGAAAGAAAGAAATATCATTATCTCCATCGATGATAAACACCTTAAACAGGTAAATTAGTTCACTTACTTAGGAAGCATTATATCGAGTGAAGGGAAAACCAGTAAAGAGATACAAAATATATGCAACAAAACATACCAGATCCTAGGACAGATGACACGCATTTTCAAGAACAAAAATGTAAACATAGACACTAAAGTTGCATTATACAAGACTATTATTATTCCATCACTATGCTACCAGTGCCAAACCTGGACAATGACAACTATTAAATTAGTTCCTTTAATAGTTCTGTTCACATACTAAGTGTCTTTAGTTCCTTTAATAGTTCTGTTCACATACTGTCTTTAGTTCCTTTAATAGTTCTGTTCACATACTGTCTTTAGTTCCGTTAATAGTTCTGTTCACATACTAAGTGTCTTTAGTTCCTTTAATAGTTCTGTTCACATACTAAGTGTCTTTAGTTCCTTTAATAGTTCTGTTCACATACTAAGTGTCTTTAGTTCCTTTAATAGTTCTGTTCACATACTAAGTGTCTTTAGTTCCTTTAATAGTTCTGTTCACATACTGTCTTTAGTTCCTTTAATAGTTCTGTTCACATACTAAGTGTCTTTAGTTCCTTTAATAGTTCTGTTCACATACTAAGTGTCTTTAGTTCCTTTAATAGTTCTGTTCACATACTGTCTTTAGTTCCTTTAATAGTTCTGTTCACATACTAAGTGTCTTTAGTTCCTTTAATAGTTCTGTTCACATACTAAGTGTCTTTAGTTCCTTTAATAGTGCTGTTCACATACTAAGTGTCTTTAGTTCCTTTAATAGTTCTGTTCACATACTGTCTTTAGTTCCTTTAATAGTGCTGTTCACATACTAAGTGTCTTTAGTTCCTTTAATAGTTCTGTTCACATACTGTCTTTAGTTCCTTTAATAGTTCTGTTCACATATTAAGTGTCTTTAGTTGTATTGCTATTGTAAACTCCCAGGTGAATGATGGTTGATAGTATCCACACTTGCCGTTAAGCGTAGGGGTGGGAGCTTCAGCTGTCATTCCAAGGCCAGATGTGTCACCGTGGTTGCATTTAGTCCATGTTTGCTCAAGGTCACTATGACTTTACTATATAAACCATTATCTTGGTCTACATTTGACGATATGCCCGGATATTCTTTTGTTATATGCTCTTATTGGTATTTGGTTTCATTCTCATAAGGTGACCGAACCATTTTACTTGCTGTCTCTCAATATGTTCGATACATGATATTATACCAACTCTTTCCCTAATTTCTTCATTTCTTTTGTTATCTAGTTTAGTAACCATTGCAGCTTTTCTCAGACACTTGATTTCACATGTAGCGATTTTTCCTCTGTTGCGAGGCTGTTAAAGTCCATGTTTGACATTGATAGCAGAGTTTTGGTTAAAAAATTGTAGATATTATCTGTTTTTGTATTTCAATTTTCATCTTTGGATGAAGAAGTAATGGTGAAAGTTGGTAGGTCACTGTGTTTGCTTTCTGACACCTTGTTTCTATTTCTCTGTCTAGTTTTCTATTTTCTGGAAAAAAATGCTGACTAGATATTTAAATTCTTTTGCTTGTTTCACTTTGGTGTTATCTATTGTTATATCCATTGGTGTCGCAGACTTGATAATTGTGTATTCATATATAAGTGGATATTCCTATATAAGTGGATATTCCTATATAAGTGGATATTCCTATAGAAGTGGATGTTCCTATAGAAGTGGGTATTCCCGTAGAAGTGGGTATTCCCGTAGAAGTGGGCATTCCTAAATAAGTGAATATTACTATTAAAGAGTATGTTGCATGCCTACCCTGTTGTATTTTCCCCGGCGGATTCCATGCCATTAACAATGTTATAACATGGGCCCAAGGAAAGAAAACCCTTCCCAAATGAGGACCTCTGTCAAAAAAAAAAGTTTGAAAACCATTAATTTAAATCCATCTTTCTGAACATTCTCAGCTTCTTTGTACATATATGACCCAAGCTGGGAATGAGTCTAGCAAAATGTACCAAGACTACAAGAAACAAATATTATTAAACCATTACGACAAACCTTTGATATGGAATCAACACTTGAACTGGCTATATTTGTCTTTGATTACGTCACTCCCTATTCAGTCCGGGACTATTTATTTGTGTACTCGTTCTACGCAGAAAAGAAACGGCACTTAATTCAGATGTCAGAGGAGTGTCCACTTTCCTTGTTCCCCATCTAATAATTGACCCTCATGTGGAACCACTTAGGGCTTAGCTGGTGACCCACTCGCCTGATCGTTGGTTGCTTTGAAGTTCACAAGCTTTCACAAGAAAACATGTAACCAGTCTTTTAATTGGTTGAAAGCGGTTAACGAATCATTGTCAAGTAGTTTTCTTTGTGTCATGATGGCCTGATCTATCTATCTATCTATCTATCTATCTATCTATCTATCTATCTATCTATCTATCTATCTATCTATCTATCTATCTATCTATCTATCTATCTATCTATCTATCTATCTATCTATCTATCTATCTATCTATCTATCTATCTATCTATCTATCTATCTATCTATCTATCTATCTATCTATCTATCTATCTATCTATCTATCTATCTATCTATCTATCTATCTATCTATCTATCTATCTATCTATCTATCTATCTATCTATCTATCTATCTATCTATCTATCTATCTATCTATCTATCTATCTATCTATCTATCTATCTATCTATCTATCTATCTATCTATCTATCTATCTATCTATCTATCTATCTATCTATCTATCTATCTATCTATCTATCTATCTATCTATCTATCTATCTATCTATCTATCTATCTATCTATCTATCTATCTATCTATCTATCTATCTATCTATCTATCTATCTATCTATCTATCTATCTATCTATCTATCTATCTATCTATCTATCTACCTATCTATCTATCTACCAAGACTACAAGAAACAAATATTATTAAACCATTACGACAAACCTTTGATATGGAATCAACACTTGAACTGGCTATATTTGTCTTTGATTACGTCACTCCCTATTCAGTCCGGGACTATTTATTTGTGTACTCGTTCTACGCAGAAAAGAAACGGCACTTAATTCAGATGTCAGAGGAGTGTCCACTTTCCTTGTTCCCCATCTAATAATTGACCCTCATGTGGAACCACTTAGGGCTTAGCTGGTGACCCACTCGCCTGATCGTTGGTTGCTTTGAAGTTCACAAGCTTTCACAAGAAAACATGTAACCAGTCTTTTAATTGGTTGAAAGCGGTTAACGAATCATTGTCAAGTAGTTTTCTTTGTGTCATGATGGCCTGATCTATCTATCTATCTATCTATCTATCTATCTATCTATCTATCTATCTATCTATCTATCTATCTATCTATCTATCTATCTATCTATCTATCTATCTATCTATCTATCTATCTATCTATCTATCTATCTATCTATCTATCTATCTATCTATCTATCTATCTATCTATCTATCTATCTATCTATCTATCTATCTATCTATCTATCTATCTATCTATCTATCTATCTATCTATCTATCTATCTATCTATCTATCTATCTATCTATCTATCTATCTATCTATCTATCTATCTATCTATCTATCTATCTATCTATCTATCTATCTATCTATCTACCTACCTACATACCTACCTACCTACCTACCTATCTATCTATCTACCTATCTATCTAACTATCCATCGATCTAACCGTCTGTTGTCTGTCTGTCTGCCTACGAGCCTGTCTATACATATATATATATATATATATACATATGTCTGTCTATCTATCACTGTCTATCTGCCTATATGGCGTGTCTTTTGCAGAACATTGTCCTCACTGCTATTCTGTAAGCCCCTCGGTTCTGTGCAAGATGCCCATCCTCTGCCAGCATTCTGTGTAAACGATATATGTTGACATACTGGTCCGTCGTTCGATTCACATTGCCCGTTCGTTTCACATTGCCAGTTCGTTTCACATTGCCCGTTCGTTTCACATTGCCCGTTCGTTTCACATTGCCCGTTCGTTTCACATTGCCCGTTCGTTTCACATTGCCCGTATGGTGTAGGACCCGAAATAGGAGCAAAGAATAGTAACATTGTGACACGACATGCATATGGTAAGAGGCAATTAAGGATGTTAAGTGGTGGGAGTTTCTGTACTACACAATGAAGATCAAAGTGATACTTCTTTTATGCTCGTTCTCAAACTCCTGTGAATTTGCAGGAGGTAGTCCAGAGAATATAATGCATTGTCATGATTTATAGCTTAGCTGCGATACCTGCACCTTTACAGATGATATGTCCGACTCACCATAGCTTCTCGATCACTAAAAGGGTTCAAAAGTCGTTGAGGACTGACTTCACTGTACTCGGTTTCCCATATGTACTCTGTCACTCTCGCGAACCCATTTCTCCACCTTTCCTCAGTCGTCTTTTACTACATTCCTAACACACCCAGTAGACAGCTTGAAACGTGTTTAGGATTCACGCTCGACTGACAACCTGTTAGGATGTCATAAAGCTGGTGATGTCACGCTGAGAATTTACGCGTTCGAGGCACGGTAACGTACGGCCCACCGGGTATGAAGGCGAATTCCAGCAACTGGGTGTGAATCATATAGAGATGTGACAGGTATAAAACTATGAACTTCGAGCTTCAGTGTTAGTCTATTAAAGGCTAATTTCAGCACTAATTTTTCTCTGCTGCGAGGCTGTTAAAGACCATGTTTGCAATTGGTAGCAGAATGTTGGTATACAAATTGTAGATATTATCTGTCTTTTGATTTCCATCTTGATCCTTGGGTGAAGAAGTAATAGTGAAAATTGGTATGTCACTGTGTTTGCTTTCTGGCACATTGTTTATATTTCTCTGTCTAGTCTTCTATTTTCTGGGGGGAAAAAATGCTGCCTAGATATTTAAATATTTTTGTGCTTGTTTCACAACCCGTGTGTTGCCGGGCCCGAAGGGGGAGCAAAGAATTGCAACACTGTTTACCTTTCATGCATGTCGTAAAAGGAGACTAAGGAGGTTATGGGATAGAGTTGGCTGTCCCATCCCATATAGGGTCAGTGACCCAAAGCCATGCTGAAGTCGGATGTGTCAGGCCGAAAAGCGCAGATATCGCAGCAATGCTGTAAACCATGACACAACGCATTCCGTTCTCCGGACTACATCCTGCTAATCTGCAGGAGTTAAGAACGAAACGCAGAAAAAGAAGAGAAAAAGCGTGTTTTACTTTGGCGTTACATATTGTTTTATATCCATTAAATGTCCAAACCCCCAACATGTTTACGCCACCGTTTTACCACCGTCAAAATTAATTGTTAGATTGCTATTGGCTGAAAACGTAATATTTATACTCGTTGAAAACAGCAGGCAACTATTTCCATGTAACCTACCTACTCAGGGCGTAGACAAAGGTTCTTCAAGGGAGGAGTTATTAAAAAAAAGAAGGTTAATTATGTGAGCATTCCATTTTAGGAATAATGGGAAGAACTGTATGTGAAAAAAGCTTGAGGGGTGGTGGTTGGCTTTCAACCCACTTTTGACTACGTTACTATTACTAAAAGTCATGTTTTGATTTGCTAAGGGGAGGTTTGAACCCCCTCCCCCAATCTACGGACTTTGCACCTTCTACTTGTTTATCTTCCACTAATTATTCGTTATGTTTGTTTCTCCGCCACATAGCTTCCACTAATTGTTCGTTATATGTGTGTCTCGTTCACAGAGCCTTAACTATTGTTCGTTATATGTGTGTCTCGTTCACATAGCTTCCACTAATTGTTCGTTATATGTGTGTCTCGTTCACAGAGCCACAACTAATTGTTCGTTATATGCGTGTCTCGTTCACATAGCTTCCACTAATTGTTCGTTATATGTGTGTCTCGTTCACAGAGCCACAACTAATTGTTCGTTATATGTGTGTCTCGTTCACATAGCTTCCACTAATTGATCGTTATATGTGTGTCTCGTTCACAGAACTACAACTAATCGTTCGTTATATGTGTGTCTCGTTCACATAGCTTCAACTAATTGTTCGTTATATGTGTGTCTCGTTCACAGAACCACAACTAATCGTTCGTTATATGTGTGTCTCGTTCACAGAACCACAACTAATCGTTCGTTATATGTGTGTCTCGTTCACAGAACTTTCACTAATGATTCATTGTGTGTCCTTCTCGTTCACAGAACTTCCGACCACCAATGGAGTACCCCCTCTTACACCCGGTACCACACAGAAAATGTCTCATGTCATAGCCGAGAGCTTTAAAGCCTTCGAGGATGAACAGAGGAAGCACAACATTCCCAGAGGTAAGATTGTATGTTGGTTTACTTTGTTGCTGTATCAGATCATGCTGGCTGTGTTGTGACTGTGTTGTGTTGTGACTGTGTTGTGTTGTGACTGTGTTGTGTTGTGACTGTGTTGTGTTGTGACTGTGTTGTGTTGTGACTGTGCTGTGTTGTGACTGTGTTGTGTTGTGACTGTGTTGTGTTGTGACTGTGTTGTGTTGTGACTGTGTTGTGTTGTGACTGTGTTGTGACTGTGTTGTGTTGTGACTGTGTTGTGACTGTGTTGTGTTGTGACTGTGTTGTGACTGTGTTGTGTTGTGACTGTGTTGTGTTGTGACTGTGTTGTGTTGTGACTGTGTTGTGTTGTGACTGTGTTGTGTTGTGACTGTGTTGTGTTGTGACTGTGTTGTGTTGTGACTGTGTTGTGTTGTGACTGTGTTGTGTTGTGACTGTGTTGTGTTGTGACTGTGTTGCGTTGTGACTGTGTTGTGTTGTGACTGTGTTGTGTTGTGACTGTGTTGTGTTGTGACTGTGTTGTGTTGTGACTGTGTTGTGTTGTGACTGTGTTGTGTTGTGACTGTGTTGTGTTGTGACTGTGTTGCGTTGTGACTGTGTTGTGTTGTGACTGTGTTGTGTTGTGACTGTGTTGCGTTGTGACTGTGTTGTGTTGTGACTGTGTTGTGTTGTGACTGTGTTGTGTTGTGACTGTGTTGTGACGGACCAAGTCTAATAGTTCATCTTCTACGACGTACGCCTTGCGGCGGACCCTCTGAAAGCATTCCGCTGACCGTCCTGAGAAGGACGTATGAGGGTGATCTGCGTTGTCATATTTTACAGCAAGCTGCGTTATCTGGGCATTTCGACCTGACACATCCGTCTTCAGCCAACATTTTTTTGGGTCGGGTTGTCATTCCCGTATCTTCGATCCCTAGTACTTGACCAGGCTACAGCAGGGTTGCTGCACTCCTGTTTCCAGGCCCACTTTGTGGAAGTATACTGAGGGTCTTGACCAACTTTGATTCACTGACCCTGATGCTCGACCAGCTATGGAGCGCCGGCCGGCTCACTCTGGTGTGCATGTCATCTCTGGGCCCGTCTAATAGTTCATGTGACATATTCTTTCCAGAACTTGGTCTTTCTTATGGATTCTCATCTTGGTCTTCCTTATGGATTCTCATCTTGGTCTTTCTTATGGATTCTCTGAAAGCTCCGCGATTCTGGACGGGTTGACCTGCCGCAGCTAGAAACATATTTAAGCAATCTGATATATCACTGCACTATTGTCGTCTTCGGCGCCCTCTTCCCCTGTTGCCGTTAACTCTGCCTTCAGCTATTAATCTTTCCATTTATCTTTCCACGTACCAACCCCCCCCCCCTTCCACAGATTTCTTGTTAGGATGTTGATAAGGAGCCTCTTCGATGTTTATTCATCTTAACACTTCTTGATTTGTCTTGTTAGCTGTCCATGGTATACGTACAATTCTTCTGTAGCATCTCATTTCGAAAGCAACGATTCCCGTTGCTATTATTTTATTTAATGTCCACACTTCGCAACCGTATATTGCGACTGGAAATACGCATGTTCTGATCATACATAGTTTGGTTATGCTAATGGTACCTTGCCAAATATTTTTCATTTGTGCAACCTTTAGTGTCGAAATTGCAATTCTTCTCTTGATTTCTTCTTCTTCTTCATCGTTCATTCTCAAACTCCCACTGGATATCTCTTGATTAGATTATATTTCCAGAAGAATGTAGTCCAGAAAATGGAAATGCGTTGTGTTGCCGTTTTATTTGCGCCAAACGCCCGACACATCCGTCTTCGTCGGACTCTTGATTTCGACAGTGAAGTCTATTGAGCTGTTTATGTTTCTGCCCAAATACTGAAAATGTGTTACGTCCTCTAGATCGAAATTGTCACTTATTATCTTTGGTTGCAATTTCATTTTATCCGTTGTCATAATTATTGTTTTCTTTATATTTAAGAACAGGTTTAGGGCTACACTGGGTTCTTTTATTGATAGTAACATTTGCTTTAGACCATCCCCATTGTGTTGTTAAGAGAACTGTATGGTCAGCATATCTGATTTCTGGGATCTGCTAACCGCCGATGGTAAGAGGCTGGAAGTGAATATATCTCATGTTGTATTTTATGTTCGCATTATGTTTGATTTTGAACAGGTATGGTGATAGTTTGCATCCTTGTCTAACTCCATTTTGAACATTAAACCATTTCGATATTGTTCTGTACTTTTACTGCTGCCTCTTGTTCGTGGTACAACATTAAATGTGCGAGAATTTTAGGGACTCCCATGTCGGCCATAATATCCCATAATTGGTGACGTCGTACACAATGGAACGCCTTGGTGTAGTCGATGAAATATGCGTGTAAGTCTATGTTGAATTTCCTGCATTTTTCTATAATGATTCTCATGTTGAAGTGTCTCTGGTGTATCTGTCAGATCTAAATCCTGCCTGTGCCTCATGAACTTCTGTTTCTATCTTATTTTTGCATTCCCTTCATTATAATATGTAATAATATTTTACTAGCTTGACTTATCAAAACGATAGTTCTGTAGTTGGTTCATATTTGTAGGTTGCCATTTTTTTGTAAAGGGATATAAACTGATCTTTTCCAATCCTTTGACCATATACCAGTTTTCCAGATCTTGCAACATAGGCTATGGTGTATAAGGACACTTTCTCCTCCACCAGCCTGGATCATTTCTATTGCTATATCATATCTTCCTGGGGGTTTGTCTTTTTTTAAAGTGTGTATAGAGTTTCTAAAAGTAAGGCTGGAGATGGCTTTAGCGTTCTTGGCAAGGCTAACTGTGATTTGGAAAAGCAACATCAGTGCTGGAGTGAAAGTAATAATGTATAAGTCGCTGGTGCTTTCCGTTGTGTTGTATGGTTGTGAGAGGTGGGCACTCACTGCGGACATGGAGAGAAGATTACAGGCTTTCGAGTACAAATGCTACAGACGAATTCTACGAATTTCCTATAGGGAATATAAGACCAATGTGTACGTAAGAAATAAAGTAGAGATGTGTGCAGGTGTTCAAGAGCCATTGCTTTCAATATTGAAACGACGAAAACTAGCATGGTTCGGACATGTATGCAGACATGACTCCTTGTCAAAACAATACTGCAGGGAACTGTCGAGGGTAGAAGAAGCAGAGGAGAACAAATAAAGACATGGACAGATAGCATAAAGGAATGTACAGGACAAGATATTTCCACACTCATCCGCATCGCTGAGGATAGAATTCGCTGGAGGACTCTGTGTGCTGAAGCATCTAATGTGGTACCCTACGACCCTGAAGGGTTACTGGTTTATAGATTGATTGATTGATTGCTTGAGTTCCTGACCTCCTCCCGTGGTGGCTATGGTTCTTGATCTTCGTTGCTAAGAATGTTGATGTCTTCTGTGTTAATATGTGTAGTTTTCAGTGTACATTTCTTGACAGTATTCTTTCCATTCATGGACAATATCCATCTGCTCCATTAAGGTATTACCGTTGTTATCTGTTATGACACGTAATTTTGGTTTGAAAACATTCTTCTGTATAGTTCTTGCAGCAGAGAACATGTCTTTGCTTTTACTTTATTCATGTAGTTATTCTATTTCTTTACAAGAGTTGGTTATATATTGTTGTTTATTATGTCTTACTTGTTTTCTAATATCTCTTGTGAGTTCTCTTTATATATATTTCCTTACATTCTTAGTAGTCCAGTGTACATAATTAATTAGGACTTCATTCTTTTCGTTTTTGACTATTGTCGTGATTTTGATTATTCAATATGTATATAATTGGAGTCGTATGCCAAAAATAACCAAGATTACTCTAAATATATAAATATTGATCAACGAAAAGGACGACAATAATAAAAATCTTAACAAATGAAGTCCTAATTAATTTCGTACAGAGGTCTTATAGCGTTGTCCAAGGTCACGCTGTGGATGTACTAGAGTTTTTACGTTGCTGATCTGTGGCAACTACTCCTGTCACGTGATGTGAGGGCATTATCCCACGAGAACGGCCCGTTCTCTAAATTATACGAGGGTGAGATGTTTAAAATGTTGTGTATGCGATGGTGAGATGGTAAAGGTTATTAGATTTCGACGTTCATGGAAAATTAGAAAATGTATTTATGTGTAATAATATAGAACAAAGGTGGAGGAACTTACTTTTTGGATCGGCAAGCTGGATTTTGCGTGGGGCGGGGCCAGGTCAGCAGCGACATTTTAAAAGCTTTCAGATTTAAGTAGCATTTTTTTTCCTGAGCTCAAGAGCAAGGGCTTATAATGGTTTTGGATCAGCCTGGCGGGCCAGTAAAATGGCTAGGCATGCCGCATTTGGCCAACTGGCCGTATTTTATCCACATGTGATGTAAATCGTATGTTACCGGTGTTCGAAGGCTCGAAAGGAGAGCTAAGAGTGGTTGGTTGCTGGTCCAGCGACTCATAGGCAAATGTTGCTAATCAAGCGGCCTATGTTGATGATCCAGCGGTCCATGTTGCTGATAAAGCGGCCCATGTTGCTGATAAAGCGGCCCATGTTGGTGATAAAGCGGCCCATGTTGGTGATAAAGCGGCCCATGTTGCTGATAAATTGGCCCATGTTGTTGATAAAGCGGCCCATGTTGCTGATAAAGCGGCCCATGTTGTTGATAAAGCGGCCCATAAGCACATATTGCTGATCCAGCGGTCTATGGGCTCATATTGCTGATTCAGCGGCCTATGCGCTCATATTGCTGATTCAGCGGCCTATGGGCTCATATTGCTGATCCAGCGGTCTATTGGCTCATATTACTGATCCAGCGGCCTATTGGCTCATATTGCTGATTCAGACGCTTCAATATAAGCTTTACGGAACCTCTGTGACAAATGTATTCCATTGATGAATTATAAAATAAACTGGTAGAATAATATACTTGTAAAATAGTATACTCGTAAAATAATATACTCGTAAAATAGGATACTCGTAAAATAGGTTTTCCTGATAAAAATATATATTCGTAAAATAGTATACTCGTAAAATAAGATACTCGTAAAATAATATACTCGTAAAATTGGATACTCGTAAAATAATATACTCGTAAAATAATATACTCGTAAAATAGGATACTCGTAAAATAGGATAGTCGTAAAATAATATACTCGTAAAATAATATACTCGTAAAATAATATACTCGTAAAATAGGATACTCGTAAAATAATATACTTGTAAAATAATATAGGCCCTACTCGTAAAATAATATACTCGTAAAA
This sequence comes from Meghimatium bilineatum, assembly GCA_034231615.1. NCBI lineage: Eukaryota > Metazoa > Mollusca > Gastropoda > Stylommatophora > Philomycidae > Meghimatium > Meghimatium bilineatum. The sequence continues at coordinate 20,098,252 of CM067302.1, forward strand.
TAATATACTCGTAAAATAATATACTCGTAGAATAATATTCTCGTAAAATAATATACTCGTAAAATAGGATACTCGTAAAATAGGATAGTCGTAAAATAATATACTCGTAAAATAATATACTCGTAAAATAATATACTCGTAGAATAACATGCACTGTTAACATATGATCTCCGCTGTGATAACGCGTTATTTGTTTGTTAACAATAACATTGGTAGCATAGTATATTCAGTACGTACCATATTTGTGGACTGTAGTGATTTTTGGAGTGACAAAAACACTCTTGATTATTGATTAAAGATTACAACATTCGAGATGAAATGCTAGAGAAAGGCTATAAACGTTTTATAAACGTTAGAGACCGAATGAGGAATGAAGACATTAGACAGATAGTAAAGACCATATCATGTAAACAATAAATAGGGAGGCAACAGATCAACTGGTTCGGACACCTATTGTGAATAGAACAATCACAACCAGTCATCCAGAGATACAAAAGCAGAAAGAACGGCTACAAGGCAGGAATGACCAGGAACAAGATAGGAAGATTCAGCCAGAGAGATTGTTAAAAACCATTTCCTCACCATGGCAAACGCAGCAAAAATGGGAAAAGACAGAAAACTTTAATTGTCCAAGACGCCGAACCGCATTTGTGAAAAAGATAATAGATAAATAGTGGGTTTTTTTCTAAATAGTATAAATGCGTTTAGTAGTATGCCATTATTTTCTTAACGGTCCGGATGCACAATAGCCTACGGCTGGATTTTTAACCCGGTACCTTGCCACTACAGATATGGGCTTGTTTGTTAAATATGGTATTAAAGCCACTTTACGCCGAAGCAAGCCTCTTTAAGGATCGGAGTCCATGCTGTAACATCATGGCGTATTAGCTTTTTTTTTAAAATCTTAGTCTTTAGCGTTCATTCTCAAACTCCCGCGGGATCTCCCCTGTAGCAGGACGATGTTCCTACTAGATTTCATTCTCAGACTCCCACTAGATCTCTCTTGTAGTAGGACAATGTTCCTACTAGATTTCATTCTCAAACCCCCGCTGGATCTCTCTTGTAGCAGGACAATGTTCCTACTAGATTTCATTCTCAAACCCCCGCGGGATCTCCCTTGTAGCAGGACAATCATCCTACTAGATTTCATTCTCAAACTCCCGCCGGATCTCCCTTGTAGCAGGACAATGTTCCTACTAGATTTCATTCTCAAACTCCCGCCGGATCTCCCTTGTAGCAGGACAATGTTCCTACTAGATTTCATCCTCAAACTCCCGCTGGATCTCTCTTGTAGCAGGACAATGTTCCTACTAGATTTCATTCTCAAACCCCCGCGGGATCTCCCTTGTAGCAGGACAATCATCCTACTAGATTTCATTCTCAAACTCCCGCCGGATCTCCCTTGTAGCAGGACAATGTTCCTACTAGATTTCATTCTCAAACTCCCGCTGGATCTCCCTTGTAGCAGGACAATCATCCTACTAGATTTCATTCTCAAACTCCCGCTGAATCTCCCTTGTAGCAGGACAATCATCCTACTAGATTTCATTCTCAAACTCCCGCTGGATCTCCCTTGTAGCAGGACAATGTTCCTACTAGATTTCATTCTCAAACTCCCGCTGGATCTCCCTTGTAGCAGGACAATCATCCTACTAGATTTCATTCTCAAACTCCCGCTGAATCTCCCTTGTAGCAGGACAATCATCCTACTAGATTTCATTCTCAAACTCCCGCTGGATCTCCCTTGTAGCAGGACAATGTTCCTACTAGATTTCATTCTCAAACTCCCGCTGGATCTCCCTTGTAGCAGGACAATCATCCTACTAGATTTCATTCTCAAACTCCCGCTGGATCTCCCTTGTAGCAGGACAATCATCCTACTAGATTTCATTCTCAAACTCCCGCTGGATCTCTCTTGTAGCAGGACAATGATCCTACTAGATTTCCAGCAGGGTGTAGAACATAGAATGGGAACGCGTGTCGCCATTTTATTTGCGTCAATGGCCAGACACATACATCTTCGGCGTAACTTTTATATAATTGTGAACTTATGGTTTCGGAGCAGTACTATAATCATGGGTGGATTGATAAAATGAAGGTATGATGAGTTGATGAAAGAAAGGTATAATGGATTGATAAATAGAAGGTATAATGGATTTATGAAAGAAATGTGTAATAATGGATTGATAAAAAGAAAGTATAATATAATGATGAAAGGAAGGTATAATTGAGTGATGAATAGAAGGTATAATGGATTGATGAATAGAAGGTATGATGGATTGATGAATAGAAGGTATAATGGATTGATGAATAAAAGGTATGATGAATTGATGAATAGAGGGTATAATGGATTGATGAATAGAAGGTATAATGGATTGATGAAAGGAAGGTAGGACTTGACAATTTAATCGTTTGGCTATATTTTGTCCACTTTTAACCTATAGTTTGGCCATAAATAGTTCCGAACTCCCTGGCAGCCAGTTGTTCAACAGAATGTGAAGGAGTGCTATGTGTAATTTGGAAACGGCATATTTGGTGCAGTCTGTTAACCTCTACGCGATTTGCTGACCGATTCCACCCACATTAGTACTGTCTAGTTGTTTAAACCGATTTTACATGTATTCGTGTGTGCTGGGTTGTGTCACTGTGTGTGTGCTTGTGTAACAGTGTGTGTTTGTATCACTGTATGTGTGTCTATATTATTGTGTGTAGTAAGTTCAATGTGTATATCGGTATCACTGTATGTGATATGTGTCCTTATTATCGTGTGTGCCTGTATCACTGTGTACTTGTATCATCGTATCTACCTGTATCGTCTTATGTACTTCTATCTATCTACCTGTATCTTATTATGTACTTCTATCTATCTACCTGTATCTTATTATGTACTTCTATCTACATGTATCTTATTATGTACTTCTATCATCGTATCTACTTGCATCACCGTGTCTACCTGTATCACCCTGTCTACCTGTATCACCTTGTCTACCTGTATCCCCGTGTGTACATATATCATCGTGTCTACCTTTATCACCGTGTGTACCTGTATCACCGTGTCTACATGTATCACCGTGTCTACATGTATCACCGTGTCTACATGTATCACCGTGTCTACCTGTATCATCGTGTCTACCTGTATCATCGTGTCTACCTGTATTATCGTGTCTACCTGTATCATCGTGTCTACCTGTATTATCGTGTCTACCTGTATCACCATGTGTACCTGTATCATCGTGTCTACCTGTATTATCGTGTCTACCTGTATCACCATGTGTACCTGTATCATCGTGTCTACCTGTATCATCGTGTCTACCTGTATCATCGTGTCTACCTGTATCACCATGTGTACCTGTATCATCGTGTCTACCTGTATTATCGTGTCTACCTGTATTATCGTGTCTACCTGTATCACCATGTGTACCTGTATCACCTTGTCTACCTGTATCCCCGTGTGTACATATATCATCGTGTCTACCTTTATCACCGTGTGTACCTGTATCACCGTGTCTACATGTATCACCGTGTCTACCTGTATCATCGTGTCTACCTGTATCATCGTGTCTACCTGTATCATCGTGTCTACCTGTATCATCGTGTCTACCTGTATCACCATGTGTACCTGTATCACCGTTTGTACCTGTATCACTGTCTCTACATATATGATGTCTTTATTTTCCCAAATGTATGAAGGTGCCCCATATTGTAGTTCATGTGTAGTTTCCTGTCTGTGTCTGGTCCACATTTTCAATAATGCAATGTAACGAAAAGTTTTCCAAGAGAATGCAATGAAATTTCGCACATACAAAGTGTATAGCTAGGATGCGATATAAGCTGAAAGTCACCCACCTTTCGTCGCTAAGCCGTCTGTCTTGTGTTGTCGAGTTCGATACTGGGCTGTTACAAGTGAAATTTTTCGACGATCTCTACGGATTATCACTGGAAGCTACGGCGTTTCGTGCAATGAGTAGATCTCGGTAGATCGATAATATGTACTAACTCTGTCACATGAACGTCATTAGTGTCGTTTTTACTTGTCGTTTTTTGTTGTGTATGTAACTGATAATTACGTTTTTGTCGAAACGTCAATTTGTGTGTGTTATAGTGTGTGTGTCCAGTGATTAGCAAAACTTCCGTGTCCTGTTCCAAGCTTCGCCTGTACTCGAGGATGTTTTTTGTCCGTCGGAGTCGACGATGACCAATCAGTTTCACTGGGATGATGATGATGATGTCTGTGGTGTGCCCGGCTGTGACTAATGAGACATATGCGTGCCTGGAATTGTCTACCACACTCTGAGCATATGTGGGAGGAGTCTGTGGGACACTGAACAGCTCTTGCCTTTCTTCTAGCGCGTTTTTGCTGCGCAGCTCGATGTCTGAGTTTCTCTGCAGCTGCTGCACCACCCATGATTCTGCGATGCCAGTCGGATCTGTCTTATACAAGATTCTCCCAAGAATTTGTTTCTATTTTGAAGTGAGTCAGTCATGTCTTAAGAGAGTCTTTAATATACTTCTTCTGTCCTCCAGCCTTGCAGGAGCCAGTCTGGAGTTCTCCATTTAACAGCGTTTTGTAGACGATAAGCTTGTAGACGATCTTGCGGACCATGTGTCCTGCCCAGCGTGTCTGCGCCAACATTGTCGTCCGTGTGTTGTCGGGGCACGAAAGGGGAGCTAAGAATAGCAACACTGTTTACCTTCCATGCATGTCATACAAGCCGACTAAGGAGGTTAAGGGATGGAGTTGGCTGCCCCATCCCATATAGGGTCAGTGATTCAAAGCCATGCTGAAGTCGGATGTGTAAGACCGAAAGGCGCATATATCGCAGCAATGATGTAAACCATAACACAACACAGTCCGCTCCCCGGACTACATGCTGCTGATCTGCAGGAGTTTGAGAACGAACGCAGAAGAAGAAGATCAGCATTGTATGAATTCTTACAGACTTAGATTTTATCAGTACTGCACGGTCTGGTATTTTACCCCACCAATGGATGTTGATTATCTTACGAAGGCAGATTAGTTGGAAGTGGTTGAGCCTTCTAATGTGTTTGGCATATACTGTCCATGTTTTACAGGCATAAAATAGTGATGATATTACTGCTGCCTGGGTGTTTTGTTGTACTTGTTATTCCTCTTCTTTCCCATACGTTTTTTCGTAGTCTTCCAAATGTGACACTAGCTTTCGTTGTTCTGTTGTTTGCCTCAGTGTCGATGTTTACATCTTGTGAGAGAGTGCTGACCAGGCAAGTGAAACTATTGACTGTTTGACACTCTTCTTCTTTTATCATTATATGGGGAATTAAGTGTGGTTTGTTTGGTGTTGTTTGTTTGGTGTGGTTTGTTTGGTGTTGTTTGTTTGGTGTTGTTTGTTTGGTGTTGTTTGTTTGGTGTGGTTTGTTTGGTGTTGTTTGTTTGGTGTTGTTTGTTTGGTGTTGTTTGTTTGGTGTGGTTTGTTTGGTGTTGTTTGTTTGGTGTGGTTTGTTTGGTGTGGTTTGTTTGGTGTGGTTTGTTTGGTGTTGTTTGTTTGGTGTTGTTTGTTTGGTGTTGTTTGTTTGGTGTTGTTTGTTTGGTGTGGTTTGTTTGGTGTTGTTTGTTTGGTGTTGTTTGTTTGGTGTTGTTTGTTTGGTGTTGTTTGTTTGGTGTGGTTTGTTTGGTGTGGGGTTGAAACATGACCTCTGTGTTCTTTTATTTGATAGTGAAACCAAAGTTTTCGCAGGTTTCAGAAAATTGGTGTAGGGTGACCTGCATACTGTCTGGAGAATCAGCATATAGTGCGCAGTCATATGCGTTTAGGAGTTTCCTGAGCATTGTGTCTCGCACCTTAAGTTGTGATTTGCAAATGCCGAATGTTGAACAATTTACCGTCTGTTCTGTATTTTATCTATATACGTCACTTGATCTGATGCTCATGTAAGCATGGTAGAAAACATCAATTCAACCATTTTGTAGCTAGTACTCATCCTTGTGTGACCCCCCCCCCCAATTGTTACAGGAAAGAGCGGTGATGACACTCCATCACTGATAACAACGACATCATGAAACTGCCGCACTATGTTAATGAAGTTTGGGGACAAGCACTTTCCACAGACCCGTCTCTGTTCACTATGCCAAATGCTTTTGTTAGGTCTACAAATGTTGCTTAAAGTTCCCTTTGGTGTTCTTGAATTTTTTCTTTGAGTTGACGGACAGCAAAGATCATGTCTACTGTAGTCTAGGTAGGCAGCTTGCTTCTATCTTATGATGGACAGAGCACATATCGAAAACCATATTACAGTGAAGTCAGTCCTCGTTATCTTTGGTTCTATTTTAAACTGAATATTTTATTATAGCCTCATTAATATGAGTGACATCTTGTGATTGTGAGACGTGGGCAGCCACAGGAAATGTTTTAAAAATGATTGCGAAATAACATATTTAAAAAAAATATTGAGTATAAAATTAGCTATATCATAAAAATATTGAGTATAAAATTAGCTATTTCATAAAAATATTGAGTATAAAATTAGCTATATCATAAGAAACTAGATGTTGGTCTATGACCATTGCACATAATGTGGCAACCAAAGCCACCCCAGAATATATCCACCCTTTTAACCTTCCTGCCAGTAATCCACCGCACTTTCATTTCTCCAATCCATCCCATTTTCTACCCTCTTTTCACCAATCCATCATACCTTCCTTTCTTCAATCCATGCTACTTTTTATCAATCCATCATACCTTCCTTCTATCAATCCATCATATCTTCCTTTCTTCAATCCATGCTACTTTTTATCAATCCGGCATACCTTCCTTCTATCAATCCATCATACCTTCCTTTCTTCAATCCATGCTACTTTTCAGCAATCCATCATACCTTCCTTTCTTCAATCCATTATACCTTCCTTTATTCAATCCATGCTACTTTTTATCAATCCGGCATACCTTCCTTCTTTCAATCCATTATACCTTCCTTTATTCAATCCATGCTACTTTTTATCCATCCGACATACCTTACTTCTATCAATCCATCATACCTTCTTTTCTTCAAGACATGCTACTTTTCATCAATCCATCATACCTTCCTTCTATCAATCCATCATATCTTCCTTTCTTCAATCCTTCTTACCTTTTTTCACCAATCAGTCTTACATTCTTTTCATCAATTCATAACCTTCCTTTCATCAATCCGCCCTATAACCCTTTCTACATTTAGTATTTCCATCCATCATTTTTGTATCCATTCTCTCCAATCCAAATTGAATATAACAGCACTACAACGAAACGAACACAAGGTAATTGTTTTAAATCTCTCCGTGTACTCATCTTCCAAACAGGCAATAATTCCTTGCCGTTACAATTTGCAGCAAGTGACATTTGACTTTCCGGCTAACCACTTTTACACCGAACAATCACTTTAAAAGCCATCCCTTGTCTACATTTCGATGCACTCGTTCCGCCTATGCAACTATTTAAGGAAAATTAGGAGGTCGTGACGTGCGGTAGAGCCGACGATGAGTATAGAAAGACATATTTTTATGCAAATGCGGCCAAAGATGTGTTTTCACTGAATGCCACGTTGGCGTTGTTGTTAGCATGTGTATGTTCATTTTGGATAGATTAATGTGAGTACAGTGACGATGATATATAAGCACGGGCTGAACTAGGCAGTTGATCTAAGGATAGAGGGATTTTTGCACTCCTGGATGGCAACTATGCAGTTGATTTAAGGATAGAGGGATTTTGGCACTCCTGGATGGCAACTATGAAGTTGATCTAAGGATAGAAAATTTTGCACTCCTGGATGGCAACTATGCAGTTGATTTAAGGCTAAAGTGATTTTGGCACTCCTGGATGGCAACTATGCAGTTGATTTAAGGATAGAGGGATTTTGGCACTCCTGGATGGCGGGAAGTGCTAGATTTCCCATGAATGAGGAAAATATGCAGGACAGCGTACATTTCACATGTGATGTGTTATGACAGACTCTTGGATGACGGATAATAATAAATTTTCCATGAGTTAGTTAGTTAGTAGGTTAGTCAGTCAGTCAGTCAATCAGTCGGTCGGTCGGTCAGTTAGTTAGTTAGTTAGTTAGTTAGTTAGTTAGTTAGTTAGTTAGTTAGTTAGTTAGTTAGTTAGTTAGTCGTTGGATCATCGTCACTGCACTCCGGACAAGTCCATAAGTGCTCAGATCTCTCCTTGATTGTAGCCGCCATTACACGTTGACTGATGGTCCCAGTACGCAGTTGATCGACCATCATTCTTTAAGCCCACGAAACCGCTCCTTTCTAGCGACACCACATTTCAAACCAAATCCCTTTATTCTAGTCATGGAACAAGAGTCATAGTCACTTATTATGTCATTTGTTCGTGCGTTTTCCCGTAGGGCGTTCAAAATGTCTGCTCGATCCATAGCTCCACCAACATCCGCGTGTGCGGCCAACCTATCTGCTGTTTCATTACCCCGGACTCCCGCATGTTTTCCATGAGTGCTGATGGTGAAGAATCTGACAGAAAAATGATGCGATATTTGAACATGAGGATTATGTACGCTCCTGGGAGGATGTAACAAATCTGGGATACTTCTGTACTAGAGAGCCTCACCTCTGGAACCAAACATGCATCCATAATCCTCCATCCGCCACCACCTCAAAGACTTAATCAAGTTAGTACACAAATCTGACACTCACATCAAACGAACACGCCAAGTTAACACATCAAGTTAACACATCAAGTTAACACATCAAGCTAACACATCAAGTTAACACATCAAGCTAACACATCAAGTTAATACAACAAGCTAACACATCAAGCTAATACATTAAGCTAACACATCTAGCTAACACAGTAAGCTAACACATCTAGCTAATACATGAAGCTATCAGACTAAGCTAACACATCAAGCTAACACATCAAGCTAACACATCAAGTAAACACATCAAGCTAACACATCAAGTTAATACAACAAGCTAACACATCAAGCTAATACATTAAGCTAACACATCTAGCTAACACAGTAAGCTAACACATCTAGCTAATACATGAAGCTATCAGACTAAGCTAACACATCAAGCTAATACATTAAGCTAACACATCAAGCTAATACAGTAAGCTAACACATCTAGCTAATACATGAAGCTATCAGACTAAGCTAACACATCAAGCTAATATATCAAGTTAACACATCAAGCTAATATATCAAGTTAACACATCAAGCTAATATAACAAGCCAACACATTAAGCTAATATAACAATCTAACACATCAAGCTAATATAACAAGCTAACACATCAAGCTAATATAACAAGCTAACACATCAAGCTAATATAACAAGCTAACACATCAAGCTAATATAACACGCTAACACATCAAGCTAATATAACAAGCTAACACATCAAGCTAATATAGCAAGCTAATGCATCAAGATAACACGTCAAGCTAATTTAACAATCTAACACATCAAGCTAACACATGAAGCTAACACATCAAGCTAATATAACAAGCTAATATAACAAGCTAACACATCAAGCTAATATAACAAGCTAACACATCAAGCTAATATAACAATCTAACACATCAAGCTAATTTAACAAGCTAATGCATCAAGCTAACACATCAAGCTAATATAACAAGCTATCACATCAAGCTAATATAACAAGCTTGCACATCAAGCTAACACATCAAGCTAATATAACAAGCTAGCACATCAAGCTAACACATCAAGCTAATATAACAAGCTAGCACATCAAGCTAATGTAACAAGCTAACACATTAAGCTAATACAGTAAGCTAACACATCTAGCTAATACATGAAGCTATCAGACTAAGCTAACACATCAAGCTAATATATCAAGTTAACACATCAAGCTAATATATCAAGTTAACACATCAAGCTAATATAACAAGCCAACACATCAAGCTAATATAACAAGCTAACACATCAAGCTAATATAACAAGCTAACACATCAAGCTAATATAACAAGCTAACACATCAAGCTAATATAACAAGCTAACACATCAAGCTAATATAACAAGCTAACGCATCAAACTAATATAACAACCTAACGCATCAAGCTAACACATCAAGCTAATATAACACGCTAACACATCAAGCTAATGTAACAAGCTAATGCATAAAGCTAACACATCAAGCTAATATAACAAGCTAACACACCAAACTAATATAACAAGCTAACCCATCAAGCTAATATAACAAGCTAACACATCAAGCTAATATAACAAGCTAACACATCAAGCTAATATAGCAAGCTAATGCATCAAGATAACACGTCAAGCTAATTTAACAAGCTAACACATCCATCTCACACATCAAGCTAACACATCAAGCTAACACATCAAGCTAATATAACAACCTAACACATCAAGCTAATATAACAAGCTAACACATCAAGCTAATATAACAAGCTAACACATCAAGCTAATATAACAATCTAACACATCAAGCTAATATAACAAGCTAATGCATCAAGCTAAAACATCAAGCTAATATAACAAGCTTGCACGTCAAGCTAACACATCAAGCTAATATAACAAGCTAGCACATCAAGCTAACACATCAAGCTAATATAACAAGCTAGCACATCAAGCTAACACATCAAGCTAATATAACAAGCTAGCACATCAAGCTAATATAACAAGCTAGCACATCAAGCTAACACATCACGTTCACACATATATCAAGCTACCACTTACATTACGTGAACGCTTACACCTAATTAAAACATCAAGCTGACACTGTGATCAGGTTGACACATCAAACTAATACTTACATCAATTTAACACACCAAACTAACACATCGAGCTAAACATCAGATGGACACACTAAACAACACATCAAGTTGACACACGTGTGGTCGTCCATTATATAACTATTTCCTAACAGATTTTCCATAACATTTTTACTACAGAACTTCATTAATATATTCAAATATGTATTTTTATAATTACTTTTTATGCTTTCCCTTCACAAAATTTCTCATGCACTTTTCAGTATTTACGTATCTCTCAAATATCAGTATTTCCCCGATCGAGTTGCCTTCTCTTCTCGACCGGAACTATGCATATGCAATATGGTCGCCACCTGTCTGTATCAATGCGCCGTCACGTATTAACACTTGGACATTTTTGTGTGACTTTTTTTATCGCTTTTTACCGTTTTTCAGAAGATTGAATTATATATTCTCACGACCTTAATCTGAACTCTCCATCACAGAACATCATCAATTCCTATTTTCACAGTGAAACTTTCAGTGTTTGTTGTTGTAAAGGAAATGAAATCGTCAAATTAAAACTGGGTAAATAATGAAACACCTATTTCTTTCGGTGAGCTAAATACTATCAAACATTATATTCAGTGTTACCATCTAACGTTTTATAAATAACTCCAAAAATCGCATTGAAAAAGTCCCCCATAAACCCCAGACTATATAATTCACAGTAATTAAATTTTAAAATGACTAGAATGAGAGACGTAATACCTACCTACACAAAAATTCAAAACGAATTAGAGGATACAGAAATGTGGTTTCTGAGAAGAATGATGAAAATACCATGGACAGCCAAGAAAACTAATGCAGAGGTTCTCATTGATGTTGACGTAAAAAGATCAATGATATCAAACATTAGAGGCAGACATTCAAGGTTTCTAGGGCATGTGCTGAGAAGAACATAGCTTGAATACTTAATAACCACTGGAAAGATCAAAGGGAGAAGAGATAGGGGACGACAAAGAGAAAAGTTACGAGATGACTTGTGGCACGGTCGAAGCTCACCAACCGAGCTTATTGACAACACAAGAGACAGGGTCGTGGAAAAACATGATCGCCTACGCCAGTCGGCATGGCACTTGATTGATTGATTGACACAACAATTCGCCCATTTTCGTAGGAAGATTGTTTCTATAACACTTTTGGTAAACTTTTTTGAAAATTGTTAAGGATGGTACATTTTTTTACTAGTCTTTCGGTTAATTTCCAGATATCCTTTTTAAAATAAAAAAATCCCAGATTAAATCACATTTGGTCAAAATAACCCCAGAGCCCCAGACTATGACAAAAAACCCCAGATCTAGTGAGAAAAAAACCACATCTATGGCATCGCGATAAATGTTATATTTGAGATTAAAACCATGTGTTGAAGAAATTCTGTGAGAATAGCATTCAGATTCTAGAAAATACGGAGTAACAATTGATCACATTTTCCTGTTATGCTAAACAGAAAAAATAATGAGATTGTGGGAAAGAAAGACAAGCTGCTATACTATGTTTATTCTAAGAATGAAGTAGGTCAATGCTTATGATTGGCTGTTGGACGCAGAACTCATAAATCGAATGCTAAGTGCGCAATAATATAGTTCATAAATATTGTTGTTAATTAAAATCAAATGGTGCTAAATTAAACATGTCTATGAGAATAGACAGCAAGGCTTTTGACAGAGTCCAACATGAAAAATTAATCAAATGTCTTCAAGAAGTAGGCATAGATGGAAAAGACATCAGGCTGATTAGAAATATATATTGGGAACAAACTGCATCAATAAGGTGTGAAAATAGCTACTCACCGTTCATAGAAATAAGAAGAGGGGTAAGACAAGGATGCATTTTATCACCAAGCCTATTTAATATCTACACAGAGAATATCTTTAAAAATATAGAAGAAATACCAGGACTCAAGATCAATGGGAAAATAATAAACAACATTAGATATACAGATGACACTGTTCTTTTAGCAGAAAGTGAACATGAACTACAAAGACTAATAGATCAAGTCAATAAATCAAGTAATGAATATGGACTGGATATAAACATTCAAAAAACAAAAACCATGATAATCAGCAAAGACACAGAAGAACAGGAGGTAAATATAAACATACAGGGAGAGAAACTACAACAAGTAAAACAGTATCAATATCTTGGACACATAGTCACAAATGATGGCAGATGTGAAACAGAAGTTAAAAGGAGAATAGGAATGGCTAAAAGTACCTTCAATGACATGAGGAAATTATTAATATCTAAACAAATTACAAACAAGTTAAAAATGAGAATTATAAAATGCTACATCTATTCCATATTAATGTATGGCTCAGAAACATGGACACTAAATAAACAATTAGAAGACAAAATTGATGCATTTGAAATGTGGGTATATAGAAGAATAGGGAGAACATCATGGAAAGAGAAGAAAACAAATAAAGAGGTGATAAAGACACTTAATATGAAGAAAGAACTACTAAGAGAAATAAAGATCAGGCAAATAAAATACTTTGGACACATTAAAAGACATGACACCCTTTTGAAGACCTTACTTGAGGGTAAAGTCAAAGGGAAGCGAGCAAGAGGTAGGCAGAGATACAAGTGGGAGAGTAACATTACACGATGGACAGGTTACAGTCTAGCAGAGTGCACCACCAAGACAAGAGACAGGAGATGTTGGAGATACGTTGCAGCCAACCTTCGTTGCGGAGACGGCACTTGATGATGATGATGATCACAATAGTAATGTATGATTTAAAATAAATATTCATATGATATGTTAACCATTTTATGATAAATTACTATACCGGCAGTTATAACGTTGCACATGCGCCAAGAGGTCAGGGGGTAGCTATTATAGTACCTTGTCTATTGTCTACCACTAGGTGGAAGCTGATTCATAGCATCCACACTTGCCGTTAAGCGTTGTGATGACAGTTGTAGGTTTCTGTTAAAGGCCAGATGTGATGCCTGAGTCGTACTGAGTCCGTGTTTGTGGAGGGTGGTCGTGATGGTATCGATCCATCTCTTCCTCGATGTTCCCGTGGCTCTGCATCCAAATGATCGTTTGTTATAAGCTCTCAGTGGTCCCCTCTGAGAGGGGACAGGGAAGCTATGACGTAAGTAATGAATAATTAATTATGTTATTATTTTTAAATGTCATCAGCTGTTGTCGCGGAGTAATATATGGGTGTGTTATGACTCACTTCAATCTTAGAATGAACAGAGTATAGGAGATTCGTAAATAAATATAGACAAAGATTACCCAAACGAGTTTACATAGAAATATAGGTCTCTCGGTTGCTAAAATATAGCCAAACGAGTTTCCATAGAAATATAGGTCTCTGGGTTGCTAAAATATAGCCAAACGAGAATCCATAGAAATATAGGTCTCTCGGTTGCTAAAATATAGCCAAACGAGTTTCCATAGAAATATAGGTCTCTCGGTTGCTAAAATATAGCCAAACGAGTTTCCATAGAAATATAGGTCTCTGGGTTGCTAAAATATAGCCAAACGAGTTTCCATAGAAATATAGGTCTCTCGGTTGCTAAAATATAGCCAAACGAGTTTCCATAGAAATATAGGTCTCTCGGTTGCTAAAATATAGCCAAACGAGTTTCCATAGAAATATAGGTCTCTCGGTTGCTAAAATATAGCCAAACGAGTTTCCATAGAAATATAGGTCTCTCGGTTGCTAAAAGTTGTATTTTGTGCTTTACACTCTCATTCTTCTTCTGTGTTCGTTCTCGAACTCCTGCAGATTAGCAGGATGTAGTCCGGAGAAGGGGATGCGTTGTGTCATAGTTTGAAACTTTGCTGCGATATCAGCGCCTTTGGGTCTGAAAAATCCGACTTCAGCATGGATGTTAGGTCACTTTGACCGTATTCTGGATGGACCATCCAATTTCACCACATAACCCTCTTGGTCGCCTCTTGTGACATATATGGAAGGTAAACAGTGTTGCTATTCTTTGCTCCTCTTTCGGACTCCGGCAATACACAGGAGGTACTTGACAATGAATCGTAGTAATTAGTCGGTAGACGCCATTATGCCTTTCCAGTATTATTGTTGGGTTTTAAGAAATATGAGAAATGGGTGCCAGATCTGGGGAAAGTAAAGGCGGGGGGCGAGTTTGAGAACGAACGCAGAAGAAGAAGAAGTGGAAGACCTATAAACACTAAGAATCAGTAATGGGGGAACATGGTTGTTAATAAGAGGAATTGTGGCTGCAGCAATAAACGTTCGTAGCTTACACCGCTGAGTTCAGAATGATATATGAAACCAAGGTAACAAGAACAGACCACTACAATTTACTACCAATTCGAAACTAGAGTTGTCTTCACCAGTCTTCGTTTTCGAAGTGCTTATTTTAGAAATGAGAGAGCTCTGAATTTATGAGTGGGGGGCAGGACATTTTATGTTTATATGATGAGAGATTGAGAAGAGGTTTCCTCTCATCTGCTCTTGACGTCCACGAAGCAGCCGACATCTGTACAGATGATGAGATTTCAATTGATGCCTCATGTTCTCACGAGATGTGTTGACTGGCGAGATTTGAGTAATGGCTGATAGACATACCTGGCAGACAGTGAGAATTGTACAATTGACAGATAAATGGTAGAGGATGATGATGAGATAATTCCATTAGCTTGAGCAGGTTGCTCTTCACAATCCATAACCTTTCTAACAAAAGCACATGAGTTTCTGAATTGTGTAGCGAGACGACATCCGGAAACGTATAAGATTGTTTCAAAGGTATGGCAGTTTAAGGAGGAGTGAATGGATGAATATTTACTCCCCAGGGGAGGTACTCCAATGCGCCAGTTTCCCAGGATTACCGAGCCCTGGAGATGTGATGTGCTCCTATGAAACAGATACATTTCAATGCGCCAGTTTCCCAGGATTACTGAGCCCTGGAGATGTATATATTTCATAGGAGCACAGCACATACTTCTGAGGCTACCATCTCATCATTATTCTGTCAGGTTTGGGCATCCATCAGCAGGTCTAGCATTTCACGTCACCTAGACGTCTACCACAAATACCAACGGCGCAATGACCGCTGACCTGTATCTGTTCGTCAACAATGGGGATAATTTGATAGAAGACAAAAGTAAGAAATTTAGGAGAAGATGTGACGATGATTTGATTTTTTCCCCCACAATTGACAGGTTGTCAGACTACACCCCCCTCCTCAACTTCCTTAGTCGCCCACTACAACATGCCTGGGAAGAAGAAGTGGGCCCATTCGTTTCTCCCTGAACTAGAAGTCTAAACCTCAATTGCCACACGGGCGACAGACAAATAGATGATTAAGATGAAATGTTGAGATATCCACGAGACAGTACGTGTATGCCTATCGTATTCTCTCCGCCAGGTGGCGTAGTTTGAACAGACTCATTACATCATGTACTTCCAATGATTCTCACAACGTGTGTTCCATGTATCGTACATTTTAGTCTTAATCGTCTGCGGGGCTACCGAAGTTATTTGGCGTGAATTCAGAGAGATAGACCATCTGGGTCTTTTAGTGAAAGCTTGAATTCTGTAATGTGGATTTCAATCACTTTTCTTCAGCCTTTTCCCTGCCGTCTATTTTCTTTTTTCATTTGATTTGTAACACTATTAATCTACACTTTCCGTCAGAGCATAGAGGTGGGAGCTATATCTTTCGTTCCAGTGCCGGATGTCTCACTTCGGTTGTACTATATTTAAGTATGCTTACATGGGAAGAACTTGCACAAAATAGATCTACATGCCGTTCTACAATAAAAAAGAACGCATTATCTTGTGAAAAGAAGAGAAATGCAGCAGCTCAACAGCGGAGAGCAGCTAGAAAATCACGGATAGACCAAGATCCGCCTACAGTCATCATTCCATGTCAGAAATGTCCAAGGACATTTACAGCTCGAATAGGGCTCATTAGCCATCTACGAACTCATAATCAAGGACATAACTCTAATTGAATGTTCAAAAGGGAAGGTAACAAATGGTTTCATCATCATCATGTGATGATGAACAAACAACATTTAAGTTTGCTCAAAATATCTTTGATGTTATCTATCGATTCCTTCCCTGATCTTCCCCTTGCTCTGTAACACGATGTTTTATTTTATGCGCTTGAGGAGAGTTATATTATTCCATTCTAATAAGATGTCCACATTATTATATTTTCTGTCTTTCATTATATTCAATATACAATATAATGCATATACTATTTCTGTCTAACCCCAACACAGACATAGAACGAGTATTTCATTATAATATTTCTCAAGATATTTCCCCTTTTGAACGAGTATTTCATTATAATATTTCTCAAGATATTTCCCCTTTTGAACGAGTATTTCATTATAATATTTCTCAAGATATTTCCCCTTTTGAACGAGTATTTCATTATAATATTTCCCCTTTTGAACGAGTATTTCATTATAATATTTCCCCTTTTGAACGAGTATTTCATTATAATATTTCCCCTTTTGAACGAGTATTTCATTATAATATTTCCCCTTTTGAACGAGTATTTCATTATAATATTTCCCCTTTTGAACGAGTATTTCATTATAATATTTCCCCTTTTGAACGAGTATTTCATTATAATATTTCTCAAGATATTTTTCATTGATCTACCAACTTTCACTATTACTTCTTCACCCAAACATCAAGATGGAAATAAAAAACCCAGATAATATCTACAATTTTCATACCAACACTCTGCTACCAATGTCAAACATGGTCTTTAACAGTCTCACAGCAGAGGAAAATCGTCACATGTGAAATGAAGTGTCTGAGAAAAGCTGTAATGGTTACCAAACTAGATAAAATAAGAAATGAAGAAACTAGGAAAATAGTTTGTATACTATCATGTATCGAACATATTGAGAGACAACAAGTAAAATGGTTCGGTCAGCTTATTGTTTGTTTGTTGAGTACTGGATTCGACTAGGCCATCTCGGGATGCCTAGTCACGTCACTTTCAACCTAGTCCTAAGAAAGACTTTTTGGTTATATCGCGACGCTGGGTGCGGACAGGGAACTGACGAAACGTTCTTGAGCCTTGACGAAAATGACGAAAAGGTTGTCGAAAGTTTGCTGAAGCTTGCTTTTAATCCCGGGACGTACTGCGGATAAGAAGAGTCGTTTCTCTCTTGGAAGTTTCCAAGTCCACAGCAGGTTCCCACCTCAGCTGGAGATCGTTCGATCCTTGATAACTTAGCCAGATTGCTCTGTTGCCCGGGGTACTCCACGAGGAGGAGTATCAAGGTCTGAACCAGTATGAGTCCTGGTCTTGGCGAGCGAAGCGAGCACAGGTGCTCGCTTCTTCGTCTCTGCACCCCGTCGGTCAGCTTATGAGAATGAAGCCAAACCAAATACCAGTAAGAGCATATAACAAAAGAATATCCGGGCGTAAAGCCAAAGGTATACCAAGAAAATGGTGGATAGAAACATCCAGATAACCGTGAACAAACACGGACTAAATGGAACGACAGCTTAAGCTCCCACCCCTGCGCTTAACGGCAAGTGTGAACCATCATTCACCTGAGGATAGATAATAGACAAATTCCCATTGAACGTGTACTTCATTACAATGTTTCTCAAAATATTTCTGTACTTGATCATTCATGTCATTATTTCAACGTGTTTATATGTCACCCAGATCCTGTTCAGTGGACACCTCATCACGTCAGCCAGTGGTTGCAGTGGTTTACACACGAGTTCTCTTTGGTGGGTCTTCAGACCACCAACTTCAACTTGACCGGGGGTCAGTTATGTGCAATGGGCAAGAAGGAGTTTCTAGACAGATGTCCGCCTTACGTAGGGGATATTATTTGGGAGCATTTAGACATAATGAAGAAAGGTAAGTTAATAAGTCATCTTGTCTGACATTGATGTCATCGTACATGCCATGTCATCACACCTGTTACTTATGTCATCGTACATGCCATGTCATCACACCTGTTACTTATGCCATCGTACATGCCATGTCATCACACCTGTTACTTATGCCATCGTACATGTTATTAATGTCATCATACCTGTCATTGATAACAACGTACCTAACTCTGATGACATCATACCTGTCATTGATAACAACATGCCTAACTCTGATGTCATCATACCTGTCATTGTTGTCATACCTGTCATTGATAACAACATGCCTAACTCTGATGTCATCATACCTGTCATTGATGTCATACCTGTCATTGATAACAACATGCCTAACTCTGATGTCATCATACCTGTCATTGATGTCATACCTGTCATTGATAACAACATGTCTAACTCTGATGTCATCATACCTGTCATTGATGTCATACCTGTCATTGATAACAACATGCCTAACTCTGATGTCATCATACCTGTCATTGATGTCATACCTGTCATTGATAACAACATGCCTAACTCTGATGTCATCATACCTGTCATTGATGTCATACCTGTCATTGATAACAACATGTCTAACTCTGATGTCATCATACCTGTCATTGATGTCATACCTGTCATTGATAACAACATGTCTAACTCTGATGTCATCATACCTGTCATTGATGTCATACCTGTCATTGATAACAACATGCCTAACTCTGATGTCATCAAACCTTTCATTGATATCATACCTGTCATTGATATTATCATACTTGTCATTGATGCCACTATACATGTCATTGATGTCATATCTTCACTAACGCACTCATTCACTTATTACAATCCTCAGAGGTATCACAGGAGAGGGCCAGGCTCTGTAACGCCCCTCCCAACTACTCTGAAACCGTATGTATGCAAGAATTCAACGAAAGGTTTCAGAGAAGTAAGTACCTCGTGTTCTATTTCATCTTTGTTTGTCTTGTGCCGTTCGTACTGACGAAGACATTATAAGTCGAAACGTCTTCCCTTCCGACGTTATAAGTCTTTCCTTCTGTTTCGGTGCTAAAATGTCGTATACACCATTAGTAACATATCTATTTCTGTTCTTGCTCGTAATCAAGTATCACCAAGACTTAGTGGAATGCAGAGGGAAAAAGAAAAAAAAAGCTCCTCCTAAAGAAATTCTTCATAGAACAATCAAAAGAGAAAGCGCAGTATTTGGTATAAGCAATACACAAGAACTACAGCAACACGCAACGAGTATTAACATTCTAAGGAATGACTACTGCCCTAAGTGCCTTTTTTTTTTAGCCTAAAAGGAACTAACATGAACAATAAAGAGATAAATTCTTCTTCTTCTTCTTTCGTTGGCTAATAATGTCTATATCTGCAGTGTTGTTTCTTGAATAAATTGGACAGTGTTTTCCATTTCTTGTTTTGTACCATAAAGTTTAACATTCATTGGTGTATCAGAAGGCCAGTATGTGCTCCTTAATGTGTCATAGTTTGCACATTCTTGAAGGATATATTCTGAAGTCTGGTTGACTTGTCCACAATTACACTGCTGTTGTGCCAATTTTAAATTTTGTATACATATGGATGTTTAGTCATATGGATGTTTAGTCTATTGTGTCCAGTTCTCAGTCGAAATATGATGACCTGTTCTTGTCTGTTAAGTAGGTGGTAGTCGTCCCGTGGAGATAAGTTAGGCAAGAGATAAATGAATTGATGTATTTTTATGTGATTTATTGTTTATTAGCAATATATTACCATTACATTACTACCGAAACACAACTTGTAGTACTGCATTTTTTGCTATTAAGAGTGTAGTAAGGGTTTTTTTTTTAAATAGACAGTGGGAATAATGACCACTTTGGGGTTATAGCCGCCGCGACGTGGACAGGAGTGATTTTATTTTAACCTCCGAAATATGAAATTCTGTCCGAATCAGTGGTTTGAACCCACATTCTCAAAGATCTCATCGCTTCGAGACCAGAGTTATAACCATTCAGCCACGCTCTTCACTTTTTTAAAACTATAGACATATTAACTAACATAAACACACACACACACACACAGACACACGCACACACAAATTCATTCCTGGACATTTTCAGTCAGAAAAGCAATAATTGGTGGGGGGGGGGGGAGGTGTACACAACAGAACGAAATTATTTAAAGTGGGTCCGTGGCAGAAAAAAATAATTTAAAGGTGGTCCGCGACAGATCACAATATTAAAATAAAATTCCGTGTCTGCTAGCCTATCTGCACGACCAGCCTTCACGTGGACACCAGACGGTAAAAGAAAACAGGGAAGACGAAAAACAACGCTCAGAAGAACATTTATGAATGAATTAGAAATAAACAGGCTTAAATGCACAAGACCTGCAATCCCTGACAACTGACCAGCAGGCGTGGAGAACTATGACATCCGCCCTATGTGCCAAACTTGGTAAAAGAGGAACTGACTGACAAGCCTCTTTGCGCTTTGGACGCTATTCCATACTTTACTATAAGAAAAAATTAATCCCTTAATATATTTATTCCCTATATTCCCTTCTACCATGTGTAGACCACTCGCGTAAATTTGTGCACTAATTTTTAGTAATTTGTCTCCCCTGTTCTTATTATAGGTTATTCAAACACATCCGACCAGAGCATGGCATCGTCCGTGTCAAGTCTTTGTCATCCTTATATGGAAGGTAAGGTCATGTCCATTAGTATTGAGAGGGTGTGCAGACTTCGTTTCATGTGACATTATGGTTCTAGTGATATTTATGTGTGAAATTATAGCCTGGTAATTTTATTTCAGGCTAATAACTTTTGTTTTTTCCCCCCAGAATTTGATGCCTTTTCTTTTTGGATATATGTTATTAGAGCATCCGTGTCTTCTTCTGTAGCATAGAAGTATTTTATTAGAGAATAGAGTTGTCAGTATTTCAACACACATTTCTCTTCTTTCAGCTGTGGTGCCTTTTCGTTCGGGGTGTGTTTTTTCCAATATTCGTTGGTTTTTTTCCCCTGAACTTGTGGTTTTTCCAAACTTTGGTGTCTATTCTTTCTGAGTGTCTTTTTTCCAGCATTGGTGTCTTTCCTTTCTGTGTGTATTTTTTACCAGCATTGGTGTCTTTTCTTTTTGAGTGTGTATTTTTCCAGAATTGGTGTCTTTCCTTTCTGTGTGTATTTTTTACCAGCATTGGTGTCTTCTCATTCACCACAAATAGACATCGTTTCGGCTGTGTATTGTTGGGCCGAAGAAGATAATATCAACACTGTTACTGGCCATGTATATCATAAAAGTAGACTAAAATGCATGGAGTTGTTTATCCATCACATGTGGCACTCCATTTGCCTAGCTCAAGTGGTTGCAGGTTCAAATCCAGGTCATGACATCTTGTTGACAAATGCACTGTTTGTTTTTGACCCGTCGTCATTATTACTTGAAGTTACGGAGTATATGTTTTGAGTAGTATTTACTCTCTGCCGATTGCGCAGGGCTTCGGTAGGAGATGGGGAGTAAATGTGAGGAAATCCCAGCACAGTGAAGTCAGTTATCCATTTTAAACACATAAGTCAAAGTGACCCAAACCCATGCTGAAGTTTGATTAGTCGAACCAGTAGGTGCAGATATCGCAGCAAAGTTGTAATAGATGATAATTAATTCCATTCTCCTGATTACATCAGAGCTCATCAGCGGGAGTTCAAGAACATACACACAGAAGAAGAATAGAGAACTTTATTCTCAAAGAACACACACACAGACACCTGAAGTTTGTGCCTTCTGGGTAATGAAAGAAAGTTCTGGAGAAACACCCGCACATACACACAGAAGAAGAATAGAGAACTTTCTTCTCAAAGAACACACACAGACACCTGAAGTTGGTGCCTTCTGGGTAATGAAAGCAAGTTCTGGAGAAACAACCGCACATACACACAGAAGAAGAATAGAGAACTTTCTTCTCAAAGAACACACACAGACACCTGAAGTTGGTGCCTTCTGGGTAATGAAAGCAAGTTCTGGAGAAACACCCGCACATACACACAGAAGAAGAATAGAGAACTTTCTTCTCAAAGAACACACACAGACACCTGAAGTTGGTGCCTTCTGGGTAATGAAAGCAAGTTCTGGAGAAACACCCGCACATCCACACAGCTATGGATTTGCGATACATGAAATAGCAATATCCTTCTCCATCTACTGATGAATACTGTGCACATATGGGTGTGTTTGAACTCAGTGATATTCAATGCCCTAACTAATGATTTGTTTTCGAAATTATTCTGGTTGGTTGGTTGGTTGCTGATCCAGCGGTCTATGAGCTCATGACCTTTAACCTAATGCCATTAAATGGCATTATATTGCTGGGAAGTCTGTGGATTTTCGGCCCACCCGGGCCAGAGCCAGAGAATAACTATCACATCTCCAGGAAGGTCATTTTCAACCTATGAACTGCTCCGGGTACTGCAGCCACGATAGGGTTCACTGTGCTCATTCCCCGCCACCAATTGACTACTAGTTATGCCGAACTTCTCTATTGCTCCAGGCACGCAACCAAATGTTCAAGTGAAAAGGATAGTCACGTCCTGAGTCACTGTACCACTATGATGGGTCTCAGCCATAGGAAAAAACAGTGATGTCAGTTTCCTCCTCCCCAGTGCTGCACAGTACATCTCTGGCTCCCTCCCAACCACAGAGGGTGCATACATATATTCAAGTAAACATGAAACACATTTCAACAACAAAATAACAGCACAAGGAGCATAATTGTATAGATGACGTGACATGAAGCTTCTATAAGAAGATAACCTCAATATAACGGCATTTCATCTACTAAGGTTTTCTGTTGCATGGGTGGTTTGTCTAGTGGGTCATTGGTGAGACCCACAGACGCAACCACATGCGTAAAATTATTGTGAGAATTAATTAATATCTCTTATCTGACTGTTTCTTCTGCAGGAAATTTCTCGATCTCTGAACCTCTCCAAAGTCTAAGCGAAATCTCACCAGACAACAACGGAAATGGAAGAAATATTGGTTCGCCCTGTAGCAACACAACCACTACCCCTACCAACAGTAATCTCAATGGAAGTTTTGAGGATAAAAACGACAGCTACATCCTTTCCGAGTTAAATACCAGTAACAATAATAGCGGTACATTCTTTGAGGTCCATCCTCACCATCACACAGCCCAGGACTTCTTTGTACAGGAAGACCACAAGCAGCTATGTGGACCTGCAGGTGAGATTTTTCATAGGTTAAAAACTGCTGGTAGACTAGCATATTCAGGACGCAGCTATCAACCCAGCATTTTGGGGGCTTCATGGATTTGTTGGGGCTTTATGGATTGGGGGGGGGGGGGGTGCTTTAGATATTTTAGCGTTTGGAAGGGGGTGGGGGATTGTTAGTGATTTTTTGGGCTTTAGTGATTTTTTTTTTTAGCTTTTTAGTTGTTTTTTTTTAGGATTTCACGATTAATTTGAGCTTTAGAGATTTTTGGGGGCTTTTTCACACTTTTTGGGCAATATAAATAAGGTTTTCTGAGCAATATAAATAGATTTGCAAATTAATAAAATAGGTTGAAATTGCTCTCTGAATAGTTGGGTGCACAATTGTTCCCTGAATAGTTAGGGTGTACAATTGTTCCCTGAATAGTTGGAGTGCACAATTGTTCTTTGAATAGCTCAGGAACACAATTGTTCCTTGAATAGTTAGGTGCACAATTGTTCTCTGAATTGTTAGGGTGCACAATTGTTCCCTGAATAGTTAGGGTGCACAATTGTTCCCTGAATAGTTAGGGTGCACAATTGTTCCCTGAATAGTTAGGGTGCACAATTGTTCCCTGAATAGTTAGGGTGCACAATTGTTCTCTAAATAATTAGGATGCACATTTGTTCTTGAATAGAAGGGGTGCACAATTGTTCTCTGAATAGTTAGTGTGCACAATTATGTTCTGAATAGTTATTGTACACACTTACTTTGGTGTCAATTCGTTTCATTAATTTAACTAATGTATGGTTCTAACTGTAACCAGTATATTCATTAATTTAACCAATGTATGGTTCTAACTGCAACCAGTATGTCCATGAATTTAACCAATGTATGGTTCTAACTGTAACCAGTATATTTCATGAATTTTACCAAAGTATTTCATGAAGTAATGAAGTATATCGTCCTCACAAACCAGTTGATATCTAATCTAACCAGTTCACCTTCCTGACTAACCAGTTTATATCTATCCAGTTCACCTTCCTGACTAACCAGTTTATATCTATCCAGTTCACCTTCCTGACTAACCAGCTAGTATCTAATTTAACCAATAACCAGTATACCTTCCTCTGATTAACCTTCTCTCTTTCAATTTACCCAATGTATCTTATTGGTTCTAATAAGTTTTCCATGTCATCCCAGGTAAATTTATGTGTGATGTTTCCACCACCAAGGAAAACCACCGCACTTCAGACCACTTCTTTGAGAATGGAACCGTTCCACCCCCCCCCCCCCCCCAGCTTCCTACCACCGTAGTCACAATATTAAAGTTGAGGCTCCCTGTGGGGGCCCTGATTACAACGGTATGCCATTATAGATCTTTACACTTTCATTTCACTGGTTATTGAATGTGTTTTTTAGTTTTGATCCCAGGATTTATGAGCAACACCGCTCTTGTATCCTTTAATGAGAATTGATGGCACACAGGGCAAACAATATCTCTTACTGGTACCCCTTGGCCCTTACCAGTTTCTCTCTCACACCTAAAACCAATATATCTCTCTGACTAACCAGTTAGTACGTAATTTAACCAGTAACCAGCTCTCTTTCAAATTACCCAATATATATTCTTGTTTCTGACAAGTTTTTTTCGTGTCATTTTAGGTGACTTCATGCGTGAGGCTGCCACCACCAGGGGGAACCACCACACTTCAGACCACTTCTTTGAGAATGGAACCCTTCCACTTCCCCCAGCTTCCTATCAGAGTGGTCACAATATCAAAGCTGAGATTCCTTGGGGAGGTCCTGATTACAACGGTATGGTAGTATTTATTTTCAAATTGTTTCATTTCACTCAATCTTGAATGTATCTTTTTTTAAATCCTAGAATTTATGAGCAATAGAGCTCTTTTATCATTTAGTTGAATTAGGAAGGATGGCAGTGAGGTTTATCCAGAGCTTAATTTCATATCCAGAAGATTCCAACTCACAAAAGTGGACACTGCTTTGAATCTCCTAATTAGAGGGAGTAAAAATCTTACAGGACAACAAGAACATCTCATGGCAGTGGTCAAGCGTTGCATACTTGTGCGGTTTGACCACGTTATCAGACACAATTCTCTTTACAAAAATATCTTGCAGGGAATGGTTGAGGGTGGAAGAAGAAGAGTGGTTAAGAGGAAAATATGGATTGATAACATTAAAGACTGGACAGCACAACATCAGCTTGTCGGAATGACACGGTACCTGTTATCGAAGGTTACGACTAGGAGACACTAAGAAATAAAAAAGAAATCACGATGCCATCTTTAACTGGAATCCCAGGTTATATATTTAACGGCTTCAATGAGGAATGTGATCTCCTTGTGAGGAGAAACTTTAGTGTGTTCATAAATATTTCTTGACTGAATCATCTATTTGACATTAGTCTAAATATTTCTTGACTGAATCAACTATTTGACATTAGTCTAAAGATTTCTTGACTGAATAAACTATCTATTTGACATTAGTCTAAATATTTCTTGACTGAATAAACTATTTGACATTAGTCTAAATATTTCTTGACTGAATAAACTATTTGACATTAGTCTAAATATTTCTTGACTGAATCAACTATTTGACATTAGTCTAAATATTTCTTGACTGAATAAACTATCTATTTGACATTAGTCTAAATATTTCTTGACTGAATAAACTATCTATTTGACATTAGTCTAAATATTTCTTGACTGAATCAACTATTTGACATTAGTCTAAATATTTCTTGACTGAATAAACTATCTATTTGACATTAGTCTAAATATTTCTTGACTGAATAAACTATCTATTTGACATTAGTCTAAAGATTTCTTGACGGAATCAACTATCTATTTGACATTAGTCTAAATATTTCTTGACTGAATAAACTATCTATTTGACATTAGTCTAAAGATTTCTTGACTGAATCGACTATCTATTATCGAGTCCAGCAGACTAATCGGTATTCTTGCTGTAACTGAATATATTTACTATTGTGTAGCTTACTATTTCCAATCTCCTACTTTGACATTATGGAATCTAAAACTACACACAGGTGAGCACTGTGACACGTACTTCAGGGGACGCATGGCAATGGGCAGCTTTCATAACTTGAGAACCATTTCTCCTGACGATTCACCTTCTAGTGAGCCAGGGAAACCAATGATACAAGCAGCTGTACTAGCAGGCTACTCGGGTAAGTTGATATTTCTCTCTGCTTGTACTAGCAGGCTAGGCTACTTGAGTAAATTGATTTTTTTCTTTGCTTGTACTAGAACGATACTGAAGTAAATTAATGTTTCTCTTTGCATGTAATAGCAGGCTTCTGGAGTAAATTGATATTTTTCTTTGCTTTTACTAGCAGACAACTAGAATAAATTGATTTTTAACTGTGTTTGTACTAGCAAGTTACTGGAGTAAATTGTTTTTTTTTTACTTGTACTAGCAAGTTACTGGAGTAAATTGCTTTTTTTTACTTGTACTAGCAAGTTACTGGAGTAAATTGATTTTTTTATATTTTCCTTGAACTAGCAGGGTACTTGGATAAGTTGAGTTGTTTCACTGCTAGCACTAGTAGGCTAATTGAGTGTGTATATATTTTCTCTCACGTATTCCCACATTTACTTGTTGTCCTCACGTTAGTTGCTGCTGGTCAGTGGTTGCTCACTATAGTTGGTAGTAAAAAAGAGATATGGATTTGAGATATGGGACCCTAAGCTATTTGAGATATGGGTCCCTAAGCTATTTGAGATATGGGTCCCTAAGCTATTTGAGATATGGATCCCTAAGCTATTTGAAATATGGGTCCCTAAGATATTTGAGATATGGGTCCCTAAGCTATTTGAGATATGGGCCCCTAAGCTATTTGAGATATGGGTCCCTAAGCTATTTGAGATATGGGGCCCTAAGCTATTTGACATATGGGACCCTAAGCTATTTTAGATATGGGGCCCTAAGCTTTTTGAGATATGGGACCCTGAATGATGACCATGAAAATATGGGAGCAGATGATGGCTGCTGAAATATATGTTGAAGGGATGGATAGATTGACGGATGGATTAGAAAGAATATTCCTTACATTCCAGACACTTTTATCGCATTCAAGGAAGACTTTCATTACAATTCCTTCAATACTTTCATTACAATTCCTTCAAGACTTTCATTACAATTGCTTCAAGACTTTCATTACAATTGCTTCAAGACTTTCATTACAATTGCTTCAAGACTTTCATTACAATTCCTTCAAGACTTTCATTACAATTCCTTCAAGACTTTCATTACAATTCCTTCAAGACTTTCATTACAATTCCTTCAAGACTTTCATTACAATTCCTTCAAGACTTTCATTACAATTCCTTCAAGACTTTCATTACAATTCCTTCAAGACTTTCATTACAATTCCTTCAAGACTTTCATTACAATTCCTTCAAGACTTTCATTACAATTCCTTCAAGACTTTCATTACAATTCCTTCAAGACTTTCATTACAATTCCTTCAAGACTTTCATTACAATTCCTTCAAGACTTTCATTACAATTCCTTCAAGACTTTCATTATAATTCCTTCAAGACTTTCATTACAATTCCTTCAAGACTTTCATTACAATTCCTTCAAGACTTTCATTACAATTCCTTCAAGACTTTCATTACAATTCCTTCAAGATTTTTATTACTGGTACTAATATTTTTGAATGAAAGAGTATTCTTGTTTGTTTTATGTTTTTTAAATAAATAATCATTAATTTTGTTGTGTTATCTTTTTACTGCCTCTTCTTGATCGCCTACGTTATGTTTAAGATTTTGACATCAATGACTATGAATACACGAAGACTGATGTATCGAGCCATTGGCGCAAATAGAAACAGCCACACAACGTAGTTCCATTCTCTGGACTAAATCTTGCTGGAAATCTAGTAGGACCATTGTCCTGCTACAAGAGAGAGATCCAGTGGGAGTTTGTGAGAATGAACACTGAAGAAGAAGACACGAGTGCTTCGTGTCTAGGACCCCGTTATTGAACATATATTTTCCATTAACTTCAGCATTCAGAGCCCAATATTACTAATCATCCTTGTAGATTAAACAAAACAAAAATGTAAACATCCATCATTCCAAATCTCTGCCGAATTGTGTATATTTTTTAACAAGTAAAACAGAAAATTAACATTTCTGAAAAAATGAGTTTCAAATAACATACGAGAAGACAGAAGTAATCGAGCCAATAATGTTTAAACAAGAAATAAATGAGCTACAAAGATAAACACCATTTTTTTCATAAGTTTTTTTGATGTTATGCATACGTGTTCATATTAAGGTAAAAGGCAAAGTAAATTGAGATGACAGACCAGAATGATACCAGAAGGAGTTTACCCAATGTTGAAATCGCACTAGCTTTTGTGCACGATTCTCAAATGTTACATCAGTGCGCGAGGTAAAATACCTGGATTGGAAACGGTTATATAATATGTATTTCTAACGTGCATCGCCAACTCGGCAACTGTAGTTCTTTGTTGTTAGCTTACCCGATCTGCCTTTATTATCTTTAAATTGCCCATTTATTTTTTGTGTGCACGGGTGTCAGTTGGACTGTTATAGAAGACATGGAAAATATAACACATGTTTGTGAAAACAAATGATACTGGATGCGAAGCATGGACGGTAAACAAAAGTGCCCAAGATAAGCTGGAGACAACTGAAATATAGTTTCTAAGAAGAATTATGAGATTTCCATGAAAAGCCACACAAAAAAACGAATGCAGAAGTTCTCAGAAATGCTGGAGTTAAACGATAAATTTTTGCAGAAAATTAGAAAGCAGGCAATCAATATTTTAGGGCATGTGATGAGAAAATCAAAATTTGAACATTTAGTAACCATCGGAAAGATCAAGGAGAAAAAAGTCAGAGGAAGACAAAAAGAGAAATTTTTAGATGGATTGTCACTGTGGCACAAAAAGAAATCACCAACTGAACTTATTAACAACACAAAAGACAGAGTTGAGGGGAAACATGATCGCCTACGCCACTCGGTATGTCACTTGATTGATTGAAATCAAATATTACAGATTGATTGAAATCAAATATTACAGATGAACATTCCATATTGATTTGAAACAACATAAAACCAACATATGACAAGTAAATAAATATACAACAAAAATATATGAAAATTGTTACATCTTAGCTGTACGTCAATCATGATTCTGTGCATTGTTTCACATAAATTGTTGCATACAAGTTGTACGTGAATCATGATTATGTGTATTGTTTCACATAAAACGGATATTCCACCATATATATACACCTGTCCTCAAATGCTACATTGAACCATTCGGCACGGCACTTAATGATGATGATATATATATTTACTTACGTTTTGGGGCTCAGTTGCATTGCAGTCTTCTGTTTACTTAAAACCAAAGTATGCGATAGAAAAAGCATATATGCTTTTGCAGATCAACAAAAACATATTCTGGCAATAGTGAAAAGCTGCAATTTGTGTAGTTTGGGCAAGTAATGAAGCGTGGTTCCCTTTGTAAGACTGCCCTGGAGAAAACAGTTGAGGGTGAGAATAACAGGCGGTAGAGGAAAGTATGGATTTGTAATATTATAGATTTTGTTTACCCGCACCAGGAAGAGACGGTGCACATATTTTGGACACATGAAAAGAGGAAAAACTTTGTAACCAGAAGTTTAAGAGCAAGGGATAGTGGAAGACCAAGAGAGAAGATGCTTGGCAATCTAACATAGTGCCAACTAGGGAGAACATAGGGAGAACATAGGTATCGGAGATGATTGACAGCACACGAAATAGATGACCGTGGAAGGACATGATATCCAACAACTCTTGAGTCTAACGGGAATTGAACCAGTCCGTTCAACGGCACCAAATCGCCTAGCAACTCTCGTACACGAGATTCTCCGTACTTGACTAACCGCATCTAAAAAAAAAAAGATGCGATTTTTTCAAGACTTTCAAACTGTGCACTCATGTCACTGAGGATGGACCAATCGAGACAAGGATTATTACAACAACAACAAACATCCCGTACAAGTATTGAAGTATAGCTCTGGAACTAATAAGGATGTTTTATGTTTGTTGTTATTGATGATACTTCAATACTTGTACGGGATGTTTATTGTTGTTGTAATAATCCTTGTCTCGATAGGTCCATCCTCACGACATGAGTGCACAGTTTGAAAGTCTTGACAAAATCGCATCTTTTTTTTAGATGCGGTTAGTCAAGTACGGAGAATCTCGTGTACGAGAGTTGCTAGGCGATTTGGTGCCGTTGAACGGACTGGTTCAATTCCCGTTAGACTCAAGAGTTTTGTATTGATCCTCTGGCTTCCTTCTTGAATTTATTTGAATAACCAACAACACACCATGGACCATAAGAAGAAGAAGAATATACTTGACTTTACTCGTATAATATTCTCTAAATTGAAACAGGGAACTGCGAACAGGGAAGAATGGTGGAATTTTGGTGTTGAGGTTTCCAAATCCGTACCTCTATGACTGAAAGGTTATGGGTTTGATGATGACGTCAACCGTGACGTAATCAAGATTCTAAGAAATTCATCGTTGACTTCACCGCAACCTCAGTAGTCTTACCACAAAAATGGAACTAGAAACTGACGGAGACAGAGTTATGACTGTTGTTACAGGACTAGTTACACGGATGCATACTAAAGGACTCAGTGAACATTTCTCATGGTTAAAACCAAAGTTAAAGCCGGAGTCATCCTCTGGCAATGGGTGCAGTTGTTTGCGCTATCTGTAACCAGAAAGATTACCTTAATTTTCACGTCCGGGCATGCTGGTGTAGAGAGTAATAAATATACTGATACGGTGCCGAGAATTACTACGGTATCGGCAGGTATCGACCATGTATCGTTCTGACATAATACATGAGAATTATAACGGTATCGACAGGTATCGGCCATGTATCGTTCTGACATAATAAATGCACATAGAGACGTTTATAATATTTCAGAAGTATGCGTCATAATCACTCTAAAAAATAGGAGTAAAGATGCAATAGCCCGGAAAGAGAAACATAATAGATTTACGAAGAAGCTAATATATCGTAATCGAACCGTACCTGTGAGTCGTTACACTGATGGATTGATTGAGACATGGATCGATGTATATACGGGTTTGTCCGGTTTGAATATTGATGATAACATGCCCCCATAATACATTTCTTCTTCAGCGTTCATTCTCAAACTCCCACTAGATATCTCTTGTAGCAGGACAATGTTCCTACTAGATTTCTTTCTCAAACTCCCACTAGATATCTCTTGTAGCAGGACAATGTTCCTACTAGATTTCTTTCTCAAACTCCCACTAGATCTCTCTTGTAGCAGGAAAATGTTCCTATTAGATTTTATTCTCAAACTCCCGATGGATCTCTCTTGTAGCAGGACAATGTTCCTACTAGATTTCATTCTCAAACTCCCGCTGGATCTCTCTTGTAGCAGGACAATGTTCTTACTAGATTTCATTCTCAAACTCCCGCTGGATCTCTCTTGTAGCAGGAAAATGTTCCTACTAGATTTCATTCTCAAACTCCCACTGGATCTCTCTTGTAGCAGGAAAATGTTCCTATTAGATTTTATTCTCAAACTCCCGATGGATCTCTCTTGTAGCAGGACAATGTTCTTACTAGATTTCATTCTCAAACTCCCGCTGGATCTCTCTTGTAGCAGGAAAATGTTCCTACTAGATTTCATTCTCAAACTCCCGCTGGATCTCTCTTGTAGCAGGAAAATGTTCCTACTAGATTTCCATCAAGATGTAGTCCAGAGAATGGAAATGCGTTGTGTCAATACAAGGGAGATTCAGAGGGAATTTGAGAATGAAAGATGAAGATGAAGAAGGAGAAGTTACCCCAGCCACACCATTTTCATGTCTGATATGTTCTCTCTTCCCCCCCCCCCCCCGACACTGTAACTTTGTCTTGTATTGAGTATGTGAAGTATGGTCTTCGAACACCGGATATGTGCCCATGTCACCGCTTCAGTCAATTTCTCAGAGTGGGGCAACTGATGACTCCTGTTTGGTTCAGTAAAATGCACATCTTATGGTGACTTACGCTCCTTTCAGCCGTGATGTTCATACATTCTGGCTATATCAGAGATTTTAACCATAAAAATTGTGTAGGACATGGTTCCTGTAATCCATTCACCACGTCCTCCTTTGAGATAAGGATGGTTCCGGTTCATTGTTGGTTAACCCTATGGGGAGCTGTGCGAAGGTAAACGTTCAAGTGGAGGGCAGAAAAAGCGCTTCAAGGATCACCTAAAAAGCTCTCTCAAGCACTGCAGCATCGATCCTAGCTCCTGGGAGACTACATCACTTGATCGCTCAGCCTGGCACACCCAGATCACTGCTGGCATCACGAAATTTGAAAAAGAAAGAACACTGCGGGCAATCCACAAGCGCAAGACGCGGAAGGACAAATCAGTAAATTATCCTACGCCGAACCTTCAGCACTCCTGCATGCACTGCAATAGAACTTTCCGTGCACGAATCGGACTCATCGGGAATCTACGAACTCACAAACCAAATTAGTTAATTACCAATTTTAATTAATTTTTTTCATCGCGTTTAATGTTTTTCATGCCATGCTCATCTTCGCTTGCGAAGGAGGAACATCATCATAACCCTACTTTACACAGTGTAATTTGTGTGTGTACAACAAACCATTTCGACTCAAATATTTGTGTCATTCTCTTCCCCCCCCCCCCCTTTACACAATTTTAACATCTGTTTCCCTTCAAAGCCATATGTTTTCTGATTTATCCTTGAAACTTTCAAAGGTGTATGTGTATACTATTTTGC
Organism: Meghimatium bilineatum; assembly: GCA_034231615.1. Taxonomy (NCBI): domain Eukaryota; kingdom Metazoa; phylum Mollusca; class Gastropoda; order Stylommatophora; family Philomycidae; genus Meghimatium; species Meghimatium bilineatum. Next base: position 20,131,938 of record CM067302.1, read on the forward strand.
ATGGTATTACATTTGTAAAGCAATATTCGCCCAACAAAATTGTGTAAATAAAAGCTTTGCACATTTTTACAAGGTATATTGTTCTTATTTAATTTAACTTTAGTTAGTTTTCTCAAATTTAATATTCAATTTTGATATCACTTTAGTTAGTTTTCTCAAATTAAGTATTCAATTTTGATATCACTTTAGTTAGTTTTCTCATATTAAGTATTCAATTTTGATATCACTTTAGTTAGTTTTCTCAAATTAAGTATTCAATTTTGATATCACTTTAGTTAGTTTTCTCAAATTTAATATTCAATTTTGATATCACTTTAGTTAGTTTTCTCAAATTTAATATTCAATTTTGATATCACTTTAGTTAGTTTTCTCAAATTAAGTATTCAATTTTGATATCACTTTAGTTAATTTTCTCAAATTAAGTATTCAATTTTGATATCACTTTAGTTAGTTTTCTCAAATTTAATATTCAATTTTGATATCACTTTAGTTAGTTTTCTCAAATTTAATATTTAATTTTGATATCACTTTAGTTAGTTTTCTAAAATGTAATATTCAAATTTGATATCACTTTAGTTTATTTCTGTGTTCAGCTCTTATATATACTACTTTCCCTTCACAAATACATTATTTAGAAAAGGGTACCACTTTAATAGAAACATTAATATAGGTCTACAACTTTTCCTAAATTTCTTTTGGTTCTTGTTTCTAATTAGTGCCTACTGCAAAGGGAAATAATTACATAAGTAGGCACTAATTCAAAACCCCTTTCCACAAAGGTTAAATATAAATATATTTAAGGTTAGGTTATGATTAGTTAGTTATGTAAAACATAGCTATCCATAACACTAACCCTAAAATGAATAGATTAATTATTGATTAATTATTGATATGATATTTAGATTAATAAATATAAAATACGTCGGTAGGCACTCATTGGAAACAAGAACCTTTGTTTTACACGTTATACATACCTGAATCTAACACTTGAAATATTCAGTAAACATATTTTTGTCATGTAAAACTTTCAATGCTGAACTATTCAGTAAACATATGTTTGTCATGGACAACTTTCAATGCTGTATTATAGTCGGTTAAGTGATATTTTTGAAAAGTTTGTGATGTATTATCCCGGGCTACGCCTATGTATTAGCATGTAATTATAATTAAGTTACACAATAAAACAAGAAGTTAGTGTTGGTTTCTTGTCAGCAAGTCCTGGGTTCGACTCCCAAGTAAGGACTTTTTTCTGTTAGAGGGAGGATACATTAAAAAACTCACACCGTAAATGACGTAGCCACAGCAACTACATGGATCCTTTACCAACAGTTACACGTTATACCTCTCTTCAACTCCCTAACTGGAGATATACAGTTACACGTTATACCTCCCTTCAACTCCCTAACTGGAGACATACAGTTACACGTTATACCCCCCTTCAACTCCCTAACTGGAGACATACAGTTACACGTTATACCTCCCTTCAACTCCCTAACTGGAGACATACAGTTACACGTTATACCTCCCTTCAACTCCCTAACTGGAGACATACAGATACACGTTATACCCCCTTCAACTCCCTAACTGGAGACATACAGTTACACGTTATACCTCCCTTCAACTCCCTAACTGGAGACATACAGTTACACGTTATACCTCCGTTAAACTCCCTAACTGCAGATATGCAGTATTGGCCGTTTTTGAACATTTTTTTTCTGTTGACATAATAAAAGGATACAGTTTCGCATAATTGTAATGACTTTTCCTTACAATATTCTCATTTCGTATAGTTTTATGTAGACCATTGGTTCACAACTTGGACCATATGTGCCTCCTGGGGACCACGAAAACTTTCAGTGGGTAACGGATAATTGAAATTGGGCCGCAGACCCATCCAATGGGGCACAGAAAAATTTAATACTTGACCGATACACAAACTCGAAAAATAGCGATCTATCTATCGTTCCCTCTAACTCTCTACCTACCCAACTCTATCTGTCTATCTTTTGTTGTTTCTATGGTGTTGCGGTAAGGCGTCAAAAAAGTTAATGAAGATCGGTTTTCGAGCTATGGCTCGTTTAGTCGCATCATATTCAGTAATATTGTGACATCTCAGAATCTCGTTGGCTCCCTCAATCCATCTCTTTTCGATCTTTATCTCTTGCTGTTTCTATTTTCATGTTGTATTTTCTTACTGTCTGCAAATAAGGATTCATTTTCATTAAGTGGACTAATTATTTCATAGTTGTCGCCACGACGTGTACAGGAAGAGTTTTTCATCATCAACGTTGGCATTAAATCATACGATTTCACTAAATCACTAATTGTACAAGATAATGACCACCTTGTTGTTTGTTGAGTACTGGATTCGACTAGGCCATCTCGGGATGCCTAGTCACGTCACTTTCAACCTAGTCCTAAGAAGGACTTTTTGGTTATACACGACGTTGGGTGCGGACAGGGAACTGACGAAAAGTTCTTGAGCCTTGGCGAAAATGACGAAAAGGCTGTCGAAAGTTTGCCGAAGCTTGCTTTTAATCCCGGGACGTACTGCGGATAAGAAGAGTCGTTTCTCTCTTGGAAGTTTCCAAGTCCACAGCAGGTTCCCACCTTAGCTGGAGATCGTTCGATCCTTGATAACTTAGCCAGATTGCTCTGTTGCCCGGGGTACTCCACGTGGAGGAGTATCAAGGTCTGAACCAGTATGAGTCCTGGTCCTGGCGAGCGAAAGCGAGCACAGGTGCTCGCTTCTTCGTCTCTGCACCCCTCTTTAGACAAGAGAAGGAAGGGGCGGAATGGTCAAGGCATCGCCCTGCCGAGACCAAACTCTTTAAGCCTCGCGGCCTGCCACGGCAGGAGCTACCGCGCAGTTTCTCGAGAGCTGAGGAACACTACGCATAGGTACCCCATAATGACCACCTGACCATATGGTCATCTATTTATACTTATTACATCTGCAATGACGACTTCGCGTTCTTCGTATGCTGGCATAGATGGCGTAGCACGTAGCGCGTGTGGGTTGCATTTAAAGACATCTCGTAATTAACTCATGTATACTCGCGCTTGTGTTTGTGTGTGTGTGCGTGTGTGTGTGCGCGCGCGCGTACGCGTGTGTGTGTGTGTGTGTGTGTGTGACAGTATTAGACCTATTGACAAATGGGAATCTAAAATGATTCATTTGACTATTCCTGTGAATTTCATTGGCTGTCACACGAGGTATAATTATAGTGACCAATTAAAATCACGCGAATAGTCAAATACGTCATTAGGTGATTAACGATATGTATTTATATATAGGGAGCTGCGTAGCGCACTGGCTTCGTATATGTGTGGTCCTGGGTTGATTCCCCAGTTGAGGCGGAAATTTTTTCAGGCCGCAACGACTTTCGGGTCGATCCAGCCGAAATTGGGTACCGGATTAGTACAGGAAGTAAAAACTTCGAGAGAGAGGAGATGCCTACCGCCCTCATATAGCAGAGCCACTGAAATGTAAGATCGCTAACATCTCACACCCATGCGGCATTAATAAATGCCATGGGTTAACGTTACTGCACTTTTATATATAGAGAGATTCCGAGAGAGAGAGAGGCGACCCTATAATTCAGCCGTGGTACTAAGACAGAAACAAGCAATCTTTTTGGACCGGCGGGCCAGATTCGGGTTTTTTCGTATGAATAATTGACCACAACATTTTAGAACATTCTTTCGATCTACAAGTAATATTTTGTTTAGCACCGGTGTTAGCGTAGATAAATCTTTTATATCAGCCAGGCCATAACATAGTTTAACTGGCTAGAATATATAGCTGAACTGACCAGAACATATAGCTTAACGGGCTAGAATATATAGCTGAACTGACCAGAACATATAGCTTAACAGGCTAGAATATATAACTTAACTGACCAGAACATATAGCTTAACGGGCTAGAATATATAGCTGAACTGACCAGAACATATAGCTTAACGGGTTAGAATATATAGCTGAACTGACCAGAACATATAGCTTAAAAGGGCTAGAATATATAGCTGAACTGACCAGAACATATAGCTTAAAAGGGCTAGAATATATAGCTGAACTGACCAGAACATATAGCTTAACGGGCTAGAATATATAGCTGAACTGACCAGAACATATAGCTTAGCTAGTCGAATCTTGCCCACCGGTATACGAAGAAAGTGAGATTCAAGAATGAACATAGAGATGTAACAAAGACATAATATCACCAAAGAGGAAGAGAGCGATGCAAACCTATCTGATAGAGTTGTTTTTTTTTCTTCATAATTTCAGAATATTCAATTCTAAGAGGGCCTGATGGCCGAGGGTTAGGTGAGTCATTGAATGCCCACACTATTTTCTCTCACACCTTGATTCTGTCCAGTGCTCACCTGTAGCATGCGACTGCACTGTTTCTACTTCCGTTAGAGACTTTGAACTTAGCCATACATCTTTGCACCACTAGCATACACCGCTGCACCACCAGAATTTCTCGCTGCACCATCAACATACATCGCTGCAGCAGTATCACCATATATCCTATCATTCTGGAATATCGCTGCACCAACCACAAATATATTAGCAGCAGCACCAAACATTATTAAATCATCTTTGTATATCGTCTAACCATCAACATACATCGTTGTAACCTTACCATTTATCATAAAGACATCTTTGTATATCGCATAACCATCAACATGTATCGTTGCAATCTTATCATTTATCATAAAGACATCTTTGTATATCGCATAACCATCAACATACATCGTTGCAACCTTATCTTTTATCATAAAGACATCTTTGTATATCGCATAACCATCAACATACATCGTTGCAACCTTATCATTTATCATAAAGACATCTTTGTATATCGCATAACCATCAACATACATCGTTGCAACCTTATCTTTTATCATAAAGACATCTTTATATATCGCGTAACCATGGCCTAACCATCAACATACATCGTTGCATATTTAGTGTTCTAAATAAATAAACGACAATCAATATAAAGCAATACTGCGTGAAACGTAACAATAATAGTACTTACGTAAAACACAGGCGTTTGAATGTTTCACTCTCCGCCGAAGATGGATGTGTCGGGTCAATGGCGCAAATAAAACGGCGACACGACGCATTTCCATTCTCTGGACTACATCCTATTGGAAATCTAATAGGACCATGGTCCTGCTACAAGAGAGATCCAGCGGGAGTTTGAGAATGAACGCTGAAGAAGAAGAATGTTTCACTTAAGACGGACTATTACTAATGGGTTATGAGGTGTAAACACGAAAACATACAAATGACAATACACAAGACAATTGCCCAACGTTTCGAACCGTTAGGTCTTTCTCAAAGAATACATAAAACAAACAGTGAAAAACAATATTACCACCACAGAGGCACTAGATACACTATCGACATGTAAACAATTTGACGTTCAAGGTAACAATCATGTAAGTTCTCACATCATTGTTACCTTGAACTTCGTATTGTATTCTTTCTTGTTTGCACCTCATAGCCCCTTAGTGATAGTCCGTCTTGTTCAAGTGAAACATTCAAAAACAATTTGTTTTAGAGTCACTTTTATAAAAGATATTCGCTGATTTGACATCATTCAGCCTATCGACTGGTCACTAACTTCTTGTGGTTACCTGAATTGTACTAAACTCATGATTTTTGAGGTCATGATAGAGGTCAAGGTCAAAACAACATTTTTGGCAATAGCTCGTGATAGGTTCATGAGAATTCCGTGAAACTTACTGACAACAAAACTCTCTGACCATATTATTGAATGTCTATAAAAGATTGACGGTCCTCGAATAAATTCAGTTTAAAATTCAATTCGCACGTATGGTTATCTCACTACAGAACAGCGACACATCATCACTGGAAGCTTACAAACTGGACAATCACAAAGTGTAATGGCCAGACAATTTAACGTGGTTAGAAACACCTTTGGAGTGATTTCAGCAAATTGTTGCAGTGGCAGACCGGCCGCAAAGTGACAGACAGAGTCACAACTCTTGCCGAAGACCGCTTCATACGGCCACGTCACCCCAGGAACCGATTTGTATCTGCGTCCACCACAGTCCAGTCAATTTATGTTATTGTACAGTTTTTACATCGTACATCGTATCAGTATCATAGTTGTGATACAATAACAATACTTAAACATTACCAATATAAACATTACCAATATAAACATTACCAATATAAAAAAGGTAGAGGTAGGCCCCATGGCATCTGCAGTCAGGGATGAAGATAACTCTTCACGTACTAAGCCGCAACAACTATTAGGTGTGGTGGCCAGTTCCCTTTCTTGCTGTTTTTTTACCTTCCCTAACTCATGCGTCAGGTACTCATTTACAGCTGAGTCGACTGGAGGAGCAGTCTTGTCAAGTGAGAAATCACAACCCGGATTATTTTTTTTTAATGTCCGGACGTGGTTTCGAACCTGGCACGCTGTAACCAGATGATAGCAAGCAAGCTCTATCATCCACTAGGCTACCCCGCTCCTCAATATAAACATTACCAATATAAATATTACCAATATAAACATTACCAAATATAAATAGTACCAATGTAAACATTACCAATGTAAACATTACCAATATAAACATTACCAATATAAACATTAAAATATAAACATTACCAATATAAACATTACCAATATGAACATTACCAATATAAACATTACCAATATAAACATTACCAATATAAACATTACCAATATAAACATTACAATATAAATATTACCAATATAAACATTACCAATATAAATAGTACCAATATAAATAGTACCAATATAAACATTACCAATATAAATATTACCAATATAAACATTACCAATATAAACATTACCAATATAAACATTACCAATATAAACATTACAATATAAATATTACCAATATAAACATTACCAATATAAACATTACAAATATAAACATTACCAATATACATTGTGAAATCATAGATCCACATTGTGACATTGTCACCATACTTCATCACTTCATCTTTATTCATCGTGATGTCACAACCATATATTGTGACACCATTATCATATACATATAGTAAACTCTTAGCAACATTTGTAGACTTAACTAAAGCATTCGATAACGTTAACAGAGAAGGGCTGTGGAAGGTGCTTACAAAGTTCGGATGCTCCCCATAAGATACTGCAAGCCAGAAACGTGCACGTAGAAAAGATAAAATATCGCAATGTCCCATAGACACCCTCTATTTTTGTCAATTCTGTAGAAGAACATTTTGTGCTCGCATTAGACTTGTTAGTCACTTAAAACGTACTATTAACTTTATAATTTGTTATTACTTATTGTTGTTATTATTATGGTTGAGTTTTTGGTCATCTTCGATTACGACGGACAAACATCAAATATAAAGAGCATATATAGGGAAAATGACACCAAACTTCAAAAACAAAAATCTAGATTTAAACACCAAAATAACTCTATTCAAAACAATTATTATGCCAACACTGTACTACCAAAGTCAAACATGGACAACGACAGTACAAGACAAATGTAAACTGGTGACAGCTAAAATGGCATGGTTACGCAGAATCCTATGAATATCACTAAGAGACAGGGTGAGGAATGAGGACATTAGACAAAGAACCGGTACCACTCCAATCTTGGAATATATTAAGAGACAACAGATCAAATGGTTTGCACACATCAGCAGCCTACCATCAGACAGCATACCACAGAAAGCTATGCTACACAGATGAAACGAAGACAGACCTAGAGGCCGACCACGAAAACGATGAACCACTGAAATAAAAGAGGCGACAAAGTCCACAATTTACTCAGCACACAAAGGGCCGTCTCCAGAAAACTCTTCTACCACTGACGCCGAAAGGCAACAAAGGGTTTTAGCGAATAAAGATAGATAGATAGATAGATAGATAGATAGATAGATAGATAGATAGATAGATAGATAGATAGATAGATAGATAGATAGATAGGTAGGGTAGGGTAGGGTAGGGTAGGGTTGGGTAGGGTTGGGTTGGGTAGGGTAGGGTAGGGTAGGGTTGGGTTGGGTTGGGTTGGGTTGGGTTGGATTGGATTGGATTAGATTATCATTATAATTCAATGATAACAACATTGTTATTATCGTGACAAAATCATTATTCATTATCATATGGTTTTGACACCAGCACAACACCTCGTATGTGATTTATCGACTTATCGTAGATCGTGACACCAACATCATCATTACTTTCATCCTACATCATCAGACCACCATTATCTTCATTCTCATTACTTTTATCATCGTTAATTTCACCGTTCATATATTTCCGCTATCTAACTTCACTATCACCATTATCTTCTTATTTTGTTTTTAAATTTCATCGAACTTTGATATATTTCTCTGTCATATCTTCCTTCCATATTTTTTTTATCTTCCTCACATTTATTCCCGTCTTTCTTCCTTTTCGGTATAATTGAGTGATGACCTTTTCTTTATAATTAAGTGAGGACCGTTTCGTCATAAATCAGTGATGGCGTTTCCGCCATAATTATTTGATGGTGTTTCCGTCATAATTATTTGATGGTGTTTCCGTCATAATTATTTTATGGTGTTTCCGTCATAATTCAGTGATGACCTTTTTGTCATAATTCAGTGATGACCTTTTTGTCATAATTCAGTGATGGTCGTTTTGTCATAATTCAGTGATGGTCTTCTCGTCTTAAATCAGTCATATAATTTTGTCTATTTATAGACGATCAGGAAGCAGGCTTGTGTAAAATTTCAACTGGCGCTAAACCCGGAACAAACTAACAACGCTTTGTTAATCAGTGGCTACGCATATAATAACACGCACAAATCAACATTTCAACCACAAACCTTTACCAAGAACACATTCACAGCATAATATAGCGAGAAAGAACTCTCCAAGGTCACATGACAATGCCAGAACTAAATATTTAAGAGAGGTCATATTATTTTTGTCAATGTCAGGTGAACGTGTATAGTTCTTTCTCGCCATATAATGTTGTGAGTGTGTTCTTGCTAAAGACCTTTTGGTCTAAACGTCGTTTTGTGTGCTATTTACTAGTGATTAGCAAAACTTCATTACCCTGTTCCAAGTTTCGCCTATTCGACTTCACGCACGCAGACACCATTGCCTAGTATCAATTGTAAAATTTCAATTTGACTATAGGTCACTCGTAATTCCACATTTAATTGCTTGTCCGGACATGTTATATGGAGAAAAATTAATCCTCCTCTCGATTGTGTTGATGTGTTCCAATGGAAAGTCTCTTGGAAACAAGCAGAACTGTAGAAGATGGTTAAACACACCATCGACTGCCTTATGGTCTCCCCTCCTGATTTTATGTAGGGGTTCACTCACATAGCCTAAGGCACTCCCATGCTAACGGATATGAAAACATATATTGTCATTGTATTCGTATATATTTACTTCAAACGGCCTTTTCCTCAATTACTTCATTCCATCCATTAACATCCAAGCTTGTATTTTTAATGCAATTTTGGAATATATATTCTCAGCTTTCCTGTATGTTTGAACGGTTTTTTTTTGTTTGGTTTTTGTTGTTGTTGTTTTTTTTGATTTTTTTGTGGCTCTAATCTACAAATACTAATTTCTTAAATTATTCTTTCCTTGCATATATTTTTCAGCAATCTATCCTGTCTAAACCGAACGTATTTCTATGAGATAGTTTGACCATTTTTTTTCCTTCAAATTTTTACATTATTTCCATGTTACAGTTTTGTACGATGTTGCCATTAGTAATTTCATTATTATTATTGTAATTATTATTAGTGCTGCTATTGTTATTAGTGTTGTAATTATTATTATTGGTGTTGTAATTATTTTTCTTGTTGTCATTATTATTATTGGTGTTATTGTTATTATTGATGTTATTGTTATTGTTGCTCCGATTGTTATTATTGGTGATATTAGTGTGCCTTGTTGCTTATTATTATTGTTCTTATTGTTGCTCCTGTTGTTATTTTGTTCTTGTTATTGTTTTGCTGCTATTGATTTTGTTGTTGCTGTTCTTCTTTTTGTTCTTATTATTCGTGCTATCGTTGTTATTGTTTTGGTTGTTATTGTTATTGTTGTTGTTGCTCTTAGTATCATTATTGTGCTGCGTGTGTTGTGTCTCTATTGTTATTGTTGCTATGATTATTATTATTATTATTATTATTGATGTTTTTGGCGTCCTTGTATTCTAAAGCACCGGGGAGCTTCCAAATACAGAAGCATTTATTAAGAAAACCGGACTTGATGTGCAGACATGTTAAACTGTATGGGAGCACTGCGGAGCTTTCAAATACAGAAGCATTTATTAAGAAAACCGGACTTTATATGTAGATATGTTAATTTCGAACGAGAAAAAGACGATTTCTCTAAAACTTGCTTGACAAACTAGCTTGACAAACTTGCTTGGCAAATTTGTTTGACAAAGTTGCTCAACAAAAATGCTTGATAAACCTGAATGCCGTAGAGGTGTGAGATGGTAGCAATCTTACATTTCAGTGGCTCTGCAAATGAGGGCGGTAGCCATCTCCTCTTCCTCACAGTCTTTACTTCCCGGAAACATGACTTCTGCCTCATGTGCCGCCCTTGCCACCAAAGGAACAAACAAACAAACACAATATTTCAAACATTTGAAATAATAGTATTGATTCCCTTTTCAGACAGACTATTTGGCGTAAACAACGATTTACACATTTACACTTAAACATTGTAAATCTTGTTTACTATATGTGTGGTCGTTCCTATTAACCTCTGACACGACAGATTTACATGTTTCTTGATTTCTCCACATTTTAATGACCTGTATATTATTGACCAATTTTGTAATTTACTATGCTTGGCAGGAAGCGGGCCTATTCAATTATGGCAGTTTCTATTGGAACAACTGACAGATAAGACATGCCAACATTTCATAAGTTGGACAGGAGACGGTTGGGAATTTAAGCTGTCAGACCCTGATGAAGTGGCACGACGATGGGGTGTTCGTAAAAACAAGCCGAAGATGAATTATGAAAAATTGAGCCGCGGTTTGAGGTTAGTATTTGTAGGCCTAAATTATATTTTTCTAAGGACTGTTATACTTCACGTTATCAGGTTGTTTTTAATTTAGGGAGATGAGATGTGTAATGTTAAGATTTTCATACTTATGGCAGTGGTGAAACTTTGTTAACTTGTTTGGTTTGAGCATACAGGGAAACGTGACTCATTTTCTAAAATTATTTTGCAAGGAATCGTCCAGGATGGAAGGAGAAGAAGCGAATAAAGTATTTCCTTGATTGACAACTTCAAGGAGTGTTCTAGGCATGATTTTTTTTTCTCTACATTCGAATGGCCGAGGTAGATGTTTCATTTCTACCTGATGTCTCCAGTGGGAGGTCAACCCGGAAGCATTATGTGTATTATCATGATTGCTATTATTTTTATTATTATTATGTGAAGTCATTCGACCGCCGATCAGGAGACTAGGGTTTCCAGTACACTTATTATTCATGGTTTGAAATAAAAAGTTATACCTGTGATTCACCCAGTCACCGGGAAGCAGGGTACCAGGGTTTCCAGTACACTTATTAGGCCTATTCATGGTTTGAAATACAAATTTCACCAAGTCACGGGAAAGCAGGTTACCAGGGTTTCAAGCAGCGCCGGATTTAGACTTGATAAGGCCCTAAGATATTTGAGATATGGGGCCCTTTATAAGTCCAGATATTATATGTCAGTAACAAGTATCATTTTTGGGGGCCCCAAGAATGTGGGAACCCTAAAGTATAGCTTGTTTAGCTTATAAGTTTGTTTGTTTTGCGTTCGCTCCATTGTAACCATCACGGATATCCGTGCGATTTCCGCCGGGAGCGTGATTACGTTGTGCCACCGTTATGCGCCTTGTAGGCCTAGCACATCCAATTTCGGCATGCCTTGACAAATTCGGGTGGCTACCCTTAGCCTGTGACAGCCTCTATATCTGTCTCCAGGAACGCGTAGTGGCGACTCTTCGCCCAGACGATTTTTGCTCTCGTCTGACTCGCACGAGGTGTTCCACTGTCTATTAACTTGCCTCGTGTAATTGGACGTGCTGTGCGTTATAGAAAACCTTGACAGTAGAGTTGGACCAGGACTACCATCGTTGTCCCTTTCTTGCCTAAGCCCATCGGGTACAGAACCCTTTCTCTTCGCGAGCATATTTTCGGTTTAGGAAGGCTCGACATTAGAGTTGGGTTAGGTCTTCTTGCTTTACCAAACGCCAATGGATGGGTCTGGGTCTCTGCCTGTAAGGAACACAGGTAACTAGAAGCTCGTCTCGAGCTGACGGAGCTTGTAGTTCCCCTTTCCTAGGGACTTTTCACTTTCTATTTGCAGTTCGCGCTGCCCTCTAGCGCTGTTCTGCCCTTTCATTGTTTCATTGTACTCGGTATGAAATCTATTTGTCTCTCGCCATGTATCTACCTTTACGTTCATTTTACATTGGCCGCCCCTCCAATGTTCGTACTGGACTGACTAGCTTCACTGTATGTCGACAGTGTCGCTATATGTGGTGATGCTGGTGGTGTCGGAGATATTGTCTGTCTCTTGTGCAGTCAAATCTCTTTCCATCTGCTACCTCCACATTCTCGGACACGATCCCCAAATGATTTGGCCAGAATCAGCTCGAGCTGCTGTATTTCTGTTTCCAGGGTGCACCACGTGGAGGTACATTTGGGATCTTGGTTATCTGCTAACCCTGGGTCCGCCTAGAGCAATGCGTTCCCTTTGCACCCCAGCTTATAAGTAAGTCCTGCACTAGTCTGCAGTGCACTTATTATTCATGGTTTGAAATAAAAACTACATCTGTGATTCACCCAGTCACCGGGAAGCAGGGTACCAAGGTTCAAGCTCTAGAAAGATTGAGTAATGGCACATTCGTTACTAATCAAGTTCGGTTGGCGACGCTAGTCAGAAAGTTTCTGATCAACCACTGAGCTAGGCAGTTTAGCACTTTTAGAAAACTGTGTGCTATAACGCTGGTTAATAATAGCTTACCTTGACATTGTGTCAATATGTTTACATCGGGTGGGATAATGTGTAGTCCAGAAGAAATTAAATTCATTTGAAAATAAGTATTAGCGATAAAAAAAAGGAAGTACATAAATGATTTTGGAAACCCCAATTTGTGATCAGAGCCGGCATCTCACTTTCATATTTCAGTTGGACCCGTTTGTGTGTTGCGATAATTTTTAATCGTCATCTTTTGATTTTTTTGGTGTGTATCTTGATAAAGGCCTTTTGGTCGAAACGTTTAATATGTTTTGTGTATTGTAATTTGTATGTTTTCTTGTGTGCATATCATAACCCCCAGTTTTAGTGATAGTCCACCGTGTCTTAGTGGGACGTTCTAAAATCCTGTATTTTACATAAGTACATTTGTTGTTACGTTTTACATAAGTACATTTGTTGTTACGTTTCACGCAGTATCACCTTATATTGATTGTCTAAAAACTTCCAATTTTGTCATCCTTGCTAACTTAATACTTTTTCACATTCTCTTCACAGATACTACTATGATAAGAATATTATCCACAAGACTGCAGGAAAGAGGTACGTCTACCGATTTGTATGCGATCTTCAGAATCTTCTAGGCTACACGCCCGATGAACTGTTTGAAGCCTGTGACATCAAACCACAGAAAGATAAAGACGATGAATGAATAAATATGAATTAACTTTGATGCAATGTCATCTTTATTTGACAAAAAAATCCTAAGATTGCGTATAACTGTGATGAAAAGTTGATTTGGCAGTTATGAAGCCTCCATCTGCTGGTTATTACAAAAATACAATTGTGAAATCAACAAAACAAGACTAAAGAAATGTGAAACCCTTGTACATTAAAAAATTTCCTTACCTAACAGATGTTATCAATTATAAATGAGCGGAGTTCTACCATGTGGGCTAATGTTATCTCTTTGTGTGTGTCGGATCAAAATGAAATTATTATTTTTATATAATTTACTAATCGTGTCCGACGACTCATGGTCCATTCCTCAGATGATTCTTCTTCTTCTTCAGCGTTCATTCTCAATCTCCCGCTGGATATCTCTTATAACAGGACAATGGTCCTACTATATTTCCAGCAGGATGTAGTCCAGAAAATGGAAATGCGTTGTGTCGCCGTTTTAATTGCGCCAATGGCCCGAGACATCCGCCTTCGGCGAGATGATTCAAAATAGTATGTGACAATACGATTGGATGACATCTATAGCTGTGTCGGAACGCAAAGGTGGCACATGAATCTACTGGTTAGGACATGTGGGTGTGTGTGGTAAGGAGTAAGCAAACAGACTGGCATATAAGACATAAATAGACAGGGAGTTGATAATGGATCAGAGCAATGTGCTGAAACTGCTTCGTGAGCGACTGCTTGATGTGGCCACCTGTTTATGACACATTTAGGATGAGATTTCAAGAATCTGTATTAAGTTTGGTAATAGTATAACTGGACTTCTGAAGGGAGGAATGACAAGAATGTTTAACCGGAGGGCCACAGGAACCATTAGCATGAATATCCTTCATCATGTGCTGAGGGAGACAGCAGCTATGTTGTTTACCCAGAGTGCAATAGTATTAGCTCATCACAACCATAAGTTGGGTCAAAAGAGATGTGTATATTGCCATTTTGCCAGTTTGTAAAATAAAAATTAATAGAGGGGAAATGTGAGTTTTGTATAGCAGTTGAATGTAAGATAACTAATATATATGATTGTAGGGAAACACTGGATTTGAATGTATTGTATCCTGTTTCTCTGACCACTGTGATTTTGTACTGCTGGTATTGTATTATTGTTGCAGTCATATGTTGAAATAGTTTGTTAATGTCCTGATTTATGCTACTGTGTACAGAAAACAAAGAAAGAAGTACTTTTTCCACGTTAGGTCAGCGGGGGCCCTTTATCAAGAAACAAAAAAACTTTTGCTTCTTTTTTTCATTATTTTTATTATTTGTTAGTTATTAGTTGAACTAGTAACAATAGTACATTATTCTAATTATTGCTTCGTGGTTTTGTTACTGTGACACACTCCATTTTGTCAGATATCCTCTGACAGTTTTGTTACTGTGACACTCTCCATTTTGTCGGATATCCTCTGACAGTTTTGTTACTGTGACACTCTCCATTTTGTCGGATATCCTCTGACAGTTTAGTTATTCACCATGTAACTACCACGGAGCGCTCTGCAATTTGTGCATTTTATTCATGCGGCGAAGGATTGTTCGTATATGGTGTCTCTGGGATGACATGTCTGGTAATGTTTAGATATTCCTGGGATATTGTGTGTAGTAATGTTTAGATATTCCTGGGATATTGTGTCTGGTAATGTTTAGATATGGGCATGTGTCTCATATGACCAAAGAAACAGGGAACAATAGAATGTGAAGAATATAGAACAATTAATCTTTCCTGTCACATAACACAAATTTTGTTAAGGATTATTGTGAGTAGAACAAGAAAGAAAATGAAAATTGAAGAGTTCTTTGAACTCACAAAACTAAACCAAAATAGACAATCGGACTCCTCTGGCATCTTCGAACCCACAAAACTAAACCAAAATAGACAATCGGACTCCTCTGGCATCTTCGAACCCACCAAAATAGACAAACATCAACGTTGTTTTCTTCCATCACATATGTTTATTGTCCTTCATGCCATACTCATTTTCGCTTGCAAGCAAGGAACATCATGATCATGCCAGATAACAGTGTTTTTATCATCTTTGCTCCTCGTTCTGACCCTGGGAACACCTGTGGAAAGAAAAGATTAATTACTTTTTAAATATTCCTAATTAACACCCTTGAGGCATATTCAGGAATTCAGTGTTAAGCTCATATTTTACATCAACCAATAGCACACTAGGGATTATTATTATTATCACGCCCACTACCTTTACTTTCCCAGAAGATCTGGTACCCTTTGTTTGGGCTGCGTCATCTTAGGAGCCATTGGTGATTTTTTAAAATATTTCCTGTTGACTTTGAAATTAAACCTTGCATCTGATCACCAGACTAGCTAGCCAGAGCACTAGCAACTGATCATCAAACTAGCTAGCAAGAGCACTAACAACTGATCACCAAACTAGCTAGCCAGAACACTAACAACTGATCACCAAACTAGCTAGCCAGAGCACAAACATCTGATCACCAGACTAGCTAGCCAGTGCACTACCAACTGATCACCAGACTAGCTAGCCAGAACACTAACAACTTATTACCAAACTAGCTAACCAGTGCAGTAACAACTGATCATCAAACTAGTTAGCCAGTGCACCCAGCTTGCCAGTGCACTAACAGCTGAGCTGCCACATTGCCTCAAGATTTCGCCTTCATCATTCATTCTCAAACTCCTGCTAGATCTCTCTTGTAGCAGGACAATGATCCTACTAGATTTCCAGCAGGATGTAGCGCAGAGAATAGAAATGCGTTTCGTCACCGTTTTATTTTCGCCAATGGTCCAACACGTCCATCTTTGGCAGAGCCGCAAGATTTTAATACTCTTCTGTAAATTTTGCAATGGACATCACAGACAGATAAAATGCGTAATGAAGATATTTTGAAAGAAGTTAATTCAAAATGACAGCTGCTTACCCGCATTAGAAAGAGACAGTCAGCATTTTGTGGACACATCATGAGAAAGATGGAACACATTGTAACAACAGGAAAGTCGAAGAGTAAAAGAGGTAGAGGAAGACCAAGAAATAAGATGCTTGACTGCCTAGTATTGTGACATAGGAAAAAATCTGTATTGGAAGTGATAGACAGCGCACAAAGTAGAAGGCTGTGGAAAGACAGGATAACCAACACCACACAGCATGGAACAAAAGAAGAAAAATGTTTGCAATAAGAATATCAAAGACACAGTTACAAAATGATCCTACAAATTATTTCATGATAAAAATCAATCAGTCAAATTCAACAATTGGAAATCTAATTATTTATTTGTAACATATTTCATTCAATGTAATTTAGAAATATATTTATCAGTTCTGTAAGGTCTTTTCAGTTTTTGTAAGATTTAAAAAAAATTATGTGTGAATTTTTTTGGTGCGACCTACCACATCTCATTTCTACAGGATGACATATTTCACCCTAAGACAGATTTCATTCTCTAAAACAGATTTAAAAATAAGACAGATTTCATTCTCTCAGACAGATTTAATTCTTTAAAACAGATTTCAATATAAGACAGATTTCATTCTCTAAGACATATTTCAATATAAGACATATTTCAATATAAGACAGATTTCAATATAAGACAGATTTCAATAAGACAGATTTAATTCTAATCTAAGACAGATTTCACTCTTAAGACAGATTTCTTTCTAAGACCGATTTAGTTCTCTAAAACATATTATAATATAAGACAGATTTCACTCTGACATATTTCAATATAAGACAGATTTAATTCTAATCTAAGACAAATTTCATCCTAAGATAGATTTCATTTTAAGACATATTTCATCCTAAGATAGATTTCATTTTAAGACATGTTATCTCAGAGATATCTACAAACTGTAATTTCCATTTTCATTGCATCTTTATCTTAGTTGGTTACTTTATTTCCCTGAAGTTCTTGTCAACAAAATGACTTTGTAATTGTTCTGTTTCTGCTGGTTATAACCAAGTGCCTACTTTCATTTTTTTTTTAAATTGTGGCCTTCATAATTTGATCTTAAGAGAGATCAGTTAATAGCCTTCAAAATATTCACTCCTATAACCTTCATAATGTGGCCTTTATGATTGTCCTCATTTTGTGATTTTTATAATGTCCTTATTTTGTGGCCTTTATAATGTGCCCATTTTGTGACCCTCATAAGGTGGCCTTTATAATGTGCCCATTTTGTGACTCTCATAATGTGGTTTTTTTGTAATGTCCTCATTTTGTGGCCTTTATAATTTACTCATTTGGTGGCTTTTATAATGTCCCCATTTCATTGCTTTTATAAAGGTGCCCATTTTGTGACCCTCATAATGGGGCCTTTATAATGTGCCCATTTTGTGACCCTCATAATGTGGTTTTTATAATGTCCCCATTTTGTGGCCTTTATAATGTGACCTTTAAAATATCCCGATTTTGTGACCCTTATAATGTCCCCATTTTGTGACTTGCATAATGTGGCCTTTATATCGCCCCAGTTTTGTGACTTTCATAATGTGGCCTTGATGGTTGGTTGGTTGGTTGGTTGGTTGGTTGGTTGGTTGGTTGGTTGCTGATCCAGCGGTCCATGGGCTCATGCTTTGATAATATCCCCATTTTGTGATCTTCATAATGTGTGACTTTTATGTCACATTTTGTAATCTTGAACAATCTTGACATTAAATCTTAGAGTACAGGCCTAGAGTCCATGTTTGTAACTAGGACATTAAATCTTAGAGTACAGGACTAGAGTCCATGTTTGTAACTAGGACATTAAATCTTAGAGTACAGGACTAGAGTTCATGTTTGTAACTAGGACATTAAATCTTAGAGTACAGGACTAGAGTCCATGTTTGTAACTAGGACATTAAATCTTAGAGTACAGGACTAGAGTCCATGTTTGTAACTAGGACATTAAATCTTAGAGTACAGGCCTAGAATCCATGTTTGTAACTAGGACATTAAATCTTAGAGTACAGGCCTAGAATCCATGTTTGTAACTAGGACATTAAATCTTAGAGTACAGGACTAGAGTCCATGTTTGTAACTAGGACATTAAATCTTAGAGTACAGGACTAGAGTCCATGTTTGTAACTAGGACATTAAATCTTAGAGTACAGGACTAGAGTCCATGTTTGTAACTAGGACATTAAATCTTAGAGTACAGGCCTAGAATCCATGTTTGTAACTAGGACATTAAATCTTAGAGTACAGGCCTAGAATCCATGTTTGTAACTAGGACATTAAATCTTAGAGTACAGGACTAGAATCCATGTTTGTAACTAGGACGAACCATCTTGAGCAAGAACAATAAGAGTATGGTTTCCTTTGGTATTTCTTCAGTATTGTTTTTTACCCTTTAAGCTCACTTTTTTGTATGACAATGTGTAGAATTGAATAGAATTCTCTGAAAATGTATCCATATTTGTGTGTTTACAAAATGAGAAGTCAATATTCAAAAAATATATATATAAATTGGTCTAATAGCAGTTTTACACTGAACAATACACAGGATTGACATTTCAACCAAAAAGTCTTTAACAAGAAAGGAATGATTAACAAAATCTTATCTATCTGTGTGATATATCCTTTGCAGAATTTTGTCCTCACTGCCGCATTATCTAAGCTTCTCGAATCTATGCCAGTTTTAAAGCTTCTTCTAGTGTCATGTTCAGAAGGTCTTCGATGTCATGTGTCCATCGTAGTCTTGGTCTGCCTCTTGTTCTTATTCCTGGAACATTTTCCTCCATAATTAATATTTCTAAACCATTGTGTCTCTTAAACAAGAATATGTGACGAACATCATCAGAAAACGTCCCTTGACATACATTAGCCACATACTTAGAATGAAGGAAGACAGAATTCCACGATGAGCCTTCATGTGGACACCAGACGTGGAAAGAAAACAGGGAAGACCAAAAACAATGCTCAGAAGAATATTTATAATTATGAATTAAAATCAACAGGGATAAATGGCACAAGACCTGTAATCCTTCGCAACTGATCGACAGGCATGGAGAACTATGACATCTGCCCTATGTACTAAACTTGGCAACTGATCAACAGGCATGGAGAACTATGACATCTGCCCTATGTACTAAACTTGGCAACTGATCGACAGGCATGGAGAACTATGACATCCGCCCCATGTACCAAACTTGGCAACTGATCGACAGGCATGGAGAACTATGACATCTGCCCTATGTACTAAACTTGGCAACTGATCGACAGGCATGGAGAACTATGACATCCGCCCCATGTACCAAACTTGGCAAAAGAGGTACTAACTGACTGATTGTGTCTCTTTACATGTCCGAAATATGTTAGCTTGCATTTTTTGATAGTAGTGAGGAACTAGTCTTCTATGTTCAGATGTTTGTGGGCGTCTGCATTGTTGCGTCTGCATTGTTGCGTCTGCATTGTTGCGTCTGCATTGGTGCGTCTGCATTGTTGCGTCTGCATTGTTGCGTCTGCATTGTTGCGTCTGCATTGTTGCGTCTGCATTGTTGCATCTGCATTGTTGCGTCTTTCTGTCCATGATATTCTTAGGACCTTTCTGTAACATTTCATTTTGTGCAAAAATTTTCTTTTCCAATGTAAAAAAAATTTTTGAAGCCCCCCCCCCTCGCTTCCCTCACCCCCACCACAATAATTCTCACCAGAAAAATTGTGAAAAAAAACTACATCGCTATTCAGCTGTGTAAAAATTTTGTCTCTCTAAATTTTTACACTTTAAAAGGTGTATTAAAATTACAAACCAAATGTGATTCACGTCAACTTTTGTCAAACCCTCCCACTTCCCTTATTTCCTTTATCAATAACTGTCAAACTTTTGTCAAACCCTCCCACTTCCCTTATTTCCTTTATCAATAACTGTCACACTTTTGTCAAACCCTCCCACTTCCCTTATTTCCTTTATCAATAACTGTCAAACTTTTGTCAAACCCTCCCACTTCCCTTATTTCCTTTATCAATAACTGTCTAACTTTTGTCAAACCCTCCCACTTCCCTTATTTCCTTTATCAATAACTGTCAAACTTTTGTCAAACCACCCCCCCCCTTCCCTTCCAATTGGTGACATAATTTATGAACATCTTCTATGATTTCAATTTTTTTAATGTGTACAATTATTATAGCAAGACACTTTTACATGACATTTGATCACCTACATGACATTGTAGTTGTTTTATCTACATCACACATGACATTTGATCACCTACATGACATTGTAGTTGTTTTATCTACATCACACATGACATTTGATCACCTACATGACATTGTAATTGTTTTATCTACATTACACATGACATTTGATCACCTACATGACATTGTAATTGTTTTATCTACATTACACATGACATTTGATCTCATACATGACATTATAATTGTAGTCTCTACATTACATTCTAGCGCAGGCATAAAACTGTAATATGTATCCACATTACATTTTAGTTAGGCCCTGTTAGTTATCTATTCCTCTAGGGACAAAGACAGCAAATAGCATGGGTGTTATAGAATTCCATCTCTCGTTTCATTACAATTGCTTTAGATCTTCATTGTTTCTGATACCGATGGTGAAACTTTCTCTTGTAAAAAAAAAACGTGGCCCTGTAATGTGCATCAACATTACATTTTAGTTCTTACATGGTCCTGTAATATGCATCAGCGTTACATTTTATCTCCTACATGGCCCTGTAGTATGTATAAATTACATTATAGCTCCTATGTGGTCCTGTAATATGCATCAACATTATATTTTAGCTCCTACATGGCCCTGTAAAATGCATCATTATATTTTAGCTCCTACATGTCATTATAACGCTCTACATAACATTCTGTATTCTATATGTTATCCAACTTACAAGCTAGTTCTACCACATACTATCTTTCCTCACTTACCTACTAGCTCACGCACACAGTTTTCCCACTTACATACTAGCTCACCCACATGCTGCATTTTCCCACTTACCTACTAGTTCACCCACACAGTTCCCTCTTACCTACTAGTTTACCCACTCTACATTTTCCCACTTACTTCCTAGTTCACCCACACTACATTTCCCACTTACTTCCTAGTTCACCCACACACTACATTTTCCCAATTATCTACTAGTTCACCCACACACTACATTTCCCACTTACTTCCTAGTTCACCCACACACTACATTTTCCCACTTATCTACTAGTTCACCCACACACTACATTTCCCACTTACTTCCTAGTTCACCCACACACTACATTTTCCCACTTATCTACTAGTTCACCCACACACATTTTCCCACTTATCTACTAGTTCACCCACACTACATTTTCCCACTTACTTCCTAGTTCACCCACACACTACATTTTCCCACTTATCTACTAGTTCACCCACACTACATTTTCCCACTTACTTCCTAGTTCACCCACACACTACATTTTCCCACTTATCTACTAGTTCACCCACACTACATTTTCCCACTTATCTCCTAGTTCACCCACACTACATTTTCCCAATTACCAATTAGTTCACAGACACATATTTTCCTACTTACCTACATGTTCAACCACACATTTTCTCACAAACTAGTTCACCCACACATATTTTCCCCACTTACCAAAGTGTTCAACCACACATTGTGTTCAAATTGAGAAACGGTCACATGACCACAGTTTCTCTCGGCATTTCTAATATTTTTTTTATAAATTTCTCTATTCAAGAACTGCCTTATATTAAAATTTTTACATGCAGTTTTTTTTTTATTACCTTAAACTTTATAATGTCCATTATTATTTTTTCTTTTAGTTTACATTTCTACCCCAGATATAGTTTATATTTTGTTTTGTATTTGTTAGAATAATTATAAAATTTCACAAATAATTCGATTTTATATTTGTCAGTTGGTAATAGGCAAGATCATTTAATTAATAATGGAAAATATACGTTAATTAATATTGAAGAATGTTAGTTAATTCCAAAGAAATATCAGTAAATTAGTAATGAATGCCAAATAACTGATAATGAATGCCAGTTATTTGATAATGAATGGCAGTTAATTGATGATGAATATCAGTTACTTGAAAATGGAAAAGTACACAGGAAGTATTATGGACACAATCTTTTGTTATAATATATTTATAGGAGATACTGTTCACATAAATACAAATGTGTTCAAATACATGTTGTAATTATAGCAATGATAAAATTCTCGGATATGGAAAATGATTCGTGGATAAAACAATTAAACCCAAACATTTTTTTAATCCGCTCTTACAGAATAATTTCATATGTTTGATGTCGAGAGTGTCTTATTCGTTTCTCTAACTTGAGGTTTGCAATTTTCTTTGGTTTGGTTACATGTAACTTTTCTCTTATAGTGAGGTATGATCTTTCAACCGCAGACATCAGTCCAATTTAGTTATATCAGAGCTTTACTACCATAAAAGATAGTGAAAGTCTTGGTTCTGATAATCCAGCCACCAACGATCTCCGGAATTTGAGATAACTAAACATTTGCGATGTTCAAACTTGAGCCATAAATGTTACACAGTTGAATGAATCACTAAAGAGCCAGTACTCTTTTGATGTTGTAACACAATTTTATTATTGTTAATTCCCTTTGTCCACTGGCCCTTATATTCCTGTATTTTGGAATGTGGCCACACAGTAAGAAGTACACAACATTCTTCTGCTCTAGATTTCGCTATGTAGGTCATAACTTAACACCCCTGTAAAGAGGGATTTCTCTTTACAGTGTTCAGGAGTTCAGAAATATGACTTTTGAAACTGTAAAATATACTAATGGTAGTTATACACTACAGTTGACAAAATGCATGAGATTAAATTTGAGAAAATATCTCTTATGGTGAGAAGCTCGTAGCTGTACAGCTAGAACGCCGGCCTCAGATTCCTGAGGTCTCAGGTTCAATCCACGGTTGGGACAAGGATTTTTATCTATCTTTGGAGATGCAGTAAAAAATTCTTCCTATACACGTCGTGGCGACAGCTTTGGCAAAGCGGCCTTTATTCCCACAGCCTCCCTGCACTCTGTAACAGGAAAACTCGCAGTAATGAAAGAAAGAAAGAAATCTCCTATGGTTAAGTGTGCTCTTTTCAACCTGCAAACGCGAATCCAATTTGGTTACATCAGCATACGACCATCATAAAAATGGAAATCACAGTTCAGGTAATACTGCAAACACTACCACAGAGGATATGATGTATTATATATTGATTATGATATATAAGCCTACACATGACATTATTCCATCATGTATATTACCTGTTTCTCATACAGTAATTAAGATGTACATACTACATTGTTCCGTTTTCTTGTTGTCATTGTTTTATAAATTTCATAAACTTTTTAATTAACCAAGGGTTTGTTGTTGGGAAAGTGCATCATATTATAATGGTGATGTACAGTGTTTTTTAGAAAATATATTTGAAAAATTGTTATCCTTTTAATGTGGTGAAACAAAATATATGTATAAACTTGTAAATTTGATTAATCTTGTCAGAGTTGATTATTTACATAGATTTGATGTAAATCTGATCTAGTTAGAATTGATTGATTTACATAGATCTGATGTAAATCTGTTCTTGTTAGAATTGATTGATTTACAAAGATATAATGCTCCAGAAGAGTCATAGTGGATTTGCTTCATTGAACTTGGGATCATACATGAAGTGAACGGCGTACCTCTACAACAGAGAGATTCCTTTTCATAATATTCCTTGCAAGTCTGACGCTATAATAACCTTGACATTCTCTATTCCAGTCATCCATTTAAGGGTTGTCATGACAACCGAATTCTCATTGGTCATCGTGAAGACTGCTGAGTTGTAATCTTCACATCTCTGAATGATGATGTTCCCTCTCAGAGGGGTCAGTGACAATCAGTTTCCAGAGACAGTTTTCCTCCCACTTGTAAATCTGCCTACCTCTTGCTCGCCTCCCCTCAGCTCTGTTCAAATAAGGCCTTCAACAATGTGTCATGTCTTTTAATATGTCCAAAATATTTTTGGTGCTTGATTTTTATTTCTTTTAATAGTTTTTATTTTCCATATGAAGTGTTGTTAGAAACCTCTTTGTTCATTTTCTTCTCCTTCCAGATTCTCCCTGATCATTTATACACATCTTATAGGCATCAATTTTGTCTTCTAGTTGTTTGTTCATTGTCCATGTTTCTGAGCCATACATTAATATAGGAGAGATGTAGCATTTTATAATTCTCATTTTTAGTCTGTAATTTGTTTAGTTGTCAATATTTTCCTTATGTCATTGAAAGTATTTTTAGCCATTCCTATTCTCCTCTTAACTTCTGTTTCACATCTACAATCTTGTGTGATTATGTGTCCAAGATATTGATAATGTTCTACTTGTCGCACTATCCCTCCATGTACAAGATATTGATAATGTTCTACGTGTCGCACTATCCCTCCATATACAAGATATTGATAATGTTCTACTTGTTACAGTATTCCTCCATGTATTTTTGTGTTTAGCATTCATTCATCTTATTTTGCTGATTATCTCAAATTTGTTTCCTGGATATTAATATCTAATCCACAATCCACGCTTGAGTTATCCATTGATCTATTAGTCTCCGTAGCTCTTGTTTACTTTATGCTAAATAGGATTGTATCATCTGCATAATCACTCTGTTTAAGACATAAATTGGTTTTAAATATTCAACAATTGAAAAGCAATATCCAATCCCATATTATCAAAATATACCCCTTCAATTTCTGCCTCCATATTTGATTGATTCAATGTGATGAATGTATATATTTATATATATATAGTAACATTATTTGAGTATCTGTTATTATATTTAACCAACATTGTATATGTTACCATAAGGTTATCACATAGGCCTATATACGTATAAATATTTTATTTAATTATTCAGAAACATTGCGCATTGTTTTTAAATAATATTTCTGTCACATGTGTCCGAAGTTTGATAATTGTTTCAGAAGTGTAAAAAAATGTTTGGAATTGTGAAATTGTTTTAGAAGTGTCACAAATGTTAAGAATTGCACAAATTGTTTCAGAACTGTGAAAAATGTTTTGAATTGTGAAAATTGTTTCAGAAGTGTGAAAAATGTTTTGAATTATAAAGTTGTTTCAGAAGTATGAAAAATGTTTTAAATTGTGACAGTTGTTTTAGATGTCTCACAAATGTACTGAATTATAAAATTGTTTCAGAAGTATGAAAAATGTTTTGAATTGTGAAAATGCTTCAGAAGTGTGAGAAATGTAAAGAATTGCTAAAAATTATGAAGTAGTGTGAGAAATGTTTTGAATTGTGAAAATTATTTCAGAAGTATTAGAATTGTTTTGAATTTCGCGAATTCTTTTGTTGTGAAATATCATTGTTATTCATTATACTTGTAGCATTTTCTGAAGCCAAAGAACACAAGATTATTATATTATATTATTTCTTTCAGTGGTTTGGGTTTCTGTTAATGTTTTTAAATGTCTAAATTTTTCAAGCTAGTTTGTTTATTCCAAGCCCCTCTTCAGAATATATGTCCTGCACATTGATTTCATATAGCATCACTTGTCTTGGCTGACACAACTTTTTTCTGTGCTTTTAATTGGTAAATGACACACACTATATGCAAAGTAACCAATGATCAGTTTTATCAGCCAAGATAAATGATGTTTTCCGAGATCACCATGGTCATCTAGATATATTAGCAAGGACTAACTACCACAACACAGTTAAAGTTGGTTGTCAGTAAACCAACCACACTTTCTTCAGAATTTCCCATCTTTAACCAATTTTAACTAGTATATCTAGAAAACAAGTCCTTCCACTTTATAGTCTTTAGCACTTTTCTCACATTTCCACTATTTTTTGGGTATGTCTGACTTTTTTCATACTGACTGGCAACACAAAGTATAAGCAAAGCAACAAATGATCAGTGTCAGATCATCATGCATACTGATGGCCTTTTGCATCGTGTAGTTGGTCATTAAGAAAAAAAAAAGAAGAACCAATCCATTGAGTATTTCTCAAATCTGAGAAGCTGCTGTTTGTTTCAGCTTCTCTCTTGATGTGTTTTGCTAAGCCCGGGCGGCTAATATGGAGAAGATGCCTTGCCCATTTTGTGCTAACCTCCTCTTGGTTCCGTTGATGTAGTCCAAGGGAAAGACAAAGCCGATACGTTTGGAATCAAGCAGAATTGCAGGAGAGGCCAACAGGCGTATTATTATTATTCTTATTATTATTCTTACCACAGGCGTGGAGAGAAGCAATAATGATACCACTCCTCAAATCAGGAAAAGATGGCAACACAGTCTCCAACTACAGGCCCATCAGCCTCACAAGCTGTCTATGTAAAACAATGGAACGCATTATCAATCTTAGGATGCAGTGGTACCTTGAAAGTGAAAACCTTCTGGTATCACAGCAAGCAGGTTTCAGACAGTGCTACTCTACTGAAGATCAGGCAACCTACCTCTCCCAAGAGATTGAGGATGCCTTCCAAGAAAAGAAACTGGTACTAGCAGCATGGATAGACCTCAGGAAAGCATTTGATAAGGTCTGGAAAGAAGGGCTCCTAAAGAAATTGCGAAATTGCAGGGTTAGCTCAAGAATGTACAAATGGGTAAAAGCATACCTGCATAATAGAAGAGCCAGGGTACAATTAGATGGTCGCAAGAGCAAGAAAGTTCTACTGCGTCATGGAGTCCCCCAGGGAGGAGTCCTGTCACCCACACTTTTCTTGGTTTACATCAATGACCTAGTTGCTGAACTACCACACGGGATCAAAGTGGCAATGTATGCTGACGACCTGGTGATCTGGTGCACGGAAGAACATGCAACAGTGGCCACTAAACAAATACAAAGAGCTATCGATGCCCTAACCTTATGGGCTAATAGATGGTGCGTCAGCATTAACACAGATAAGTGCAGCACTACACTCTTTACCCTCTCACCAAAACAAAAAGCTGGTCATATCAAGATAGATGGAGAGCTCTTGAAAGAAGACAAACAACCCACATACCTCGGAGTTACTTTTGATGATAAGCTGACATGGAAGCAGCACATAAACAAAGCAACAACAAAAGCCAGGAGGAAGCTAGCTATCCTGAGAAAACTAAGTGGAACCACATGGGGAGCCAGTGGAAATATACTCAGTAAAGTTTACCAGCAAGGCATAAGACCACACCTGGAATATGGTTCAGCTGCGTGGTGTCCTGCATCAAACACCACATTACAAGATCTAGATAAAGTGCAAAACCAGGCACTTAGAATAATGTTGGGAGCAATGAAATCAACACCCATAGCAGAGATGCAGAAAATGGGAAGAATGCAAACACTTGGCGAACGCAGAGACACAAAAGTACTAATTCAAGCAGAAAAGTTTCAGTGTATGCCAAGTCATCCAATGAAGGAAAGATTCCAAAATCTAGCAATGGGACGACTGAAAAGGAGCAGCTTTATCCATCAAGCTAAACGACTCCGTAGACAACTTACAGACCTACCTGAAGTTAGCAGCCCCTTAAGGTCTGTACCAGAGCAAACCCCGTGGAGTGAAAGCCATGGAATGCCAATATACATTCAGACCCATGTGAAAGGAATACTAAGCGAGGACGAACAGAACAGTGTGCAGCGAATGACAATCACCCTCAGTTTCCTGGATGAGGAATATCCACAAGATATATGGGTCAGAGTGTACACAGATGGGTCAGCACAGAATGCTGTGAGGAATGGAGGTGCAGGTGTATATATAGAATATCCACACAAGCCTAGAGATACAATCAGAACACCGACAGGAAAATTCTGCAATAATTATGATGCAGAAATCCAGGCAATTAGTGTGGCAGCTAAAAAACTGCTGAACTCCAACTCTGACCTACAGCCTGTGGTATTCCTGACAGATGCAAGGTCAGTGCTTCAAGCTCTCCAGTCTGGAAAACTAACAGACTTAAAAAAACTACTTAGCGAATTGTCTTACCAGTATAGGGTAACCATGCAGTGGATACCCTCTCACTGTGGAATACCAGGAAATGAAAAAGCAGACCAACTGGCTAAGGAAGGTGCTGCCGAAGACCAACCAGATATACCAATCACCTACCATCAGAAAAAACAGATGATAAAGTCAATAAGAAAGCCACAAACACCAACACAAGATGACTATCACAATATGAACAGATCAGAACAAGTTATAATTCTACGTCTCAGAACAGGACACAACCGACTCCGCAGTCACATGTATACAAAGTTCAAGATTGGCAACACGGCCATGTGTACATGTGGACAGGCAGCACAGAGTGCCAAACATATACTTCAAGAGTGTTCTGAGCATGAAACGCTGAGGCAGACATATTGGCCAGAGGAAACAACACTGGAATCAAAACTCTATGGGACACTGTATGAACTACAAAAGACAGTGAGTTTTATTAAGGAGACAGAATTACAGATATAGACATGTTTCAAGTGAACGAAAGAAGAAGAAGAAGTTTCAGAAGTATGAAAAATGTTTTAAATTGTGACAGTTGTTTTAGATGTCTCACAAATGTACTGAATTATAAAATTGTTTCAGAAGTATGAAAAATGTTTTGAATTGTGAAAATGCTTCAGAAGTGTGAGAAATGTAAAGAATTGCTAAAAATTATGAAGTAGTGTGAGAAATGTTTTGAATTGTGAAAATTATTTCAGAAGTATTAGAATTGTTTTGAATTTCGCGAATTCTTTTGTTGTGAAATATCATTGTTATTCATTATACTTGTAGCATTTTCTGAAGCCAAAGAACACAAGATTATTATATTATATTATTTCTTTCAGTGGTTTGGGTTTCTGTTAATGTTTTTAAATGTCTAAATTTTTCAAGCTAGTTTGTTTATTCCAAGCCCCTCTTCAGAATATATGTCCTGCACATTGATTTCATATAGCATCACTTGTCTTGGCTGACACAACTTTTTTCTGTGCTTTTAATTGGTAAATGACACACACTATATGCAAAGTAACCAATGATCAGTTTTATCAGCCAAGATAAATGATGTTTTCCGAGATCACCATGGTCATCTAGATATATTAGCAAGGACTAACTACCACAACACAGTTAAAGTTGGTTGTCAGTAAACCAACCACACTTTCTTCAGAATTTCCCATCTTTAACCAATTTTAACTAGTATATCTAGAAAACAAGTCCTTCCACTTTATAGTCTTTAGCACTTTTCTCACATTTCCACTATTTTTTGGGTATGTCTGACTTTTTTCATACTGACTGGCAACACAAAGTATAAGCAAAGCAACAAATGATCAGTGTCAGATCATCATGCATACTGATGGCCTTTTGCATCGTGTAGTTGGTCATTAAGAAAAAAAAAAGAAGAACCAATCCATTGAGTATTTCTCAAATCTGAGAAGCTGCTGTTTGTTTCAGCTTCTCTCTTGATGTGTTTTGCTAAGCCCGGGCGGCTAATATGGAGAAGATGCCTTGCCCATTTTGTGCTAACCTCCTCTTGGTTCCGTTGATGTAGTCCAAGGGAAAGACAAAGCCGATACGTTTGGAATCAAGCAGAATTGCAGGAGAGGCCAGAGGATGATCGGATGCAGCCATCAACTGCCTTGAGGGTTTCGCCTCTGGATTTTTTTAGGGTTTACTCCCCTTAGCCTGGGCCACCCCTGTGCTAACCCGCTAGGTAGTGGGAGTTTTCCGTTGGGGTTTACTCCCCTAGCCTAAAGTACTTCTGTACTAACCTACTTAGACTGGTGGGTTTGATGGACACTTATAAAGCTCACAAGCTATCTGCTCGGGGACACAGCAAGCATATTTCAGCTGATATAGTTGTAAAAGAATTTTTAATCATGACCTGTCCAGCGTAGTATTGTGCTGCAATATCAAACTGTCAGAGGATATCCACCAAGGTGGATAATTTCCACGGTAACACAACCAGGATGCAATAACTAGGATAATGTAATATTGTTACTGGTTTAAGTAATAACTAACAAATAATAAAACTGCTGTAAAAAGTAAATAACAGAAAACAAATGGACAAGGATTTTTCTACATTATGGTCCAACTGGGACCTTTATCAGAAAACAAGCACAAATGAAATAAACACACAAAATCAAATTGAAATACAGAGAGATGGTTTCTCTATCTCAATTGTATTAGAAATGGCAACAAACAGAAAAAGATGCAATCATGTTTAGTAACTGGCAATATCCGTGCACCCATTACATGCACACTATTGATAGATAAAAATAGAAATTCATTAATTCATTGGTATCATGCCTACCGGCGTAGGCGATCATGTCTCTCCACAGTCTTCTATTTGTTATACATTTAAATATAGTTTCTGATGATTCTGCATCATGTCAGGCTTTCAAGCCATCCAACATTTTCTCACGTTGTCTTCCTCTGTCTCTCTTACCCTCGATCTTTCCAGTTGTTACGATGTTCTCCAGCCCACCTCTTCTCATGACAATACCCAGAAACTGTGATTGTCGTCTTCTAATACAGTTAATAAGTTCTTTATTTGAGTTGATCAGTTATAGAATTATAGCATTACTTTTTTAAGCTGTCTATGATATTTTCACCATTCTTCTATAAAACCACATCTCTGTGGCATCCAGATGTTTTCCTGCAATATTGTCAATTGTCCATGCTTCACTACCATATAACAGTATGGGCTCTATGTAACATTTTAGTATGTCCTTTATTACTTCTATTGATAATGAATTATTACACAAGATGTTCCTCATCTTCTGGAATGCTGCTTTTGCCTGTGCTGCTCGACTTTTTATCTCAGTGACGCATCTACCATCTGAAGTAATAATTGTGCCCAAATATTTAAATTTGTCTACTTGTTTAAGAACTGTCTGAACTATAAAAATCAAAATAAAATGATGTAATATGGCATTCCTCTTAGAGACCGAAACATGAAGAAATACATTTTATTAAAGAAAAACATTTTAAAAAAACGTAAACTAGTAACATTTTGTGCATGATAATGCCGAGGATAAGCTAATGTAATATTAATGTTACTAAAAAACAATAAATAAATAATCAAAATAAAATAGATGCAAAGGAAAATAAATAAGAACGATGTATTCTACGTTTTGGCCAATGGACCTTTCTCAAGAAGCCATCACAAATAGAAATACTAAATTAAAGATGATTAATAAACTAGAATGTCCTCAACATGCATTAAGGAATGTACATGTCATAATAAATATAATGAGATGATGAATATATTGTGCATGAAGGTGCTTGTTGGATCAGAGTGCACACCATTGAATTGTGGCTATTATATACTTTGTGCATATTGACAGACATTGGAAAGATGGCTTCCTGAAAAGAGAAAAAGAGAATCCTCAAAACGTCAGTTGGTAATGGTTATTGAGGACATCCTAAAATTTACACTAGAACAGGGATGAGAAAAATGGGTCAAATTCAGCCAACCGGGTAATTTTTACAGCCCAGACAAACTGATTTAAAATGACAGTGCGATGTCACTGAGCCCACTTAGGCGCATGGATAAAACTAACGTCTTTTGAAACTTAAAAGACTAAAAACAGCTCAGTGGCTCCAAGGCACATGAAGAATGCTGAATCCAGCTCACTGACAAAAAAGAAGTTGCCTATTTCTGCATCAGAGAACGCAGGATAGCTTGTACAGAACCAATAATCGTACATAGTGGCAGAGAGGATAATGTTTGTACAACAGACACATCACAAACAAGAAATAGATATCACAGCTTACAGTGAGCTGCAATGTCTCCAATATTTGGTCCAGACTTTGGGACAATTTGCAGCCAAAAACATATCAAGTACAATATTCAGTTGCCTGTAACAAGGTGTTCCTGGCAATATTTCATTTGTTCTTGTTGAAAGAATGTGTCTTCACACAACTCATTATGTTACTATAGTTAGGCATTAGCACAAAGGAGCTCTTTGGTGTCCAAATAAAAAAGTAATGTCCTCTTTTAAAAAAAAGACCACTTCCTATTTCCAGTCAATTTCCTGATCACCCAAAGCAGTGACCATGTTTTAATAGTACCCATTTATATTTGGGGTCCTACAGGCTTGTCCTACCTGCATGTCCTTTCAGAGGCATGTTCTGCCATGACTTTTGATGTGCCCAAAACTTTACATAAGTGCATAGGCAGCTGGATCAGAAACCAACAAAAGTTCTAGAACCCTTTTTTGAATCCATTGTGACTTTATTTAGTAAGAATTTGGGACAAATGACTTTTTTGTTAGTAAATTGAATTCCTATAGGATGTAAAAGTACAATGGAATTCCTTTATAGCTCATCCTTTTATAACAAACTTATAATAATAACAATATAATAACACTTTACAAAATCCCCAGATATATTTATTCTTTATTGTTTATACTGTATATAGTGAAGTTCTGTTATTACATACATATTTCTGTTATTACATACATATTTCTGTTATTACATACATATTTCTGTTATTACATACATATTTCTGTTATTACATACATATTTCTGTTATTACATACATATTTCTATTATTACATACATATTTCTGTTATTACATACATATTTCTGTTATTACATACATATTTCTATTATTACATACATATTTCTGTTATTACATACATATTTCTGTTATTACATACATAAACACAATAGCAAAAAGAAAACTTCACCTGTTGGTCATATAAAAATACACAACTGTTCATAAAGACAAATAAGGTTTGTCACATTTGAAATCTCTAGTGTCAGAAATCCAACACAAGCTGACGGCGAAAAACATTGTTTTCAAGTATTAGTAGTAGTGCTTTGACTTAATCATTTCTATTCTTATCACTGTTTAGTATCATATCTTACAGCTTGGCTGAGATAGCCTATGATCTGATATTTTCTGCGCTCAAAAACCAGTGCATATAGTAATTTTTAATCACCTGTATGGTCCATAAAAAAATGACTTGGACGGTCCAGATTTGTTCCCACAGGCCGTATTTTGCAAGCGATTGTACAATTATTTTTGTTATCCTCGAGGTTTCCCAGCTTCTGATTTCTCCTGCATCTTCTGCTGTATAACTCACATCATTTCTTCTACAGCCAAGTATAAAAAATGTGTGGTACATTTTCATAGAGAATATTTATGGGGAGATTCACTTTATGTGGCAGATAATTTATAGATCATTTTGTGGGGCAGATAATTTATAGATCATTTTGTGGGGCAGATAATTTATAGATCATTTTGTGGGGCAGATAATTTATAGATCATTTTTGGGGCAGATAATTTATAGATCATTTTGTGAGGCAAATAATTTATAGATCATTTTGTGGGGCAGATAATTTATAGATCATTTTATATGGCAGATAATTTATAGATAATTTATAGATCATTTTGTGGGGCAGATAATTTATAGATCATTTTGTGGGGCAGATAATTTATAGATCATTTTGTGGGACAGATAATTTATAGATCATTTTGTGGGGCAGATAATTTATAGATCATTTAGTGGGGCAGATAATTTATAGATCATTTTGTGGGGCAGATAATTTATAGATCATTTTGTGGGGCAAATAATTTATAGATCATTTTGTGGGGCAGATAATTTATAGATCATTTTGTGGGGCAGATAATTTGTAGATTTTCGGGGGGGGGGGGCAGATAATTTATAGCATATTTTGTGTGAATGTTCTTTTTATCCCATAGACTTTTATCCACTGATGTTTAGTTATTTACGTTCTTCTTCTTCTTCGTCAGCGTTCATTCTTAAACTCTCGTTGGTTCTATCTTATAACAGGGCAATGGTCCTACAAGATTTCCAGCAGGATGAAGTCCAGAGAATAGAAATGCTTTGTGTCACCGTTTTTTTCGCAAATAGTTAGTTAGTTAGCTAGTTAGGTAGTTAGTTAGTTAGTTAGTCGTTGGATCATCGTCACTGCACTCCGGACAAGTCCATAAGTGCTCAGATTTCTTCCTGAGTGTAGCAGCCATTACACGTAGACTGGCGGTCCCAGTACACAGTTGATTGACCATCATTCTTTCTTGCCCACGAAACCGCTCTTTCTAGCGACACCACATAATTCCTTTATTCTAGTCATGGAACAAGAGTCATCGTCACTTATACAGTCATTTATACAGTCATTTCGCAAATGATCCGATACATCCGTCTTCGGCGAGATTAACATTCAAAATTGTATTATGTCACAGACATAGATGCAAGGAATTGAAACGCATCACACTTAAAGGTGTTTCCTTCAGTGTTTCTCGTGGTGACTCAATTCTCACTGGTGTAAGCTTAGAAAACAAGTTATTCAGAATGTCTCCAGGATATCTCATGGAGTGCCACTTATCTTGAAATAACAAACTTTTCCATGCTTTTCTTTGGCTGGTCACACAAAATATGTGCAGAAGTAACCACTAATCTATCGCATCAGTCAAGGCAAAAAACCGGCACCACCCCCAATCTTAGAATAGATCACGAGACAACAGATAAAATGGTTTGCACACATCAGCAGACTACCATCAGACAGCATACCACAGCAAGCTATGCTACACAGATACAGTGAAGACAGACACCATGAAAGCGATGTACCACTGAAATAAAAGAGGCGACAAACTCCACAATATACTTAGCACACAAGAGGGCCGTATCCAGAAAACTTTTCTACCCCTGGCGCCGAAAAGCAACAAAAGGTTTCAGCAAATAGATAGATAGTTCAGTCAAAAAGGGGAATGATATGTGAAGGCAGCACGCATGTCGCATCAGCCAAGAGGAGTGGCAATGTATGAGAACAGCCAGCAAGATTATTCAGAAGATGAACTTTGCAAATATTGTACGTGACATTCCGACTACTTTTGGTAACAACCGACTCTTTCTGTGACGTTTTACAAGCCAGTTTCATATACTTTTATGTATCTAGATGTCACTGATTATATCCGCTAATGTTTAACCACTTGTGTTCAGACTTGTATCCACTAATCTTAACCATTTGTGTTCAGACTTGTATCCACTAATGTATAACCATCTATGTTCAGACTTGTATCCACTAATGTTAACCATTTTTCAGGCTGGTAATATATCTACAAATGTATAACCATCTGTATTCAGACTGGTATCTGCTAATGTTTAACCATTTGTTTTTAGACTGGCATTATATTCACTAATGTTTAACCATTTGTGTTCAGACTTGTATCCGCTAATGTTTAACCATCTGTGTTCAGACTGGTATCCACTAATGTTTAACCATCTGTGTTCAGACTTGTATTCGCTAATGTTTAACCATCTGTGTTCAGACTGGTATCCACTAATGTTTAACCATCTGTGTTCAGACTGGTATCCGCTAATGTTTTAATTAACCATCTGTGTTCAGACTGGTATCCACTAATGTTTA
Source organism: Meghimatium bilineatum (assembly GCA_034231615.1). Classification (NCBI taxonomy): domain Eukaryota; kingdom Metazoa; phylum Mollusca; class Gastropoda; order Stylommatophora; family Philomycidae; genus Meghimatium; species Meghimatium bilineatum. The sequence goes on from CM067302.1 coordinate 20,167,954, forward strand.
ACCATCTGTGTTCAGACTGGTATCCACTAATGTTTAACCATCTGTATTCAGACTTGTATCTGCTAATGTTTAACCATCTGTGTTCAGACTGGTAAGGATGTGTATCCATTTCTATCCAAATTTATGTTTACCTGTTTGTGTTCATATGTATATTGCTGTATTCGCTTGTATCCAGAATTGTATTTTTGTGTATCCATTTGTATCCATGTTAATATTTGTATGTATACATTGTATGTCATATATTCTAACTGTGGTGTTTTATTCTCAAATACATTCTCTAGATTTGAATTGCTTGAATATTATGTAATCAATATTCATGTACAAATCTAACTATTGGCAAACCGTGAATTGTTTAACTGGATTATTGTAACTGTGAATTGTTTAACTGGAGTATTGTAACAGTGAATTGTTTAACTGAAGTAATGTAACAATGAATTGGTTGTAATCGTAATACGTTTAACTTGAGTATTTATAAATAACCAAAATATCGGAGGATGTCCGACAAAATGGAAATTGCAGCAGTAACCAAACGAATAAGTAGGAAATACTACATGAGGTAGAAAGATTACTATAAGATACCTAACTAAAATAAATATTAAAAAATAATAAAATATAGAAGAACAAGGACAATTTTCTATGTTGCAGTCCAACCGGGACCTATTTTTAAAAAAAACAACAATCAAAAACACAAAATCATAAAAATATTGACAACTATAATGGCTTGGACCTGTTTCTCTTACCAAAAAACAAGGCCAAGTGAAGTTACAACGTTATATCTAATAAATGACAAATTGTGTGCATTCAATTTGTGGGCAATAATTTGCGCACTATTGGAAGACAGAAATAGACAAAGATCAATAGACAATTGCCATGGGTGATAAAGTAGCAGGTAGCAATCAAAATAGCATATTAGATCAAGTGAAAGCCCAACATGAAGCGTGCAATAGCAGAGTTGGAGGCCACCAATGAGTAATGTCAAGACGGTGGGGAAATGAAAGAGGACGGGAATAGAATATGAAAAAAATAAAGAAATTAGTCGTGTTTGGGAGTGGGAGGTAGCTGATAGACTGTAACCTATCCATCTCGTGACGTTTCTCTCCCACTTGTTACAGGTATAGAAACAACCTGTAGGTACAATCATTGATAGGTGGTAGGCCTATAGATAAAGATATTTTTAGCCTAAAATCTTGATAGTTTTCAACCTAAAGATTTTATTTTTAACCCAAAGTCTTACAAATTTTTAACTTTTAAAATGTATTTTTAACTTAAATGATGGATGATGTTTAACATAAAATCTTGATGATGTTTTACCTTGAAAACTTGATAATTTTAAACCTATAAATTTGATAATTTAGTCATCATCATAAAGTGCCGTCCTCACAACAAAGGTTGACCGCAACGGACCTCTCAGATCCTGTCTCTCGCCTTGGTAGTGTACTCCGCTAGACTAATCTATTCATCTTATGTTTCTCTCCCACTTGTTATTTTATGTTTGCTTTGATTAAAATGTGTTTAATGTTAGTATGATTGAAATTTTCAACATATTTGTTGAAATATGTTCATTTTATTGAGTGTTTTCCCGCCATTTTAAATATAATAAAATCATTTTTTTGGTGCTATACGGGAAGAAATGCCTACATTATTAATTAAATGTACCATAATCTCGACAAAAAAAATGAGCCAACATTATTTAACGAAACAAAGTAGAGGCAATACGCAGTGTTAGAATAAATATAAATAAGTACGCATTTTACAGCCGCTATGTCTGCTGCCGAATGCATCGATCTGCGCACTGAGAGCTCTTCCCCCAGCCCTTAGGATGGCCTTGGGTGCAGGGGCTTTCAGTGGGTAACATGCTGATCGATGCGTCCGGCAACAGTTGTAGCGGCTGTTTAATCTCCGATTAAATTATCCATTTTGTTTTTCTAATGACGTGATTTCAATGATGACACGAAAGTTGCGCATGCTATAACAAAGTTGGAATGAAACTGCGCATAATCTGAAAAAGTTGGCTTGTAGGCACTTCTCCCTGTATTTCGCCCTTTAAAAAAAATCAAGAATGATCTCAAAACAATTGTCCAGGGAAAGTCACCCCGTGCATAAATAAAATTACACATTTGTCTTTCCTGTGTTCCTGGAGCCCGAACGGGGTACAAAAAATAAAAACACTGTTTTTCCTTCCACAAATATCGTAAGAGGCAACTAAGGAGGTTTGGGTGTATAGCTCATTGTCCCATCCCATATAGGATCATATTGGCCCTGAAGCATTGTTGAAGTCAGATGTGCCAGGCCGAAATCTGCATATATATCGCAGCACAGCTGTAAACCATGGTTCCAACACATTCCGAGTTTCAGAATGAACTCAGAAAGAGGATTGATTTCTTGTATTTTGATTTTGTTTCTGAACATTGAGAGGGCATAGTAATGAAGACAGTCGCGCTAAAAGCTGACCCGTAGATACAGAACGGTTTGGGGTGTTCAAATACTTCCGTATATCTCCATCTCCCGCCCCCTCCCTCCGTGTAGGCTCTATAATTAAGAATTACAGCGAAAATCAATAGATTGCAATTAAATGAACACAGAAACATGCTATGTGAACTAATCGTAAGAGTCTTATTTTGTCATTTGTTTGTTTGTTTGATTTAATAATTTTAAGATTTTCTGCACACATTTTAAGCACTTGCCAGATCGACGTTTATTAATTTCTTATAATTATACTAATGATATATAATATTTGTGAACGGTAGATATAATGCTTGTTTATTCCAGATGTAATGATTTCGTGTGTTCAGTACATTGATTGTGTATACCGGTTGGTTGATTGTAAAGAAATGTTGTAGTTTTGAAAACTGTTGAGAATGTAAAGTTGAATTGAATAACATTGTGCCTTGAAAAATAAATGATTTTGTATTAGTACCTGGCATAGTTAATTGTTGATATTTTACTAGCTGGCTGATTGGATGACTGGCTAGTATTTTGGGATGATAAGGAAAGTACAAGTGGGTCTTGTTCGCGAACAGTGGATTGAGACATTGAGAAAGACGAGTTTAAAAGTAGCTAAATTTATTTTCGTGCCGGGAGGATTCTTCATTAGGAACCAGAATCACGGCACTTGGATATTCCCATTAGTGATTAACTTGCCGGTCCATCAGCTATATAAGGGTGTATAAACTCAGTGTATCAGTCAGTTGTTGGCTTTCCAGGGATATACTTTCTTCCTTTTCTCTGGGCCACTCCCATTTCTCTCTTTCTCTGAACATGTGCATTGTCTCTTTCAGCCTTCTCTTCATTACTTTCTAGTTCATCCATAACTGCCCTAATCAACTCAGCTTTTTCTCTTCGCAATTCGCATCTCTGACTGGTCCATCTACTATAGCAGTGCCCGCCAATCCGTCAGCTCTAACGTTTAACCTGACGCCAGCATTACCTGGATTCACGTGATACTTTGTATGTTATTGAGAAGAGCAGTTGCTGAGAAGAGTAGTTGTTGAGAAGGGTAGTTGTTGAGAACAGTAGTTGTTGAGAAGGGTAGTTGTTGAGAAGAGTAGTTGTTGAGAAGGGTAGTTGTTGAGAAGAGTAGTTGTTTGGAAAAGTAATATATTCCTTTCTTATCATGAACTTCCCCATTTTGTGTAACATGATTAAGAGTATGGTACGAGGCGTGTTCAAATGAAAACGGGACTTGTTACACCACGCGGGATAGAGCGCACTGATATTGATGACATTTTGCACTAGTAATGAGTATCCAATAATTTACATACGGTCACGTGTTCATCTTCCCAGCATGCATATGTGCTGCCGAAGACTGTTAACAATATGGCGGGTGTGATTCCGAACCCGTCCAAAGTGAATCAGCGTGCTGTGATCCAGTTTCTTTCATTTGAAGGATGTCAAGCAGTAGACATTCATCGGAGAATGAAGGCAGCATATGGTGACAAATGTTTGTCGAGGACCAGAGTGATGGAGTGGGTGCGTATGTTTAAAGACGGACGTGAGTTAACGGCAGATCTTGCACGGCCAGGTCAGGCGCATATTGTTGCAACAGAAGAAGCCATAGCCGTGCTTGATAAAGCAGTACTGACTGACCGTCGTCGGAGCATTCGTTCGCTTGCAGAAGAATTCCATATGTCAATTGGGACAGCCCACATGGTTGTTCGAAAGAAATTGAACTATCGGAAGGTTGGCGAAACATTGGCAAAGAAGAATTGGGAAGTTCTTCATCACCCAGCCTATAGTCCCGATTTATCCCCGTGTGATTTCCATTTGTTCGGACCGTTGAAGAAAGCACTAAAGGGACAGCGATTCAACAGCGACGCAGACGTGAAGACAGCGGTGACCACATGGTTCAGAGAACAGCCACGCAACTTTTTCTCGGACGGCATTCGACGTCTACCTAAACAGTGGGATGCTTGCCTAAATGCATACGGAGATTTTTTCTGATGAACCCAGGTGCATTCTTATTCACAAGTGGTTGCTTTGTTCAATTCCGTTGAAAATATTAAATTGCGTATGATCCTTTTTAAATAAATCCACAAGTCCCGTTTTCATTTGAACACGCCTCGTAGAAGAGAGAATGTTGTCACAACTATTAAAAAACCTGAACATAGAGTACTGTCCCCTCAAAACTATCAAAAAACCTGAACATAGAGTACTGTCCCCTCAAAACTATCAAAAAACCTGAACATAGAGTAGTCCCCTCAAAACTATCAAAAAACCTGAACATAGAGTACTGTCCCCTCAAAACTCAAAAAACCTGAACATAGAGTACTGTCCCCTCAAAACTATCAAAAAACCTGAACATAGAGTACTGTCCCCTCAAAACTATCAAAAAACCTGAACATAGAGTACTGTCCCCTCAAAACTATCAAAAAACCTGAACATAGAGTACTGTCCCCTCACAATAATGGTTGAGAACAATTAATCTTTGAAGGAAAAAATTTAAGAAAGATAACAGAGGCAGACAAAGACTACGATGGACACAGGATATAGAAGACCTTCTGAACACGATACTGGAAGAAGCTGGGCAGCTTGATCAGAACCGAGAGACTTACAGAGGGGTAGTAATACCTGTATTCTTTATACAGTGAAAACATATTGCGTGCAATAGTAGATATCCCAGGAATATCAGTGGGAGGACATAACATAAATAATTTGAGATATGCGGATGACACTGTTCTGATTGCAAAAAATGAGGAAGACCTTCAAGATTTAATTAATGTAGTAGTCACAGAAAGTAAAGAGAAAGGCCTCTTCCTAAATATCAAGAAAAAAGAAGTAATGGTTATTTCAAATAAACAAAATAACACACCTTGCTAGATCAAAGTGAATGATATAGTATTAAACAGGTCCAGCAATTCAAATATTTAGGTACAATGATTACAGCAGATGGAAAAAGTTCAACAGAAATAAGATGCAGAATAGGATAGGCAAAAACAACATTCAGAAAAATGAAAAATATACTGTGTAATATGACCTTGTCATTAGAGGTGAGAAAGAGAGTTCTGCAGTGCTATATAACTCCTATACTAACATATGGGTGCGAGTCTTGGACAATAAACAAACTGGAAAGTGGGAGATTGGAGGCAACAGAGATGTGGTTCTACAGAAGAATGCTGAGAATACCATGGACTGCCAGAAAAACTAATGTAGGGGTGTTGAAAGTCAAATGCGAAACGGACCTTAATCAATAATATAAGAAAAAGGCAATCTTATTTGTTTGGCAACTTCATGAGACAGGCAGGTTTAGAGTACATAGTCACAACAGGCAAAATTGAAGGCAACAGAGACAGAGGGCGACAACGTGAGAAAATATTAGACAGTTTGACAACCTGGCACGGCAAGGAAACAATAACGACTTTGATACATAATACTGTGGACAGAGAGCTGTGGAGAGCCATGACCGTTTACGCCAGCAGGCATGGCACCTGATGATGATGACATACTACGTAATAAGGGGGGGGGGGACAGTCTCCAGAGAACTCATCTACCCCTGACGTTCAAATGCAATAAAGGGTTTAGCGAATAGATAGATCTATTTATCTATACGCTGTGGCCCTTGTTTGCCTTGCGGCGTCAGGGGTAGAGGAGTTCTCTGGAGATGGCCTTCTTGTGTGCTGTTTGTAAGCTGATAGATAGATAGATAGATAGATGGATGGATGGATGGATGGATGGATGGATGGATGGATGGATGGATGGATGGATGGATGGATGGATGGATGGATGGATGGATGGTAAAAAAAAGGATATACGCTCGTACTTTATGTATGCTAGTGGTACATTTCGTGCGCGGTACTGTATAATGTGCGCGCCTGCGTAAAGACGCATGCTAGAGAGAATATTGGTCACAGATAGATTTGCTACAAAATGAATACAACAAATGATTAGTCGCTTTGACCACGATGAGAGACGTTTGTGTTATCAGTACGCATGACCGATATTATGAAGGGCTAATGCAAACCGAGACCGTCACAAATAAAATCCTCTGTACAGAAAGTAAACCTGACCTAAAAGGCTGATTTGAAAAAAAAATTATTTCCGTGCATAACGTTGGTCTGCCATGGCTCTTTGTTTTTTGGCATGAGACTCTAGGTATATAGTGACCAACGAAAATCACGATAATAATTTTTTTTTAAAGTCACGAATGATGTCTTGTTTACGTTCTGTTGACAGGTCTATACCGTTCAACCCCTTTCCAGGTCCCGGTCACGGTGCAAACTATTACACAATCGGGAAAACCCACTTGACTATGTCACAGAACAAAAAATACTGCAGGGGCATATGTATTCATATCTGTCATTCTGTCTTCTCCACATGAGTTGCTATACAAACACATCTGAAACTTGCAGACAAGTACATTTGTATTGTGTCACATTCGAGGTAAATTTTTTTTTTAAAACAGTAAGTAAAAAGTAAAGTAACATATAGCATTTACTTTTAATCCGTAGGGGTGTGAGATGTTAGCGATCTCACATTTCAGAGGATCTGCAAATGAGGGCGGTAGCCATCTCCTCCCCCTCGCAGTCTTTACTTCACGGATTAATCCGGTACCCATTTAAGGCTGGGTCGACCCGGGAGCCGCTGCGATCTGAAAAATATTTCCGCCTCAACTGGGGAATGAATCCAGGACCACTCATATGCGAAGCCAGTACGCTAACCACTGTGCTAACGCGGCTCCCAAATACAGTAAAACCTGTCTTAAGCGGACCCTGCATCGTAAAAGAAATTTTGCCTTCAGTGTAAATATATCCCAGAGTTGACTTTGTAGCTTAAAAGCCTGTTTGTTATCCTGGATGAAGCTGGCCAACGCAGGGACGAAAATGAAAACGAAGCCTTTATGCGGAAATATAATGTTGGAAATGCATTTTCAGAGTTGTACTGTCTTCTTCTTCTTCTTCTTCTTCTGCGTTCGTTCTCGAACTCCTGCAGATTTGCAGGATGTAGTCCAGAGAACGGAAAGCGTTGTGTCATGGTTTACAGCATTGCTGCGATATCTGCGCCTTTCGGCCTTACACATCCGACTTCAGAATGGATTGTGGGTCACTGACCCTATATGGGATGGGACAGCAAACTCCATCCCATAACCTCCTTAGTCGCCTCTTACGACATGCATGAAGGTAAACAGTGTTGCTATTCTTTGCTCCCCTTTCGGGCACCGCAACACACGGGCGCGAGTTGTACTGTGAAAATGTACTGTGAAAAAGAATGTCGGGATACCATTGTAGTCTTTATACATTTAGATCAGACAATTCAATGCTCGTGAGTAACATAATAAGAGGACAATTTTATGGAACCTGTCTGCACTCTGCACCTTCAAACAGCAACAATGTTGAAGACTATATCAGGTTAGACCTGGTTTACAAACCAAAACAGAGATTTGATATCGACGTCCTAGTTGATAGTTTTGGAAAGGAAAAGTGGACGGGACGAAGAATAAAGTCAAAGAAAATGTGAAAAAAATGAAACTTCGGCTAAGAAAAGAAATTCATGGAGTGGTGACTTGTCAAAATGCTGGCAAAAGAAATGTATGGAGTGGTGACTTGTCAAAATGCTGTCAAAAGAAATGCATGGAGCGGTGACTTGTCAAAATGCTGTCAAAAGAAATGCATGGAGTGGTGACTTGTCAAAATGCTGTCAAAAGAATGGTATGGAGTGGTGACTTATCAAAAGAAATGCACGTAGTGATGACTTGTCAAAATGCTGTCAAAAGAAATGCATGAAGTGGTGACTTGTCAAAATGCTGTCAAAAGAAATGCACGGAGTTGTGACTTGTCAAAATGCTGTCAAAAGAAATGCATGAAGTGGTGACTTGTCAAAATGCTGTCAAAAGAAATGCACGGAGTTGTGACTTTCAAAATGCTGTCAAAAGAAATGCATGGAGCGGTGACTTATCAAAAGAAATGCACGTAGTGGTGACGTGTCAAAATGCTGTCAAAAGAAATGCATGAAGTGGTGACTTGTCAAAATTCTGTCAAAAGTAATGCATGATGTGGTGACTTGTCAAAATGCTTTTAAAAGAAAAACTTGAAGTGATGACTTGTCAAAATGCTGGAGGAATTTTGTAGATGTGTGAATAAATATGGGAATGGGAACCAATGGGAATCATCCTTTTAAAGTGACAATTTAACTATTCCCGTGTTTATCTTTGGTCAATTATTGTATACTTTGTGCCAACAGGCAATGAAAACACGGGAAAAAGAAAATGCGTAATTTTAGAAGGATGATTGCAATTTAGACCACCAGTCACATATAGTAGATGGTCACGTCATATAAATTTTCTAAGACATCTCATTTCACACGTAGTTTTCTTTCTCTCCTTTTCTTTAGTTAGTGTCCATGTTTGACATTGATAGCATAATGTTGGTATGTAGATTCAATTTATGATTTGCCTTTTGGTTTCAATCGGGATAGCTGTGTTTTTCGAAAATGGTGTAAGTTCATAATTTATGCAGTTGGCTTTTGAATTGTTGTCTCGATTTCTCCCGTCCCTTTCATGGAAGCGAGGACTCCAACTACCGACCGAGATTAGCTATAATAACACGTAACTGCATATTGCGGAGCGCGGTAGCCTAGTGGATAGTGAGCTTGCTTGCTAACATCCGGTTACAACGTGCCAGGTTCGAAACCAAGTCCGGACATAACAAAAATCAATCCGGGTTGTGATTTCTCACTTGACACGACCGCTCCTCCAGTCGAGTCAGCTGTAAATGAGTACCTGACGCATGAGTTAGGGAAGGTAAAAACAGCAAGGAAGGGAACTGGCCACCCAACTTAATAGTTGCTGCTACTTAGTACATGAAAAGTTATCTTCATCCCCGACGGCAGATGCCGTGGGACCTACCTTTAACTGCATATTAACATCAATTCTGAATCTCGCTTCAATGCTGACTCTAGCTTCAACACTGCACTTAGGTTTCCTGCCGATGGTCTTGGTTGACCAACCCCCTCCCCCCCCCCAAATTTCCCTCCACCTTATCTACATGTCTGATAATCATTTTAATCATCGCTTTACAATAACCAGTATAATGTACCCAAAATGTAATACCTCTTTCCGTAAGGGACTTATAAATAGTTTTATTTAAATATTTGTTCCCTCAACAAGTTTTTCGTGGTTTTTGATGAATCACATTTGGTATCACAGCGTGCACACTGTACCCGCTTTACTTTGCACTAGAAATAAATAAACCAAACAGGGTTGCCATACTGGTTTATTATCGGAAAAATCAAGTATTTTTTTAAAAGTGTGGTTGACGACAATTAATCGATCTAGTGATTTTAAAAAAAGTATTGCGTTTGATCTCAAACTCCCACCGGAACCCCTATATCTCTGCGATAGCTGTACAAGATTTAAAAGGATGTGGTCCAGAGAACAGAAATGCGTTTTGTCGCCATTTTATTTACGTTAATTGCCCGATATAACCAACGTCGGCAGTTGGTAATTAATACATTCAATGCTTACATTTCAATGCTCTACAACTTGAACTGAACGGTGGACGTCTGTAGCCATATCGATAGTATAGTCCACTAGCCGTGCTGGTTCCTGTACCTAGCCGCTGGTCACCGCGATTAAAGCTAAACACGATCACGGATGCTTGACCTTATGTTGCTGTCCATGGACAAATTTATCATCGAACTTCTCATATACAACCGCCATACAACAAAGTTCAACAGTTCGCTCAGTTGTATGTTTTGGACAGTACTCAAGCAACAGAAGTTCGACAAGCACACGCAACAAGTGCTACATGCGAAAGAGAAATTCTTGATAAAAATCGATCGATTTTTTTGTTAGCACAATAGACTAACGCAGTCGTATCAGTTAATGCGTGATATCGAAATAAGAGAGATTCAGAATGCTGCTCAAACTGGAAGAGAAATCATAATAGTAAACATGGTCTTCAAGCGCAATCGTCAATGTGCTAAAGGTCACTATAATGAACCAACATCTAACTAGGTTGCAATGGTTTTCGTCAAAGAAGCTGGAGAACCATCTTTTAAGCGCAACATTCACATGTACGCATTGAATCCAGAGAATCCAACAAAGTAATTCATTAATATCAAAATACTTTGCTCGAAAATGGATACAGTGTCATACTCGCTTGTGTTCCAATAATGGTGAGCCGGGTTGGCAAGCACATTGGCAATCTGATGCATATCATTGTAAACAACCTAATAAATTTCGTCCCGACTAGACGACGGGTCCCGAACGACTCTAGTATAAAATATTGTTCAATTTTGTGTCAATTATTTACAAAGTTATATTTTAAATGATAGTTTGAAGGTGGCAACCCTGAACCCAACACGCCCTGGTTGTAAACACTAACGCAGACAGTAGACGGACTCCAAGTAACACACTTATACAAGCTTATACAAAACCACCATAAAGCTTGTCTATTACCAAAGTTGACATTTCCTGGTTTTGTAAACAGTTTTGAATACTACCAAAAATATACCAGGAGAATTTGGCCAGATTTCTTACAAATTGAAAGGGATATTATTATCAAGTGATTTATTTCTTCAGTTGAGATAGTGTTCGCGGAAGATTGTATGGTTAAATTGTGTTACACAAATATACCAAGATTGTGTTTTACCAGTTCACGGTTAAGTTTTTTACCCAAAAAAAAGGTAAGAACGTACAACTTGAAAACAGTTTCTTTACCTGATGAAACGAAATTATGTTTTTCTCTGTTACACGGTTTTCGCATTTGACATTTATCATTTTTGTCCTGTCTGTATATTATTCCACCTGGTCGCTTTTTTCTATCTTCCTCAGTTATTCAAAACAATCTTCTTTTCAGTCATCATCAATAACTTTATCATCATCAACAACTTTATCATCATCAACAACAACGTTACCATCATCATCAACAACTTTATCATCATCATCAACAACTTCATCATCAACAACAGCTTTATCATAAACAACAACTTTATCATCATCATCAACTTTATCATCATCATCAACTTTATCATCATCATCAACAACTTCATCATCAACAACTTTATCATCATCAACAACTTTATCATCATCATCAACAACTTTATCATCATCAACAACAACTTTATCATCATCATCAACAACTTTATCATCATCAACAACTTTATCATCAACAACAACTTTATCATCATCATCAACTTTATCATCATCATCAACAACTTTATCATCATCAACAACTTTATCATCATCATCAATTTTATCATCATCATCAACAACTTTATCATCATCAACAACTTTATCATCATCAACAACAACGTTACCATCATCATCATCAACAACTTCATCATCAACAACAGCTTTATCATAAACAACAACTTTATCATCATCATCAACTTTATCATCATCAACAACTTTATCATCATCATCAACTTTATCATCATCATCAACAACTTTATCATCATCAACAACTTTATCATCAACAACAACTTTATCATCATCATCAACTTTATCATCATCATCAACAACTTTATCATCATCAACAACTTTATCATCATCAACAACTTTATCATCATCAACAACTTTATCATCATCATCAACTTTATCATCATCATCAACAACATTATCATCATCAACAACTTTATCATCATCATCAACAACTTTATCATCATCATCAACAACTTTATCATCATAATCAACAACTTTATCATCATCAACAACTTTATCATCATCATCAACAACTTTATCATCATCAACAACGTTATCATCATCAACAACTTTATCATCATCATCAACAACTTTATCATCATCATCAACAACTTCATCATCAACAACTGTATCATCATCAACAACTTTATCATCATCATCAACTTTATCATCATCATCAACAACTTTATCATCATCATCAACAACTTTATCATCATCATCAACTTTATCATCATCATCAACAACTTTATCATCATCAACAACTTTATCATCATCAACAACTTTATCATCATCAACAACTTTATCATCATCATCAACTTTATCATCATCATCAACAACTTTATCATCATAATCAACAACTTTATCATCATCAACAACTTCATCATCAACAACAACTTTATCATCATCAACAACTTTATCATCATCATCAACTTTATCATCATCATCAACAACGTTATCATCATCAACAACTTTATCATCATCATCAACAACTTTATCATCATCAACAACTTTATCATCATCAACAACTTTATCATCATCAACAACTTTATCATCATCATCAACAACTTCATCATCAACAACTGTATCATCAACAACTTTATCATCATCATCAACTTTATCATCATCATCAACAACTTTATCATCAACAACAACTTTATCATCATCAACAACTTTATCATCATCATCAACAACAGCTTTATCATCACCATATTTATTTATCATCAGCAGCAGCAAAGTTGTCATCACCATCAACTTTCGTTGTCGTTATCAACTTTCTTTGTGACCATCAACTTTCTTTGCCACCATTAACTTTCTTTGTCACCATCAACTTTTTTTTATCACGATAAACTTTCTTTGTCACCATCAAACATTCTTTGTCACCATCAAACTTTCTTTGTCACCATCAAACTTTCTTTGTCACCATCAAACTTTCTTTGTCACCGTCAAACTTTCTTTGTCACCATCAAACATTCTTTGTCACCATCAATTTTCTTTATCACCATCAACTTTCTTTGTCACTATCAACTTTCTTTATCATCCTCAACTTTCTGTATCCTGATCAGTATCATATTTCTTTACCATCATGATCAACTTTCTTTGTATTTATTATCAATTATCTTTACCATTATCAGCCTCTTCTGTGTTTCGACTAGTTCTTTTGTTGTGATCTTATTTCTTCTCCATTTCTTTATCTCTGTATCAGTCCTCGTATCTTTCTTAGACTTCTTGTCATATTCACTTAACTTTCTATTCACTTAACTTTCTATTCACTTAACTCTCTATTCACTTAACTTTCTATTCACTTAACTTTCTATTCACTTAACTTTCCATTCACTTAACTCTCTATTCACTTAACTTTCCATTCACTTAACTTTCCATTCATTTTATTAGTCAAAATAGCCAGTCCAATATTGGTCATGTATATAATCGTTTGGATTAGGTCATTTTGGGTTACTGTACTACACAACAATTGATGACGGACTAAACTGCTACTACACAACAATTGATGACGGACTAAACTGCTACTACACAATAATCGATGACAGACTAAACAGCTACTACGCAACAATTGATTACGCGCTAAACTGCTACTACACAACAATTGATTACGCGCTAAACTGTTACTACACAACAATTGATGACACGTCTATGCTGCTTGTACATAATTTCTGCGATCAATTGTTAAACATGCAGCTAAATTTTGGTCATGTATAGAGCGGTTTATTTTTAGTCGTCTTGAGTTATTTTTCAGAGAAGCTCATGTAGTCAGATTGTCGTTTTGTGAACTGCGAAGCTGTGAGAATACTTTGTAATTCTAAGTACATGTCCAATATAAGTCCAATGTTTTCTTGTTATTGTTGTAGAATCATATTTATGTTTGGCGTCCTGTCTTATTTTTTTCTTTTCTTTTGCGTTCGTTCTCAAACTCCTGCAGATCAACAGGACAGCCAACTCCATAGTCGCCTTTTACGACATGCGGGGAAGCTAAACAGTGTTGCTATTCTTTGCTCCAATTTCGGGCTCCGACAACACATAGGCGTCCTGTCTTATGAAATGTTACCGAAAATTCTTCAGAATATCATGGACCAAAAAATCACCAATGTTGCCATCCTGAGAGAAATTAAGAATAGAGTAGAACAGTAGAATAAAACAACATGGCTCTTTCCAGAAAACTACAATATTTTGGCCATATCAAATGCAATGACAGCCTAGAGAAGATCTAATGGAGGGGATGATGCCAGGGTGACGAACAAGAGGCAAACCAAGAAGAAGGTGGACGCAAGATATTAAAGACCACCTGAACATGACAGTAACAGAAGCAGAAAGACTAGCTCAAGATCGACAGAAATCTCTAAAGGTTGTGATGACTTCTACATCCTATTCAGGATATGTCATCTGATAACGCCCTGTCTTATTTACTTGTTTGACTTGTAATTATTCTCAGCTACTAGAATATAATGGACATAATCTCGTCTTTTCCTCAACCATAACACACTGGCGAAGAAATTACATAATAGGCAGTAAGGAACATACATTTTGCGCGGCGACTGAGCTGGGGTAGTGTGGGTTGGGAGTGTGTTGTTGAACGATAGACCGACGTATTTTTCAGCAGACAGACCAATCAGATAACGTTTTATCTGCGAGCATTGGCTACTATGAATAACTCTGTCCAACGTTTCTCAAACTCTTGTCAATGGACTCCGTTAATTATTCTATCTTTATCAACCAGTCATAGACTGAAAGAGCTTATATTTCTATATTATCTTTTCTATGCCTTTCCTGTAAGGCGTGGTAGAATTGAATGACGGTCGGTTTTCAAGTTGTTGAACGTATGACCGCCTGATATGCAGTAGTATTGTGACATTTCAGAATGTTGGTAACTCCTTCAATCCACCTTCTTTTTGGTTTTACTATGTATCATGTTGTTTCCATTTTTATGTTGTATGCTTTAGCTTCTGGTTAATATCGGTTCATTCGCATTAACCATTTCAGTCTCTGTTTTTTTAATATATTTTACCACATTCGTTGTTTCAGTAGCTCTTTGTAATCTATTAATTTCTCACATGATCTCTTCTTGTTCTGTTTGTTGCTTTTCTTAGACATCTATTTTCTTGATTCTTCTTGATTCTTAATTAGAAACTGGCCTCACAGCATGTGGGACATTCCCATAAGTACTCCACCCACCGTTTCAGCAGGCATTCGACTCGATGGTGTTTCGAGTCTAATGCTGCCGAAACAGGCGTCGACATCAGGGTATAACTCTGGCCCTTGTGACAGGTTTCTGTGTTGTTCCGCCCACCCAAGCTGTGCCCATAACTAGTTCAAGCACAACGTCGACTACGGGAAGACGTGTCTTTTCACACATAGTAAGCTTTCTCTTTTGTTCTTTAGTTTCTTTCTCTTTTGTTCTTTAGTTTCTTTCTCTTTTGTTCTTTAGTTAGTGTCCATGTCTGACATTTGACAACATTATAAAAAAGTAAACTAACCCATAGCAATTATTAATGCCGTAGGGGTGTGAGATGTTAGCGATCTCACATTTCACAGGCTCTGCAAATGAGGGCGGTAGCCATCTCCTCTCCCTCGCAGTCTTTACTTCCCGGATTAATCCGGTACCCATTTAAGGCTGGGTCGACCTGGGAGCCGTTGCGATCTGAATACATTTCCGCCTCAACTGGGGAATGAACCCAGGACCACTCATATGCGAAGCCAGTGCGCTAACCACTGCGCTAACGCGGCTCCCAACATTATGGTGGTAAGTAGATTGAATGTGCCTTTTGGTTTCCATCAGGATAGATGCGTGTTTCACATTTGGTGTAAGTTCATAATTTATGTAGTTCGCTTTTGAATTCTTGTGTCGATCTCTCTTTTTATTCCCCCCCCCCTCCCACAAACCCAAACCGTCTCTTCCAAGAAGTGAGGACTCCACCTACCGACCGAGATTACCACTCATAACACGTAACTGCGTACTAACTTCCATACTGACTCCCTTCAAAACTGACTCTCGCTTCAATACTGACTCTCGAAAATAGATGTCATACAAACAGAATCAAATCAAGCCTTTATACACCATGTTTTCAGTTATATCCGTGCATTTCTTTGGTCGGCGTTAGGCGATACAATGATGTAGTGGCCAATGAAAATCACGGTAATAATAAACATCGTCACGTGTGAAGGCTTGTTTTGATTGTGCTCGTATGTCTTGTATTTTATATTGTCTATCCCCAGGTGGAAGCTGGTTGATAGCATCCACAATTGTCGTTAAGGGTAGGGGTGAGAGCTGTATGTATCTGTTCAAGAACAAATGTGATGCCTGAGTCGTAATGAGTCCGTGTTTGTGGGTGGTGGTCGTGATGTTATCCATCCATCTCTTTATCGGTCCTCCCGTGGCTCTGTATCCAGCTGATCGTTTGTTATAAGCTCTCAGTGGTAATTGACTTGGGTCCATTCTCATAAGGTGACCAAACCACTTTATCTGCCGACGTTCTATATATTCAATACACGGAATTATTCCTCTTTTTCTGATATCCTCGTTTCTTACTCTGTCCAGTTTGGTGACCATGGCTGCTTTTCTTAAACACTTCATCTCACATGTGATAATATGCCTCTGCTGCGAGTTTGTTAGAGACCATATTTGACACTGGTAACAATGTCTTTTATTGCAAGAGTACAATTTTAAGGAGAATCCAGGGGTTTTCCGGAAAAAATCAATTTTATAAGCTCGACGTCGCAAACAGGATTGGAACTCTCGACCTCTTCAATACGAAGTACAGATGCACGCGAATATGTGTTACATGGTGCTGCTGAACATTACCTAGTTTTTGTTTTTTTTAATGGCAAAAATTGTTCAATGTCTGAAATAATCTTCCCAGAAATTTTACATCGTACAATGATTCCACTTTTCCCTTTTAAATTCCAGGCACATAAAATTCAATAGCCTCAGTACGACCGAGCCATTCGGGTATACCCGTTGTTGTTTGTTTGTTTGTTTGTTTTTTTGTTTGTTTGTTTGAGATCCCCAGAAAATTGCGAGCGATTAGCTCTTACTTCATTTGTGCAGTAGGATGGTTTTTCTGAGCTTTCTTTCATACCCAGAAGACTTCAACTTTCGGCTTAGTGCAATGCCTATTCTTCTTCTTCTTCTTCTGCGTTCGTCCTTAAGCTCCTGCAGATTATCAGGATGTAGTCCGGAGAACGGAATGCGTTGTGTCATGGTTTACATCAGTGCTGCGATATCTGCGCCTTTCGGTCTGACACATCCGACTTTAGCATGGCTTTGGGTCACTGACCCTATATGGGATTGGACAGCAGCTCCATCCCATAACCTCCTTAGTCGCCTTTTTAGGACATGCGTGGAAGGTAAGCAGTGTTGCTACTTTTTACTACCCTTTCGGGCCCCGACAACACAAGGGCGAAAGGGTATATAATTGTTTAGATGACATGCTACAAAGCTTCCATGAAAGAGCCTCAATATAACGGTATGTCATCAACTAAGGTTTTTTTGTTGCATGGGTGGTTTGTCTAGTGGGCTATCGGTGAGACCCACCGATGCAACCGCATGTGTTTCGGATATATGTGAGAAACAAAATAAATACTCTTGCAGGCCAGCAAGAACATCTCGCGGCACTGGTGAAACATCATAAAGTTAATTGGACATATTAAAAGGCATGACATCTTGTTGAAGACCTTACTTGAGGGTAAAGTCAAGGCGAGGCGAGCAAAAGGTAAGCATCGATACAAGTGGTAGAGTAACATCACGAGATGGACAGGTTACAATCTAGCAGAGTGCACCACCAAGACAAGAGACAGGGGATGTTGGAGTTCTGTTGCACTCAACCTTTGTTGCAGACGTGGCACTTAACGGTGATGACACAGCAAGTCTAGCTTTCTTGAAAAATGCTGCTGTATTTGAAAACCTGTATTTGTTTGGGAGATTGGAGGCAACAGAGATGTGGTTCTACAGAAGAATGCTGAGAATACCATGGACTGCCAGAAAAACTAATGTAGAGGTGTTAAAAGAGTTAAATGCGAAACGGACCTTAATCAACAATATAAGAAAAAGGCAATCTTCTTTTTGTGGCCACTTCATGAGACAGGCAGGTTTAGAGAACATAGTCACAACAGGCAAGATTGAAGGCACCAGAGACAGAGGGCGACAACGTGAGAAAATATTAGACAGTTTGACAACCTGGCACGGCAAAGAAACAACAACGTCTTTGATACATAATACTGTGGACAGAGAGCTGTGGAGAGCCATGACCGCCTACGCCACCCGGCATGGCACCTGATGATGATGATTTGAAAAGCCCTCAGCGCTCCCATTCAGTTTAATATGTCTACATAACAAATCTAGCTTGATAAATGCTGCTGTATTTAAAAACCCTTCAGTGTTCCCATTCAGTTTAATATGTCTACATAACAAATCTAGCTTGATAAATGCTGCTGTATTTAAAAACCCTTCAGTGTTCCCATGCAGTTTAATATGTCTACATATCAAATCCTGCTTGATAAATGCTGCTGTATTTGTAAGCTCCGCAGTGCTCCCATACAATTCTCTGTGAATATCTGACATGTTAAACAGTCGGGTTACATGATAACATGGTTGCTGGTGCGCCCATCGGACTGTTATCTCTGACTTTAGTAGCACATGTGCTTGCTTGTGCAGGACTGTGGTCGTGCTGGATATTGGAGATGGCCCAAACAATCTTACCTCTTGAACACAAGAGAAACGGCTGAGCCACTACATCACGTGTGTGTGTGTGTGTTTGTGTGTGCGTGCGTGCGAGAGAGAGAGAGAGAGAGAGATAGAGAGAGAGATAGAGAGAGAGAGAGGGGAAGTTTTTGCGTATCATTGCAATCATATAGATATATAGAAGCTTTACAACAATAGTTGATGTAAGCTTTACAAGAATAGTTGATATACTCTTTACAATAATAGTTGATATACGCTTTACAACAATAGTTGATATACGCTTTACAATAAGAGTTGATATAAGCTTTACAACAATAGTCGATATACACTTTACAACAATAGTTGATATACACTTTACAATAATAGTTGATATACGCTTTACAACAATAGTTGATATACGCTTTACAATAAGAGTTGATATAAGCTTTACAACAATAGTCGATATACACTTTACAACAATAGTTGATATACACTTTACAACAATAGTTGATATACTCTTTACAACAATAGTTGATATACACTTTACAACAATAGTCGATATACACTTTACAACAATAGTCGATATACACTTTACAAGAATAGTTGATATACTCTTTACAATAATAGTTGATATACGCTTTACAACAATAGTTGATATACACTTTACAACAATAGTTGATATACACTTTACAATAATAGTTGATATACGCTTTACAACAATAGTTGATATACGCTTTACAATAAGAGTTGATATAAGCTTTACAACAATAGTCGATATACACTTTACAACAATAGTTGATATACACTTTACAACAATAGTTGATATACTCTTTACAACAATAGTTGATATACACTTTACAACAATAGTCGATATACACTTTACAACAATAGTCGATATACACTTTACAACAATAGTTGATATACTCTTTACAACAATAGTTGATATACACTTTACAACAATAGTCGATATACACTTTACAACAATAGTTGATATATACTTTAAAATAATAGTTGATGTAAGCTTTACAATATTAGTTTATATATGCTTTACAATAATAGTTTATATACGCTTTACAATAATAGTTTATATAAGCTTTACATAAGTTTGTAGTCTCCCTAGCTTGTAATCTCCCTATCTTGTAGTCTTTTATCATATGCTACAAAATACATGATTATCATAATTTCTTCTTCAAACGTTCATTCTCAAACTCCCGCTGGATCTCTCTTGTAGCAGGATAATGGTTCTACTAGATTTCCAGCAGGATGTAGTCCAGAGAATGGAAATACGTTGTTTCGCCGTTTTATTTGCGCCACTGTTCCGAAACATCCAACATCGGCGGTATAACAATTAGAAAAAAACCGAATTCTGTTATGACATGATTTAATTGTACTTGTGTTTCCACATATGAACCCCAACCATATCAATAAAGCAGCACGCCGCCTACTGAAAACGGCCCCAGACCCTCTCAATAAAATAACACGCCGCTTGCTAAAAACGACCACAACCTCTCAATAAAATAACACGCCGCTTGCTAAAAACGACCACAACCTCTCAATAAAATAACACGCCGCTTGCTAACAACGACCACAACCTCTCAATAAAATAACACGCCGCTTGCTAAAAACGACCACAACCTCTCAATAAAATAACACGCCGCTTGCTGAAAACGATTCATTAAAAGAATCACCACAGTCCTGTGGACCGTTGAGTTCATCCTTCTAAAGTGACGCTATTTGACGTTTCTGTGGGAGATGAATTAGAATGATAAGAAGATAATGAATTGGGAGATCATGGAGATGAACGGTTAGAAGGAGAAGGAGATGAAGGGATAAAAGGATACCAAGGAGAAGAGAGAGCAGCGAGACGAAAGAGACCAGCGAGAAGGAGATGAGGGTTTTAGAAGACGAAGAAGGCCAAGGAGAAGAAGAAGATAATGGACTAGAACGTGAAAAAGCAAGACCAATGAGAAAAGACGAGACGAAGGTTGGAAAAGTAGACCAAGGAAAATAAGTAGTAAAGTAAAAACAGAGTTTTCCATTTTGTGCATTGGAGAATGCGGTGTTACACCCGTATTTTTCTTTGACCCGACATACCTGGAGATGAAGTGGTCAGCATTAACCCCGCCGCCTTTACTTTCCCAGAAGATCTGGTACTCATTTTCTTAGACGAGGTCGACATAGGAACCGTTGGTGATTTTAAAAGTACATCCAGTTAAATTGAAAATTGAGCTGTGGATCATCCAAACAGAAAGCCAGTTCACTAACAACTGAGCCAGTTCACTAACAACTGAGCTGCCAAGTAAACGAAGGAATGTAAAGAGGAAACCAATGAGAAGTGTATGATGGATACGAAGAAATAGGAAAATAAGGAAAAATATAAGAAGAAGAAGGCAAAGACGAACAAAAGGAGGCGAGGCATGTAGAGATGATAAAACCGAATAAATTACCCATCACTTAGTAGGACTTACAAAGATCAATGGTAAACTGTCACGATAACACGCTTCAAAAAATCTGAAAACAATAATCACTGATGGCAAGACTAAGTGAAGATAAAAGCAGAAATAGTAACAACAACAACATTAGACTAAATTTAAAGTCATTCAGAGTGGATGGAACCATTACCAGAAAAACTAGGTTACACAGTTTATTTACTTAGTTTTTAGTATACCTAGACCATGAACATCTACAGTATAAGTCCGATTTGAAATGGTAAACCGGGCCTTCTAAAATGGCTCATTCGAATATTTCCTTGATTTTCATTGGCGGTCACACGAAGTATAATCACAGTGGCCAATGAAAATCACGGGAATAGTCAAATAAGACATTAAGAAGGCTGGATTTCTTATTAGCCAGTAGGTTTTATGCTATATACCAGTGTTTCCCAACCTTTTTTTTTTTTTACCAAGCCCCCAACTAAGTTTTTTCTAAAATTCTGATGCCCCATATGTAACATATACATATTTTTTTTATATTCAAAAATTGAATTATTCCTAAATTAAGCCTAATTACAACTTGTTCGAATTGCCCTCGCCCCCTTGAACAATCAAATTGCCCCCCCCCCCGCACCTGTGGGGCTTGGGCCCCCAAGTTGGGAAACACCGGTATAGACGTCATGTCTAGAACTCGCGAGAGTTGGGCGTAGGTCATATAGACACAGCAATGTTTACTGCCCATATTTAACTAACTCTCTCAATAAAACGACATGTCTCTTGCTCAAAACGAGTCCATAAACTACCTCAGCAATTGGCTAGAGGGGGAGAGGGGTTGTCTAAAAAAAAGTTCACCTTTCACAAGAGAAGGAGAGATGTGTTTCACGAAAGTTGATAGTAAATTATTT
The DNA here is from genome assembly GCA_034231615.1 of Meghimatium bilineatum. Classification (NCBI taxonomy): domain Eukaryota; kingdom Metazoa; phylum Mollusca; class Gastropoda; order Stylommatophora; family Philomycidae; genus Meghimatium; species Meghimatium bilineatum. The sequence goes on from CM067302.1 coordinate 20,190,094, forward strand.
AAATTTGAACAGTTGGGAGGTTCCGAGTTCGATCCCCGGTAAGGACTGGACTATTTTTGGGTCTGTGTGTAAATTTAAGCAGTAGTGAGGTTCTGAGTTCGATCCCGGATAAGAACCGGACTTTTTGTTTTGTTCGGTGTGTAAATTATAAAACTAACACTGGACATATAAACAGCTGAAAACAACAAAGACTTGTATATCACTTTTTTGGAACAAGGAAATGTTTTCGACAGAGTAGACAGACAACAACTTTGGAAAATACTATCAAAATATGGGGTTCCACAACATCTAGTCAACTTGTGTAGGAGTTACATAGGCTGTCAATGTGCAGTTAGAACAAATGTTGGGCTTTCAGATATATTCCACATACACTCTGGAGTGTGGCAAGGATGTGTTCTATCTCTCTTGTTATTCATCACATGTATCGATTGTATATGTAAAATTGCGAACACTAATGAAGAAGACAATCTAAACAATCTCCTGAGCGAACTTTTTTTGCAGACGACCAAGCAATAATAGCAAAAACAAAAGAACAACTACAATAACATGTAAGGATTTTAACATGAAGATAAACACAGGAAAAAAACTGAGGTAATGTCAATCGCAAAACAAAAAGAAACATCCATATTTTAATCAATGATCAACAACTTAAACAAGTGAAAGAATTCACTTATCTTGGAAGCATCATATCATCAAATGGGAAAAACATTCAAGAAATCCAACATAGATGCAACATAGCTTACCAGATCTCGGGGAAGATGTCTCCATTTTCAAAAACAAATATGTGAGCATGAACACCAAAACTGCACTATATAAAACGATCATCATACCATCATTATGATACCAATGTCAAACATGGACACTAACAACAGAATCCAAAAGAAAACTTGTTACAACAGAAATGACTTCTCTACGTCGAATTATGGGAGTAACAATAAGAGACGTAATCAGAAGCGAAAACATCAGAAGACTAACAAACACAATGCCTACCGAAACGAACATAAAGATGACATAAATTATGAAAGAACTGAATAAAAACAAAGACCACTTCGACCGAGAACTAGACAAAAGAGTGCTCGAAATTAATTCCAAATGACATGAGTGTATCCATCCAACTCCAAAATAAGACGATCTTCTAGAGTGTACCTAAATCTATCATCGGTGGTGCAGAATCTGATGACAGTGACCTGAATATCATGGACACCACGGTGACTACCGCCGTTGAATTGTGTGGCCACAGGATTGGTGTTTTGTGCTTGATGGAATGAAGATGTACTTTTACTAGCAGTATTACCTTTTATCGTTAACACGGTTGTGATTCTGCTTTTCCAAATGGTAGTTAATCTTGTTTATCCTATTCATATCTTTTGAGTTCGTGGGTAAGTCCTTGTAGTTCATTGCAAGCGTGTAATGTTCGAATATTCCATTTCTTCCATACATCCACATCTTAAAGGCATTAATTCTGGCTTCTAATTCTTTGTTTATTGTCCATGTTTCTGAGCTATACATCAATACTTCGGGGATCTCGCTGTTCAAGAGGTCACGGGTTCGAAACCGGCTCGTGTCGTCTTGTTTATAAGGTGGATTTTTTCGGAGATCCCTGTGGATTATCATTTGAAGCTACGGAGTTACGTGCTATGAGTGGTACTCTCGGCAGGCGGCGTGTCGCTTCGCTTAGAGGGACAGAGTATATATGGGAAACCGAGTACAGTGAAGTCAATCTTCTACGGCTTTTAAACCCTTTTTAAACATTAATATAGAATAGACGTAGTATTTTAGAATTCTCATTTTCAGCTTATTTGTGTGGCTCGTGTGGCACATGGCCGAGAGGTTATAACGTTGGTCTCACACCCGTGAGGTCCAGAGTTCGATCCCCGGTAGGGACTGGACTTGTTTCTGTCGGAGGGTAAATTTAAAAACTCACCCTGTACATGACGTGGAGACATCAAGAGCATGCGGCTTTTATCACACAGATACAAAATCCCTCTCTGCAACTCTTAAACGGGAAAAATGCAGTATTTGACAGTTTGACAGCTTATTTTATCATCAAGTGCCGTCTCCGCAACGAAGGTTGGCTGCAACGTATCTCCAACATCTCCTGTCTCTTGTCTTGGTGTGCACTCTGCTAGACTGTAACCTGTCCATCGTGTAATGTTACTCTCCCACGTGTATCTCTGCCTACCTCTTGCTCGCTTCCCTTTGACTTTACCCTCAAGTAAGGTCTTCAATAGGGTGTCATGTCTTTTAATGTGTCCAAAGTATTTTATTTCCCTGATCTTTATTTCTCTTAGTAGTTCTTTCTTCATAATAAGTGTCTTTAGCACCTCTTTATTTGTTTTCTTCTCTTTCCATGATGTTCTCCCTATTCTTCTATATACCCACATCTCAAAGGCATCAATTTTGTCTTCTAATTGTTTATTTAGTGTCCCTGTTTCTGAGCCATACATTAATATGGAATAGATGTAGCATTTTATAATTCTCATTTTTAACTTGTTTGTAATTTGTTTAGATGTTAATATTGTCCTAATGTCATTGAAAATACTTTTAGCCATTCCTATTCTCCTTTTAACTTCTGTTTCACATCTGCCATCATTTACACGATGTGATAACACTATTCTAATTCTCTGTATGAACGAAATCAGGTTATAAATGTTAGAGTGAGCCCTTAGGTTAGACCTATCCATCACTTTCCGGTAACCACATCGCTGATAATAATCCCACCACTTGGAGTCTGTTTTGACTATCTCCCAAGCGTAATTCCCCAATTCTAATACGTTATACTGAAATGGGGAGTTAAGTATAACCTGAATGTTTTCATTAATTCTGCTGGTGAAGTGTGGATGGAGTTTTTTCCCCTGCTTGGAAAGCGGTAAATTGCTTCTCCATCAAATGACTGATTGATGTTTGATACGAACTTGTCTTTTTCCTTGTTTGTGATCTAGTTATTATAAAGTTATTGTGATTTGGAAAAGCAACATCAGTGTTGGAGTGAAAATCAAACTGTATAGGTCGCTGGTGCTTTCCGTTGTGTTGTATGGTTGTGAGAGTTGGACACTCACTGCGGACATGGAGAGAAGATTACAGGCTTTCGAGTATAAATGCTACAGAAGAATTATACGAATTTCCTATAGGGAACATAAGACCAATGTGTACGTAAGAAATAAAGTAGAGATGTGTGCAGGTGTCCAGGAGCCATTGCTTTCAATAGTGAAACGACAAAAACTAGCATGGTTCGGACATGTATGCAGGCACAATTCCTTGTCAAAAACAATACTGCAGGGAACTGTCGAGGGTGGAAGAAGCAAAGGAGGACAAATAAAGACATGGACAGACAACATCAAGGAATGGACAGGGCTAGATATTTCCACACTCATCCGCATCGCTGAGGATAGAATTCGCTGGAGGACTCTGTGTGCTGAAGCTTCCAATGTGGTACCCCTACGACCCTGAAGGGTTATGGGATTTATTGATATTGATTGATATTATAAAGAGACATTTGTGTATTGCTTCTATGTTTGATGTCGGAATGTTAAATCAATCAAGTGCCATACGAGGGGCGTAGACACTTCTCCACAATTCTCCTTCTCTTGTGTTGTTAATAAGTTTATTTTGGTGATTTCTTTCTGTCCCACAGTGACAACCCATCCAGAAATTTCTCTCTTTGTCTTCCGCTGTCTCTTCTTCCCTTTGATCTTTCTTGTGGTTACTAAATGTTCAAGTTTTACTTTCCCCATCATATGCCCTAAAAATCCTTATTGCCTGTTTCTAATTTTTGCTATAATTTGTCGCTTTTACTCCAGCATATCTGAGAACTTCCACGTTAGTTATCTTGGTTGTCAATGAGATTTTCATAATTCTTCTTAAAAACTACATCTCAGTTGCCTCCAGCTTATCTTTGACACTTTTTTTCCTGTCCATTCTTTGCTTCCATAAAGAAGGATTTGCTCAATATAACATCCTCGCACTCAAACTCGTGTATGCATTGATTTTACTCAATTGCATAGAATGTTTCTTATTTTTTGAAATGTTAATTTTGCCTGTGCTATCCTGTTCTTGATCTCATTGGAGCACCTACCATCTGATTTTAAAATGGTGCCAAGATACTTGACTTTATTCGCTTGATTTAATTTTCCATAATTGATAGTAATACTGCATTTTGGTGGTGTAAGTAAAGTAAAGTAACCCATAGCATTTATTAATGCCGTAGGGGTGTGAGATGTTAGCGATCTCACATTTCACAGGCTCTGCAAATGAGGGCGGTAGCCATCTCCTCTCCCTCGCAGTCTTTACTTCCCGGATTAATCTGGTACCCACTTTAATCTGGTACCCACCTTGGGTGGTGTGTATTTCTTTGAAACAACTATTACTTATTTTCAAACTCGAATTTTCCCAAATGCCATCCGCCTTTTTTCTAAGAAGTGACACGCCGCTGCAAGAGCATCGCTAAGCACGTAGCTTCATGTCATCATTTAGGGATGTCCTAAATAACGTGTCTTTAAACAAGACATCACAACAATCATTCATCGTCAAGTGCCGTCTCCGCAACGAAGGTTGGCTGCAACAGATCTCCATTATCCCGTCTCTTGTTTTGGTGGTGCACTCTGCTAGACTGTAACCTGTCCATCTTGTGATGTTACTCTCCCACTTATATCTCTGCCTACCTCTTGCTCGTCTCCCTTTGACTTTACCCTAAAGTAAGGTCTTCAATAAGATGTCATGTCTTTTAATGTGTCCAAAATATTTTATTTGCCTGATCTTTATTTCTCTTAGTAACACACAACCAGGGATATCCTAAAAAAACGCGTCTGTAAACAAGACATCGCAACCAGGGATAGAACCCTCCATCTACTGAGCACACATCTTATCAGTAATATCAGATGGATCCCTAATGGCAAACTACTTAACGTAAATATTTCCTAGAAATCACTGCAACAAAAATGTTGGTTTGATCACCCCGTTATGACAGTGACACGCATCACAAATTACATACGTAATCTAATTCCACTTCACCTCATTCTTTTTTACTTTCCATCCTGGCATAATTATTCCGTCTAATTCACAAATCACTTCCTTCCTGTGACCTTTCCTTTCATCTGTTCATATTCATCAATCTCTCTGTCCATCGTAACACATCCGGAAACTTTATTATTTTTAAAACAAGCATCGTCTGTCAGCGAATACAAAAATCGATACCACGTTACAATTTTTACCCCTGTGAATCTTTCGTTTGCGTATCAACCACGACCTGGTTTATTTATAGACCTGTCAACATAACGTAAACAAGACTTCGTTCCTGATGGTTTTTTTTATTATTGCGGTACATTTCGTTAGTCGCTGCTTATATATGCTTAGAGTCGCATGTCAAATATAGCCAACGATGACCAACGAAATTCACGGAGATAATTTTAAAAAATCGGCGTTTCTTGTCATGTTTAATTTCTATTCTGAGGTCTTTACTGGCGAAGGTTCCGCATCAACCCTACGTGCCAGATTTCATGTGTGATTTGGGTGGATTTTTTAATTTCTTCTACACTTTCACATTTTTTTTCTAAAACCATGAGACGAGACCTTGCTATAGCTATCAATCGTAATCTCTGTAGGTAGATAGGTCATAGGTACAGTGTTTAGGAGGGGGTGGGTTACTTTTAATGACATGTTAATTCCTAATTTTCGTTGAAAATCCTTTCATTTTTGCGGGCAATTCTTTCTTTTTCGTGGGCGATTCTCTCAATTTCGTGGGCAATTCTTTCATTTTCGTGGGCAATTCTTTCATTTTCGTGGGCAATTCTTTCATTTTCGTGGGCAATTCTTTCATTTTCGTGGGCAATTCTTTCATTTTCGTGAGATTTTGATGACATATATTGATGAAACTATTAGATGGGAAATGGGGTTTCCTGCTGTTTGTCACTTGCTAGTACTAAATATCACGTTCTGATTTGCTAAAATAACACCCAATCCGTCACCTTTTTTATCGTATTATAATATAGAGTTTAATCATTGATCTCTAGATATAATGATACCACCGAAGTCGGATGTTTTGGGAGAGTGGTACGATTACTATATGGGGAGAGATACCTACATTTTTAGCGGAATAAAAAAAATAATATTAAAAAGTTGGAATGTAGCGAAAAAAGAAATAGAAGCAGATAAGCAATGGCAGCATTAATATCGATAAAGATGTAGTACGCATTTCACAGTCGCTAAGACTTATCGGATGCATCGATCTATGCGCTACACACTGAGAGTTCCCCCTTCCCGTGTCTTCATTGGATTCTCCTTTTCATTCTGTTTCATCATTTCAACTCCACCAGTATGTAACATACGTATGAGTAGCCGGCACGTTCAGTAAACAGACATCTCCGATAAAATTAGCCATTTCGATTTTGTGGCAACACGGTTTGCTGGTGACGTGATTTCAATGACGTCACGAAAGCTGCTCACACTATAACAAAGTTGGAATTAAACTGCGCATAATATTAAAAATTTGGAATCTAGTCACCTTTCCCCGTAATGAACCATTGGCACAAACCACTTCGACAAAACACATTGAAACAAATCACTTCGACAAAACGTATTGGCACAAATAACTTCGACAAAAACGCATTGACACAAATCACTTCGACAAAACGCATCACTCTTCTTTGGACCACATCCCGCTGGAAAACTTGTACATAATCATTGTCCTGTTGCAGGAGAGATCCAGTGAAATGAGACATGACTCGCTTTCTAACACTATTTTGCAAAGAACAGTCAAGGATTAAAAGGAGAAGAGGGGGTCGAAGAAAACGTTGGTTTTATAACATCAAGGACGCATGTGGTTGCGTCTGTGGGTCTCACCAATGGCCCACTAGACATACCACTCATACAACAGAAAACCTTAGTCGATGACATGCCGTTATATTGAGGTTATCTTCTTATAGAAGCTTCATGGCACGTCATCTATACAATTATACTTTTATTTTGTTGTTGAAATGTGTTTCATGTTTACCTGAATATATATATATGTATGCACCCTCTGTGGTTGGGAGGGAACCAGAGATGTACTGTCTAGCACTGGGGAGGAGGAAACTGACATCACAGTTTTTCCTATGGCTGGGACCCATCATAGAGGCACAGTGACTCAGGACGTGACAATCCTTTTGACTTGAACATTTGGTTGCATGCCTGGAGTAATAGAGAAGTTCGGCATAACCAGTAGTCAATTGGTGGCGGGGAATGAGCACAGTGAACTATCTTGGCTACATTGGCTCGGAGCAGTGCATAGGTTGAAACCTACTTTCCTGGAGGTGTGATAGTTATTCTCTGGTTCTGTCCCGGGGTGGGCCGACAATCCACAGACTTCCAAGTAATATAATTCCATTTGATGGCATTAGGTCAAAGGGCATGAGCCCATGGACCGCTGGATCAGCAACCAACTAACCAACCATAACATCAAGGAATGGTTTAAGTATGATTTTTATACACATCCCCCAATTGATTGAGGATAAAAATGTTTGGAGAGCTTTTCGTGCAGATGTACCCAGTGTCGCACCCCACCGATCCTCACGGGGTGTGGGTCTTATTATTATTATTATTATTATTATTATTATTCTCAACAGTTGGTTGCAAACCAGGAATCGGTAAAAAATACGGCATTCCTAGCCAATTTCTCCCAAATGCATTGAGCTGTAAATGCTCAAACATTAGGAACGTGCCTAATCACAAACCCAACAGTGTAGACAATAATTTCTCCGTACGAAGAATTCTTACAGATCGAAGCCTGGACTTCTGAACCTATATGCACTGTACTTCTGAATCTATATGCACTGTACTTCTGAACCTATATGCACTGTACTTCTGAATCTATATGCACTGTACTTCTAAACCTATATGCACTGTACGTTTGAACCTGAAAGCATTGTACTTCTAAATCTATTTGCAGAAAGATTCACGAAACGTATACATAATCTACCATATATGTTGTTATATTTGCAGAAAGATTCACGAAACGGCTGAAATATGAGAAGATTCTTGTTAGCCTTAGACGGTAAGGAGGAGGGTGACTATGCGCTTGATTGGTATCTTAATAATCTGTGCAGGTAAGCATGAATTCCTGACCCGGTGTGTTTAGATGGTCCAAGGTTCTAATTGAAGTAGGATGTATTATAGCTCATTTTACTAGCTTTGTCCTCAAACAAATGTCATTATCTAATTAACCGTCTCAAGGATTAATGCTATTTTTTTCCACATGGTGTTATATTTCGTTAGACTTAATAAATATATACTTTATTTTTGTGTATCATGCATTTTTTTTTAAACGAATGAAATCATTTAATCCATCCCCATCAAGGCCAGCACGGTGCAGTGGTGATGGCGCTTAGTTCAGCTATCAGGGGCTGGAAATTAAGACTGGTTGGGCAGTCCCATTCGAGCAGGACCATAGTCCTGCCCAAGTAAGCAGAGTGCTGAAGACGGAGGCATCCAGCCAAAACGCGCACAGATAATCAGGATGCCACGCACAAAACACAATGGAAAGAAGAAATTTAATCCATTTTTTGTCCCTGGACATGCGGGTGTGGAGGAAAACGAACGGAATCGACAAATTAGCTTTTCTCGCCATCACAACAGCCTATGGACCGAGCAGACATACTCACTACTCTTCGTGAGTCCTCACGATCAGAGGATTTTTAGATGAATAAGCTTGAGTTAATATCAAGAATGCGCGAATTGGGAGTGAGGATGGACGTGGCCCGATGAGAACCCCTGACAAAGATTTCAAAACAGAGTAGTGAACTAACATAGAATCGGAACCATAACCCGTTATACCCTGAGAGATGCACTGTAGCGGAGATCTGAGCACCTATGGACGTGTCCGGTGTGCGAAGATGATAATTAATATACCTAATACCTAATCATTTAATCTTTATTGGTATACTAATTATTGTGTATTGAGAACAGAAATTGTATTACTTCTGAAATACACCGGATACAACCTTAAACACCGTATGTCTTCTATTCAAAAGTACAAAGTAGTAAAATTTCAAGCTTAAATCAAACCAATTGTATGATAAACCAACATGTGTAAATAACGTTCTATAATTAACTGTAAACATCTTCAAAACTGTGTACAAGATGTTTGTTAACAAGTAGACATCTGATATATATTGCAAGTAAACGAAAAATTGAAACCAGTGACTGCATTTTAATGACACGTTAATTCATATGGTTTATATCATTTCAAATTAACACGCAAAATTTACCTTATGTGCGTCATATATTTGCTGAAATACATGATTTTAAAAGTTGTGCAAAGCTAATGAAACGTGCTATTGTAGTTATAGCTAACGTTTCATGTATTATGTAGTTATTGCTGAAGTTTGATTGGTGTATTATGTAGTTATTGCTGAAGTTTAATTGATGTATTATGTAGTAATTGCTGAAGTTTAATTGATGTATTATTTGTTTGTTTTGCGTTCGCTCCATTGCAACCATCACGGATATCCGTGCGATTTCCGCCGGGAACGTGATTACGTTGTGCCACCGTCATGCGCCTTGTAGGCCTAGCACATCCGATTTCGGCATGCCTCGACAATTCGGGTGGGCTACCCTTAGCCTGTGACAGCCTCTATATCTGTCTCCAGGCACGCGTAGTGGCGAATCTTCGCCCAGACGATTTTTTCTGTCGTCTGACTCGCACGAGGTGTTCCACTGTCTATGAACTCGCCTCGTGTAATTGGACGTGCTGTGCCTGTGCCCATTGGGTACTGAACCGTTTCTCATCCGTGAGCCTGGTTCCTTAAGGGGAAGAACTCAACAGAGGAGTTGGACCCTGTCTCTTTCGCCCTCTTAGCCGAGGTGTCATTCACTGACATCGTGTACCCCTTGTCCGAGTTCGAGTCTCACACCACGCGTTGAGAGCAAGGCGTTCTAGAGCTGAGCGTCTTTGTCCCAATAGCGCCTGAGCCCATCAGGTACTGAACCCTTTCTCTCTTCAAGTGTATTTCCGGTGTAGGAAAACCTGACAGTAGAGTTGGGCCAGGGCTAAATCGTTGTCCCTTTTGTGCCTGAGCCCATCGGGTACGGAACCCTTTCTCTCTGCAAGTGTACTTCCGGTATAGGAAACCTTGACAGTAGAGTTGGACCAGGACTACCATCGTTGTCCCTTTCTTGCCTAAGCCCATCGGGAACAGGTAACTAGAAGCTCGACTCGAGCTGACGCAGCTTGTGGTTCCCTTTTCCTAGGGTTTCACTTTCTATTTGCAGTTCGCGCTGCCCTCTAGCGCTGTTCTGCCCTTTCATTGTTTCATTGTACTCGGTATGAAATCTATTTGTCTCTCGCCATGCATCTACCTTTACGTGCATTTTACATTGGCCGCCCCTCCAATGTTCGGACTGGACTGACTAGCTTCACTGTATGTCGACAGTGTCGCTATATGTGGTGATGCTGGTGGTGTCGGAGATATTGTCTGTCTCTTGTGCAGGCAAATCTCTTTCCATCTGCTACCTCCACATTCTCGGACACGATCCCCAAATGGTTTGGCCAGAATCAGCTCGAGCTGCTGTATTTCTGTTTCCAGGGTGCACCGCGTGGAGGTACATTTGGGATCTTGGTTATCTGCTAACCCAGGGTCCGCCTAGAGCAATGCGTTCCCTTTGCACCCCGGATGTATTATGTAGTTATAGCTAACGTTTCATGTATTATGTAGTTATTTCTGAAGTTTAATTGATGTATTATGTAGTTATAGCTAACGTTTCATGTATTATGTAGTTATTGCTGAAGTTTAATTGATGTATTATGTAGTTATAGCTAACGTTTCATGTATTATGTAGTTATTGCTGAAGTTTAATTGATGTATTATGTAGTTATTGCTGAAGTTGGATTGATGTATTATGTAGTTATTGCTGAAGTTTGATTGATGTATTATGTAAGTATTGCTGAAGTTTGATTGATGTCCTATGTAGTTATTGCTGAAGTCTGATGTATTATGTAGTTATTGCTGAAATCTGATTGATGTATTATGTAGTTATTGCTGAAGTTTAATTGATGTATTGTGTAGTTATAGCTAACGTTTCATGTATTATGCAGTTATTGCTGAAATTTAATTGATGCATTATGTAGTTATTGTTGAGGTCTGATGTATTATGTAGTTATAGCTAACGTTTCATGTATTATGCAGTTATTGCTGAAATTTAATTGATGCATTATGTAGTTATTGTTGAAGTCTGATGTATTATGTAGTTATTGCTGAAATCTAATGTATTATGTAATTATTGCTAAAGTCTGGTATACGAAGTAGCTTCAAAAAGTTCCCGGAATTAATGGATTTTACAGAAATAAGTAACATTAGAATTATCTACACTACATTTCCTTCACGGTAGTTTCCTTCGGCAACTACAGACATTTTGTCAATGTGCATACAGCTGTTGGAAACATTCAGGGAACCCATTATTTGACACCTCTCTCAGCTGTTTCATCGCATTAGTGATAACGGCATCAGCATCCTTGAACCATTGTCCTTTCCATACCGATTTCAGTTGACGAAACCAGATAAAAATCAGCCGGTGCAAAGTCGGGAGAATATGGAGGCTGTTATAAGAATATCACATTGTGATTTGAGAGGTAGTGCTTTATCAGTAGAGATCGATGTTCTGTGCAAGGTACTGCTTAACCAGTAGGGATCAATGTGCTGTGCGAGGTACTGCTTTATCAGTAGGGATAGATGTGCTTTGCGAGGTACTGCTTTATCAGTAGGGATCAATGTGCTGTGCTAGGTACTGCTTTATCAGTAGGAATCGATGTGCTGTGCGAGGTACTGCTTAACCAGTAGGGATAGATGTGCTGTGCGAGCTACTGCTTTATCAGTAGGGATCAATGCCCCTGTGCATTGCCATGCAGCATGATCTAGCTGTTTGTTCTCCATTTTCTTTTCGTTTTCTTCTCATTGCATCTCTTAGACGACGGACAGTATGCTTTATTAAACAACGTTAGTGTCTTTAAGAGTGACTTCTCACGCAAGACACAGAATTTGACACTAGTACATAATTCAAACAAGAACCTTTTCAACTCCGACGACGCAACTAGCGCAACACACAAACAAATGTATCTTCTCTATGAGAGTATATGCGAAGGTCACCGTTGCTATATCATCACATCAAGGCCATCACCAACTTCTTAACAAGGTAATATCCGTAACATCATCTTTAGTTCATACACTAGTCGGCTACTCCGGGAACTTGTAGAAGCTATCTCGTATTATATAGTTACAGTTGAAGTCGATATATTATTTAGTTATAGCTAAAGTCGATAGATTATTTAGTTATAGTTAAAGTCGATGGATTATTTAGTTATAGCTAAAGTCGATGGATTATTTAGTTATAGCTAAAGTCGATGGATTATTTAGTTATAGCTAAAGTCGATATATTATTTAGTTATAGCTAAAGTCGATAGATTATTTAGTTATAGCTAAAGTCGATATATTATTTAGTTATAGCTAAAGTCGATGGATTATTTAGTTATAGCTAAAGTCGATATATTAGTTAGTTATAGCTATAGTCGATGGATTATTTAGTTATAGCTAAAGTCTATGGATTATGTAGTTATAGCTAAAGTCGATATATTATTTAGTTATAACTGAAGTCGATAGATTATTTAGTCATAGCTAAAGTCGATAGATTATATTCGTATAGCTGATCTGATGAAGATATATGTAAACATTGCTCTAATCCTAACGAAAACAGTTAAACACCTCCTTATAAAGTGTTCCTCTCTCTCTCTGTCTCTCTCTCTCTCTCTCTACACTAACAGGAGAAAACGTTTACAGACACCCCTGACTGTCACTCACTGTATCGATGTCTAAGTCAACTTCAGAGTACCTTAACTATTTTAAGAATAGCATTTAGCTCCAAAAAGTACAACTAGTCAGTATCGGTTAGTTATTGACAACAAAATAGCAATAATAAAGTTGAAATCGATGTATACTATATTCGATATAGTCTTTCGTTGTAACCTAAATCGATGTCTAGCTGCGGCAGCATCTAAAATCGATGTATTAAAATATTTGAAGCATATATTGGAAAGGATATTGCTTTTCACAAATTACTGAATTTTAATCCCCACTAATTCAACCTCTTCTTATTTTTCTACGATAAATTGTGAAGCATTATTGGTCCATTATCAGTCCATTATCGATTATATATAGAGCGGTTTGTTTTAAGTCAATGTGGGTTGCTATACTACACAACAATTGATGATGCACTAAATTGTTACTACACAACAATTGATGACGGACTAAACAGTTACTACACAACATTTGATGACACGTCTATGCTGCTACTACATACATTTCTATCCAGATATCGCGAACAGCAGATTGAGGCATTGAGAAAGGCTAGTTTGAAAGTAGCTACTTTTTTTCGTGCCGGGACATGTGTGTGTTCGAGGCAATATAAGAGCAGATCAATTGGCGTCATGTGCGATTGTGGCACAGGGCGATGGGGCAATGGATAGCGCTGACGTTTTGAATTCCTTAAGAAATATAACACGCGAGAGGGAGACTAATGTGGATGATGATTCCTTCTCAGTGGTTCGGATTAATGATAAGGAATTGAAATGCGGTGTTGCTAGAAGTGAACATTTTGGAAGGCGCAGAAGAATGATGGTCAACCAACATAGGACCGGAACTGTCAGCAGAAGTGCAATGGCGGATAATGACACTCAAGGAGAGATCGGAGCAGCTATGGGCGTTTCCAGTTTGCAGTGATGATGATCCGATGACTAACTAGTGTCAATGTTTACATTTTTATTCTTAAAAGTATGCGTCATTTGTCCTAGGTCTTTCATTTTAATATTGTTAACTAATTACCATTAATAATATATTTTCATAATCCATGTCTCTGAAGATCTCCTTTCCTTATGTATACTGCCCATTCACAATATTCTGTGTAGTTTTGAGGTCTCGTGTACCCTGGCACAATAGTCTAGTGTTCTACAAAACTGGAAACTGATAACATGCAGAGACACCTTCGTAACTTGCCCTGTGGTGTTGTGACGTCATCGCCGATTTCCTGTTTCCTCACGTTTACGTGATTTATCTTATGCTAGTCAAACCGAATCAATCGTCAGAAATACTGTCCAGCAGATTCGCTCATATCGTCATTCAAGTGGTGGTATTTTACTTTCTCAGTAATTTTAATTGGCTGTCGACACAAAATGACCAATGAAATCACGTGAAAAGTCAAATAGCAACTCTTTTGAAGGATGCTACCGATAAATGCACAGGTCAGTATATTTGACGAGGAACTGGTCAGAAACACCAGCCACCGATTTATCCTTATCTTATCCTGCTATATTGTTGTCATGCCTTGTTTTTATCTTTTAAAAAGAATATACGCTAATATTTGTGTGTGTGTGTGTGTGTTTAATTGTTAGTGTGTTTGTGTGTTTTCTTGTATGTCTGTTTCGTATCCGATAAATTACAAGAAATATAACGATTGTAATGTTTATACAATTTAGAAGCGCTAGAGAATGACTACACACAGAAGTAGTCCTACAAAATTACTAATGCGGATGTTCTGAAAGAGTTAAATGTGAAACGGACCTCAATCAATAATATAAGAAAAAGACAACCTTCATTTTTTGACCACTACATGAGACAGGGAGGTTTGGAGAAGATAGTCACAACAGGAAACATTGAAGGCAACAGAGACAGAGGGCGACAACGTGTTTGCGACAAAATTATCATTGATAAAATGTGTCTGATTTGTTACTAAATCATGTTTCCTGGCTTTGGTAATTATTGTTCTCTGTAAAGGGGTCGTTGATGTTCCTTGTCTACTTTCTACTAGAACCCTACTGCCAACCCTAACCCTAACGAAAACACTTGTTCCTATCATGTTGGTTTATTTGTTGTTGTTGGGAAGACATGTTATCTAGTAGCGTTGTCTGATACCGTCGTTGCTGGTGCACCTCGAGGCATGGTATCTCCTACTTCAGCACCTGTTCTTACTTGAGCAGGAAAGTGGACCTCCTCGATGTCAGGGATGACCCGACCACTCTTAGTTTTCAGCCTCTGTTGGCTGGGCTTGATTCTCCATGCGTTGCGGTTCGCTGCCTACAATTTTTTCTGTCCGCTGCCTGCAGTTTAACTCTTGAATTGACTGCCACCTTTGTTTACCTTTCTTTTAGTGTTTTTAGAGTAGTTTTGTTTCCCTTGTTTTCTTTTCCCATCCTGTGTCCACAGGAGTGCTTGTTGGTTCAATCTATTGTCATCTAGTCCCAGGTATTCCAATCTACTATTTCTTATGACAATTCTGATGTTTTTAACGTTTAATTTATTACGTTTCTGTATGGGAAAATTCAAATTTAATTAGCTATGCAAATTTGTAATTCTATTTTGTTCAACTATTAAAAAAACTGCTGTTTTCAGGTCTGGGGATGAAGCTGTCATTTTCCACTGTTCACAGTTCATTCTTAACGTCGGTCTACCAGGGGCCGCTACCAACGCTGACCTTGTTGGCAAGAAGGTACAAGAGTCGTTGAAGAAAGCAGAAGAGATTACAACTAAAGCAAGCGCTAAGATAAAAACTAAGGGTTAGTAGAAGATTTTAACTTCTTCGACTAAGATTATCGGTTCTTAAACTGTGGTTCGCGAACCTCTGGGGATCGACATGATCCTTATAGGAAATCAGCAAAGACTTGAAGAAATAAAAGCATTAAAATGCACTAACATTATGGAGGTCCGTGACAAAATAATATTTGAAGGTCAAAGAGCAAACAAAGTGTTAACATCTGAAATGCACTATATCCACATAAATATATTGCTCTAATAATTTTATAATCTTCTAAAATTTATAAAAATATATAATTTCATTAACCTTATAATCTTCTAAAATTTATAAAAATAAATTATTTCATTAACCTTATAATCTTCTAAAATTTATATTAATATATTATTTCATTAACCTTATAATCTAATATCTATAAAAAATATATTATTTCAGTTTTATTATAATTTTGTTAAATCTTTAAAAATATATTATTGTATTAATCTTATAATCTTCTAATATCTATAAAATCTACTTCTCCATTTATATTATTATCTAAAATCTATAAAAATGGACTATTTCATTAATCTCATATATATAGATATATCAATTATATCAAACTATATATATATATATATATATATATATATAAATCAAGTGCATTCTTTCCAGAACATTGTATTATTCTTGAATAGTCTGAACGACTCTCTGTCCAGGACAAGCAGGCCTGTATTGTCTGAACGACTCTCTGTCCAGGACAAGCAGGCCTGTATTGTCTGAACGACTCTCTGTCCAGGACAAGCAGGCCTGTATTGTCTGAACGACTCTCTGTCCAGGACAAGCATGCCTGTATTGTCTGAACGACTCTCTGTCCAGGACAAGCAGGCCTGTATTGTCTGAACGACTCTCTGTCCAGGACAAGCAGGCCTGTATTGTCTGAATGACTCTCTGTCCAGGACAAGCAGGCCTGTATTGTCTGAATGACTCTCTGTCCAGGACAAGCAGGCCTGTATTGTCTGAATGACTCTGTCCAGGACACGCAGGCCTGTATTGTCTGAATGACTCTCTGTCCAGGACAAGCAGGCCTGTATTGTCTGAACGACTCTCTGTCCAGGACAAGCAGGCCTGTATTGTCTGAACGACTCTCTGTCCAGGACAAGCAGGCCTGTATTGTCTGAACGACTCTCTGTCCAGGACAAGCAGGCCTGTATTGTCTGAATGACTCTCTGTCCAGGACAAGCAGACCTGTATTGTCTGAACTATTTTCTGTCCAGGACAAGCAGGCCTGTATTGTCTGAATGACTCTCTGTCCAGGACAAGCAGGCCTGTATTGTCTGAACGACTCTCTGTCCAGGACAAGCAGGCCTGTATTGTCTGAACGACTCTCTGTCCAGGACAAGCAGGCCTGTATTGTCTGAACGACTCTCTGTCCAGGACAAGCAGGCCTGTATTGTCTGAATGACTCTCTGTCCAGGACAAGCAGGCCTGTATTGTCTGAATGACTCTCTGTCCAGGACAAGCAGGCCTGTATTGTCTGAATGACTCTGTCCAGGACACGCAGGCCTGTATTGTCTGAATGACTCTCTGTCCAGGACAAGCAGGCCTGTATTGTCTGAACGACTCTCTGTCCAGGACAAGCAGGCCTGTATTGTCTGAACGACTCTCTGTCCAGGACAAGCAGGCCTGTATTGTCTGAATGACTCTCTGTCCAGGACAAGCAGACCTGTATTGTCTGAACTATTTTCTGTCCAGGACAAGCAGGCCTGTATTGTCTGAACGACTCTCTGTCCAGGACAAGCAGGCCTGTATTGTCTGAATGACTCTCTGTCCAGGACAAGCAGGCCTGTATTGTCTGAATGACTCTCTGTCCAGGACAAGCAGGCCTGTATTGTCTGAATGACTCTGTCCAGGACACGCAGGCCTGTATTGTCTGAATGACTCTCTGTCCAGGACAAGTAGGCCTGTATTGTCTGAACGACTCTCTGTCCAGGACAAGCAGGCCTGTATTGTCTGAACGACTCTCTGTCCAGGACAAGCAGGCCTGTATTGTCTGAATGACTCTCTGTCCAGGACAAGCAGACCTGTATTGTCTGAACTATTTTCTGTCCAGGACAAGCAGGCCTGTATTGTCTGAACGACTCTCTGTCCAGGACAAGCAGGCCTGTATTGTCTGAACGACTCTCTGTCCAGGACAAGCAGGCCTGTATTGTCTGAATGACTCTCTGTCCAGGACAAGCAGACCTGTATTGTCTGAACTATTTTCTGTCCAGGACAAGCAGGCCTGTATTGTCTGAATGACTCTCTGTCCAGGACAAGCAGGCCTGTATTGTCTGAATGACTCTGTCCAGGACACGCAGGCCTGTATTGTCTGAATGACTCTCTGTCCAGGACAAGCAGGCCTGTATTGTCTGAACGACTCTCTGTCCAGGAAAATCAGGCCTGTATTGTCTGAATGACTCTCTGTCCAGGACAAGCAGGCCAGTATTGTCTGAATGACTCTGTCCAGAACACGCAGGCCTGTATTGTCTGAATGACTCTCTGTCCAGGACAAGCAGGCCTGTATTGTCTGAACGACTCTCTGTCCAGAACAAGCAGGCCTGTATTGTCTGAATGACTCTCTGTCCAGGACAAGCAGGCCAGTATTGTCTGAATGACTCTGTCCAGAACACGCAGGCCTGTATTGTCTGAATGACTCTGTCCAGGACAAGCAGGCCTGTATTGTCTGAACGACTCTCTGTCCAGAACAAGCAGACCTGTATTGTCTGAACGACTCTCTGTCCAGAACAAGCAGGCCTGTATTGGCCAGAGACATGAGCTTCCATTGTTCGATATTTCTGGTCCATCAATTTAAATTAATCTCATCATCATCATCAAGTGCCGTCTCCGCAACGAAGGTTGGCTGCAACGTATCTCCAACATCTCCTGTCTCTTGTCTTGGTGGTGCACTCTGCTAGACTGTAACCTTTCCATCGTGTAATGTTACTCTCCCACTTGTATCTCTGCCTACCTCTTGCTCGCTTCCCTTTGACTTTACCCTCAAGTAAGGTCTTCAATAAGGTGTCATGTCTTTTAATGTGTCCAAAGTATTTTATTTGTCTGATCTTTATTTCTCTTAGTAGTTCTTTCTTCATATTAAGTGTCTTTAGCACCTCTTTATTTGTTTTCTTCTCTTTCCATGATATTCTCCCTATTCTTCTATATACCCACATCTCACAGGCATCAATTTTGTCTTCTAATTTATCTCACATATTAATATTATCTCACAAATTAATCTCACAGTCTTCTAAATTCCATAAAAACCGGTTGCTCCATTAATCTTATAATCTTCTAAAATCTATAAAATTATACTATTCTATAAATAATAGGATCATATAAATTATATACAAATCTATGACTCCATTAATCTTATAATCTTCTAAAATCTATAAAATTATACTATTCTATAAATAATAGGATCATATAAATTATATACAAATCTATGACTTCATTAATCTTATAATCTTCTAAAATCTATAAAATTATACTATTCTATAAATTATATACAAATCTATGACTCCATTAATCTTATAATCTTCTAAAATCTATAAAATTATACTATTCTATAAATAATAGGATCATATAAATTATATACAAATCTATGACTTCATTAATCTTATAATCTTCTAAAATCTATAAAATTATACTATTCTATAAATTATATACAAATCTATGACTTCATTAATCTTATAATCGTCGAAAATCTATTAAAATCTATTATTCTATTAATATTATCAATCAATCACGTGCCATGATGAATGGCGTAGGCGATCATGTTTCTCCACGACTCTCTGTCTCTTGTGTTGTCAATAAGCTCGTTTGGTGAACTTCTACCGTGCCTCTAGTAGTACTAGTAATCTAGCAACTACTCTCTTTGTCGTCCCCTGTCTGTCCTCCCCTTGATCTTCCCAGTGGTTATTAAGTGTTCAAGCTGTGTTCTTCTCGGCACATTATAATATAATGATTAATATTAGAATCTTCTAGAATCAATACATGTACAAATATATTGTTTTATTAATCGTATGCCATGTGACATATTCTTTCCAGAACGTTTTCTTCCCAATGAGCTCTCTGAACCCCTCTCTGTCTTGGGCTGCGGCCTGAATTTTCCAACGATGCATTAATGCATTCAGTCCATCGTTTTCTTGGTCTGCCCTTTCTCCTCTCTCCAGGTACTCTGCCCTCCATTATTTATCTTTCTAAACAGTTGTGTCTCTTTATATGACCAAACAGGCGTAGTTTTCTTTTTACTACCGTGTTTAGTAACCAACACTAGGGAATCTTCAATGTGTTTATAATATCTGAGTTTCTCTTTTTTTTTCCTTCCATGATATTCTAAGTATCTTTCTGTAGTATTTCAGCTCAAAGGCGTTGATCTTCTTTGCCGCTGTTTTACTTAGGGTCCATGTTTCACAGCCGCATGTTGCAACCGGAAAAATAAAAGTTCGCAACATTAGCAATTTAGTTTCTATTTTGTTGTTTTTCAATGTTTTTCAACGTGTTCTTTTACAATATGCCATTGCCAATCTACTAATATTATTAATCTTATAATCCGTTAAAAATCTAAAAAGAAAAATACGTTAATCTATTAATCCTATAATCTGTTTAAACAAATATTTTGTTTCACCAGGCATCAAAAGTTACGTGATAGTCAAATCAGGCGTCAAGCCAGAAGAAGGCATTTTGCAGACTGTTGGGGAAGAGAAAGTATCTCACATCGTAATGGGAAGTCGAGGCCTTGGACCAATTCAAAGAACGTTTATTGGGAGCGTAAGCAGCGCTGTCGCCGCCAATGCCAGTGTGCCTGTCACCATAGTTAAGAAGCCTCACTAATTTGCACGATTTTTTTGGAATGTTGGTTAAAGTTACAGATGAAGATGGCCGCCACATTAACATATTTTAAGACTTCGTTCACCTTTAACACAAAAATAGTTAAGAGATGATAATCTTTAAAAAAAACTGTTCCATGCATCGTTAATTTACTGCATGGAAGTTATAGAGGTCATAACATCGTTTATTTACTGCATGGAAGTTATAGAGGTCATAACATCGTTAATTTACTGCATGGAAGTTATAGAGGTCATAACATCGTTTATTTAATGCATGGAAGTTATAGAGGTCATAACATCGTTAATTTACTGCATGGAAGTTATAGAGGTCATAACATCGTTTATTTACTGCATGGAAGTTATAGAGGTCATAACATCGTTAATTTACTGCATGGAAGTTATAGAGAGCGCAACATCGTTATTTTACTACATGGAAGTTATAGACGTTATTTTGATGAAATTTTACTAGAAATTTTAGGAGAAAATAACTAGAGGGAGGGGACCGATTTTCAAAGTTAGTGCATTACAGGAGATAGTTTTTCGATTACAAAAATATACCCACGTGTTCAAACTATAAATTCCAGAAACATCAAAAGAAAAAGTGATGATTGTCCTATATATATATATATATATATATATAATATGTGTATAACAACAGTTAATTCCATTATGTTTATGATTATTATCATTCTGGTGGAAAAAGATAATAAAAATGTTTAGGCGCACGCCAGTAATATTGGTTGTTTGAGAACCCCTGTGTAAAAGTACGCAGGGGGCGTAAGCTGGACAATTTTTGGGAACATTGACTTGGATATACTAACAAGGGCTAACTGTGACGTCACAGCAGAGGGTGGATGCCAATTAGCATAGCCTTATTTTTATTTCAGGATTTGCGGTGGTGAACGAATTATCAATAAAATAATAGCTAAAACTAGACTGTACATTTCCAGGATAGTCTTGCGCGCTGATCCACGTACTTCTAGATATGCATGGACTTTGTACGAGTCACAGAAAGTGGCGGATGTAACTAATAAAATTTTTCCCGTTTTGGAACAATGCTCACAGAAAACAAGTATGATAGTCTGCACAATAATCTCATGCAACAAAACTTATATTGGTACATCCGACTTTTTCCCATTCTGTTCATTTGCTGGCGATACAAAGTACAAACAGAGCGTCGCATTATCCGTCATATCAGCTGAGTGACGCTATGCGAGATCAACACGCTGGACTATTACGGAGAAGGACTTGGTAAATAATGTACGTGAAGTTCCAGCTATTTTTAGTTGTCTCCGCCTATTTCTGTGAGTCCTGTGCTAAATCGCGACCAATCGGCAGTAGAATACCTGTTCTCTGAATTAACTAGGCCTTCATTAATTTCTTTTCTTGATTATTTCCGTGTTTTACGTTGGTCAATATTTATATACTTAGAATCGCATTTCAAAAATAGCCAAGGCTACTCCAAGCATATAAATAGTAACCAATGGAAATTGGGACAATAATCAAAAGTGCACCAAAGAAAGGCCTGTTTACTTTGTGCAGTTAGGTCTTATAGTAACGTTCTTGGTCACGGCTGCATCCATGTGTATCTAGAAATCTGTGGTTTATCTCACGCGGCGTCATTTATTTTGGCTTATCTGTTTTTGTATGTGCTTAACATTGGTTGGATACATAAAGTTTACCAAAACGGCCAATATTCACTTCGCATCAGCCAAGATTTGTGAGGCTGTGGGATATCTGCATATAGGGGCTATTCCGGAGAAGGACTTGATAACTACGGGAAATACTGCAATGTATGTTGACAACCGCCCCTTTCTGTGAAGCAAGTAATTAATCTGTTCCTGTATCTACATGTTGGTGGAACAACACCAAAGATTAACATCATAGACATAGATGATTTATGTGCTCTTATTTTCGATTGTGTGTTTGTTTGTGTTCATTCTTGATTGTGTGTTTGTTTGTGTTCATTCTTGATTGTGTGTTTGTTAGTGTTCATTCGCGAGTGTGTGTTTGTTTGTGTTCATTCTTGATTGTGTGTTTGTTTGTGTTCATTCTTGATTGTGTGTTTGTTTGTGTTCATTCTTGATTGTGTTTGTGTTCATTCTTGATTGTGTGTTTGTTTGTGTTCATTCTTGATTGTGTGTTTGTTTGTGTTCATTCTTGATTGTGTGTTTGTTTGTGTTCATTCTTGATTGTGTTTGTTTGTGTTCATTCTTGATTGTGTGCTTGTGTTCATTCTTGATTGTGTGTTTGTTTGTGTTCATTCTTGATTGCGTTTGTTTGTGTTCATTCTTGATTGTGTGCTTGTGTTCATTCTTGATTGTGTGTTAGTTTGTGTTCATTCTTGATTGTGTTTGTTTGTGTTCATTCTTGATTGTGTTTGTTTGTGTTCATTCTTGATTGTGTGCTTGTGTTCATTCTTGATTGTGTGTTTGTTTGTGTTCATTCTTGATTGTGTGTTTGTGTTCATTCTTGATTGTGTGTTTGTGTTCATTCTTGATTGTGTGATTGTGTAAATGAATACACAGCAACCTTCCAAGGTTAATATTCAGATTGGTGAACGATACCAGCGTGCAGTGCTAGACATGCTTAGAGACTGATGTGACAGCTGTCCTACTAGCGTTAATACCCTAAACGTCAAACAACCTCTACGACTTTATAGACACCATGTCTACATTTCATCTACTACAACAAACTCAGACATTTTAAAAATATATAATGGCAAGAATTGATATATTGGTATTATCTTTATTGTTTATATGTTTTTCCTTAAATTTCTGCGAAAGCAAAATTATTAAATATTTGGAACAAACATATCAGATTCTGGACTTGTTTTTTTTTGTAAATGCTTGGTGAGTTGAGACCTTGTAGTATATTCGGAATATGAGTTTTGGATACTTGATGAGTTGAAAGTAGGCAGTATATTCTGAACATGAGTTTTGGATGATTGATGAGTTGAAAGTAAGCAGTACATTCTCATGCAATTGGGGCAAAAATAATGCTACAAAAATGAATCTCGTTTCATCAACACGTATAATCTCTTAATTGTTCACATCATCTCTTCTTTCTTTGTTTGGGGGAATCCCCCGAGCGTAGTGGTTATGCTGTTCCCCTTGTGCTGAAGAGGTCATGAGTTCGAATCCGGCTCGTGTCGTCTTGTATCGTACAAGAGGATTTTTTCGGAGATCCCTGTGGATTATCACTTAAAGATACGGAGTTACGTGCTATGAGTTGTACTCTCGGCAGGCGGCGTGCCGCTTAGCTGAGAGTGACGAAGTATATATGGGAAACTGAGTACACTGAAGTCAAATCTCTACGACTTTTAACCCTTTCGAACCATTTGTTCTGTTTTCTTAGACACCTCATTTCACACGTAGTAAGCTTTCTCTCATGTTCTTTAGTTAGTGTCCATGTCTGACATTGATAACACAATGTTGGTAGCAAGATTAAATTTATGATTTGCCTTTTTTGGTTTCCATCGCGATAGATTTAGTTCAAAATTCATGTAAGCTTATAATTTACCTTTTTAAATTCATGTCCCTATCTCTATGTCCATTCTTCTGCCATCTATAAAAAATACTCCTATGATATTTAAATTACTTGTTTCAGTAATTGATAATGTATCATTTCTTCTTCTTGATTAGAAAACTGGCCTCACAGCACGTGGGACATTCCCATAAGTGCTGTGCCCTCTGTTCCATCAGCCATCCGACTCAATGGTGTTTCGAGTCTAATGCCGAAAAACAGACGTCGACATCAGGACACAACTCTGGCCCTTGCGACAGGTTTCTTTGTTGTTCCGCCTACTCACGCCGTGCCCGTAACTAGTTCAAGCACAACGTCGGCCTGTCGGAACAACATGGTAACTGTTATCGAAGGTTACGACTACGGGATTGTATAGATGACTTGCCATGAAGCTTCTATAAGAAAATAACCTCAATATAAAGGCATGTCATCTACTAAGGTTTTCTGTTGCATAGGTGGTATGACTAGTAAGCCATTGGTGAGACCGACAGACCAACCGCATGCGCGAAATTTATCATTTTGTTGATTGAAGTTGATTCTCTGCCTATAGACATTGCTTCTTTGTTGTATGTATTGATCCTCATGTTGTGATTGAGGCAGTTTTCATTGAGTATTTTTTTGTGATCTTGCAGCTCTTCATTTGAACTGTGGAGTAGGAGGCACTGATTATCAGCAGATTAGTTCACCCTGCTGGTTCCTCATCATCATCAGGTGCCGTGACAGCTGGCGTATGCCATCATGGCTCTCCACACTCTTTGTCTCCAGTATTATGTATCAGAAACGTTGTTGTTTCCCTGCTCTGCCAGGTTGTTAAACTGTCTCACCTTTTTTCTCACCTTGTCACCTCTGTCTCTGTTGCCCTCAATCTTGCCTGTTGTGACTATGTTCTCTAAACCTCCTTGTCTCATAACGTGGCCAAAAATTGGAATTAGTTTTTTTCTTGTATTATTGACTAAGTTCCGTCTAGCTTTTGACTCTCACCACCTCCATATTAGTTTTCCTGGCACTCTATGGTATTCTCAGCATTCTTCTGTAGAACCACATCTCTACTGCATCTAATTTCCTAATTTCGTGTTTGTTTATTGTCCAAGAATCGCACTCAATGAAAAAATTGCTGGTTCCTAATCGCTGAAACCCTTTGTTACCTTTCGGCGTTAGGGGTAGAAATTTCTGGAGAAATTTCCTTTGTGCTGAGTATATTGTGGAATTTTATCGCCTCTTTTATTTCAGTGGTTCATCGTTTTCGAAGTCGGTCTCTAGGTCTACCTTCGCTGTATATCTGTAGCATATCTTGCTGTGGTATGCTGTCTGATGGTAGTCTGCTGATGTGTGTAAATCATTTGATCTGTTGTCTCTTGATGTATTCCAAGATTTGGGTGGTGCCGGTTTTTTGTCTAATATCCTCATTTCTCACTCTGTCTCTTAGTGATATTCCTAGGATTCTGCGCAAGCATGCCATTTTAGCTGTCACAAGCTTACGTTTGTCTTGTGCTGTCATTTTCCATGTTTGGCATTGGTAGCATAGCTTTGACACAATAATCGCTTTGAATAGTGTTATTTTGGTGTTTAAATCTACATTTTTGTTTCTGAAGATTGGTGTCATTTGCCCTGAGGCGTGGTATCCTTTACTTCATCTATTGTGTATTTCTTTACTGCTCTTGCCGTCTGTTGTTATATTACTTCCTAGGTATGTGAATTGTGTCACTTGGTTAAGTCTGTTGTTTTCTATATATATATATATATATATATATATATATATATATATATATATTGGTGTTTCTTTTTGGTCTTCCTATCTTCATTACTTCGGTCTTTTCTATATTTATCTTCATGTTAAAAGTATGGCATGTTTCATTTAATCTATCTATTTGTCTTTGTAGTTCTTCTGATGATGATGCCCCTAGTGCTTTGTCATCTGCAAATAGTAGTTCGTTTAAGTTATCCTTCAACCCTAAATTTTCTACGAGCGACTTGAATCTCACTGTCGGATTGCTAATCCTGTCGCAGTGTTGTTTCAGGAAAACCTCACCTGGCAACGTTGTGATCTCTATAAATAATTAATAAATACATTAATGAGTCCACATATAACCAGATGAAGAACTTGGAAAAGCTGGTTCCTAATGAAAAATATTTGATGAACCACTTTTGCGCACCAACGGATCTACGTTGAAAGAAATGCAACGATGAACGTCACAGCACCATAGTGAACGCGTTCGTTGACATTCAGTACAGCAAATAATATCTTGGGGTGTCAAAGTCAAGGCACTGATAGAAAACTAATTTTGGAACAAAGATCACAGCCCAGGGATGACATGATATATTGATTTACGTAGAATACCATACACAAAGGGAGATATTCTTTGAGGGAGTGAGAGGGGCTCGCAGGAGAACATCCGATTAACGCCCCGCATCAAAAATGGAGCGGTAAGCTATGCCAAAAAAGATCATTTCAGCGTAAACCGTTTACGGAATACTGCTGGTATTTTTCTACCACGAATTGATATTAAAACTGCAAACTCTACGTAAATCATATATTATATATACTTTTAGTTAGATGTATAGTTTCTAAGACATCTTTACTGAATATTTTACGCATTGATTTCTCGTTTTTGTGCGTGTTTCCAAATCTGAATATTCCTTTTAGCGATGATAATCAAGCAATCTATGTTTCCAACCCTAACCCTAAACAATCTATTTATAATTTATGTGTTTCCGAATCTGTGAATATTCCTTTTGACGATGATAATCAAGCGATCTATGTTTCCAACCCTAACCCTAAACAATCTATTTATGTGTTTCCAAATCTGTGAATATTCCTTTTGACGATGATAATCAAGCGATCTATGTTTCCAACCCTAACCCTAAACAATCTATTTATGTGTTTCCAAATCTGTGAATATTCCTTTTAGCGATGATAATCAAGCAATCTATGTTTCCAACCCTAACCCTAAACAATCTATTTATGTGTTTCCAAATCTGTGAATATTCCTTTTGACGATGATAATCAAGCGATCTATGTTTCCAACCCTAACCCTAAACAATCTATTTATAATTTATGTGTTTCCGAATCTGTGAATATTCCTTTTGACGATGATAATCAAGCAATCTAATTTATGTGTTTCCAATTCTGTGAATATTCCTTTTACGATTATAAATAAGCAATCTATTTATGTGTTTCCAAATCTGTGAATATTCCTTTTGGCGATGATAGTCAAGCAATCTATTTAGTTGTGAGCAGGTTGTTCTCGACACCAATAGTTATTCTGACGAAAGAACATGCCCTCTTCAGTTGAGTAACCAAATTTTATAAGGATTATTGACTCAAAGATACGGTTGTGTTAGGGGGTTTATCATACGTGTTATGGGATGCATGTTTGGTCCCCGAAGAGAAGTATTTCACTGAAACAATATTCCATAATTATCCTGACCTGCCAGAATATTGCATATACTTCCGGGCCAACTAATTCATCATTGTCCATCAGCTTTCTTGCCCCATCTCAGTAATGGTATCTCTGACATCCCCCGCCATCTAGGATCAGACAAGTAAAAATGTGCGATGCCTGCTGACCTTCCTCATTCATTAGGACTGTTTCATAGGAGACAAAATTAAGATGCTGAGGCAATGTACTCATTTTTCTTCTTCTTCGGAGTTCATTCTCAAACTCCCACTGTAACTCTCTTGTAGCAGGACAATGGTCTTACTAGATTTCCAGCAGATTGTAGTTTAATAGAGAATGGAAATGCGTTGTGTCGCAGTTTTACTTGCCCCAGTGACCACGATACATCCGTCTTCGGCCGGATGTATTCATTTAATCTATCTATCGATCTGTTCGCTAAACCTTTGCTGCCTTTCAGCGTCAGGGGTTCGTCAGGAAACCCAGAAATGTTTTCTGGAGATGGCCTTCGTGTGTGCTGAGTATATTGTGGAGTTTATCGCCTCTTTTATTTCAGTGGTCCATCGTTTTCGTGGTCGGTCTCTAGGTCTGCCTTCACTGCATCTGTATAGCATAGCTTGCTGTGGTATGCTGTCTGATGGTAGTCTGCTGATGTGCGCACACCATCTTATATGTTGTCTCTTAATATATTCCAAGATCGGAGTGGTACCGGTTCTTTGTCTAATGTTTTCATTTCTCACTCTGTCTCTTAGCGATATTCCTAGGATTCTGCGCTAGCATGTCATTTCAGATGTCACTAGTTTACCTTTAATGTAATTCATTTAATGTAAACCATAATTGGGAAAACCCGAACATAAAAAATGAAACATATATAAAAATGAAACATATATAAAAATGAAACATATATAAAAATGAAACATATATAAAAATGAATCATATATAAATGTAGAGATGAATGTAGGAAGGATTTTTATTTTTCATTAGAAAGAAAGTCTCACTATAAAGTCAAATCATCTACCTGAAGTACAATGTTGCATTGTGGTAGATCTGGTAGGATTGTAGTAAGCCCCGCAGACATTCCTAATACAGATTACATTTAGTTATCATCATCAAGTGTCATGATGAATGGCGTTGGCGATCATATTTCTCCATGTACATCGATCTCTCATATATGTCATCATTTCTGTTGGTGTCGTCAATCGAAGCCATTTAGTCAAACTGTCCAATATCTTTTCTCTGGGTCTTTCCCTTGATCGTTTCCCTTCTATCTTTCCTGTTGTCACTATATTCTCAATGCCTTCTCTTCTCATTATGTGCCCAATAAATGTTAGGGTAATTTTAGCATTAAGTTTGTAATATTCTTTGAAAGATTCTACAGATGAATGCTGAGAATACCATGGACTGCCAGAAAAACTAATGTAGAGGTGTTGAAAGAGTCATATAAGAAAAACGCAATCATCTTTTTTTGGCCACTTCATGAGACAGGGAGGTTTGGAGAACATAGTCACAACAGGCAAAATTGAAGGCAACAGAAACAGAGGTCGACAACGTGAGAAAATATTAGACAATTTGACAGCCTGGCACGGCAAGGAAACAACAACAACCTTGAACTTCGAACAGAGAGCTGTGAAGGGCCAGGACGGTCTTCGTCAGCCGGCATGGCACCTGATGATGATGAAAGATTCAGACAAGTATTTACAGTAGCAGACGTCACTTCTGCTACCTAATGACACTTTTTCCGTCTTACCAGGCGTGATTCTTTTGTTCTCTTTAAAAAAAATGGAAATAGGTCTAAGCAACAATCTATTGCGATAATGAACGTAGTTAACAAGAGAAATCTGAGGTACAAAGTGTCATACTCTGTGTTTACAAGGAATTTCTTGACCACTAATTCCATCGTGTGATGTTGTGTGTTCTCAAACGTGTAGTTTCCGCCGAAGACGGATGTGTTGGGCCATTGGCGCAAATAAAACGGCAACACAACGCATTTCCATTCTCTGGACTACATTCAACTGGAAATCTTGTAGGATCATTGTCCTGTTACAAGAGAAATCCAGTGGGAGTTTGAGAATGAACGCTGAAGAAGAAGAAGAAACGTGTAGTTCTGGATATATCTACTTTATCTTTATTATCCTTTATACAACTCCTGATATTTTTCCTCTATGTAAACACGATTTCTATCTATCTATCTATCTATCTATCTATCTATCTATCTATCTATCTATCTATCTATCTATCTATCTATCTATCTATCTATCTATCTATCTATCTATCTATCTATCTATCTATCTATCTATCTATCTATCTATCTATCTATCTATCTATCTATCTATCTATCTATCTATCTATCTAATCTATCTATCTATCTATCTATCTATCTATCTATCTATCTATCTATCTATCTATCTATCTATCTATCTATCTATCTATCTATCTATCTATCTATCTATCTATCTATCTATCTATCTATCTATCTATCTATCTATCTATCTATCTATCTATCTATCTATCTATCTATCTATCTATCTATCTATCTATCTATCTATCTATCTATCTATCTATCTATCTATCTATCTATCTATCTATCTATCTATCTATCTATCTATCTATCTATCTATCTATCTATCTATCTATCTATCTATCTATCTATCTATCTATCTATCTATCTATCTATCTATCTATCTATCTATCTATCTATCTATCTATCTATCTATCTATCTATCTATCTATCTATCTATCTATCTATCTATCTATCTATCTATCTATCTATCTATCTATCTATCTATCTATCTATCTATCTATCTATCTATCTATCTATCTATCTATCTATCTATCTATCTATCTATCTATCTATCTATCTATCTATCTATCTATCTATCTATCTATCTATCTATCTATCTATCTATCTATCTATCTATCTATCTATCTATCTATCTATACGCTGTGTCCCTTGTTTGCCTTGCAGCGTCAGGGGTGGAAGAGTTCTCTGGAGATGGCCTTCTTGTGCGCTGTTTGTAAGCTTGTTCCTGTGGCTTCTTTGATTCGATTACACGATTTCTTATATCATATTACGATCATTACAATGAGGAAACGGTGCACGTTTGTTTGGTTTGGAAATGTACCGAGGCACAACTCACTTTCTAAAAATATTTTATAAGGAACAGTAGGGGGTGGAATGAGCAGAGGGGTCAAGAGAAAATTCTGGATTGATAACAATAAGGAATGCTCTGGCCGTGATTTTCTTACACTCATCCGAATGGTTGAGGATAGAGCTGTTTGGGGAGCTTTTTGTGCTGATGTATGTGGCAACCCTGACTGGTTATGTATCTTACTATAGTATTATTATTATTACGGTCGCCCGTGTGTTGTCGGGGCCCGAAAGGGGAGCAAAGAATAGCAACGCTGTTTGCCTTCCATGCATGTCGTAAAAGGCGACTAAGGAGGTTATGGGATGGAGTTGGCTGTCCCATTCCAAATAGGGTCAGTTACTCAAAGTCATGCTGAAGTCGGATATGTCAGGCCGTTAGGCGCAGATATCGCAGCAATGCTGTAAACCATGGCACAGCGCATTCCGTTCTCCGGACTACATCCTGCTAATCTGCAGGAGTTTGAGAACGAACGCAGAATAAGAAGAAGATTATTGCGATAATGACTTACAAACATATCATCTATACGTGCAGCATCACGTTACCAGAACAGAGATCGATGCCGAGATTTTTTCTCCAACTGTAAATCCTCATTAAGATCTTCTCAGTATTCTAACAACTTCAAATCTCCCATTGTGTCCCATCCAAGTATTCTAACAACTTCAAATCTCCCATTGTGTCCCATCCAAGTATTCTAACAACTTCAAATCTCCCATTGTGTCCCATCCACGTATTCTAACAACTTCAAATCTCCCATTGTGTCCCATCCAAGTATTCTAACAACTTCAAATCTCCTGCTACCATATTTCCAGTAGGATATAGTCCAGAAAACAGAAATGCGTTGTGTAGCCGTTTTATTTTTGCTAATGGCTCGACACATCAGTCTTCGGTTGTTTATTATTTATTCATTGGCCTTCAGCACATATGCTTATACTATGACTGAGCTGTTGAAACAGTATGTTCCAGTATATTAAATTTCAGGCAAATCCTTCTCCTGATATGTCTTGCGATTTCCTATAACGGAACTAAGGTCACAGTCTAAATAAACGTCAGTACCCGAGCACACGGAACAATGACATCTAATTTCACGAGACAAGTTCACTGGAAGCGTAACACCACTCTCGAGATAGACGTAGTCAACCCAAGTCTAAATTCCTGTTTACAAAGGACATGTTATGGCCTTCAAAGCTCAAGGTACAGTGGGTGATAAACCGTTACAGCGGAGAGCAGATACTCACTCGTTTGCCTGGCTACTGATAGGAAAGTTGTGACAGACTAGGGAAGTTTGCCTGACATATAAAGCAGCCGAAACTGGATGTGCTTGACCAGAACGCGCAAATAACGTAACTTAGCTGTATATCCGCTGCGCAATATATTTCACTCTCCCTGCTCTCCGTAAACACACACAATTTACCACATTACAGTTCATTAATGAAACCCATATCTGTGTCTGACTTCAGTACAGTTCATTAATGAAACCCATATCTGTGTCTGACTTCAGTACAGTTCATTAATGAAACCCATATCAGCGTCTGACTTCAGTACAGTTCATAAATGAAACCCATATCTGTGTCTGACTTCAGTACAGTTCATTAATGAAACCCATATCTGTGTCTGACTTCAGTACAGTTCATTAATGAAACCCATATCTGTGTCTGACTTAGTACAGTTCATTAATGAAACCCATATCTGTGTCTGACTTCAGTACAGTTCATTAATGAAACCCATATCTGTGTCTGACTTCAGTACAGTTCATTAATGAAACCCATATCTGTGTCTGACTTCAGTACAGTTCATTAATGAAATCCATATAATGTATAACTTCAGTAAAGTTCATTAATTAAACCCATATCAGCGTTTGACTTCGACTGGAGGACGAGGAAGAAGACCAGACAGCGAAAGCAGAAGAAGATGATGAACGTCTTGTGGACAAATCTTAGCTGATGTGATGGACCGCACCTTTTCATTGGTCACTTTGCGAATACTTCGTGTCACTAACCAATGAAAATCTCGTATTAGTTCGCCAGGGGTGTGCTTTTTATACTTTTTATACCCTCTACTTTTTATAACATATATAGACCACATCTATAAACTAATAAGTACCAACGAAGAAGATAACATAAAAGACAAATTGAACGAATCACTCTTTGCAGACGACCAAGTACTAATAGCGACATCAGAAGAACAATTGCAAGACCATATAAACAAACTCCACACAACATGTCAAAAATTCAACATGAAGATTAATATTGAAAAGACCGAAATAATGACAATAGCAAAGAAAGAAATATCACTATCTCCATCGATTATAAACACTTTAAACAGGTAAATGAATTCACTTACTTAGGAAGCATTATATCGAGTGAAGGGAAAACCAGTAAATAGATACAAAATAGATGCAACAAAACATACCAGATCCTAGGACATGTGACACGTATTTTCAAGAACAAAAATGTAAACATAGACACTTGCATTATACAAGACTATTATTATTCCATCACTATGCTACCAGTGCCAAACCTGGACAATGACAGCACAAGACAAAAGAAAAATAGTGACAACATAAATGACATGTCTACGAAGAATACTCGGAGTATCATTAAGAGATAGAATTAGAAACGATAACATCAGACAGATAACCAAAACAATACCAGTATTGGAACACATCAAAAGACAGCAGATCAAGTGGTTTTCACACGCTTCCAGACTACCACAATATAGCATGCCACAAATGGCCATGACACATAGACATAACGGTTATAAAGCCAGAGTAAGACCATGTAAAAGATGGATCACAGAAATCAAAGAAGCCACAGGAACAAGCTTACAAACAGCACACAGGAAGGCCATCTCTAGAGAACTCTTCCACCCCTGACGCCGCAAGGCAAACAA
The DNA here is from genome assembly GCA_034231615.1 of Meghimatium bilineatum. Classification (NCBI taxonomy): domain Eukaryota; kingdom Metazoa; phylum Mollusca; class Gastropoda; order Stylommatophora; family Philomycidae; genus Meghimatium; species Meghimatium bilineatum. Next base: position 20,223,439 of record CM067302.1, read on the forward strand.
GGGACACAGCGTATAGATAGATAGATAGACTAACCAATGAAAATCTCGTATTAGTGAACAGTCTATCTATCAACTGTTAATTCAACTGAAGCGACAAGCATGGCCTAAAACTGGAGAAGATTTGCTTCAATGAATAAATTTACGTGTATATATTTTGTATATGAAATGTTTTATTTTCTAGCAAGCATGCAGAACCGGCTCCAGGCAAGTTTGGCAAGTTTTTAGCTGTAGGCATGACTGTGGCGCTGGTAAGTTTCTTATCTCTCTTTTGAAGCCATTATTTGGTTTTTATCTGCCAGCTATAACAAGTATTTCTAACGTTTTGTTTTCCCAGTCTCGACCCATTTTTATGGAAGCCAAGTGACTCGCAACAATACCGACACGTATTAAAAAATAAATAAAACTAATTTTATTAAATTTTTATGTAGGTCCAAGAAAGTACTACGAAAAAAAACACGGAAAATAAACCGCTAATTCTGAAGCTTGTTAACGAATGATAATGTCAATCAGTATTACAATTTGTCTGTATAATATCATTCAATATAATTTTTATTTCAACGTATTCAAAACTATGATTGAAAATGAAACTCGTTAACAGTCTTCAAATTTCGCGGTTGATTGTTAGTTAATGCTAGTCTCGTGTCATTCTCAGTATGTAATGTGTTTATTGTTTTTATACTGAACATTCACTCTCACAGAGGTATGTGCCACAGAGTAATGGGGAGTATAGTTCGAAGCGCAAACATGGCGACATCTGGATAGGAAATTTTAAAACACATTAACTTTTTATCTCCATGCGGTTTTCCTGTCCTGCTGTAATTTATTTACAAGTAACTATCAGAATTTAGGTTGTAGTGGCTTATCAGCAGAAGAGGCCTGCTTGACTCTGTTTTAGTGATTTATCAGCAGAAAAGGTCGGAATAACTGAAGGGGTGTGTTTAATAGCTGGCCGCTTTAGCGACCTACCAGCAGAAGAGGTTTGCATAACTGGATATTATAGTGGTTTACCAGCATAAGGGGTTTGCATGACTGGCTGTTTTAGCGGTGTACCAGCATAAGGGGTTTGCATAAATGGCTGTTTTAGCGGTGTACCAGCATAAGGGGTTTGCATAAATGGCTGTTTTAGCGGTGTACCAGCATAAGGGGTTTGCATAAATGGCTGTTTTAGCGGTGTACCAGCATAAGGGGTTTGCATAAATGGCTGTTTTAGCGGTGTACCAGCATAAGGGGTTTGCATGACTGGCTGTTTTAGCGGTGTACCAGCATAAAGGGTTTGCATAAATGGCTGTTTTAGCGGTGTATCAGCATAAGGGGTTTGCATGACTGGCTGTTTTAGCGGTGTACCAGCATAAGGGGTTTGCATAAATGGCTGTTTTAGCGGTGTATCCGCATAAGGGGTTTGAATAACTGGCTGTTTTAGCCGTGTACCAGCATAAGGGGTTTGCATAAATGGCTGTTTTAGCGGTGTACCAGCATAAGGGGTTTGAATAACTGGCTGTTTTAGCGATTTGGCACAAAGAACTACAAATGAAATTTGCCTTAAAATCCATTATTATGTTTTTTAGTTTAATAATGTCAGTCGACGACCCCACGGCACAGCATTTACTGTCCCATATGAGTTCTCTACCCAAGGGTCGGAACCCCGTGATCTGTGATATTTCCGCGTAACTTTTCACATGTTTATCTTTGCTTGGCGATAATGAAGATATTCTACATTAAAGGTATTCCACACTCGCAATGTCTACTGAGGAATACAGCGTTAGACTCGTATGTTTCAATGATCAATTGTGTACCTATGGATCTAGTTGTCAGCTTCACGCCCTCCACCTTTACTTTTTCAGGCGACCTGGTACCCATTTTCTTCGGATTTGTTTACATAGGTGATTTTTTAAAAAGTTTCACTTAAACTTGAAATTGGACCAAGGACCACTTTGATGGAAAGACAGTACACTAACCACTGAACCATAACTTCCAACGGAGGGAACTAAATTCATTTAAGAACTGTCTGTCAAAAAAAAGTCATTTCTCCATGTTTCCTGTTACGGAGTTGGAGGGAGATTCAGTGCGGCTCGTGTGATTAAGATCCCCTGCTATCTCTTCATCCTGGACATGATGACCCACACTGGATCTCTCTTATAGCAGGACAATGGCCCCATTAGATTTTCAGCTGTATGTAGTCCAGATAATGGAAATCCGTTGTGTCACCGTTATATTTACGCAAATACCTCCACACATCCGAAATCAGTGTGATTATTTAATACGTTCTGTGTTTGATCATTTCCACGAAAGCCGTACGCCTGTAACCATAAGCTGTATGAGGAAATTGGTTCCTGTAACTGTACACTGGACACCAACCTCAAAGGTACACACAGTCAAGCATGCTTTATCCTTCGCTGTTTTATGACCACTATCGACATAGCCACAGACATCCACAGTGAGTTTTAAATTTACACTCCCACATGAGAGTACAACAATAAAATTCCTCCTTACCGGGAGTTCGTTCAACCTGGATTCCATGCTAGTGAGACCAACGCTCTAATCTTTCGGCCACGCGCGGCACTATCTAATAACAGCCTATGTAATTATCAACATCTTTCATTAACTGCTATTGACATGAACTATTTTTTTTTGCTCTCTTCTATCACGTGTTCTGTGACTGCACATACAGATTTGGGGATTGATACTCATGATCTTTGGCATCTATCTCCGATTTAAATTTGGTTCACTTGTATCCAGTTTGCTTGGCAACATCGAGGAGGTCGTGCACGTGCAATCCGCACAAAGTGAACAGGGGCAGAATATCGTGCCTATAACAACAGCAATCAGCGATGATATCGATGTTGGACAATGGTAAGCTCACGTGTCAGCTGTTCTGTTGGTATTTCAGTGTTGATATTTCAGTGTTGGTATTTCAGTAATGGTATTTCAGTGTTGGTATTTCAGTGTTGGTATTTCAGTGTTGATATTTCAGTGTTGGTATTTCAGTGTTGGTATTTCAGTGTTGGTATTTCAGTGTTGGTATTTCAGTGTTGGTATTTCAGTGTTGGTATTTCAGTGTTGGTATTTCAGTGTTGGTATTTCAGTGTTGGTTTTTCAGTGTTGGTATTTCAGTGTTAGTATTTCAGTGTTATTTACAGCTTCTTAACAGATAGTTCACTTATTTGCTAAATATTGTGATAAGTGTGAGATATTTGTGCAGAGTTTCGGCATTCATTAGAACGAACAACAATTAACATTTCAGATTTTGTTCACAGATTTCAACATTATTTTAACTGTGTTCATGGTTGTTTGTGTATATGGCTGTTCTTGTTGTGTTCCTTTATTTGCTAGTCTGCCTGCTGTGTCATTGCCAGGTGTGTTTGAGTGGCCAGGAATCCACTGCATAACAATGCTTGACATCATAAGATGTAAGCAGCTGGTTGGCATGGTGATATATTTCAACTAGCTCAGGCTTATAATGTTCTTCACATTCTAGTGCTTGAAGAGCAGAAATAGAGTCTGTAAAAATCACATTGTTTTTGGCTTTTGATCGAATGTTATCAAACACGTTGTTGGTGAACGACACCTCGGCTAAGGAGGCGAAAGAGCCTGGGTCGAACTCTTCTGACGAGTTCTTCCTAAACCGGAACCATGCTCGTGGATGAGAATATGTTCAGTACCTGATGGGCACATACACAAAACGTCTAATTGCACGAGGCAAGTTCGCTGACTGTGGAACACCTTGTGCGAGATAGATGTGAACGATAATCATCTCTGCGAAGACTCATTACACACCCGCGCGTCCGTGGACAGATAGGCAGGCTGTCACAGGCTATCATCAGGCTAGGGAAGCCCCCACTACCCGAATTCAAGGTCTAGGTATCGTTTGTCCGGTCCACAGAGTGAGCCAACCGAGGTGCAAAAAATGCAGTTCAACTGTGGAACTAACAGCACAACGTACTTCACAATCCTCGGCGGAAATCACACGATTTATTCGTTATGGTTGGTTATAAGAGAGCGAGCGCAGAAGAAGAAGAATTACACCATTTAATGAACTTCAACGAAAACAAGTATATTTGTTTTAGTTTGTCTTTGTTTTCATGCGCATTAGTTCATTGCTGTAGATCTCGGTTGTTCCTGATGAAGTTTTTTATTCGAAACGTCGTTGGCTTTAGTTATGTTTCGTTATTAATACAAAGTTTATATTAATTTAGTAATAATACACTTTACCTATATTCCTTCATTTTCATTTGTTTTGTGCTATTGAAACCTCCTTTCTCCCCCCCCCCCCCATCCCAAACACCTCCCCTCCCCCCCCCCCCCCCTTTCACTGTTTTTCGGTATATTGGGTTAACCCTGAAACTTTAGGAGTTTTATCTCCCATTTGTTATTAGTATTGCATGTTTTTTCCTTTTACATACACAAACAAACACATATGCGAGCACACACTTACAACATACCAAGAAAAAATGGCCTCAGTAACACGGGGCAGAATATCAGTGAGAACCTTTTTCTGGCACTCATTTTCAAACTGCTCCGGATATCTCGTAGATATTCCACTAGATTTCCAGCAGGATGTAGTCCAATGAACGTAACTGCATTTTTGACGTTTCATTTGCGCCAATGGTCTGGCACATTAGACTACGGCGGCGGTAATTAATACGTGTTTATACCAATTCCATTGAACGTTCAGATTGTAGCAATGTCGTGAGTAGGCTAAAAGTAAGTTTCAACCTGTAACAATATCATCTGTAGACTAGACGTAAGTTACGACCTGTAGCAATGTCGTTAGTAGGCTAAACGTAAGTTTCAACCTGTAACAATATCATTGGTAGACTAGACGTAAGTTACAACCTGTAGCAATGTCGTCAGTAGGCTAAACGTAAGTTTCAACCTGTAACAACATCGTCAGTAGGTTAGACGTAATTAACAACCTGTAACAATATCGTCAGTAAGTTAGACGTAAGTTACAACCTGTAACAATATCGTCAGTAAGTTAGACGTAAGTTACAACCTGTAACAATATCGTCAGTAAGTTAGACGTAAGTTACAACCTGTAACAATATCATCAATATATTATACGTAAGTTGCAATCTGCTGCACGTATGGCAAGCTGGCTACCAACTTCAAACTCGCCCGTTTTGGGGTGGAGTTGGCTATCCCATGGAAGGTCAAAGGGATCCAAAAGACATGCTGAAGTCGGATGTGTTATGTCGAGGTGCGCAGGTATCGAATCCAAGCTATAAACCATGAGACAACTTATTCCGTTCTCTAGACTACATCCTGTTAATCTGCAAGCGTTTTAGAACGAACACAGAAGAAGACCAACCTCAAACCTGCCCATGCAGGCTTGACCTGTCTTCTTCTGTCTATACCACTATCGACATAGCTACAGACGCTCATTTAGCTCAGTAATATAGGCATTTTGGTTTATTTAATGAAACCGAGGAAAACGTCGCCTGTACATGTGTTAAGCTCTGAGCACACTGTTTTGGCTATTTGATAAGGTCGTACTTTACCAGTATTCGTTCATTCCAATTCCCCTATTGACTCATCGTACTTTGTTATAACATTGACACAGGCAATACGTCCTTGCATCCATCGTGATAGCAGTCGGTGCCTTGACCATCATTTTCTCGTGCCTTGGGATATACGGTGGGCTGAACCATAGCAAGATTGTTCTTTATGTGGTAGGTTTCTTTTAAATGGCCTTTGGTAAGTTTACCATTGTGTAAATGTGTCAATTGGTATGTTTACCATTGTCTAAATGTGTCAATTGATATGTTTACCATTGTCTAAATGTGTCAATTGATATGTTTACCATTGTCTAAATGTGTTAATTGGTATGTTTACCATTGTCTAAATGTGTCAATTGGTATGTTTACCATTGTCTAAATGTGTTAATTGGTATGTTTACCATTGTCTAAATGTGTCAATTGATATGTTTACCATTGTCTAAATGTGTTAATTGGTATGTTTACCATTGTCTAAATGTGTCAATTGGTATGTTTACCATTGTCTAAATGTGTTAATTGGTATGTTTACCATTGTCTAAATGTGTCAATTGATATGTTTGCCATTGTGTAAATGTGTCAATTGGTATGTTTACCATTGTCTAAATGTGTCAATTGATATGTTTACCATTGTCTAAATGTGTCAATTGATATGTTTACCATTGTCTAAATGTGTTAATTGGTATGTTTACCATTGTCTAAATGTGTCAATTGGTATGTTTACCATTGTCTAAATGTGTCAATTGATATGTTTACCATTGTCTAAATGTGTCAATTGGTATGTTTACCATTGTCTAAATGTGTTAATTGGTATGTTTACCATAGTCTAAATGTGTCAATTAGTATGTTTACCATTGTCTAAATGTGTCACTAGTATGTTTACCATTGTCTAAATGTGTAAATTGGTATGTTTACCATTGTGTAAATGTGTCAATTGGTAAGTTTACCATTGTGTAAATGTGTTAATTGGTAAATTTACCATTGTCTAAATGTGTTAATTGGTATGTTTACCATTGTCTAAATGTATTAATTGGTAAGTTTACCATTGTGTAAATGTGTCAATTGGTATGTGTACACTATCTAAATTTGTTCTGTGGTATGTTTACATGAACGAAATGTGTGCTTTAGGAAAAGTTTGGCTACACATACTGAATGAATTGTTTAGTATGTTTACATTGACACAAATGTGTTTGTTTATGATGTTTACATTGACACAAATGTGTTTGTTTATGATGTTTACATTGACACAAATGTGTTTGTTTATGATGTTTACACCGTCTAAATATGATTTTGGTATGTTTACATTATTTAAATGTGTTATTTCATATTTTGACACCGTCTAAATGTATGCTTAAATTTATTGACATCGTTTAGGTCTGTGTTTCAGTGTGTTGACACTCTGAATGTTCTTCATTACGTTGACACTGTCTAAGTATGTTCCTCAATATGTTGACACTGTCTACGTGTGTTCCTCAATATGTTGACACTGTCTAAGTGTGTTTCTCAATATGTTGACACTGTCTAAGTGTGTTCCTCAATATGTTGACACTGTCTAAGTGTGTTCCTCAATATGTTGACACTGTCTAAGTGTGTTCCTCAATATGTTGACACTGTCTAAGTGTGTTCCTCAATATATTGACACTGTCTAAGTGTGTCCTCAATATATTGACACTGTCTAAGTGTATTCCTCAATATGTTGACACTATCTAAGTGTGTCCTCAATATATTGACACTGTCTAAGTGTATTCCTCAATATATTGACACTGTCTAAGTGTATTCCTCAATATATTGACACTGTCTAAGTGTGTCCTCAATATATTGACACTGTCTAAGTGTGTTCCTCAATATGTTGACACTGTCTAAGTGTGTCCTCAATATATTGACACTGTCTAAGTGTGTTCCTCAATATGTTGACACTGTCTAAGTGTGTCCTCAATATATTGACACTGTCTAAGTGTGTTCCTCAATATGTTGACACTGTCTAAGTGTGTCCTCAATATATTGACACTGTCTAAGTGTGTCCTCAATATATTGACACTGTCTAAGTGTGTCCTCAATATATTGACACTGTCTAAGTGTGTCCTCGATATATTGACACTGTCTAAGTGTATTCCTCAATATATTGACACTGTCTAAGTGTGTCCTCAATATATTGACACTGTCTAAGTGTGTCCTCAATATATTGACACTATCTAAACTATATGTAACATCAAATGTATAGAGAGACAAACATTGAAAAAGCTTCTGTTATCAGTTGACGTGCTGATAGCTGACGTGCTGATAGCTGACGTGCTGATAGCTGACGTGCTGATAGCTGACGTGCTGATCGCCGACATTTAGTGGACAAACTCCAGAGAACATAATGTACACAACTAGCCTCTGCATGACACCACAAGAAGAAAATCATGGCCATTTGAAGAAGCTCTTGCGGACAAGCTCTACTGGTCTGTCTCGAGGCTGGCAACTACAGTCCAGTTCATTGATGAAATTCATATCAGCAGCTAGCTTCGACTGGAGAACGCGGAAGTGGACATTTGTGTTATTGGACTATGGTTTTACTCGTCCATTGAAGTTTTACTGCTAGATAGTAGACGGGATTTGAACTAGGTCCTTCAACTGTCACATATTCGCCTTGCAACGTAAGCCAACATGTTTTTTTTTCGAATTCGACCACACCATCTCAAAGACACTGCAAGATACAAGATAAGATTTGCTACCAACCGTTTTGTCAAACGACAATTGCTGATTTGAAAAACTGGATAACTTACTATTGCACCATCGTGGTCACTGTTTGTCGTGCTTGGTGACGTTGACGATTAATTATCTCTACAACATTCTATCTTCATGAATGTGTATCATGTGATATATAGAATCGAATATTAAAACCATTTGGGTTATCCTGTGGAAGTCCACTTCAATGGCACGGGCTATCAGGGCTCCAGGACATTCAAGTTACGGCCATTAAGTCCTGCTTCTCTTACGATCGGACTCGTCTTGCGCTTGAGAACAGCTACATTTACCAATATGGCACTCTTAAACCCTACGGTATCAAAGAGCGCATGTCCCGTGGATGATTCTAGTGGTTCCATAATTTCTCTGTTTGTTTCGTGTCACACGTATGTAGTAATTTTTGTATATTTTTTGTCCGGTGTCGTTTCACCCTGACCTAGTTACAACTCTCCCGGTCAATCTACAGCACACGTGACCATGTGAACGTCTATAAGTCTTACTGTTCGTTTTCGGTTGTATGTTTAAATTTTGTTTTAATTTTTGATTTGATAAAGACCTGTTGGTCGAAACGTCGATGTGTGTGTTATTATGTGTGTCTTGAGATTAACAAAACCTCAATATCATGTTCCTGAATTTACCTGTTGGAATTCAGTTTTTCGCAGTAAGTACATTTTATCAATCTTCTGCCATGAGATTCTCAGCATTCTTCTGAAGGACAACATTTATGTGTCCTCTCTTTTCCTTCTTGTTTGTTTATGTCCATGATTCGTTTCCATATGAGAGAAGTGGTTATATGTAATAGTAAAGACAAATGGTGCTTCTTCTCGATTTTCTAGTCCACATTGACTTGATTATTCCTAGGAGATGGGGGGGGGGTTGAGAAGGATATCATAAAGGGGAATTTACCCATAAAAAAGAAAAAAGTTTGAGGTTTTAAGGGGTTAACTCCCTTTTAGGGTTAAGACTTCCATGGAGAAGAGGACACGTTTTGTCCTACAATGTCCAAGGGTACAATGAGAGATAAACCTCCATAACATATAGCATATACTCTCTCGTTTGTCTGGCGTCAAATATTAATGCTGCTGCAGTCGAAGAACTCTCACCTGAAATAAAAACATGCCGAAATCGGATGTACTGAGCCGAAAGACGCAAATAGCGGAGCCCTGCTGTAAGTGAAACGCTCCTCAGTGTACATCACTCGAAATTTCGTGTTGATTAAATTATCAGATGGGGAGCGCAGAAGAAGATCTTGGAGAAGGCTACTAAGATCCAAACGTTAAATGTCTTTGTCTATACTTGTTATTACGTGTTATTTCTCCTTTTATAGGTAACGTTTTAACCTCTCTTATTCATATTGCTGATAATGATCCCATTATCAGAGATTACGACAAACGGGGATCTCCCTAGCCTAGTGGTTAAGCTGTTCGTCTTGTGTTCAAGAGACCATGGGTTCGAATCCAGCTAGTGTTGTACAAGGTGGATTTTTTGTCGTAGGTGAAGCTACGGAGTTACGTGCTATGAGTGGTACTTTCGGCAGGCGGCGTTTCGCTTCGTTGAGAGTGACGCAGTACATATGGGAAACCGAGTTCAGTGAAGTCAATCCTCTTTTGAACCCATCTGTACAACGAACTGTTGCAAACTGTTCAAACGAACGAGACATGCTAGTGTTAATTACCTCGAATTTTTTTTAATAAAATGCATTCTTTCATATTAATACACCCATTACTGAAGATGAATGTGTCGGACCATTGGAGCAAATAAACCAGCGACATAATTCGTTTCCATTTCTTGAACCATATGTGCTGGAAATCTAGTTCAATCATTGCTCTGCTGCAAGAGATAACCAACGGGAGTTTGAGAATCGACTGAAAAAAATAAATAAAACCAGCTTTCTTTGAATAATTTGCATTCTACAATTTCCACATTTAACCATACAAAAAAAATTACGTTATCTGCGCATTGTCAACAGCGTATGCTACGGAAACCCGTGTGCACATATTTCACAATCCAGTATTATTTTAAGAACACATACCCAAATGTGATAATTAATATTTGGTATGAGAGTACATTTTACTTTTCACTGATATTACTGTGACAATGAACCTTTCTTGTTCTCTCTCTCACTGTCCCTCTCTCTCCACAGACAATTATCCTTTTGTTACTCACGGCGCTGCATATTATTGGATTGATAAGCATTACTGCTGACTCTGAGGCATCCGTAAGTACAGATATCAGTAAACATTGTCGTCGTCCGAAGGTGTTGTCTTATCACGTGTAAATGCCTATTATTCATCTATCTATGTTCCTTCAGCACGGAATACTGTGGGCATATGGCAGAAACCAGAGCTCTCCAGTTCAAGAGCTCTCCTATCTATCTATCTATCTATCTATCTATCTATCTATCTATCTATCTATCTATCTATCTATCTATCTATCTATCTATCTATCTATCTATCTATCTATCTATCTATCTATCTATCTATCTATCTATCTATCTATCTATCTATCTATCTAATCTAATCTAATCTAATCTATCTATCTATCCATCTATCTATATATATATATATATATATATCTATTCAGGACGTAGCTATCAACCCAGCATTTATTGGCTGTGGTGATTTTCTAGGCAATGTAAATGCGTTCAGTAGTTTTCTGAACGGTCCAGATGCACAATTGCCTGTGGCAGGGACCGAACTCGGTACTTTGGCCGTCACAGACGCGTTCTGTACCGCTTCGCCACAGAGCCAGATCCAATGATACTGTGTGTGTAATTCTTGCACGTTGTTGTGACCCATAGTCATACCCTCTTTGATTGTTGTTCTGTGAAGAGTGACTCGATCTTCCTCATTTTCTTTTGCCATATGGTACCCATTTTAACGCTTGTAGTGGAATTCCACCTGGATTCACACACACCAAGAATATCCACACCTTCTCATTTCACAACAAACTTGAGATGTTTCCCTGTCTGATACAAAGTCCTCACGTTCCAATAACTGAATTGTAAAATTTTCTTGTGTAATTTAGAATTTGAAATATTTATTGATGGTTCCATATTTGCTTAGAACTATAATCTCCGTTACAGAAACACTGGGAGTTTTACAGTGACGATTTGTTAGATCGTCGATTAACCTATCCAAAGGAATCAAGAACAGAAACACACGTCCGCCATCTTGAAACTGGTAACCGGAACTCCGAAAATCATGAACTTTACCTGCCTGACAGAATCAATTAAACTAGATGATAATATACTAGACAACGTTTCAAATTTCGTATATTTGGGAAGCAAGATAACAGCAGACGGAGATACCAACTCTGAAATCAAGACTCGAATCTCTCTCGCCTACAACGCCTTTAACCAACTCTCAAACATCTGGAGATCGAAGATCGCTAGTAAACACATCAAACTGCGACTATTCAATGCAAGTGTGATTCCATCATTGACATATGGATGTGAAAGTTGGAAATCTACCACAATAATGGATAAGAAGTTAGCTGTCTTCGAGAATAGATGCCTCAGAAAAATCACAAATACTAATTGGAAAGACTTCAAATCAAACGACAAACTAAGAGAGGAGACAAAACAAAAATATGTGACGAACATCATCAGAAAACTTCACTGGACATACATCGGCCACATACTTAGAATGAAGGAAGATAGAATTCCACGACAAGTCTTCATGTGGACACCAGACGGGAAAAGAAAACAGGGAAGACCAAAAACAACGCTCAGAAGAACATTTATGACTGAACTAAAATCAACAGGCATAAATGCACAAGACCTGCAATCCTTGACAACTGACCGACAGGCATGGAGAACTATGACATCCGCCCTATGTGCCAAACTTGGCAAAAAAGAGGAACTGACTGAGTGGAACTCTGTTTTCATTCATTCTAAGTACATGTCCTATATTAGTCCTTCGTTTTCCTCTTATTTTGTGGTACTCCCAGTGATTTTATATGCTAGTGAAACATAGGCTGTGTATAGATGTCATGTGGGGAAACTCAATCACTTGCCAACTGACTTGTCTCAGAAAAGTTATGAACATCAGATGGTAAGATAAGATTCTGGATACCACTGTCCTTGACAGATCTGGTATCCCCAGCATTGACATTATCCTGATGCTGACACAGATTCGTTGGGCAGGTCATTTGGTGCGTATGCCAGATAATCGCCTGCCAAAGATACTTCTCTATGGTGAGCTAGAGAAGGGTACACGATCTCAAGGTGGCCAAAAAAAGCGCTACAAGCACTCGTTAAAGACCTCACTGAAAGCGTTTGAAAAAGACCAAGATATATGGGAAGAACTTGCACAGAATAGATCTACATGTCGCTCTACAGTCAAAAAGAAAATAATTCTTACTAACGGGAATTGAACCTGGTCTGTTCTAGCATCACTGAATCGCTTTGCAACACAAGTAAACAGGATTTCTGTACTTGACCAACCACATCCCCAAAAAAAGATGTGGTCTCGTGAAGACTTTCATCCTGTATACTCAAGTCACTGAGAACAGAACACTGTACACTGAGTACACAGGCTGAATCAATGTGATTCTTGATTAGAAACTGGCTTCACAGCACGCGGGACATTCCCATAAGTGCTCCGCCCTCCGCTCCAGCAGCCATCCCAGTGCATGTAGACTCTGAGTCCTCGTCAGGTGTTGATTATGTGATTTTCGGGACTTTCCAAAAAATTTACTTTTCCTCCCCTCACCTCTGAATACTCCCATTTCTAACATTCTCTGTATGTGTACGTTCTCAACCTCATTGACATCATCTGCATCTTGAAATGAATTTATTACTGCCTTTATTAAATCTGCTTTATCTCTTCTCAGCATTGTGCCGTCTATCGCCGCATTGCCTGCCAGTAAGTCGGCTCTCTTGTTTCCTCTGACCCCAGCATGACCAGGGCAGAATATCCATGTAATGCTCTGGACAACTGAGTTGTTCAATAAGTCCCACCATTCTTTTCTTAGCATGAACTTTTCTATCTTGCGCAACAAGCTTTGAGAGTATGTGAGTATTACTGCGTGTGTTGATATATCAGTTATCAACCAATTAAGAGCTGCTGTAACTCCCTCTATCTCCATCCTCATGCTCGATGTGACAGTAGAATATGCTGAAGATTTCTCAACCAACTTCACGCCATTTCTGTAGGCAACAAAACCCCAACCGCTTTTATTTGTGTTTCTGCTAACAGAGCCATCTGTGTATATAATAATGTCTTGTGGTTTCGAGTGTAGTTGGGCGAGTTCTTGCACTGTATCCTGAGCCCTGACTGCCGTCCATTTTCGACACGCTTTATCTAGTTGTATTATTACTGTATTATTGTGTGATTTCTTCTCAGTGTCTACCTCCACCCATTCACTGCCCTTTCCTATTTCTTCCAATTTACATACTATTCGCAGTGTGTCTTTAGCCTCTGCCATCCATGATCTTCCACGCTTGATTCGTTTTCCCTTTGACTCATCTAGACGATGGTGTAATGGGTGGTGGTTGTATTCTGTCACTTTAAGGTACGACTTAACTTGTGCTACCTGATGTCGCACTCTAATGCTGGGGAGATCAAGCAGAAATCTCATAGCAGAGATGGGTGTATCTCTAGTACACCCCAGTACCGCTCTCATTGCCTCATTTTGAACTTTTTCCAATCTATCGACTTGTGTCTGTGACAAAGTTAGTAGGCTGAGGCCATAATCTATTACAGATAGCACCACCACTTGCAGAAGCAGAAAAAGTACCCATTGCTGCATGTCGAAGATCGCCATAACCTTGATAACACTGATCCCTCTTCTAGCCTTCTGAATAATATTTGTGACGTTCTTGTTGAATGAGAGACTTCTATCAAAGATTATCCCAAGATATTTAAGGTCCTGTTCTCTTTCAATGAATGAGCCCATGCAACTAACAGCTGGCAGTGTGTCATTAACCAGATTATTATTTAATGAGTACAAGACGACCTTTGCTTTCGAGGGATTGATCACAGCTTTGTATGTTCTGCACCATATCGACAATTGATCTAGTCCATTTTGTACACTGTCAGCGATATCTCTTCTGTTCCTTCCCATGTTGTATAGTAGGATATCGTCAGCGTATGTTAGAACTCTACAATTGCTGGGAGTTTGCAACTGAGCAATTCTCAATGTATACACATTAAACAGTACTGGGGACAGAGGAAATCCTTGTGGCAGACCAGGTGCTATTTTTCTGATCTCAGACGTCCAAGATCCACACCTCAGGGCGACTTTTCTACAGATTAGCACATTTGCTATCCAGCGTATGATCCAGGAGTGGATATCTTGTTCCCTTAACATGTCGATGAGATGGGTGTAGCTAACTCTATTGTATGCATCTTCCAGGTCTATCGCTGCAACTGCAGATTCTTCTTTGTTCTGAAAACCTTCATAAACTTCATATGCAAGAACTGCTGCATTTGTGACTGTGTCTCGTCTAGGTCTGTATGCACCTAGGTTATTTTGGAGAACGCCTTTTATCTCTAGTTCCCTGGTTATGCGTCTAGCCACGATTCGTTCCAGAATCTTACCGTACACATTCTGCAGTTTGATGATGCGATAACCTTTTATGTCCGTAGAATCTTTGCCTGGTTTTGGCACGGGTATAAGATAGCTATGTAGCCACTCCTCTGGTACTAATCCTGTTTTCAGACTCGTATTATAATCGTCTGTTATTTTAGCTAGCATATTCTCCTCACTGTCCTTGAGTAAGCTGTACCTGATTCCATCCGGACCTGGAGCGCTGAAAGTTGCGATTATAAGTGCTATAATTAATAATATTGCTATTATAAGTGCTATAATTAATAATATTGCTATTATAAGTGCTATAATTAATAATATTGCGATTATAAGTGCTATAATTAATAATATTGCGATTATAAGTGCTATAATTAATAATATTGCTATTATAAGTGCTATAATTAATAATATTGCTATTATAAGTGCTATAATTAATAATATTGCTATTATAAGTGCTATAATTAATAATATTGCGATTATAAGTGTCATAACCAATAATATTGCTATTATAAAATAATATAACCAATAATATTGTGATAACAAAGTGCAACAGCTATAACAGACATATTTATCCCACAGTTTCACAAAGATGCACAGATTGAGCTTATCGAGAAAATTCACGAAGTTTACACTGTTGAAACTACTGACAACATGTTTGTTCTGGCGTTGAACTCAATTATGTTGTGGGTAGGTCATAAACCGTTTCAAATGTTAACTTTTGC
The DNA here is from genome assembly GCA_034231615.1 of Meghimatium bilineatum. Classification (NCBI taxonomy): domain Eukaryota; kingdom Metazoa; phylum Mollusca; class Gastropoda; order Stylommatophora; family Philomycidae; genus Meghimatium; species Meghimatium bilineatum. The sequence continues at coordinate 20,238,917 of CM067302.1, forward strand.
TGCCACATAATTTAAACTGTTAGTTTAGTTTCTTATACACATAACGTCATGTTAGTTTAGTGGCCCACAATTAGATATAGAATCATGTTAATTTAGTTGCCAATAAGTATACATAGACTCAAGTTAATTTAGTTGCCAGTAAGTATACATAGAATCGAGTTAATTTAGTTGCCAGTAAGTATAGGCCTACAGAGATCCGTGTTAATTTAGTTGCCAGTAAGTATACATAGACTCAAGTTAATTTAGTTGCCAGTAAGTATACATAGAATCGAGTTAATTTAGTTGCCAGTAAGTATAGGCCTACAGAAACCCGTATTAATTTAGTTGCCAGTAAGTATACATAGAATCGAGTTAATTTAGTTGCCAGTAAGTATAGGCCTACAGAAACCCGTATTAATTTAGTTGCCAGTAAGTATACATAGAATCGAGTTAATTTAGTTGCCAGTAAGTATAGGCCTACAGAAACCCGTATTAATTTAGTTGCCAGTAAGTATACATAGAATCGAGTTAATTTAGTTGCCAGTAAGTATACTTTGTCTGAGAACACCAGGAATTGCAAACGATTAGCTCTTACTTCATATATACAGTGAGGTGGTTTTAATGAGCTTTCTTTCATACAGGAGACTTCAGCTTTCGGCTTAGTGCAATGCCTATTGAAGGAGCCTTCTACTCAGAGGGGATCTATAAACTGTATAGAGGACATGCTACAAAGCTTCCATAAGAGAGACTCAATATAGCGGCATGTCATCTACTAAGGTTTTCTGTTGTATGGGTGGTTTATCTAGTGGACCATTGGTGAGACCCACAGACGCAGACGCATGCGTCCTGCTGACTCTGTACACTGGCCCATCTATAAGGAACAACGATCAGCAATTAAAACCTCTTACTTACCACTTTCATATACCTCTCACATTATCTTATTCCCTGTCATGCTGTCCTTCCTTTGCTTTTTCCGTCGTCTCCTCACTACTGTCCCTCTTCCCTCTTTTTCCCCCGTCCTATCACCACCATGTGTCTCTATATGAGATGTGTTTACTGTTGTCCTTTGTTTGTCCTGATGAAGGCTCTTTAGTCGAAACGTCGTCTGTCACTTTGCCTCGTTGTTATAATGTTTTATGACTTGCTTTGGTAACATTTATTAACTATTTTTGTTCATTTTGATATTTGTCCTGTATTACTCCAGCCCCCCATTTCCTGTTTAGGGTTGTTACCCGAGACTGGAACTTTTAACCACTAAATAGTCGAATTGTCAGGTTATCGAGAAGCACTTTCGAAGATTGTGAAATTGTAAGTTTTCTTGGTGTGGACATGTAACTAGACACGGTTTACTTTCTAAAACTATTTTCTAGAAGAAGATGCGGGTAGAAGGAGAAGAAGCAGTGAATGCATATTGTGTATTGACAACATAAAGGAATGGATAGTGAATGTTTTCTCGACACTCGTCCAAATAGCTGAGGACAAAGGTGTATTTCGGTGGGGGGGGGGGGGGCTTTTTGTGCTGATGTCTCCAAAATGTCGAAATCTTTTCTCTTTCTACTCTTTTCGTACTCTTCCTCTCCCTATTTCTTTCTGTTTCTCTCTAATATTTGTATCTCTACCAGATCTTTCGAAGCTCACTAAATCACTAGCCGTGTCTAGATAGCTGCACTTAGAGATTGGTAACACAAGTCCATGATGTATTGTCTATTGTCTTTCCCCAGGTGGTTTGTGATCCAATCTTGCCGTTAAACGTATGGGTGATTGGAGCTCGAGCTTGCGTTCTAAAGCCAGATGTGTGGCCTCGGCTGTGCTATGACCGTGTCTGTACAGGATGTCCCTGACGTTTTCTATCCATCTTTTCCGTGGTCTTCCTCTGGCTTTGTACTCTTATCTCAATTGGTTATATGCTTGTACGGGCAACTTTTCGTGATGCATTCTCATAATGTGGCCAAACCACTTGATCTGTTCTCTCTCTATGTAATCTGTTAAAGATATTGTTGTATACATGATGTATACATAGATCTTCACTGGTGCTAACGGAGTGGGTGCATGTCGAGCTGAAGTATCCGTGAGTGTAGGCGTTACAATACAGTTTTGACAAAAATGGTGGGGTGTAAAGGGAGCGCAATGCTCTCGGCGGACCCAGGGTTAGCAGATAACCAAGATCCCAAATGTACCTCCTCGCGGTGCACCCTGGAAACAGAAAACAGCAGCTCGAACTGATTCTGGCCAAATCCTTTGGGGATCGTGTCCAAGAATATTGAGGCAGCAGATGGAAAGATTTGACTGCATATAAGACAGATATTCAATTTGGTGCTCTGACACCAACAGCACCAAAACATACAGTGGCACTGTCGACATACAGTGACGCTAGTCAGTCCAGTCCAAACATTGGAGGGGCGGCCAATGAAAAAGGCACAAAAAGGTAGATGCATGGCGAGAGACAAATAGTTTTCAAAATGAGTACAATGAAAGGGCAGAACAGCGATAGAGGGCAGCACCAACTGCTAATAGAAAGAGAAAAGTTCCAAGGAAAGGGAAACTACAAGCTCTGTTAGCTCGAGACGAGCTTCTAGTTACCTGTGCTCCTTATAGGCAGAGACCCAGACCCAATCATGGGCGTCCGGCAAATCAAGAAGACCTGACCTAACTCTAATGTAGAGCCTTCCTATACCAGAAACATGCTCGCGAAGAAAAGGGTTCAGTACCTGATGGGTTCGGGCGCTATTGGGACACGGTCGCTCAGCTCGAGAACGCCTTGCTCTCAAACGTGTGGTGTGAGACTTGGGATATATGATAGTCTATCTATCTATATATATATCTATCTGTCTGTCTATCTATCTATCTATCTATCTATCTATCTATCTATCTATCTATCTATCTATCTATCTATCTATCTATCTATCTATCTATCTATATCTATCTATCTATCTATCTATCTGTCTATCTATATATCTATCTATCTATCTATCTATCTATCTATCTATCTATCTATCTATCTATCTATCTATCTATATCTATCTATCTATCTATCTATCTGTCTATCTATCTATCTATCTATCTATCCATCGATCTATCTATCTATATATCTATCTATCTATATATCTATCTATCTATCTAATCTATCTATCTATATATCTATCTATCTATCTAATCTATCTATCTATATATCTATCTATCTATATATCTATCTATATATTTATCCATCCATTTATCCATCCAATCCTATCCTATCTATCTATCTATCTATCTATCTATCTATCTATTTATCTATCTATCTATCTAATCTATATATCTAATCTATATATCTATATATCTATATATCTATCTTCTATATATTTATCCATCCATCCAATCCTAACCTATCCTATCCTATCTATCTATCTATCTATCTATCTATCTATCTATCTATCTATCTATCTATCTATCTATCTATCTATCTATCTATCTATCTATCTATCTATCTATTTATCCATCCATCCAATCCAATCCAATCCTAACCTATCCTATCTATCTATCTATCTATCTATCTATCTATCTATCTAATCTATCTATCTATCTATCTATTCACATGTCTATCCATTCACCCACTTATCTACCCATCCATCAACATACCAATCTATCCACTCATCATTCTGTCTGTCAATCTATTTATTCATAAATCTGTGTCTTTCATTTCTACTCGATAGCGTTACTTCTCTATTTTATTTCTGCCCAGTTTCAGTGTTGTGGAATTGCAGGCGTGAGAGACTTTCAGAATCTGACATTTATCGAAATCATCCCTGGTGTTGTATCTAGAGAATATCAGTTTAATGTGAGTGGAGACCATGCTAGTTGTTCAGCTTAATGTATGTATCCGTTTAATGTGAGTGGAGACCATGCTAGAGTTCAGCTTAATGCATGTACCAGGTAACCGGACTGTCGCAACTTTTGACACTAAATTTCTTTTTTTTTAAAATGAAACACAATTTGTTGTTTTATTTTGCTAAAGATGTATCGCTTATTTGTTTCGGATTTTTCTTCTTTCATTCCCCTGGAACATGCTTATAGCTGGATTTTTGTATCTTCTATAAAGTTATGCTTTTTTTCGTGTTCGAAAAAAGGGGCGGGGCAATAATAACAATACTGTGACTTTCCATGTAGATCGTAAGTTGTTATAAAGGAGATGGGGGGCAAGGTTAACTGTCGAATCCCTGAGAATAGTTGTTTTCGTCCTCTATCTTTTATTGTGTCCACTTTTTGGGAGAAATGTTCCTCCGTATCTCCCTCCCTGATGCCTAGAGAGAAAAAAAGATCATTGACCGTCATTACAAATCAGCAAGGCTTTATGGCTAGAATTCTTTGGGTTCAAGTAGTAGCATTCCTGCAGCCAACCTCCTTCCCAATCTTTAAAATCTTACTCCGTGGCCCCCAGGGTCCACATGGAGTACCACTGCCGTATAGAGTCAAAGTGACACAGGAGTCATATAGAAGTCGGATGTAGCGTAACGAAGATATGAGATATCGCGGTCAATCTGTAAACTATAACACAAACTATTCCGTTTTATGAACTATATCCTACTAGGGAGGCAGGAGTTTACGAGAGAACTTGAAAAAGAAAGAAGAAAAATACTGAAATTATAGATAACACATATAAACTATAAAACATATATGAAGAGAGGAGAAGCAGAAAGAAGAGCCAGGGGTAGACTTAGAGTACACTGGATCGACAACATCAAAGAGACATTACACGAACAGCAAATAACATTATCTGAAGCTGCCAGAAAAGCGAGAACATGAACATTGTATCTCCCTCGACACCCGTACGGGGTAAACGAGGACGGAAAGAAAGATAGAGACAACACAGGCATACATGATTTCTATAAGCGACAATCATAGACGTATTGAAAGTGAACAGACTGAGATGGTTAGGGATATATAAATAACCAAATGGTCAGAGGGTGTCCGACAAAGTGGATGGTGCCGCAGTAACCTAATGAACAAATAATCAAGCAAAATAAATTAAACAGGTTACTAAAACACTTACCTTGCCTATTAATAAATTTATATTAAAAAGTATATATAAAAAAACATACAATAAAACTAAACAGGACAATTCTCCACGTATCGACTCAAATTGAACCTTTTTCAAGAGACAAACAACAGAAAACAACACAATAAAAACAAAATAGATGACTAGATTTCATCAAGCCCCGTCTCCATGGATTGTCTTTTGATGGATACGGGGCTCGATGAAATCTAGTCATCTATTTTGTTTTTTATTTTGTTGTTTTCTGTTGTTTGTCTCTTGAAAAAGGTTTAATTTGAGCCGATACGTGGAGAATTGTCCTGTTTAGTTTTATTGTATGTTTTTTTATATATACTTTTTAATATATTTTTATTATTAGGCAAGGTAAGTGTTTTAGTAACCTGTTTAATTTATTTTGCTTGACTGGTGGTTAGGGAACAAGGAATGAAAAACACCAGAAAGATAAAACAGGTTTATCTATGTGACGTGTATTTTACAGAACGTGATCCTCACAGCAACACTGTAGTCTATTGGTTATGTGCAAGCTACCCAGCCTCTTCCAGTGCCATGTTCAGAAGTCTTCCATATCTTGTGTCCATAGTAGTCTTGGTCTGCCTCTTGTTCTCTTCCTTGGAACTGTTCCTTCCATGCTTAAGCTTTCTAAACCACTGTATCTCTTTATATGTCCGAAATATGTCATCTTGCGTTGTTTTGATCGTTTTGAGGAGATAGTATTGACTTTCTTCTATGTTCAGATATTTGCGGACGTCTGCGTTGGTTCGTCTTTCTGTTAATAGCAACTTTCTATAATATTTCATTTCGGAGACCGATATTTTATTTTATAGTGAGCCATGTATATATATATATAAATTATATGGAGAAAATAATATATAAACATACAAGGAGAGAAACTACAACAGAAGAACAAGAGCTAAACATAAACATACATGGAGAGAAACTACAACAAGTAAAACAGTATCAATATCTTGGACACATAGTCACAAATGATGGCAGATGTGAAACAGAAGTTAAAAGGAGAATAGGAATGGCTAAAAGTACCTTCAATGACATGAGGAAAATATTAACATCTAAACAAATTACAAACAAGTTAAAAATGAGAATTATAAAATGCTATATCTATTCTATATTAATGTATGGCTCAGAAACATGGACACTAAATACTCAATTAGAAGACAAAATAGATGCCTTTGAGATGTGGGTATATAGAAGAATAGGGAGAACATCATGGAAAGAGAAGAAAACAAATAAAGAGGTGCTAAAAACACTTAATATGAAGAAAGAACTACTAAGAGAAATAAAGATCAGGCAAATAAAATATTTTGGACACATTAAAAGACATGACACCTTGTTGAAGGCCTTACTTGAGGGTAAAATCAAAGGGAAGCGAGCAAGAGGTAGGCAGAGAAACAATTGCACTAGTAACATCACAAGATGGACAGGTTACAGTCTAGCAGAGTGCACCACCAAGACAAGAGACAGGAGATGTTGTAGATCTGTTGCAGCGAACCTTTATTGCGGAGACGGCACTTGATGATGATGATGACATGTATGTGACGAGCTGAGTCAAGACACTTCAAGTGTGCTCGGTGTCGGCAGTGCCCTGTGCATGATCTTCTTCTTCTTCATCGTTCATTCTCAAACTCCCACTGGATATCTCTTGCAGCAGGACCATGGTCCTATTAGATTTCCAGAAGGATGTAATCCAGAGAATAGAAATGCGTTGTGTCGCAGTTTTATTCGCTCCAATAGCCCGACACATCCGTCTTCAGCGTAGTGCGTGATCTAATAATAGCTGTTTGGTCCTTTTACTTCTTCTGCATTCATTTTCAAACGGCTGCTGCTTAGCAGGATGTAGTAGGGGTAACGCAACATACGCCGCGTCATGGTTTACAACTTGGCTGCGATATCTGTGCTTTCTGCATGATAAATAATATGCCAGCGTGGCTTCAGGGTAGAATGGGAAGCAGTAGCAAACTCTACCCCTCCCTCATCTCCTTAGTCGCTTCCTACGACATAATAAATGGCAAATCAAAGTATTGTTATTCTTGTGTTTTCGTCTTCGTGTCCAACAATACGGATGACTTTATTAGATGTGCTAGCTTTTTCGTTAGGCTTGATCAACCGATGCTGAACTAATAATATTTCCAGTTGAATTGGATAGCTACCTGCCTATCACTGGGAATGAGAGAGCTGATGCCTCTCATCAGAAAAGCAGGAGAAAAGTGGAACAATTCAGTTATCCTCTGCGGTACAGTGAGGCCAAAATAGTAATCTGCAACCATTATACATCACAGCGGAAGAAAGATATGGATAGTGATAAGAGGCTATACACCATCTTCACGGGCAACAACAGGTCATCATCTTTCGAATTTATAACTGGCCACTGCAGACTCCAGAGACACCTGTACCGGGCCAGATTGGCTTACATAAATTAATGACCATGCGGAACAAGCATATAGACTTTTGGACATATACTCCAAGATTGCCCAGATTACATAGAACTTCGAGGCAAGGCATGGCCACATTGGACTGAACTGAGGCAAAAAACTTTGAGGCAGCCGCTCTGACCTGGAGAAGACTGGGAGCTTTGTCCTGGCGACTGACCAAAAGATTTAGAAAGACTAAAAGAATCCTAAACGCAGAAGAAGAAGAACTGTGGTCCATCTGAATAAGAAGTCAGTGTGCTGACCAATTGAGATGTCGCTGGTAAGTAAGCTGACATTAGTTAGGTGCAGTTAAATACTTATAACATACTCGTATTAGATTATTATTACAACTCGCTCGTCTTGAAGTGGCCCGATAGGGGTTAACAAAATAGCAGCACAGTTTGCCATCCATGCATGTCGTAAGGAGGAACTAATGAGGTTATGGGGTGGAGCTAGCTGCTTCACACTGAATAGAATCAAAATAACCCAAAAGACATGCTGAGTCGGATGTCTCAGCTTGAAAGGCGCATGTATCACAGCAAGGCTGTAGATCATGAGACAAAGCATTCCATTCTTCGGACTACGTCCTGCTAATCTGCAGGAGTGTGAGAACGAAAGTAGAAGAAGAAGAAGAAGAAAATAGTTATGAAGTTATGCTCGCTAAAAGAGCACTTGACAGATAGATCACCGACAAGGCATTAAACCGGTGCCTCTGTGCACACAATTTTCATAGACAAATTAAGTCACTCCAATAAGATATCTTTGTCTTCTAACCCATGCTTTCTGTCGTCGAGTATCATGTATTGCCTATTGTCTGCCCCCAGGTGAATGATGGTCAGAATATCCACACTTGCCGTTAATCGTATCGGAGGTTTAGTTGTCTATCCACGGCGAGATGTGTCGGCTTCTCTGCGTTGAATTCATATTTGTTCATATTTGTCTTGATGTTATCTATCCATCTTGTTCTAGGTCTTCCTTTGGCCTTGCATCCGGATCTTCTTATGTTATATGTTCTTTCTGGTAGTTGGTTATGACTCATTCTCATAAGGTGCCCAAACCATTTTATTTGTTATTTCTCGTTGTATTCTGTGCATGTTCTTATACCGATTCTTCTTCTGATTTCATTCTTCTTCTTCTTCTTCTTTCTGTCCTCATGTACCTTTCGGTGTTGAGGGGAGAGTGAGTGTACGGTCTTTTGCCCTTCTATTTGCCTCCTCTGCTGTTATATTTACGAGTGTCTCTAATACACTATCTATCCACCTTTTACGAGGGCGTCCAATAGGTCTCCTGTATCGTATCGTTTGTTAAGTGTGTTTTGGATAATACTTTGCTCTTTCTGTCTGGCTATGTGGCCGTACCATTTAACTTGTTGTTTCTGTATATATTATATTGTTGGTCTGATTTCATTATGTATCATTTTGTATCATGCTTGTATCATGTATATCCAAGTTTTATGTCTTGTTTAATATCAATACTTCCACATAGCACATGCTTCGTGATGTTGGTTATCATGTCCGTCCATTGATTGCTTTCTTGTGTACTGCCAATAATTTCACCTTTCGGAAATCCGTATGTTCTCATTTATCTCCGTGATATCATAGTTTATAGGTCCATGTCAGTCCTTTACTCGTCGTGTGCTATGTGGTGTTCTTGCTAAAGGTCTTTTGGTCGAAACTTTGATTTGTGTGGGTTTTTTTTGGGGGGGGGGGTGTTTATTGGCAAAACTTCATTACCCTGTGTTTTCAATTTTCGCTTCACGGTTTCAAAATTCATCGTGTCATTTTGCGTCTGATATAATGTATGCCCTCAGTCTTGTGTACTTTCAATCATTTCGTATAGTCCATGCCTTGTGGTGACGATTATATTGTCTTTTTTTCAGGATTCTGTCTGGTGTACTGTCACTTTTTCTTATAATCCATGCCTTGTGGCGTCGGGTATTATGTCTGCCCACATCCTTCTGCCTATGGTACTTCTGTCTCATTTCCGAAGTCGATGTTTCGGAATGTTCCCCTTACCACAATGACAAATTGTCCAGAATATTAACTCGTGGTCTTCCCCTATCTTCACTCTCTTCCACGTTCTGTTCTCGCGATGAATTACATAACGCACTAATATAAACAAAATAGATTCCGGCTTTATGTAGAAAAGGGCGTACCTCGGTAAGTAAAGGCTTTAATCCCGTAATTAACAAAACAACGAGATGGATTCTATCTTTCCACTTCATATGAGGTGTTCAAAGAATGTTTCTGTCCTTTTTCTGTCCTTTTTCTGTCCGTTTTCTGTCCTTTTTCTGTCCTTTTTCTGTCCTTTTTCTGTCCTTTTTCTGTCCTTTTTCTGGTGCTAGTAAGCAGCTCTCTTTTAAAGTAAATTTCTTTTCACATAACTTCTGCACTCATTTATCTGTCCATCATCATCATCATTAAGTGCCGTCTCCGCAACTAAGGTTGGCTGCAACGTATCTCCAACATCTCCTGTCTCTTGTCTTGGTGGTGCACTCTGCTAGACTGTAACCTGTCCATCGTGTAATGTTACTCTCCCACTTGTATCTCTGCCTACCTCTTGCTCGCTTCCCTTTGACTTTACCCTCAAGTAAGGTCTTCAATAAGGTGTCATGTCTTTTAATGTGTCCAAAGTATTTTATTTGTCTGATCTTTATTTCTCTTAGTAGTTCTTTCTTCATATTAAGTGTCTTTAGCACCTCTTTATTTGTTTTCTTCTCTTTCCATGATGTTCTCCCTATTCTTCTATATACCCACATCTCAAAGGCATCTATTTTGTCTTCTAATTGTTTATTTAGTGTCCATGTTTCTGAGCCATACATTAATATGGAATAGATGTAGCATTTTATAATTCTCATTTTTAACTTGTTTGTAATTTGTTTAGATATTAATAATTTCCTCATGTCATTGAAGGTACTTTTAGCCATTCCTATTCTCCTTTTAACTTCTGTTTCACATCTGCCATCATTTGTGACTATGTGTCCAAGATATTGATACTGTTTTACTTGTTATAGTTTCTCTCCCTGTATGTTTATGTTTATCTCCTGTTCTTCTGTTTATCTGTCCATGGTGTTCTTAATACTCTTCGTCGGCTACTGCATTTACATTTCTAACTATTCCACTCATTATCCATGATTTACTTCCATACGTCGAGATTGGTTCAAAATAACTTTAAAGAAATAGTTTATCATCAGTACCATCATCATCAAGTGCCGTGTCGTGCTGTCTGGCGTCTGCAGTCATAGATTCAAACTGTTGAAAATAATTTTCGTCCTGCAACATCAAAGGTTTTACGTTGTAATTTCCTTCTTTCTTACAACTTTTTAGCATCGTATTTTACAATGTGGCTGAGATAGCTTGTGGGTTAATATTTTTCAGCCTGGTGCCAATACATACAGTAACTTTAAATCCGTCTGGCATGTAAGATTTGGCCCAGACTGTAGTTTGCCCTTTCCTGAAATCGATGCTACATGAAATAATTATAGCAACTTTATAAATTTATTACTACTGTTATTTATATTTTAATGGTTTTTACAATAATTCCTTTTGCAGTCATTTTATTTCCTGTCACATAGGTGGCGCCAGCCTGCTGTATCCGAGATATCTACAATACCAAAAGTGGCATTATACCTCCATTCGTGAGACTGCGAGACTGTGCCATGAAGGGGCACTCTGTTATGCAACAGTTAAACAACAAGGTCAAGAATTGTTTCATTTCCTGTTAAGTGTACATGTTCTTCTTCTTGTTCGCATACATTTTGTTGTGAAGACATGTTATCTAGTCGTGTTGTGAAAACATGAATATGTCTGACATATATATATATTGGTATTTCTTTCTGTTCTTCCTGTCTTCATTACTTCGGTCTTTTCTATATTTATCTTCATGTTAAAGGTTTGACATGTTTGATGTAATCTGTTTATTTGACTTTTTTTTGTGCTCTTCTGATGATGCTACTAGTGCTTGGTCGTCTGCAAATAGCATTTCGTTTAAGTTATCCTTCAGATTGTTTTCTTCCGTTGTCTTTGCTACTTTGCAGATGTGATCTATGTATGTTATGAACAATAGGGGGGATAGTACACATCCTTGTTTCACTCCCGAATGAATTTGGAAATTTTCGGATGTACTTGTTCTCGTTCTGGCTGCGCAATGACTATTGGCGTATATGCTCTGACATAGGCGTATCTGATGTTGGGGACACAGTATGTCTGTAGTGTTATCCATAGTTGTGCTCTATCCGCTCTATCAGAAGTTTTCTCTTGGTTCACGAAAGTCAAAATCTTGGTTATGTTCTGTCGCTCTTTCTGAAAATTGTTTGAGGACGAAGATTTGTACATCTTTTATTTTTCCGAAAAACGCATGTGGTTGCGTCTGTGGGTCTCACCAATGGCCCACTAGACATACCACCCATGCAATCGAAAACCTTAGTGGATGACATGCCGTTATATTGAGGTTATCTTCTTAGAGAAGCTTCATGGCACGTTATCTATACAATTATGCTTTTATTTTCTTGTTGAAATGTGTTTCATGTTTACCTGAATATATATGTATGCATCCTCTGTGGTTGGGAGGGAGCCAGAGATTTACTGTGCAGCACTGGGGAGGAGGAAACTGACAGCACTGTTTTTTCCTATGGTTGAGGCCCATCATAGAGGCACAGTAACTCAGGAAATGACAATCCTTTTGACTTGAACATTTTGTTGTGTCCCTGGAGCAATAGAAAAGTTCGGCATAACCAGTAGTCAATTGATGGCTGGGAATGAGCACAGTGAACCCTATCTTGACTACAGTGGCTCGGAGCAGTGCATAGTTGAAACCTACCTTCCTGGAGGTGTGATAGTTATTCTCTGGCTCTGTTTCGGGGTGGGCCGAAAATCCACAGACTTCCCAGCAATATAATGCCATTTAATGGCATTAGGTCAAAGGGCATGAGCCCATGGACCGCTGGATCAGCAACCAACCAACCATTTTTCCGAAAGCCCAATTGTGTGTTGTTGAGCTGTGGTTCTATGTATGCGTGCATCCTTCTCTCTAATATCTTGCTAAAGATTTTTCCTTTGTGGTTTAAGAGTGATATGCCTCTATACTTTGTGCAGTCCTTCTTGCTACCTTTTTTTCCCAGATGGGAACAATCACCGATGTATTCCCCTCCTGTTGTGTCTTCCATATCACATTGAATAGTAATAGTAGTAGTAGTAATAATAATAATATCACAATATACTATAGATGGATGGATGGATGGATGGATGGATGGATGGATGGATGGATGGATGGATGGATGGATGGATGGATGAATGGATGGATGGATGGATGGATGAGTGGTTGGGTGGATGGATGGATGAAGGATACAGGGCCGGCCCTAACAATTGCGGGGCCCAATGCGAAACGGATTGCGCGGGGCCCAGTCTGGGTAGGGAAGAGGATAATAAAATAAATTCTAAAATGAATTTATGGGCCCATGAAGTGCGGGGCCCACTGCGGCCGCATAGGTTGCAATGGCCTAAGACCGGCCCTGGATAGATAGAATATAATATTAGGTGAAACGGGATGGCATGAATTTTAAAAAGCAGCATAGCTGTGTATACATTCTGTTTCTTCTATTGACAGGGTTGTTACAACGAGGTCTATGAGGTTGTTTCTTCGCCATCTACAGGGATTCTTGTCCTGATACTAATATGGAATGTAAGTCATTTTTAAAAATATTATTCTACCCATATTTGTGCATTCTTATTTCGATATTAACCTGGAATGTAAGCCATTATTCTTATACGAAGAGAGATGGGATAGGAGATCAGATAGTCAAAAGTAGCAAAAGCTGTCAGCAACAACATATAGAAGACTCCGTATCGTTTCCAGGAATGAAACTGATAAAAAGCTCGATAGTAATTAAATGCAACTCAACTCATCCATTCAGTCAAAAAAGGTGATGCAATCTATGACATGCAACTCATCCATTCAGTCAAAAAAGGTGATGCAATCTATGAAATGCAACTCAACTCATCCATTCAGTCAAAAAAGGTGATGCAATCTATGAAATGCAACTCATCCATTCAGTCAAAAAAGGTGATGCAATCTATGAAATGCAACTCAACTCATCCATTCAGTCAAAAAAGGTGATGCAATCTATGAAATGCAACTCATCCATTCAGTCAAAAAAGGTGATGCAATCTATGAAATGCAACTCAACTCATCCATTCAGTCAAAAAAGGTGATGCAATCTATGACATGCAACTCATCCATTCAGTCAAAAAAGGTGATGCAATCTATGAAATGCAACTCAACTCATCCATTCAGTCAAAAAAGGTGATGCAATCTATGAAATGCAACTCAACTCATCCATTCAGTCAAAAAAGGTGATGCAATCTATGACATGCAACTCAACTCATCCATTCAGTCAAAAAGGTGATGCAATCTATGAAATGCAACTCAACTCATCCATTCAGTCAAAAAAGGTGATGCAATCTATGAAATGCAACTCATCCATTCAGTCAAAAAAGGTGATGCAATCTATGAAATGCAACTCAACGCATCCATTCAGTCAATAAAGGTGATGCAATCTATGACATGCAACTCAACTCATCCATTCAGTCAATCAAAAAAAGTGATACCATCCAAAAGCTTGAACAAAAATAACAATCCATTTTTTTAGACTGAGAACAGGTGACAACAGACTCAAACAAGACAAATATGGAAGATTTGGAAATGGCGCCACCTGCATGTGCTCTTGTGAGAAATCAACACCAAAAAAAACGAAAATATTTTACAGAACTGTCCATTGTATTACACGATAGGAAGAAAACTATGGCAACCTTCTTCTTCTTCTTCAGCGTTCATTCTGAAACTCCCGCTGGATATGTCTTGTAGCAGGAGACATTCTGAAACTCCCGCTGGATCTGTCTTGTAGCAGGAGACATTCTGAAACTCCCGCTGGATCTGTCTTGTAGCAGGAGACATTCTGAAACTCCCGCTGGATCTGTCTTGTAGCAGAAGAAATTCTGAAACTCCCGCTGGATCTCTCTTGTAGCAGGAGACATTCTCAAACTCCCTTCTGGATCTGTCTTGTAGCAGGACAATTGTCCTACTAGATTTCATTCTCAAACTCCCTTCTGGATCTATCTTGTAGCAGGACAATTTGTCCTACTAGATTTCATTCTCAAACTCCCTTCTGGATCTCTCTTGTAGCAGGACAATTGTCCTACTAGATTTCATTCTCAAACTCCCTTCTGTATCTCTCTTGTAGCAGGACAATTGTCCTACTAGATTTCATTCTCAAACTCCCTACTGGATCTCTCTTGTAGCAGGAGACATTCTCAAACTCCCTTCTGGATCTCTCTTGTAGCAGGACAATTGTCCTACTAGATATCCAACGGGATGTAGTCATTGTATCGTCGTTTTATTTGCGCCAATGGCCCCACACATACATCTTCGGCGGTTACGGAAATCTGGGGTACAGTTCAGATGAATAAGCTCTAAGGTTCTATCACTGGGCTAACGACTAAAGTACAGTTAAATTATGAAATACCCTCTGTCGGTGTCTGATTTCCACTGGAGAACGAAGAAAATAATAATTCTTATATATTATGCTAATCTATTGTTCTACGTTCTCATCTTGGTTTTTCTATTATAGGATGTAAATCATTATTCTGACATTGTTCTAGAAATTGTCGCAGTCGACATCTGGGTCAAAGAGCGCTGAATCAACAATCAATCAACCAACCAACACACTAGAGGAAATTGCCTTCCAACTGGTCACATTAAATGGCTGTCCTCGGCTTTTCCATTCTTGTCACTGGTTCTTCTTTTTCTTATTGTTCATGACGTGTAGCGTTTGGTAAATCATGTCTTTTCACAGCTTTCTATTTTGTGTGCAGTCCGCGATTTCAGATACCGATGCCCGCCGAAGACGGATGTGTCGGGCCATTGGCGCAAATAAAACGGCGACACAGCGCATTTCCATTCTCTGGACTACATCCTGCTGGAAATATAGTAGGACCATTGTCCTGTTACAAGAGATATCCAGCGGGAGATTGAGAATGAACGCTGAAGAAGAAGAAGAAGATACCGATGTTCTCCCATGCCACAATACTAGGCTATCAAACATCTTCTCGCTTGGCCTTCCCCTACCTCTCTTGCTCTTCAACTTGCCCGTTTTCACGATGTGTTCAATTTTTCTTCTTCCCGTGATGTATCCAAAAACTCGGACTGTATCTTCTAATGCAAGTGGCTAGCTCTCTTTGTGAATTAACTTTTTTCACGATATCCTCATTATGTTTTCTAAACTGTCCATGATGTTCTTAACATTCCTCTATAAAACCACATCTCTACTGCCTCTATATTATGTTTCATTATTTTTCTGATTGTCCAAGATTCATTTCCATACATCAGAATTGGTTCTCTATAAGTTCTAAGAACTCTCTTTCTCGTTGCGCAAATGGCCCGACACATCCGTCTTCGGTGGGGCATCAGGTTTTAAGGGCGATTCCGATGAAGCCACAGGACCGTATATTAGAATATTGTGCATCCATTATGCAGAACATAAAACCAACATATACATGAGAAACAAAATAAATACTCTTGCAGGCCAACAGGAACATCTCATGGAAGTTGTGAAGCATCGCTAACTTGTGTGGGTTTTTTTGGGGGGGAGGGGGGTGTGATGAGACACGATTCTTTTTCCAAAAATATCCTGCAGGGAACTGTTGAGGGTGGAAGAAGAAGAGGGATTCAGAGGAAAGTATGGATTGATAATAATAAAAACTGGATAGGATTCAGATTCTCCACAAATTTAAACAATGAACTGATAACAAAGAGGCACAGCGAAATTTTTTATGTTGATATTTCCAGAGTGACCCCGCCCCCCCCTTTTACGACCTGAAGATTAATGGTTTTATGCTGATGATAATATACGAGGGACTAGAGTTCACATTGAAAGCTTTAACTTGTGTTTCTTGTTGTTGTTTCGTATTATTCAAACAATAATTGTTAAATTAGATTCTAGTTCTCCTGCTGGCAGTATTGACCATTATGGAAATTAAACCAGAAGAAGAAGGAGCACCACCACCAAAGCAGTCTTATAAGCCTGAAATCCAAGAAGAAGTGGAAGGGGAGGCTCCAGTCGTTAAAAAATTTGTGCCCTTTGCGAAGATCAGCTCGGCCATTCATGCAGATATTACCCGTGTTAAATCCACAGAAATCTGGTAAATGGTGAGTAATTAAGAGAAAAAGTTATCAATAGCACAGCAAGACATGTAGTTAATTTATAGTTAGTTACTTGTTGGTTGTGTGTTGCTCGGTTAGTTAGTTAGTTATTTGTTGGTTGTGTGCTGCTCGGTTAGTTAGTTAGTTATTTGTTGGTTGTGTGCTGCTCGGTTAGTTAGTTAGTTATTTGTTGGTTGTGTGCTGCTCGGTTAGTTAGTTATTTGTTGGTAGTGTGCTGCTCGGTTAGTTAGTTAGTTATTTGTTGGTTGTGTGCTGCTCGGTTAGTTAGTTAGTTATTTGTTGGTTGTGTGCTGCTCGGTTAGTTAGTTAGTTATTTGTTGGTTGTGTGCTGCTCGGTTAGTTAGTTAGTTAGTTATTTGTTGGTTGTGTGCTGTTCGGTTAGTTAGTTAGTTATTTGTTATTTGTGTGCTGCTCGGTTAGTTAGTTAGTTATTTGTTGGTTGTGTGCTGCTCGGTTAGTTAGTTAGTTAGTTAGTTACTTGTTGGTTGTGTGCTGTTCGGTTAGTTAGTTAGTTATGTGTTGGTTGTGTGCTGTTCGGTTAGTTAGTTAGTTATTTGTTGGTTGTGTGCTGTTCGGTTAGTTAGTTATTTGTTGGTTGTGTGCTGCTCGGTTAGTTAGTTAGTTATTTGTTGGTTGTGTGCTGTTCGGTTAGTTAGTTAGTTATTTGTTGGTTGTGTGCTGTTCGGTTAGTTAGTTACTTGTTGGTTGTGTGCTGCTCGGTTAGTTAGTTAGTTATTTGTTGGTTGTGTGCTGTTCGGTTAGTTAGTTACTTGTTGGTTGTGTGCTGCTCGGTTAGTTAGTCAGTTATTTGTTGGTTGTGTGCTGTTCGGTTAGTTAGTTAGTTAGTTAGTTACTTGTTGGTTGTGTGCTGCTCGGTTAGTTAGTTAGTTAGTTATTTGTTGGTTGTGTGCTGCTCGGTTAGTTAGTTATTTGTTGGTTGTGTGCTGCTCGGTTAGTTAGTTAGTTAGTTATTTGTTGGTTGTGTGTTGCTCGGTTAGTTAGTTAGTTATTTGTTGGTTGTGTGCTGCTCGGTTAGTTAGTTAGTTAGTTACTTGTTGGTTGTGTGCTGTTCGGTTAGTTAGTTAGTTATTTGTTGGTTGTGTGCTGCTCGGTTAGTTAGTTAGCTATTTGTTGGTTGTGTGCTGTTCGGTTAGTTAGTTAGTTAGTTACTTGTTGGTTGTGTGCTGTTCGGTTAGTTAGTTAGTTAGTTATTTGTTGGTTGTGTGCTGCTCGGTTAGTTAGTTAGTTATTTGTTGGTTGTGTGCTGCTCGGTTAGTTAGTTAGTTATTTGTTAGTTGTGTGCTGTTCGGTTAGTTAGTTAGTTAGTTACTTGTTGGTTGTGTGCTGTTCGGTTAGTTAGTTAGTTAGTTAGTTAGTTATTTGTTGGTTGTGTGCTGCTCGGTTAGTTAGTTAGTTATTTGTTAGTTGTGTGCTGTTCGGTTAGTTAGTTAGTTAGTTACTTGTTGGTTGTGTGCTGTTCGGTTAGTTAGTTAGTTATTTGTTGGTTGTGTGCTGCTCGGTTAGTTAGTTAGTTAGTTACTTGTTGGTTGTGTGCTGTTCGGTTAGTTAGTTAGTTAGTTACTTGTTGGTTGTGTGCTGCTCGGTTAGTTAGTTAGTTAGTTAGTTATTTGTTGGTTGTGTGCTGTTCGGTTAGTTAGTTAGTTAGTTACTTGTTGGTTGTGTGCTGTTCGGTTAGTTAGTTAGTTAGTTATTTGTTGGCTGTGTGCTGCTCGGTTAGTTAGTTAGTTATTTATTGGTTGTGTGCTGTTCGGTTAGTTAGTTAGTTAGTTATTTGTTGGCTGTGTGCTGCTCGGTTAGTTAGTTAGTTATTTGTTGGTTGTGTGCTGTTCGGTTAGTTAGTTAGTTAGTTAGTTAGTTAGTTAGTTAGTTAGTTAGTTAGTTAGTTAGTTAGTTAGTTAGTTAGTTAGTTAGTTAGTTAGTTAGTTAGTTAGTTAGTTAGTTAGTTAGTTAGTTAGTTAGTTAGTTAGTTAGTTGTTGGCTGTGTGCTGTTCGGTTAGTTAGTTACTTGTTGGTTGTGTGCTGTTCGGTTAGTTAGTTAGTTATTTGTTGTTTGTGTGCTGCTCGGTTAGTTAGTTAGTTATTTGTTGTTTGTGTGCTGTTCGGTTAGTTAGTTAGTTATTTGTTGTTTGTGTGCTGCTCGGTTAGTTAGTTAGTTATTTGTTGGTTGTGTGCTGTTCGGTTAGTTAGTTAGTTATTTGTTGGCTGTGTGCTGTTCGGTTAGTTAGTTAGTTATTTGTTGGTTGTGTGCTGTTCGGTTAGTTAGTTAGTTATTTGTTGGATGTGTGCTGTTCGGTTAGTTAGTTAGTTAGTTAGTTAGTTATTTGTTGGTTGTGTGCTGTTCGGTTAGTTAGTTATTTGTTGGTTGTGTGCTGTTCGGTTAGTTAGTTATTTGTTGGTTGTGTGCTGTTCGGTTAGTTAGTTATTTGTTGGTTGTGTGCTGTTCGGTTAGTTAGTAAGTTATTTGTTGGCTGTGTGCTGTTCGGTTAGTTAGTTATTTGTTGGTTGTGTGCTGTTCGGTTAGTTAGTTAGTTAGTTAGTTATTTGTTGGTTGTGTGCTGTTCGGTTAGTTAATTAGTTATTTGTTGGTTGTGTGCTGTTCGGTTAGTTAGTTAGTTATTT
This sequence comes from Meghimatium bilineatum, assembly GCA_034231615.1. Classification (NCBI taxonomy): domain Eukaryota; kingdom Metazoa; phylum Mollusca; class Gastropoda; order Stylommatophora; family Philomycidae; genus Meghimatium; species Meghimatium bilineatum. The sequence goes on from CM067302.1 coordinate 20,258,207, forward strand.
GTTGGTTGTGTGCTGTTCGGTTAGTTAGTTAGTTATTTGTTGGTTGTGTGCTGTTCGGTTACTTAGTTAGTTATTTGTTGGTTGTGTGCTGTTCGGTTAGTTAGTTTTTTGCTGGTTGTGTGCTGCTCGATTAGTTAGTTATTTGTTGTCTGTGTGCTGCAGGGTTAATTAGTTATTTGTTGTTTGTGTGCTGCTCGGTTAGTTAGTTAGTTAGTTAGTTAGTTAGTTAGTTAGTTAGTTAGTTAGTTAGTTAGTTAGTTCGTTATTTGTTGGTTGTGTGCTGTTCGGTTAGTTAGTTAGTTAGTTATTTGTTGGTTGTGTGCTGTTCGGTTAGTTAGTTACTTGTTGGTTGTGTGCTGTTTGGTTAGTTAGTTACTTGTTGGTTGTGTGCTGCTCGGTTAGTTAGTTAGTTATTTGTTGGTTGTGTGCTGTTCGGTTAGTTAGTTACTTGTTGGTTGTGTGCTGCTCGGTTAGTTAGTTAGTTAGTTATTTGTTGGTTGTGTGCTGTTCGGTTAGTTAGTTTGTTAGTTACTTGTTGGTTGTGTGCTGCTCGGTTAGTTAGTTAGTTAGTTATTTGTTGGTTGTGTGCTGCACGGTTAGTTAGTTAGTTATTTGTTGGTTGTGTGCTGCTCGGTTAGTTAGTTAGTTAGTTATTTGTTGGTTGTGTGTTGCTCGGTTAGTTAGTTAGTTATTTGTTGGTTGTGTGCTGCTCGGTTAGTTAGTTAGTTACTTGTTGGTTGTGTGCTGTTCGGTTAGTTAGTTAGTTATTTGTTGGTTGTGTGCTGCTCGGTTAGTTAGTTAGTTATTTGTTGGTTGTGTGCTGTTCGGTTAGTTAGTTAGTTAGTTAGTTACTTCATGGTTGTGTGCTGTTCGGTTAGTTAGTTAGTTAGTTAGTTATTTGTTGGTTGTGTGCTGCTCGGTTAGTTAGTTAGTTATTTGTTGGTTGTGTGCTGCTCGGTTAGTTAGTTAGTTAGTTACTTGTTGGTTGTGTGCTGTTCTGTTAGTTAGTTAGTTAGTTACTTGTTGGTTGTGTGCTGCTCGGTTAGTTAGTTTGTTAGTTATTTGTTGGTTGTGTGCTGCTCGGTTAGTTAGTTAGTTATTTGTTGATTGTGTGCTGCTCGTTTAGTTAGTTAGTTAGTTATTTGTTGGTTGTGTGTTGCTCGGTTAGTTAGTTAGTTATTTGTTGGTTGTGTGCTGCTCGGTTAGTTAGTTAGTTACTTGTTGGTTGTGTGCTGTTCGGTTAGTTAGTTAGTTAGTTATTTGTTGGTTGTGTGCTGCTCGGTTAGTTAGTTAGTTATTTGTTGGTTGTGTGATATTCGGTTAGTTAGTTAGTTAGTTACTTGTTGGTTGTGTGCTGTTCGGTTAGTTAGTTAGTTAGTTATTTGTTGGTTTGTGCTGCTCGGTTAGTTAGTTAGTTAGTTACTTGTTGGTTGTGTGCTGTTCGGTTAGTTAGTTAGTTAGTTAGTTACTTGTTGGTTGTGTGCTGCTCGGTTAGTTAGTTAGTTAGTTATTTGTTGGTTGTGTGCTGTTCGGTTAGTTAGTTAGTTAGTTACTTGTTGGTTGTGTGCTGTTCGGTTAGTTAGTTAGTTAGTTATTTGTTGGCTGTGTGCTGCTCGGTTAGTTAGTTAGTTATTTGTTGGTTGTGTGCTATTCGGTTAGTTAGTTAGTTAGTTATTTGTTGGCTGTGTGCTGCTCGGTTAGTTAGTTAGTTATTTGTTGGTTGTGTGCTGTTCGGTTAGTTAGTTAGTTAGTTGTTGGCTGTGTGCTGTTCGGTTAGTTAGTTATTTGTTGGTTGTGTGCTGTTCGGTTAGTTAGTTAGTTATTTGTTGTTTGTGTGCTGCTCGGTTAGTTAGTTAGTTATTTGTTGTTTGTGTGCTGTTCGGTTAGTTAGTTAGTTATTTGTTGTTTGTGTGCTGCTCGGTTAGTTAGTTAGTTATTTGTTGGTTGTGTGCTGTTCGGTTAGTAAGTTAGTTATTTGTTGGCTGTGTGCTGTTCGGTTAGTTAGTTAGTTAGTTAGTTATTTGTTGTTTGTGTGCTGCTCGGTTAGTTAGTTAGTTATTTGTTGGTTGTGTGCTGTTCGGTTAGTTAGTTAGTTATTTGTTGGCTGTGTGCTGTTCGGTTAGTTAGTTAGTTAGTTAGTTAGTTAGTTATTTGTTGGTTGTGTGCTGTTCGGTTAGTTAGTTATTTGTTGGTTGTGTGCTGTTCGATTAGTTAGTTATTTGTTGGTTGTGTGCTGTTCGGTTAGTTAGTTATTTGTTGGTTGTGTGCTGTTCGGTTAGTTAGTAAGTTATTTGTTAGCTGTGTGCTGTTCGGTTAGTTAGTTATTTGTTGGTTGTGTGCTGTTCGGTTAGTTAGTTAGATAGTTAGTTAGTTATTTGTTGGTTGTGTGCTGTTCGGTTAGTTAATTAGTTATTTGTTGGTTGTGTGCTGTTCGGTTAGTTAGTTAGTTATTTGTTGGTTGTGTGCTGTTCGGTTAGTTAGTTAGTTATTTTTGTTGGTTGTGTGCTGTTCGGTTAGTTAGTTAGTTATTTGTTGGTTGTGTGCTGTTCGGTTAGTTAGTTTTTTGCTGGTTGTGTGCTCCTCGATTAGTTAGTTATTTGTTGTTTGTGTGCTGCTCGGTTAGTTAGTTAGTTAGTTAGTTATTAGTTGGTTGTGTGCTGCTCGGTTAGTTAGTTAGTTATTAGTTGGTTGTGTGCTGCTTGGTTAGTTAGTTAGTTATTTGTTGTGTGTGTGCTGCTCGGTTAGTTAGTTAGTTATTTGTTGTTTGTGTGCTACTTGGTTAGTTATTTATTTGTTGGTTGTGTGCTGCTTGCTTAGTTAGTTAGTTATTAGTTGGTTGTGTGCTGCTGGGTTAGTTATTAGTTGGTTGTGTGCTGCTGGGTTAGTTATTAGTTGGTTGTGTGCTGCTGGGTTAGTTAGTTAGTTATTTGTTGTTTGTGTGCTGCTGGGTTAGTTAGTTAGTTATTTGTTGTTTGTGTGCTGCTAGGTTAGTTATTAGTTGGTTGTGTGCTGCTGGGTTAGTTATTAGTTGATTGTGTGCTGCTGGGTTAGTTATTAGTTGGTTGTGTGCTGCTGGGTTAGTTATTAGTTGGTTGTGTGCTGCTGGGTTAGTTATTAGTTGGTTGTGTGCTGCTGGGTTAGTTATTAGTTGGTTGTGTGCTGCTGGGTTAGTTAGTTAGTTATTAGTTGGTTGTGTGCTGCTGGGTTAGTTATTAGTTGGTTGTGTGCTGCTGGGTTAGTTAGTTAGTTATTAGTTGGTTGTGTGCTGCTGGGTTAGTTATTAGTTGGTTGTGTGCTGCTGGGTTAGTTAGTTAGTTATTTGTTGTTTGTGTACTGCTCGGTTAGTTAGTTAGTTATTTGTTGTTTGTGTGCTGCTAGGTTAGTTAGTTATTTGTTGTTTGTGTGCTGCTTGGTTAGTTATTTATTTGTTGGTTGTGTGCTGCTTGGTTAGTTAGTTAGTTATTTGTTGTTTAATTGCTACTGGGTTAGTTAGTTATTTGTTGTTTGTGTGCTGCTCGGTTAGTTAGTTATTTGTTAGTTGTGTGCTGCTGGGTTAGTTAGTTATTTGTTGGCTGTGTGCTAGTTAGTTATTTGTTCGTTCTGTGCTGCTTTGTTAGTTAGTTAGTTATGTGTTGGTTGTGTGCTAGTTAGTTATTTGTTGGTTGTGTGCTGCTCGGTTAGTTAGTTAGTTCGTTATTTGTTGTCTGTGTGCTGCTGGGTTAGTTAGTTATTAGTTTGTTGTGTGCTGCTCGGTTAGTTAGTTATTAGTTTGTTGTGTGCTGCTCGGTTAGTTAGTTATTTGTTGGTTGTGTGCTGCTCGGTTAGTTAGTTAGTTATTTGTTGTCTGTGTGCTGCTGGGTTAGTTAGTTATGTGTTGTTTGTGTGCTGCTCGGTTAGTTAGTTAGTTAGTTAGTTAGTTAGTTAGTTAGTTAGTTAGTTATTAGTTGGTTGTGTGCTGCTAAGTTAGTTCGTTATTAGTTCATTGTGTGCTGTTGGGTTAGTTAGTTATTTATTGTCTGTGTGCTGCTGGGTTAGTTAGTTATTTGTTGTTTGTGTGCTGCTCGCTTAGTTATTTAGTTATTTGTTGGTTGTGTGCTGCTCGGTTAGTTAGGTAGTTAGTTAGTTATTTGTTGGTTGTGTGCTGCTCGGTTAGTTAGTTAGTTAGTTAGTTAGTTAGTTAGTTAGTTAGTTAGTTAGTTAGTTAGTTAGTTAGTTAGTTAGTTAGTTAGTTAGTTAGTTAGTTAGTTAGTTAGTTAGTTAGTTAGTTAGTTAGTTAGTTATTTAGTTAGTTAGTTAGTTAGTTATTTAGTTAGTTAGTTAGTTAGTTAGTTAGTTAGTTAGTTAGTTAGTTAGTTAGTTAGTTAGTTAGTAGTTAGTTAGTTAGTTAGTTAGTTAGTTAGTTAGTTAGTTAGTTAGTTAGTTAGTTAGTTAGTTAGTTAGTTAGTTAGTTAGTTAGTTAGTTAGTTAGTTAGTTAGTTAGTTAGTTAGTTAGTTAGTTAGTTAGTTAGTTAGTTAGTTAGTTAGTTGTTTGTGTGCTGCTCGCTTACTTAGTTATTTGTTGTTTGTGTGCTGCTGGGTTAGTTAGTTATTTGTTGGCTGTGTGTTAGTTAGCTATTTGTTGGTTGTGTGCTGCTTGATTAGTTAGTTATTTGTTGGTTGTGTGCTAGTTAGTTATTTGTTGGTTGTGTGCTGCTTTGTTAGTTAGTTAGGTATTTGTTGGTTGTGTGCTGCTGGGTTAGTTAGTTATTTGTTGGCTGTGTGCTAGTTAGCTATTTGTTGGTTGTGTGCTGCTTGATTAGTTAGTTATTTGTTGGTTGTGTGCTAGTTAGTTATTTGTTGGTTGTGTGCTGCTTTGTTAGTTAGTTATTTGTTGTTTGTGTGCTGCACGGTTAGTTAGTTATTTGTTGTCAGTGTGCTGCTCGGTTAGTTAGTTATTTGTTGGTTGTGTGCTGCTTGGTTAGTTAGTTATTTGTTGTCTGTGTGCTGCTATGTTAGTTAGTTATTTGTTAGTTGTGTGCTGTTCGGTTAGTTAGTTATTTGTTGTCAGTGTGCTGCTCGGTTAGTTAGTTATTTGTTGGCTGTGTGCTGCTCGGTTAGTTAGTTATTAGTTGGCTGTGTGCTGCACGGTTAGTTAGTTATTTGTTGTATGTATGCTGCTGGGTTAGTTATTTGTTAGTTGTGTGCTGTTCGGTTAGTTAGTTATTTGTTGTCTGTGTGCTGCTATGTTAGTTAGTTATTTGTTAGTTGTGTGCTGTTCGGTTAGTTAGTTATTTGTTGTCAGTGTGCTGCTCGGTTAGTTAGTTAGTTATTTGTTGTCAGTGTGCTGCTCGGTTAGTTAGTTATTTGTTGGTTGTGTGCTGCTCGGTTAGTTAGTTGTTAGTTGGCTGTGTGCTGCTCGGTTAGTTTGTTATTAGTTGGTTGTGTGCTGGTCGGTTAGTTAGTTATTTATTGTCTGTGTGCTGCTGGGTTAGTTATTAGTTGGTTGTGTGCTGCTGGGTTAGTTAGTTAGTTATTAGTTGGTTGTGTGCTGCTGGGTTAGTTATTAGTTGGTTGTGTGCTGCTGGGTTAGTTAGTTAGTTATTAGTTGCTTGTGTGCTGCTGTGTTAGTTATTAGTTGGTTGTGTGCTGCTGGGTTAGTTAGTTAGTTATTTGTTGTTTGTGTACTGCTCGGTTAGTTAGTTAGTTATTTGTTGTTTGTGTGCTGCTAGGTTAGTTAGTTAGTTATTTGTTGTTTGTGTGCTGCTTGGTTAGTTATTTATTTGTTGGTTGTGTGCTGCTTGGTTAGTTAGTTAGTTATTTGTTGTTTAATTGCTGCTGGGTTAGTTAGTTATTTGTTGTTTGTGTGCTGCTCGGTTAGTTAGTTATTTGTTAGTTGTGTGCTGCTGGGTTAGTTAGTTATTTGTTGGCTGTGTGCTAGTTAGTTATTTGTTCGTTCTGTGCTGCTTTGTTAGTTAGTTAGTTATGTGTTGGTTGTGTGCTAGTTAGTTATTTGTTGGTTGTGTGCTGCTCGGTTAGTTAGTTAGTTAGTTATTTGTTGTCTGTGTGCTGCTGGGTTAGTTAGTTATTAGTTTGTTGTGTGCTGCTCGGTTAGTTAGTTATTAGTTTGTTGTGTGCTGCTCGGTTAGTTAGTTATTTGTTGGTTGTGTGCTGCTCGGTTAGTTAGTTAGTTATTTGTTGTCTGTGTGCTGCTGGGTTAGTTAGTTATTTGTTGTTTGTGCTGCTCGGTTAGTTAGTTAGTTAGTTAGTTAGTTAGTTAGTTAGTTAGTTAGTTAGTTAGTTAGTTAGTTAGTTAGTTAGTTAGTTAGTTAGTTAGTTAGTTAGTTAGTTAGTTAGTTAGTTAGTTATTAGTTGGTTGTGTGCTGCTAAGTTAGTTCGTTATTAGTTCATTGTGTGCTGTTGGGTTAGTTAGTTATTTATTGTCTGTGTGCTGCTGGGTTAGTTAGTTATTTGTTGTTTGTGTGCTGCTCGCTTAGTTATTTAGTTATTTGTTGGTTGTGTGCTGCTCGGTTAGTTAGGTAGTTAGTTAGTTATTTGTTGGTTGTGTGCTGCTCGGTTAGTTAGTTAGTTAGTTAGTTAGTTAGTTAGTTAGTTAGTTAGTTAGTTAGTTAGTTAGTTAGTTAGTTAGTTAGTTAGTTAGTTAGTTAGTTAGTTAGTTAGTTAGTTATTTAGTTATTTAGTTAGTTAGTTAGTTAGTTAGTTAGTTAGTTAGTTAGTTAGTTAGTTAGTTAGTTAGTTAGTTAGTTAGTTAGTTAGTTAGTTAGTTAGTTAGTTAGTTAGTTAGTTAGTTAGTTAGTTAGTTAGTTAGTTAGTTAGTTAGTTAGTTAGTTAGTTAGTTAGTTAGTTAGTTAGTTGTTTGTGTGCTGCTCGCTTACTTAGTTATTTGTTGTTTGTGTGCTGCTGGGTTAGTTAGTTATTTGTTGGCTGTGTGTTAGTTAGCTATTTGTTGGTTGTGTGCTGCTTGATTAGTTAGTTATTTGTTGGTTGTGTGCTAGTTAGTTATTTGTTGGTTGTGTGCTGCTTTGTTAGTTAGTTAGGTATTTGTTGGTTGTGTGCTGCTGGGTTAGTTAGTTATTTGTTGGCTGTGTGCTAGTTAGCTATTTGTTGGTTGTGTGCTGCTTGATTAGTTAGTTATTTGTTGGTTGTGTGCTAGTTAGTTATTTGTTGGTTGTGTGCTGCTTTGTTAGTTAGTTATTTGTTGTTTGTGTGCTGCACGGTTAGTTAGTTATTTGTTGTCAGTGTGCTGCTCGGTTAGTTAGTTATTTGTTGGTTGTGTGCTGCTTGGTTAGTTAGTTATTTGTTGTCTGTGTGCTGCTATGTTAGTTAGTTATTTGTTAGTTGTGTGCTGTTCGGTTAGTTAGTTATTTGTTGTCAGTGTGCTGCTCGGTTAGTTAGTTATTTGTTGGCTGTGTGCTGCTCGGTTAGTTAGTTATTAGTTGGCTGTGTGCTGCACGGTTAGTTAGTTATTTGTTGTATGTATGCTGCTGGGTTAGTTATTTGTTAGTTGTGTGCTGTTCGGTTAGTTAGTTATTTGTTGTCTGTGTGCTGCTATGTTAGTTAGTTATTTGTTAGTTGTGTGCTGTTCGGTTAGTTAGTTATTTGTTGTCAGTGTGCTGCTCGGTTAGTTAGTTAGTTATTTGTTGTCAGTGTGCTGCTCGGTTAGTTAGTTATTTGTTGGTTGTGTGCTGCTCGGTTAGTTAGTTATTAGTTGGCTGTGTGCTGCTCGGTTAGTTTGTTATTAGTTGGTTGTGTGCTGGTCGGTTAGTTAGTTATTTATTGTCTGTGTGCTGCTGGGTTAGTTTGTTATTAGTTGGATGTGTGCTGCTGGGTTAGTTAGTTATTAGTTGGTTGTGTGCTGCTCGGTTAGTTAGTTAAATATTAAAGTTCGTTACTTTATTTGATAATTACTTTAAGGTAATAATATTGTTGATTTATTGATTGATTTGTTAGATGATGTAGTTAGTTGGTTTGTTCGTTGGTTCGTTAATTAGTAGTGTTCTTCTGTCGCTAATTATTCTGTTCAAAATAGTCTTCTTCTTCTTCGCTCTCAATTTCCTGCACATTAGCAGGATGTAGTCCGGAGATCTGAATGCATTATGTCATGATTTATTTCTTTGCTGAGATCTGCTTTTTTCAACCTGACACATCCAACTTCAGAATGGCTTCTGGGTCACTCTTACCTTACACGGGATTGGACAACCATCTTCGTTCTATAGCCTTCTTAGTCACATCTTACGACATGTATGGAAGGTAAACAGTATTGCTATTATTTGCTCTCATTTCTGGTCCCCGCTGTACACGACGAAAGTGATTAGTAAAAATCACACAAAAGATCAGATAACGTCACTTTAGAACAATGATTTTCAATGAGCCCACAGTACTGTATCGTCGAGGAACTCTCTACAACTCTGGAGATGGTCACGTGAATACATTTCTCGCATATTGGGTCATAGGAAAATCGGTATGACATACAGAACCGTGATTCTCAAATTGGGACATGATACCCCCTGAGAGTCGTAGACTTGATAATGGACAACGAAGATGACGTTGGAAATTGGTAGGCCATAGATCCATCTCGGTGTTCCATACTAAAAATAACTAGTATGAAGATATTGAAGAATATTTAATAGTAAGCCGTCAGAGAAATGGCAAGCTTATTTTTTTAGGCCGGATTTGTGCTCCACGGAAGAACATATCCCGAAAGGGGACTGCGAGCAAAACAGAAGTTGAGATTCGCTGTTTTAGAAGATATCGTTTTGGTAATATGTATAGTGTGTAAATCATTTGGTGTGTAAAATATATACTGTGTGACTAGGTTATATTACCGTGTGTAAATCATTTGGTGAGTAAATTCTAAACTGTGTGACTTATATTACCAACTGTGTAGGACTCACTGAGGATACAGTTGTTGGGGGTAGGGCGGTTAACCTAAGACAAAGGTCATTGACACGTTTTCTTTTCATATTACCCTTGTTGTCATGAGACGTTTGATGACATTTTTGTGATATATCGTCAAGGGAGGTGGGGGTGGAGTTACCCACCTTTTGGATAAATCGCTAGTAATGTTCCATTTTCTAAGGGGTGGGGGCGTTTTGAACACCACCAGCACCCCTAGCTAACAGCTTGATGTGATATTTTTTATTATTATTATTGTGACGGATTTATTAATGTGACATATTTATTAATGTGACGTATTTATTAATGTGACGTATTTATTAATGCGAGATATTGATTAATGTGACACATTGAATAATGTGACATATTTATTAATGTGACATATTCATTAATGTGGCATATTTATTATTGTGCCATATTTATTAATGTGACATATTTATTAATGTGACATATTTATTAATGTGACGTATTTATTAATGCGAGATATTGATTAATGTGACACATTTATTAATATGACATATTTATTAATGTGACATTGATTAATGTGACATATTGATTAATGTGACATTGATTGTGACATATTGATTACTGTTACATATTGATTAATGCGATATATTGATTAATGTGACATATTGACTAATGTGACATATTTATTAATATGACATTTATTAATGTGACATTGCTTAATGTGACATATTTATTACTGTGACATATTTATTAATGTGGCATATTTATTAATAAATATGACACATCCGACTTCAGCATTGCTTCTGGGTCAAGTATACCCTATATCAGAGGGTACATTTAACTCCAAATCTCATTTCTCGCGTCTTACTACATACATGGGAGGTAAACATGCTGCTATTCTTTGCTCCCCTTTCGACACACGGGATTACCTTCGGCCTGATCTCAAGCAGAATCACTTTGCTTGTCCGACTTTTCCCGTGATTTTCATTGGCCAATCACAAAGCGATAATAATCTGTCTCATCAGCCAAGATGAGTGAAACTACTAGAGATCAGCACTCAGTACTATCCTGAAGAAGGATTTGGTATTTACTATAAGGGAAGTCACGGCTATATTTGGTAACAACCGACTCTTTTTGTGACACCGTCTTAACGACCTATATACAGATGGTCATATCCACAGTCGCTCTCCCTCATTCTGTATGAAACGCTAGAAGACGTAGTTGGTAATATAGTAACGGCCAACGATTCTTCTTCTGGGATCGCTCTCTTATAACCATAACAAATAAATCGTGTGATTTCCGCCGGGGAGCGAGAAGTACGTTGTACTGTAAGTTCCACAGTTGAACTGTGTTATTTGCACCTCGTTTGGCTCACTTTGTGGCCCGGCCATCCCAAGCCAGTACATCCGTTTTCGGCCTGCCTTTAATTCAGGTAGTAGGCTTCCCTAGCCTGTGACAGCCTGCCTAGCTGTCGACGGGTGTGTAATGACTCTTCGAGGTGCTCCACATCTAGTGAGCTTGCCTCGTGTAATTAGAGATTATGTGCCTATGCCCATCGGGTACTGAACCTTTTATCATCCGCGAGCCTGGTTCTGGTTAAGGAAGAACTCGACAGAAGAGTTTGATCTGAGCTCTTTCGTATTCTTAGCCGAGGTCTCGTTCACCAACATCGTGAACCCCTCGTCCAAGTTCGTGGCTCACCATGCGTTTGGGAGCAAGGCGGGCGTGTTCTCGAGCTGAACGACCTTAACCCATTTGTGCTGAGCCTATCGGGTACTGAACCCTTTCTCTCCGCGAGCATGTTTCCAGTATATGAAAGCTCGTCATTAGAATTAGGCCAGGACTGTTTTATTTGCCGGGCGCCCCCCGACTGGGTCTGAGTCTCTGCCCGTAAGAAGCACTGGTAACTAGAAGACTGTCTCGAGCTAACAGAGCTTGTAGTTCCGATTTCCTTGGAACGTTTTTCCTTTCTATTTGCACTTGGCGCTGCCCTTTGGCGCGGTGCTGCCCTTTCATTGTACTCAATTATGTTGTCATTTCGTCTCACGTCATGCATCTACCGTTTCGTGTCGTTTGCATTGGCCGCCCCTCCAATGCTCTGACCGGACTGACTAGCGTCAACAGTGTGCCACAGCATGTTTAGGCGCAGTGGTGTCGGAGATGTTGACTGTCTCCTATACAGGCAATTCTCTTTCTATCTTATGCCTCCACATTCACGGACACGATCCCCAAAAGGTTTAGCCAGAATCAGCACAAGCAGCTGTATTTCTGTTTCCATGGTGCACCACGGGAAGGAACTTTTGGGATCTTGGTTATCTGCTAACCCTGGGTCCGCCGAGAGCTGTGTGGTACTCTTTGCACCCCACTAACGATTATTCTTATTCAGCGTTCATTCTCAAACTCCCGCTGGATTTCTCTTGTAACAGGACAATAGTCCTACAAGATTTCCAGTTGAATATAGTCCAGAGAATGGAAATGCGTTGTGTTGCCGTTTTATTTGCGCCAATGGCCCAACACATCCGTCTTCGGCCGTACTAACGATTCTAAAACGTATGTAAACTTACATTAACAAGAAGTACCTTTTTTTTACAGTCACACGTAATAAGAAGGAATAGCTTGCTGCATACTCTTCCGCACGCAGAGTATTTATACATGGTCTAAGAGGAAGTAGTGCCAGGCAGGTCTGCCCACATTTTCAATGAACTCCCAAGTTCTTCTGCAATGTTGCCACAAATGTGCTCATATTTCAGGCAACATAATATTGTCATATAAATTATTTATACATCGGTGTTTCTTTCTAAACGATGTCAGCATTTGTCACGACATCTTTTGTCATAGAATGATTAAGGTGACATAGATTGTCAGAAAATGTTTCAGATGATTTCCTTTGTCAATAATAAAATGATTTTATACCAAACTACCAAGAGTTAAAACCAAATAAAAATAATCAATTATTTTTTTAGGAAATATAAAATAATAATTGCCATTAGTGAAACATCTTCGTTAATAAGACCATCTTATATTAATGAAAGGCATGTACGTTGAAGAAATATGTATTTAAATATATTTTGTGATATATTTAATATACACAAGTAACCACTATTAATATTTGGCTTGGTCTTTTCAAATATGGTTTTTATTATAACCATTATAAGTTGGAACATCAAATAATGGTTTCTATTATAACCATTATAAATTGGAACATCAAATAAATATGTGTTTCGAGATTTATATAAACATAATTTGCGAGTGTGGAAGTAGAAATGTGCATCAAGAATATGTTTAAATATGTTGATGTTAGAAACAAGAAATCAAGTATGTAGATGAAGAATAAAAATATAGCATGAAACTTGGGAAGTGAGTTGAAGTCTCGTTTTGTAAATGTATGTTCATTTGTTGATTTATTTGTATTTGTTATATATCAGGGATGGTGAAATTTTATTGGTATGTACGTTACTACGACAGGTTCAGCAAACAGGTAGGGGATTTGAGTGTTGACAAGAACCTGGTTTAGATATTGTGCAAGAACTTTAAGAGAATTATCCCGATGGAAACCAAAAGGCTCATCCTAACTTCATTATTCATACCAATAGTGTGTTATCAATGTCAGGCGTGGACGCTAACTAAATAACAAGAGAGACAGCTTACTACTTGTGAATCGAGATGTCTAAGAAAATCAGAAAACAGAACAAGAAGAGACCATGTGAGAAATGAAGAGATTACAAAAACTGTTGGAACAACATTAGTGGTCAAATATATTGAAAAACAGAGACTGAAATGTTTCGGCCACTTAATGAGAGTGAACCCTTATTGACCAGCGGCAAGAGCATACAACATGAAAATGGAAACATCAAGATGCAGAGGAAGACCAAAAAGAAAGTGGATTGAATAAGGTACCAACATTCTGAGGCATCACAATATTACTACATATCAATTGACCACACGTGTCATAGCCCTAAAATCGAACGTCATTCAATGCTGCGACTCTTTACATCAAAAGCAGAGAAAAAACGATAGATAGATAGATCGAGAGACAGACAGATCAGGACCAGACAGATTGATTGCTTGATTTACATTTCGATTTCGGGGTGGATTGGGATTGGATTAGATTGGGGTTAAATTAGATTATATTGGGATTGGATTAGATTAGATTAGATTGAGATTGGATTCGATTACATTACATTGAGATTGGATTAGATTGGACTGGGATTGGATTAGATTGGGATTAAATTAGATTGCAGTGAAGTTTTACATTCAGCCGCAAGGTGACGTTTCTCTTGTATTCTTCTTTTATGTGGTAAACTTGTAACAGCTGAAATTGCATTCTTACGCAGAATCATAGAAAGCAATATAACAACAGACGGCAAGAGCAGCAAAAAAAATGCATAATAGATGTAGTAAAGCATACTTAGCCCTAGGGCAAATGACACCAGTCTTCAGAATCAAAAATTTAGATTTAAACAGAAAAAAAACAATATTAAAAATGACTATGTCAACGCAGTGCTACCAATGCCTTCTTCTTTTTCTGCGTTCAGCATATGTGATCATGTTATATTGTCAGGCCTGTCATTAGGGCGAAGTCAACTGTCTTCTCCAGGTCAGAGCGGCTGCCCCATAGCTTTTGCTTCAAGTCTGTATTCTCTGGCCAGGTCTGCTGCCTCTGCTCTGTGGATGTTGTGCAATCCTGACCCATACCAGGAGCGTCCACATCGGATAGTGGAAAAGCTACCAATACCAAACATGGACAACGACAACACAAGACAAACGTAAACTTGTGACAAAGCTGAAATTGCATACTTACGCCAGAACCCTAGGAATATCGCTAAGAGATAGAGTGAATATTAAGGACATTAGACAAAGAACCGACACCGCCCCAATCCTGGAATATATTACGAGACAACAAATCAAATGGTGTGCACACATCAGCAGACTACCATCAGACAGGATACCACAACAAGCTGTGCTACACAGATACAATGAAGGCAAACTTTGAGGCCGACCACGAAAACGATGGACCACCGAAATAAAAGAGGCGACAAACTCCACAATATACTCAGCACACACGAGTTCCATCTGCAGAAAACTCTTCTCTTCTACCCCTGACGCTGAAAGGCAATAAAGGGTTTAGCAAATAGATATATAGATTTCGAAAAGCTGGTGGACAGAAAAAGCGCTTCAAAGACACGCTCAAGTCATCACTGAAACATCTTAACATTGACATAGGCGCTTGGGAGAGCCTCGCTCAGGATAGAACAGCATGGCGTTACATCATTAGAACGGGAGCACTAGGGGCGGAAGAGTCCAGACAAGATACTGCAAGACAGAAGCGGACACGTAGAAAAGAAAAAAACATCTCAACCTCACATAGATACCCTCTATTGTTGTCAATTCTGTAAAAGAACATTTTTTGCGCGAATTGGACTTGCTAGTCATTTAAAAACGCACTATTAACTTTTATTATTTTTATTATTTATTGTTATTATTATTATGGTTGAGTTTTTGGTCATCGTCGATTACGACGGACGAACATCATATTATCATATAGATTGTCCAGAACTTTTAACAAAGTTTCCCAATGAATGTTTTACCAAATGTGGCTGCAATGTGCAATGCCATAAGCTGGACACTTTTCGTGGACTTTATGATAAATTTTCTGCAATCTCGAGTCATGTTGCAATCATCACTCTCTTGTCCATCCTATCCACTTCGTCAGGATATGTATGTCTCATCATACCTCGCATGTTCCAGCTGTGATCTTTCTTTTCCTCCATGACATGTTTCATACCGTGCTTTAATCTCCTCCTTCTACCATCGTCGCATACCATGTTTGTTTTCTTATGTTTAGTGTATTGCTTGTTTAGTTTATTGTCCTTCTTCATTATAAAGACTTTCAGCCAAAACGTCGTCTATCGCTGTGTATTGTTACTAGTATCTTTTATTTACAAACATTGGTAACATATTCCTATGTCCGTTTATTTTTACATTTGTCTTGTGTAATCACATCTCTCGCATTTCCGACTCCGGAGTTTTATCTCTTGCAGATAAAAGTCTTCTCTTGCTGATAAAACTCTTGCAGATAAAAGTCGTACCTCTTGCAGATAAAACTCTTGCAGATAAAAGTCTTCTCTTGCAGATAAAACTCTTGCAGATAAAAGTCTTCTCTTGCAGATAAAACTCTTGTAGATAAAAGTCTTCTCTTGCAGATAAAAGTCGTACCTCTTGCAGATAAAAGTCTTGCAGATAAAAGTCTTATCTCTTGCAGATAAAACTCTTGTAGATAAAAGTCTTATCTCTTGCAGATAAAAGTCTTATCTCTTGCAGATAAAAGTCTTATCTCTTGCAGATAAAAGTCTTATATCTTGCAGATAAAAGTCTTCTCTTGCAGATAAAAGTCTTATCTCTTGCAGATAAAAGTCTTCTCTTGCAGATAAAACTCTTGCAGATAAAAGTCTTATCTCTTGCAGATAAAAGTCTTATCTCTTGCAGATAAATGTCTTACCTCTTGCAGATAAAACACTTGCATATAAAAGTCTTATCTCTTGCAGATAAAGTCTTATCTCATGCAGATAATAGGGTTTAAGCAGATCTTGCGGAGATCTTGGGATCAGCAAACTATCCTTCCTGCGTGATCGCCTTGCCGACCCAGTTCGCTGCTTTACTTTTCTTTGGCCACTAACCTAGTTAATATACCGGTTGTTATGAATTATGACCGCACTTTATCATCAGCACACTCCGGTCAAGTACAGAAGAGTTCCGATCCTTCCGTCTCAATAAATCCTAGTAGTGCAACAGCGTATGTCCGATCAATCAATCAAACCCATAATCCTTCAGGGTCGTAGGGGTACCACATTGGATGCTTCAGCACACAGAGTCCTCCAGCGAATTCTATCGTCAGCGATGCGGATGAGTGTTGAAATATCTAGCCCTGTCCATTCCTTGATGTTGTCTGTCCATGTCTTTATTTGTCCTCCTCTGCTTCTTCCACCCTCGACAGTTCCCTGCAGTATTGTTTTTGACAAGGAATCGTGCCTGCATACATGTCCGAACCATGCTAGTTTTCGTCGTTTCACTATTGAAAGCAATGGCTCCTGGACACCTGCACACATCTCTACTTTATTTCTTACGTACACATTGGTCTTATGTTCCCTATAGGAAATTCGTAGAATTCTTCTGTAGCATTTATACTCGAAAGCCTGTAATCTTCTCTCCATGTCCGCAGTGAGTGTCCAACTCTCACAACCATACAACACAACAGAAAGCACCAGCGACCTATACAGTTTGATTTTCACTCCAACACTGATGTTGCTTTTCCAAATCACAGTTAGCCTTGACAATGACGCTAAAGCCATCTCCAGCCTTATTTTTAGTTCTGCTTTGCATTTACCATCGCTGCATATACTGGATCCGAGGTATTTGAAGGTATTCACCTCTTCAAGCTTGTGTCCATTCATCATGATATTAGTCTGGTTTTCTGTGTCTCTGCTGTTTACCAAAATTTTGCTCTTATCTGAATTGATTTCCATTCCGTACTTGCTGGTAACTTTTTCTAACTTTGATGTTAATTCTTGCAATGATTGTTCTGACCCAGCTATAAGATCAATATCATCAGCGAAACGCAAGTTGCAAATAGGGCGACCTCCGATCGATATAGACGTGTTGTAGTCATGCAATGTTTCTTGTATGATGTGCTCTAAGTATATGTTAAAAAATATGTCCGATAGCTTCAAGGCGATGCTGATTTATCTGTCTATTTTTATATCTATTATGTTGCGTTGTGTTGTTCGACCATCACAAGTGATGATGACCAATTGTTTACATCCACATTTGAAAATTCAATTTTAGTTATGTCCTTGTTATGAGTTCGTAGATGGCTAATGAGCCCTATTCGAGCTGTAAAAAAAATACCGCGCCATATTGGCGTGACGTAGAACACTCATCAAATGTAATCTATTGTGTTCTAAATAAACAAACTGACAGAAGATGTCCGACAAATTGGAGAGTGCCGCAGTAAAAAAAAAAAAAACGAAGCGATTAAATACTGTATTAATCTTTCCGGATATACTAAGTATAATATAGAAAAACTAATGTAAACAGAAAAGAATACTGTATTTTCTGCCTGACTCCATGACCCCTTTTCTCTCATCAACGCGCATGTCTTATGTCTGACCATTGTTTATTGCCTTTGCCAGCCTGAGGCGGTGGTATTTTATGTTTTGACTTCTGTCTTTGTTCTGTATCCACATTCGATCATCTCTGCCCATCACGTGATCTTGGCCAAGTCGTCCCTGGGTAAAGTATAGTGTGTGATCATGCCATTTTACACGGACTACACTGAGATACGTAACCCATTTCTTGTATTATTAATTTTTGTATCATCTTATCGCCTATTTCATTACCTATCTCATCCACCATTTCTTCTCGTCATGCAGAAATAACAACACTGTAGGAGGATGTCCGACAAAATGGAGATTGCCGCAGTAACATAACACATCAGAAATAAATGATATAATGTAGTAATAATGATACTTAATCAAATATTAAAAATAAATAAAAGAACACTGACTATTTCCACGTTACGGTCCAACTGGGACCTTTTTCAAGAAACACTTAACAAACAAGAAACAAACAAAAAATAATCAAATTATTGAAACTGTTAGTTACTTAGTGGTAAGATCAATAAACGTCGAAGAGGGTTGGCTCCTTAAAAACATCCTAACAAGGAAGCTGTGGGTTTTTTTGTTTTTTTTGGGGGGGGGGGGGTATTTGTTTGGTCATATAAAGAGACATAACAGCATGGAAAGATTAATAGCTGAAGGCAGAGTTAACGGCAACAGGAATAAAAGGGCGCCCAAGACGACGATGGTGCAATGATATATAAGATTGCTTAAACATGTCTCTTGCTGTGGCAGGTCAACTCGCCAAGAATCGCGGAGTTTTCAGAGAAACCATTCGGAAGACCACGTTGTGGAAAGAATATGCCACATGATTTTCTGCTTCTTCTGAGTTCGTTCTCAAACTCCTGCAGATTAGCAGGATGTAGTCCGGAGAACGGAATGCGCCGTGTCATGGTTTACAGCATTGCTGCGATATATGCGCCTTTCGGCCTGACACATCCGACTTCAGCATGGCTTTGGGTCACTGGCCCTATATGGGATGGGACAGCCAACCCCATCCCATAACCTCCTTAGTCGCCTTTTACGACATGCGTGGAAGGTAAACAGTGTTGCTATTCTTTGCTCCCCTTTCGGGCCTCGGCAATACACGGGCGATGCCACATGATGATGTTAGTTACTTAGTCGTTAGATCATCATCATGGGACACCGGACAAGTCCAGTAAAACATGGAAACACCGAGGTAGTGGAAGACCAAGGAAAGGTTGATATAATTAATTACTGACGCCTTGAGGATTTACATACAATATTACTGCATGTCAAGCTACCATACGTGATATTGTTTGACAGCCAATCTTCATTCAATCCCACGATACGTGACGGCAAAAAAGCAGAAAAAAAGACGATAGTTAGATTAAAAGACATGATACCTTTATTGAAAACATTACTTGAAAGAAGAGTCGAGTGACAGTGATCAAGTGGTAGGCAGAGATACAAGAAAGAGAAGTATGCCGAAGATAGATATGTCGCGTCATTGTCACAAATAAAACGGTGACTCCGCATATTTCCATTCTCTGGACTTCACAAGAGATCTAACGAAAGTTTGAGAATAAACAATGAAGAAGAAGAAATGGGATAAATACATCTTGAGATATAGATAATGTGTACGTACAGATTACAATGTAGCAGAGTGCACCACCACGGCGAGATATTGGAAATCTGTTACAGCCAACCAACGACGCGGAAACTGTAAGAAGTAAAACATTATCAATATCTCGGACACAGCCTAGTCACAAATGACGGCAGATGGGAAACAGAAGTTAAAAGAAGAATAGGAAGGGCTAAAAGTACTTTCAATGACATGAGGAAAATAGTAACACTAAACAAATTACAAACAAGTTCAAAATTAGAATTATAAAATGCTACATTTATTCTATATTACTGTATGGCTCAGAAACATGGACACTAAATAAACATTATAGAAGACAGAATTGATGCATTTAAGGTGTGGGTATATAGAAGAATAGGGAGAACATCATGAAAAGAAAACAAAGAGGTGCTAAATACACTTAATATGAGGAAAGAATTACTAAGAGAAATAAAGATCAGGCAAATAAAATATTTTGGACACATTAAAAGGTATGACAACTTATTGAAGATCTTACTTGAGGGTAAAGTCAAAGGGAAGCGAACAAGAGGTAGACAGATACAAGCGGGAGAATAACATCACAAGATGGACGGGTTACAGTCTAGCAGAGTGCACCACCAAAACAAGAGACAGTGGATGTTGGAGATCTGTTTATACAAGTAAATTTAAGTAGGAAGCCAGAGGACAATTTTTTTAAATTCTTGAGACTAACGGGAATTGAAACAGTCCGTTCAACGGCATTAAATCGCCTAGCAACTATTGCACACGCGTTCTTCCGCACTTGACTAACCGCATCTCCAAAAAAAATATGCGTATTCATCAAGCCATTCAAACCGTGTACACAAAGTCACCCGAACGGACCAATCGAGACAAGGACTATTACAACAACAAGAAACATCCCGTACAGGTATTGAAATATCCTCAGTAACAACAAACATATAATATCCGTATTATGGAGATCTGTTGCAGCCAAACTTCGCTGCGGAGACGGCACTAGATGATGATGATGAACTATATAAGTCGTTGATGCTGATTGGTCAAATCTGGTTTTTTGGTATCCATTTTTACAAATGGAGATAGTCCCTATTTTTCTGATTACCTTTACATAAGATAAGTTTGAAGGTGAATTTCACACGGATATTGTGGGTTTCTTTCTTTAGCAACTACTTGCTTTATATAAAAGAATGTTTTTGATTAAGAATTGACACAATTTTTCTCGATATATTATATTACTGATGTCTTTTGTTCGCACGATTCTACTTTTTTGTCAGTGCTTTTAACGTGTCGTAGGCCTACTCTACAGTACTCACTCATTCAGTAGCATACTTCCTCGCAGAATAGAAATCACACGATCGGTTTATGACACATTTGTTCACTTGATATACAATAAAATTAGGACATCGGTAACTCCATCAGTCTACCTTTTTGGTGTGTCCATTCTCAATTAACTATGTAGGTACTTGGACATCTGGGAAAAGCATGTTTGGAAAATTTTGCTAAGTTAGTCTATAGATTTCTTGGGACATGATCATCATTTAGTGAAAATTAGTGACATCATTCAACATGTTTGCAACTTGATTTATTAACTTCTTTAACCATTTTTCTTTTTATATAGTAAATTTTAAGGATGCAGAAAATGGCAGTTCATTTTTAAAAAACATCGACAATTGTTTTGATTATGCAAATTGGCCACCATTTTGAATATTAATTAGCTGTACATGCTTCTGAGAATCACAGCAATGTGATCAACAGATGCGTCTTGTCTTTGTGAATATAAAAATGTATAGTTTCTGTGGTATTTTATTATGTTTAATAGATATTTAATTTATTTTCATTATAATTATTCAAATTAGCAGCCATTTTGAATATTGATTAGTTCTGTGTCCATCTGAACATTCCAGAAATGTGATCAACATAAGCGTCTTGTATTCACGAACACAAAAATGTATAGTTTGTGTGTTGTATTCTTGAAAATAACAAAGATAATTCAGAAATTGTCCGCTCAGTTACATTTTTGTGGTCAAGTTTTATTTATATTTTCCTATATGTTTCATATAAATTATTTTGATGTCAAATTCATTAGAAAAAAAATAACTTTTTTCAGGATTGACATACAGACTTGGTTGAGGTATCGTTGAATTGCAATTTTTAAGTGCTATCTAACTATAGTATTTTTAATGATGTAGCATTATTTTGAAAATTGTGTCTAAGTACCCAACCTAAGACAATTACAGTTGAGTTACAGTCTTGCTGCTAGCCAGTATGATATCACATCACAGATGATCACACTAATACTATGTATGTGACTAATTTGCATTAACTGACCGAACCCAATATTTGTCTCTTAATTATTTATTTTTTTAAATAAATTTCACCACAGACGTTTCTCCAACTGTTCTTATTATCTCTTCATTTCTGACATGGTCTCTTCTTGTTCTGTTTTCTGCTTTTCTTAGAAAGCTTCATCTTATTTCGCATGTAGTAAGTTTTTTAGTTAAAGTTTTTAAATATTTTAACTTCACTAAATAGGCCTACCGAACTATTAGGGTGTATGTTGAACGATCTGCCATCATCCATGTTTTATTATTCCTGTTTCCAGTTCTGACATAACAATTGAAATTGGGATCTTAAAGAGTCTAGTTCGCTAATGTTAATGCTGGACATCAAAAGTTAGTGTTGAAATGATGAGAAGCAATAATGGCAAGCCAGCTGCAGAATTTCTTGAAAATCACGATGGTAATTACCTTGGTAAGTAAAGTACTTGTCGTTGTTTGCATTCACTCTCAATTAATCCTCACAAATTGCGTGACCGTTAAATTTTCACCATCTAGGCTTAGCACATCTGATTTCTACATGTCTTTAATTCGGCTGGGATTCCCTAACCTGTAAAAACCTTCCTATCTGTCGGCAGGTGTGTATCTACTCGTCGAAGTGATGGTTTATCACCCAATGTGCCGTTGGACTTTACAGACAGAAACATGTCTCTCAGTAGCAGTCATCAGTGATTTCTTCTTCTGCAGCGTTCATTCTCAAACTCCTGCTGGATCTATCCTGTAGCAGTACTACTAGATCTCCAGCAGGATGCAGTCCAGAGAATGAAAATGCGTTGTGTCGCCATTTTAGTTGCGCCAATGGCCAGACACATCCGTCTTCGGCGGAATCAGTGATTTAAAAATATTTCTTGTATATAAAACAAATATACTGTTATTCGAATACACAACAGAACAGTTGCTTGAATATAGGCCTACAATAAACTCATACATTCCTTTGAGTAGGCCTACACAACTAAACAGGTTGCATGTATAAGCTAGTGGGCCTGCAACAAAGCACTCATACTTAGTATAAGCTAGTGGGCCTGCAACAAAGCACTCGTACTTAGTATAAGCTAGTGGGCCTGCAACAAAGCACTCGTACTTAGGGGTCTTTGTGACCTCTAATACATTTTGGCTTTACATCCTGATAGAGCCTACTTCATGAGACAGGCAGGTTTAGAGAACATAATCACAACAGGCAAGATTGAAGGCACCAGAGACAGAGGGCGACAACGTGAGAAAATATTAGACAGTTTGACAACCTGGCACGGCAAGGAAACAACGTCTTTGATACATAACACTGTGGACAGAGAGCTGTGGAGAGCCATGACCGCCTACGCCACCCGGCATGGCACCTGATGATGATGAGAGCCTACTTGGACATTGTCCACTGGTTGAAAGGGCATGCCTTTCTAAAGGAGAGGTAAACTTATCACCTACCAGCATACCTTTTTAAGTTGGGATCACGTCTTATTCAATTGTAGCAAGTGTAGTGATTTTCTAGGCAACTATTTGCATTCAATCACCTGGCAACAAGAGTAAACAGGTTTTTCTGTGCTTTACTAACCGCACCTCCAAAAAAAGATGCGGTTTTGTCAAGATATTCAAACTGTGTGCTCAAGTCACTTTTAATGAACCAATCAAGACAAGGACTATTACAACAACGAACATAGGCGATTTGGTGCCGTCAGAACGGACTGGTTCAATTCCCGTTGGTCTGAAGAATTTTTAATTTATCCTCTCGCTTCCTACTTGAATTTACTTGTATTTGTATTCAGTAAGCAGCCATTACTTTTTTTAGCATTTCAGGCACACAACTGCCTCTGGTTGAGTTTGAACCGAGCACCTTGCCTGTACCCATAAGTGTCAACTAGTATGTATTTTGCATAATATGGATTTCAGCCCCCCCCCCCAAACCCAAATTGTTTTTTGGGTTTGTTTTTTAAACAGGTCACTTGGTATTAAATTTCCTAGTAATTATTAAAATTGCAGACATTTTTATCTCACACGCTCATATTGTAGGACAAAAAAGAAAACAATTTTTAAAAAATTTAGTGGGTATTTTTGGGGTGATAAATACAGACGTTTTTATTGAAATATAGAAATAAATTGCTAAAAATATGGATTTATGAAAAAATAAGTTGACATCTATAGTTTTACATCCCTACACCGCAGAGTCAGATATCACAAATAAGCTATTATTTAAAAACATAAACTGATTGTATTCTGTGAGTGCTTGACTAGAAAAATGAATGAAAACTCAGTGTAAGCCTATTCACTATTCTCTGAATGCTTGACTAGAACTCCCAAACCAAATTAGATAATTACCAATTTTAATTATTATTTATTAATTTACCAATGTCAAGCATGGTTCTTAACAACAAAACATAAGAGACAACTGGTTACAACAGAGATGAGATGTCTGAGAAAAGCCACAGGAGTGACCAGAAGACACAGAATTAGAAACGATGTCATAAGAGAAAGAGTAGGTGTCATCAATTCTACAATACATACAAAACCAACAGATACAATGGTTTGGTCATCTGGAAAGAATGCCTTGTGATTCATTAGTTTATAAAGCATATACGAAGAGAGGAGAAGTAGAAAGAAGAGCCAGGGGTAGACCTAGAGTACACTGGATCAACAACATCAAAGAGACATTACATGAACACCAAATAACATTATCTGAAGCTGCCAGAAAAGCGAGAATAAGAACATTGTATCTCCCTCGACACCCGTAAAGGGTAAAAGAGGAAGGAAAGAAGAAGATTTATTTATGTTTTTTTTTAATTTTTTCATCGCATTTATTGTTTTTCATGCCATGCTCATCTTCGCTTGCAAAGGAGGAACATCATCATCAGACAAAGATAAAAACTAGGTGTAGGCCTATTCACTATTCTCTGAATGCTTGATTAGGCAATGAAAGCACAAAGTGTATTTTAAGAGTGCTTGACAAGACAAAACACAAACTGGGTGTATTCTCTGAATGCTTGACTAGACAATGAAAATACAATCTTGCCTGAATGCACAACATAAACATTCAATTGTTCGTTGAATGCTTGTTCCCAGATTGGATCTTTCCTAATATTAGCTTCAGGACTATTCGTGTACTATTACTTGTATTCCCTGGTGGCCAAATACTTTGACCTTATTGCCAGGGACCTTAACACAACCAAGTTTCTGATCAATTCTCAGGAGTCAATTGTGCCAGTTAAGGTGAGTAGCTTCTTTCCTATCCTACCTCCTCTCTTCTCTCATCTTTCATTTTATTTTTACAAAATATTTGATAAAAACCAGAAAAAGAGAACATTTTCCTTCCTTTATTCCCTAAATAATACGTGGAAGACAGGTAATGGAGTCCTACTGGATGACGACTGACACACTATCACTGACGGATGTCTACATGAATAAATATGGTATACACAACAAAACACAGAATATAATCATACAAATGACAATACACAGGACATAATCGATGTTTCTGACCAATAGGCCTTTTTCAAGATACGCACATAACATACAAACATAAAAAGTCATATTTCACTCGGACACGCTTGTTGTAGTGCATTCATTTCTACGTGTGGTATTTTTTATGTTTGTATATTATGTGCGTATCTTGAAAAAGGCCTATCGTTCGGAAACATCGATTATGTCCTGTGTATTGTCATTTGTATGATTATATTCTTTGTTTTGTTGTGTATACCATATTTATTCATGTAGACATCCGTCAGTGATAGTGTGTCAGTCGTCATCCAGTAGGACTCCATTACCTGTCTTCCACGTGAGCATTATTGTCAATTATGTTCTACTAGCAGTACTACCTTCTATTGATTTCCTTTTTTTTTTCTGAAAAAGAAAGGATTTTTGACATAATTAAACAGAAGGGAGTTCCTGAAATCTTGACAATCTTCTTCTCAATTGCAATTTAACATGTTTACACAGCGTTTTTTGTGTGAAGATGTTAACTGATCGGGTCGCATGATACCATGGTTGATGGTGCGCCTCTTGGCCTGGTATCTCTGACTTCAACACCTGATTGCTTGGGCAGGATTGTGGTCCTGCTTGATGTAAGTGGATGGCCTGACCAGTCTTAGCTTCCAGTCTCTGTTGGCTGGAGTAAGCCACGTCTCCACTTCAAGGAGTTTATGTTGTAATTATTGGCAGAAGATCATCATCATCAAGTGACAAATTCTTTCCAGAACGTAGTCTTTCTACTATGGGCAAAATTTCTACTATTGTGTTAAATAATTATAATCAGTGGAGCACTGCTGCAGGACCATCTTTATTTATAGATCATGTTCAAGGAATTATATTTGAGAAATTTAAAAAAAAAATTTGTGACAAGTTTGTAACATTTTATTATTATGAAAGTAAGAGAAAACAATGGTAGGGATACAGTAAATTCTTTTTGCAAACGAATTTGTAATTTAAAAATTGCCAAAACATTCCTGAAGTATTTATATACGTAAAGTAAAGTAACCCATAGCATTTATTAATGCCGTAGGGGTGTGAGATGTTAGTGATCTCACATTTCAGAGACTCTGCAAATGAGGGTGGTAGCCATCTCCTCTCCCTCACAGTCTTTACTTCCTGGATTAATCCGGTACCCATTTAAGGCTGGGTCGACCAGGGAGTCATTGCAATCTGAAAAACATTTCCGCCTCAACTGGGGAATGAACCTAGGACCACTCATATGTGAAGCCAGTGCGCTAAGCACTACACTACACGGCTCCCGAAGTATTTATAAATATATATATCAATAAATATAACAGTTTGGTGACATACTGGTGGATAGAATTATTCAAAATAAAGTAGTCGTAACCTTCAGTAACAGTTACCATGTTGTTCCGACAGGCCGACGTTGTGCTTGAAATAGTTACGTGCATGGCGTGGGTGGGCGGAACAACAAAGAAACCTGTCGCAAGGGCCAGAGTTGTGCCCTGATGTCGACGTCTGTTTCTGCGACATTAGACTCAAAACTAAATTGAGTCGGATGTCTGCTGGAACAGAGGGCGGAGTACTTATGGGAATATCCCACTTGCTGTGAGGCCAGTTTCTAATCAAGAATTCAAAATGAAGTTTTCAGTGAAGTTTGTATTGATTTTTATCAAGTAAATTATGTTTCACATTCACTTCAATTTATTTCTAAAACAATTCTCAGATATATGTTTAACCATTGTAAACATATAGAGAACTCACTGCCAAACATTTATGTAAAAAAAATTATGTTTTGCACAGACTGTAAATATTTTTCTTGTTAGTCGTTTAAAAACGCACTATTAACTTTATTAATTTTATTACTTATTGTTATTATTATTATGGTTGAGTTTTTGGGTCATCGTCGATTATGACGGACAAACATCAAATATTTTTCACAAATTATAAAAAAGGATTAAATAGCAGTTTACGTTTAACGGTACACAGGATCGATGTTTTGACCAAAAGGTCTTTATCAGGAAATGGATGAAGAAAATTCAGAAAAGACAAATCAGCTGTTAATTTTCTTTTATTATCTAGTGTATTTTATAACCACAAACATATTTTGTGCAAGAATGAATATTTTTGAAAGTACTGTATAATTTCAATGATTCATGCCAAAATTATAAGATCTTTACTTTGCTCGTTATAACGCTTTATGCCTTGCAGCATCAGTGGTAGAAGAGCTCTCTGGAGATGGCTTTTTTGTGTGCTTCATATAAGTTTGTTTTTGTTGATTCTTTTATTTCTGTAATCCATCGTTTGCAAAGTCTGCCTCTGGTTTTTTTATCCATCGTGTTTGTATAGTAATGCTTTTTTTTTGAGGAGCACTGTCTGATGGTAGCCTGGAACCATGTGAAAACCACATAATTTGTTTATCTTCTGATGTAATCCAGGATTGACTTTGTGTTTGTTGGCTTTCTGTCTTCTGATATTTTCATCTCTGGTTCTGTCTCTTATTGTATCTGAGAGTTCTACGTCGAACAAGCCATTTCTGTTGTAACAAGTTTTCTTTTTGTTTTCGTTGTTAATGTCCATGTATGAGATTGGTATAATGATAGTTTTATATAGTTCAGTTTTGATGTTCATGTTTCTTTTTGAAATTTAGACATCTGGTATGTTATGTTGCGTCTATATTTAATTTCTTTGGTGTTTTTTTCCCATTTAATGATATGATGCTTCCAAGATAAGTAAATTCTTTCACCTGTTGAAGTTGGTGATCATCGATTAAAATAATAGTACCGGTATTTCTTTCTGCTTATACGGTTGACATCTGTTTTGATGCTTATAATAAAGATTCAGATGAATTGTTTTCCTGGGAAACTAAGAATTAGAGACGATAGATCTCTGTAAAATGGCAGAAACTCCTCATCGTATCCTTAAGGATACTTCAGCAGTTAAGGGGTTAAGTTGCTGATCATCGATTAAAATAATAGTGTTTCTTTCTGTTTTTGCGATTGACGCCTGTCATAGGTAAAAATTCCTGCTGAAAAAACAAACTAGTTAAAACTGGTCTGATCCATGTCAACTAATTTATAAATGTAAATATCAATCAATAAACCCATAATCCTTCAGGGTCGTAGGGGTACCACATTGGATGCCTCAGATCACAGAGTCCTCCAACGAATTCTATCCTCTGCAATGCGGATGAGTGTGGAAATATCTTGCCCTGTTCATTCCTTGATGTTGTCTGTCCATGCCTTTATTTGCCCTCTGCTTCTTCCACCCTGGAAAAATGTAAATATAGGAAAATATGATTCTCATTTTGTGATATTCGTTTCTTGTTGTTTGTTTTTTTGTCCTGATGAAGACTTTTTAGTCACAACCTTGTTTGTTTCTGTTGATGTTGTCACTGTGTTTTGTATTTTGCTGCAACACTCCTTACTTATCTCTGTTATTTGTCCACTCATTACTCTGTGTTGCATCAACCCTCACATCTTTAGTACATTAGGTTGTTCCCTAACATTGAAAATGTATCCTCCTATATAGGAAAATCTCCAGAAATCTCTTCTACCCCTGATGCTGAAAGGCAACAAAGGAATAGCAGATGGATGGATGGATAGATAGATAGGCAGGAAGGCAGACAGACAGACAGGCAGATAGATAGATAGATAGATAGACAGAGGAAAAGTCAAGTCATACTGACCATTCATATCTCTAGTAAAGTTAGTGTTTTGACAGAATGCAAATTAGTATCATAGATTTTGTTGTTAGAATTGTGGGTATGAGTTTCTGAAACTTGTTTGAAACGTGTACATTTTGGAGCAGTGCATAGTTCAAAACCTACCTTCCTGGTGATATACTAGTTATTTTCTGGTTCTGAGCCGGGGTGGGGAGATAATGCACAGACTTCCCTGAAAAATAGGTTTTAGGGCATGAGTAGAGACAGCAGACCTGGCCGGAGGATACAGACTTGAGGCAGAAGCTATGGGGCAGCTGCTCTGACCTGGAGAAGACAGTGGACTTCGTCTTGATGACAGGTCTGACAATATAGCATGACCACATGCTGAACGCAGAAGAAGGGCATGAGCCCATGGATAGCTAGATCAGCAATCAGCCAAACGTGTGTACACAAGTTTCCCTAGCATAGGTTGTGGGCAAAGCGTGGATGAGAGAGCAAAGAGCGGATGAGAGAGCAAAGAGTGAAATATATTTCCATGAAGTTTTTGTTTTGTATTGAGAGTAAGTCTCAACCTATCATCATCATGTGCCATGCCGGCTGGCTGTAGGCGATCATGGCTCTCCACATCTCTCTATCTCCAGCATTATGTATCTACCTGAACTGTAGAGTGCAAATTATTCAAGTAATGTCAGGTTTATTATTATGAAGGAATGCATTTAATTTTAAAATATCACAAGACTAGAATTTCTCTGTAGTTTGAACAGTTTGCAATAGTGTGTCTTAATTCCTGATAATAGTTAGAATTAGCAGATGTGGTTACAGATGTGGATACTCGGAGTGTCATTAAGAGATAGAATTAGAAACGATAACATCAGACAGATAACCAAAACAATACCAGTATTGGAACACATCAAAAGACAGCAGATCAAGTGGTTTTCACACGCTTCCAGACTACCGACAGATAGCATGCCACAAATGGCCATGACACATAGACATAACGGTTATAAAGCCAGGGGCAGACCATGTAAAAGATGGATCACAGAAATCAAAGAAGCCACAGGAACAAGCTTACAAACAGCGCACAAGAAGGCCATCTCCAGAGAACTCTTCCGCCCCTGACGCTGCAAGGCAAACATGGGACACAACGTATAGATAGATAGATAGATAGATAGATAGATAGATAGATAGATAGATAGATAGATAGATAGATAGATAGATAGATAGATAGATAGATTAGATTAGATTAGATTAGATTAGATTAGATTAGATTAGATTAGATTAGATTAGATTAGATTAGATTAGATTAGATTAGATTAGATTAGATTAGATTAGATTAGATTAGATTAGATTTAGATTTAGATAGATAGATAGATAGATAGGTTACAGCTTGCAGTAGAACTTTCACAGAAAAATAATGACATATAGGGCCCACATATTATGAGTCCTCGTGTGAATCAAAACTTTTTCTATGGAAACCCGTGTGTAAACACATTTTCAAAATCTGATGTTTCCGCCGAAGACGGGTGTGTCTGGTCATTGGTGCAAATAAAACAACAACACGGCACATTCCATTCTCTGGACTACATGCTGCTGGAAATCTAGTAGTCCAGCAGGAGTTTGAGAATGATCACAGAAGAAGAAGAAATTCTGATGTTAATTTAAGAACGTACAAAATTTATCAAAAATTTGCCATAAACAACTTTATTGATATAGCAACCCTGACAACTTTATTTATATGGCAACCCTGACATGTAGGTGTAGACAATACGCCTTCGATCTTAATTTGATTTTATTGTAGGATGATCTTCTTGAAGAGATAGACTTAGGAAAATGGCCGCAATCCATTGCGCTTGCTGTCTCGGGACTTGGAGCCTGTCTATTCCTTTTTTCAATGTTTGGATATATTTCAGTGACCAGTAGGAATAGTGATGGCCTGCTCATGGTAGGTACTCTGTGATAGTACTCAACTGATCATGGTAAGTACTCTGTGATAGTACTTATCTGGTCATGGTAAGTACTCTGTGATAGTACTTATCTGGTTATGGTAAGCACTATGATGCGATAGTACTTATCAGCTCATGGTAAGCACTCTGTTATAGTACTTATCTGGTCATAGTAGGTACTCTGTGACAGTACTTACCTGGTTATTGTTGGTTTGTTTGTTAAATACAGGATTAAAGCCTTTACTTGCCAAGGCATACCCTTTCAACCTATGACCATAATCTATTATTTTAATATCTGGGCTTTTTGGCATTTATCTTTTGTGACCTTATTGTCTGGGAGCACAATTAGATTATAGTGACCATGAAGGTACTCTGTGATAGTACTTGCCTGGTTATTGTATTTACTCTGTGATAGTACTTGCATGGTTATTGTATTTACTCTGTGATATTGCTTGCATGGTTATTGTAAATATTCTGTGATAGTACTTGCCTGATTATTGTAGTACTCTGTGATATTGCTTGCATGGTTATTGTAAATATTCTGTGATATTGCTTGCATGGTTATTGTAAATATTCTGTGATAGTACTTGCCTGGTTATTGTAGTATTCTCTCTGATAGTATTTATTACAATATAGTGTAGTAGGTACTCGGTGATAGTACTTATAACAATATTAGTGTTGTAGTAGGTACTCAGTGATAGTACTTATAACAATATAGTGCTGTAGGTACTCAGTGATAGTACTTATAACAATATAGTGCTGTAGGTACTCGGTGATAGTACTTATAACAATATTAGTGTTGTAGTAGGTACTCTGTGATAGTACTTATAACAATATAGTGTTACATCTATGTTGAATTTCTTTGGTGTTTTTCCCATTCAATGATAGGATGCTTCCAAGACAAGTGAATCAAGTACTAAAGTGTAATAAAGATTTGACTGACCAAAAACAACATTCCATTCAATGAAATGTCCCTGAAGCCTGAATTACTTGGAATTTAAAAAAAGACAGCATACACAAATATTTCATATATGCAGGGTAGTTCAGGAATATGGTCACAGCTGTTTAAGACTACCACCTTAACATTCGAACTTAAGCCCAATAGAATTAGTGTGGAAAAAAATTATGTAACTGGTAGCAACAGAAAATAGAACATTCACATTAAAAGGTGTTGAAATACTTAAAAATTCTGCCATCACTAATGTAGCAAGGGATTATTGGAAGAAATGTGAGAACCATGTGTGACAAAGAGGAAGAGAAATATTGGGAGAAATGTGAGAACCATGTGTGACAAGAGGAAGAGAAATATTGGGAGAATGGATTATTTGTCCTTCATTCAAACCGAGATTGTTTATCAACTAGTTTCTACATTATATAGCATATTCATGTTTATTCAGTTTGTATAAAATATTTAATTATTTATTAAAATTTTTGTAATTTATTTTGGAGATATTTTGTCTGGAAATATTTTCTCTTGGAGATATTTTGTCAGGAGATATTCTCTCTTGGAGATATTTTGTCTAGAGATATTTTCTCTTGGAGATATTTTGTCTGGAGATATTTTCATTGTCTTCTGTCTGATATATGTTACCAGGAGATATTTTGTCTAGAGATATTTTCACTGGATATATTTTCAAGGAAGATATTCTGTCTTGGAGATATTTTGCCAGGAGATATTTTCACTGGAGATATTCTGTCTAGGAGATATTTTCACTGGAGATATTCTGTCTAGGAGATATTTTCACTGGAGATATTCTGTCAAGGGGATATTTTGCCAGGAGATATTTTCACTGAAGATATTTTGCCAGGAGATATTTTGTCTAAAGTTATTTTCACTGGAGATATTCTGTCTTTAAGCCAAGAGATATTTTGTCTGGAGATATTTAGTTGCCTCTTATGACATGCGTGGCAGGTAACAATGTCACTATTCTTTGTTTCTCTTTCAGGTCCCAGCAACACAAGGGTGTATCTAGTAAGACTATTAGTTAGTCCTCGGATCATCATCATTGCACTCCAGACTCTTAAGTACTCAGATCTCTAATTGAGTGCACCCACCATTATTCGATGACCAAAAGTTCCAGTTCTTTGTTGGTTCACAAATATCTTTTCTAATCCCACAGTACTGTTACTTTCTGACAACGCCGCACTTTAAGCACAGTTCCTTTATTCTGGACATGGAAAAGGGATCGTCACCCTTTATGATTTCTTTATTGTGACTATTATCGGTTCATGTTTAGTAAACAGGCCTACCTTTTTTTTTTGCGGAAAGTGAATGTAATAAATTACAAGGGGCAAGCAAATCTGTGTTCTTCATTCTTAATGATTATTTTCCTTGGCCTACCGATCAGTGTGTGAAGGTGGAGATATTTATTTAGGATGTTTGTGTCGGTGGAGCACACATTTGTGATCTGCCAGTAGCCCTCGCAACTGTAACAGACATACTACACGTTTATTTTTGGTTGCTGGTAAACTCTACAAACTTACGGTTACATTAGCCATTTTGTATAAACCGGTAGTCTGTGACGCAACAGAATTACACAAAATTTGCTATCAGAGTAGATTTTATAATAAGTTGGAACTTGGATTTTATAATAACCCGTTTACCAAACATGAACCCTATTTACCTGCTAAAAGAGAGATCCAGTGGGAGTTTGTGAACGAACGATTATTTAGAAGAACATGTTGTATGCATAAGGTAGATAATTGACATCTATGTTAAGTTGGTATAACTAATATTCTTTAACTAGAGAATGAACTCTTTTTTTCCCTGCTTGTCCACAGTTTGTGATTCTGCTGATAGTTGGGATTGTGTGCCAGTTTCTCATCTTTGGATTTATTATTGATTTGAATTCAGATGTGAGTGGTAACATCATCATGGCATCCACATCATTGTTAAAATTACGACCTCATTGGTAGAATGACAGGAGCTGCGGTAGTGTAATATTAAGTCAGTCATCCACCAACCAGCAGACACAGGTTTGTTATTTATGCTTCTTCTTCTGCGTTCGTTCTCAAACTCCTGCAGATTAGCAGGATGTAGTCCGGAGAACGGAATGCGTTGTATCATGGTTTACAGCATTCCTGCGGTATCTGCGCCTTTCAGCCTGACACATCAGACTTTATCATGGCTTTGGGTGACTGACCCTATATGGGATGGGACAGCCAACTCCATCCCATAACCTCCTTAGTCGCCTTTTACGACATGCGTGGAAGGTAAACAGTGTTGCTATTCTTTGCTCCCCTATCGGGCCTCGGCAAAACACAGGCATTGTTATTTATGATTTGCAATAAAATTACTACTGTAGTTCACCCAGCCACCAGGAAGCAAGGTTTGTTTATTTGTTTGTTGTCAATCTCCAGGATTTGTGAGCGACTTTCTTTTGCTTCCTCTAGGCAGTTGGATGGTTTCTCAGAGCTTTCTTTCATACCCAGGAGACTTCAGCTTTCGGCATAATGCAATGTCTATTGAAAACGTCATCTATACAATTGTGCTTTTATTTTATTGTTGAAATATGTTTCATGTTTACCTGAATATATATGAATCCACCCTCTGTGGTTGGGAGGGAGCCAGAGATGTACTGTGCAGCACTGGGGAGGAGGAAACTGACAGCACTGTTTTTTCCTATGGCTGAGGCCCATCATAGAGGCACAGTGACTCAGGACGTGACAATTATTTTGACTTGAACATTTGGTTGCATGCCTGGAGCAATAGAGAAGTTCGGCATAACCAGTAGCCAATTGGTGGCGGGGAATGAGCACAGTGAACCCTATCTTGGCTACAGTGGCTGGGAGCAGTGCATAGATTGAAACCTACCTTCCTGGAGGTGTGATAGTTATTCTCTGGCTCTGTCCCAGGGTGGGCCGAAAATCCACAGACTTCCCAGCAATATAATTCCATTTAATGGCATTAGGTCACAGGACATGAGCCCATGAACCGCTGGATCAGCAACCAACCAACCATTGAAAACATCTTTGTACTCAGAGTGGGGTCTAGATAGTAGGGAACAATGGCTCATACTTTGAGTAGGTTTAGGTGTGATGCCTACACTAGTGAGAAGTTGCTGTAGATGACACTAGTCAGGGGGTCTCTGGTCAGCCACAGATTGGGCAGGTAAGTTTTTCTTGGAAAACCGTGCGGTTATGACACTGGTTTATAACTCAGCTTCTTCTTCTTGTGTGTTGACTCTGATAATTCTTCAGATTGCCAGAATTTAGTCCAGAGAATGGAATGTGTTGTGTGTTATAGTTTACAGCTTTAGCTGTGACATCTGCACCTTTCAGCCTGATACATCTGACATCAGCGTAGCCTGTGGGTCACATTGACCACTATGGGATGGAGCAGCCAACTCAATCTCCAAATCTCCTTAGTCGCCTCTTATAGTCTGCGTGTAATAGTGCCACTATTTTTTGCTCTGCCTCCGAGCCTGGCAACACAGGGGCGATAACTCAGCTTACTTTTACATTATACCGCCTCCATACCACCTGTATCATCACCAATGCATAATCTGTATTATTATCACTTAGGGATTTTCTAGACAATATAAACACTTATAAGTTGCGAGTGCTTCTGAACATCTGGCTGCACATTTTCCTGCAGCTGGGTTTGAACTGGTACCTTTTCACTTCAGGTACCTTTACTCCTCAAGATGTGCCCTGTAGCTATCTTCCACGGAGCCAGATTTCTGTCTGCTGTGATTTTCTACACACAAATAATTATTACAGTGGAATCCCGTTATAACAACTTGGTTTGGACTAACAAAATATGTAATAACAGAAATATATATGTAATTACAGAAATTTGCTAGATACAGTACAAACAATAAAGAATAAATATAATTAGGAATTTTTGAAAAGTGTTGTTATATAGGGAAATTTGTTATAAAAGAATGCGCAATAGAGGTATTCACTGTATTACTATATCACATATACCCTTATTTAAAAAGCCAGCTACGTAAGCTATGAACTTACACCAATTTTGAAACACAGATCTATCCAAATGGGAACCAAAAGACATTGCGTTATAAATGTCAGTCGCTGACACTAACCGAAGAACAAGAGAGAAAACATTGAGATGTGATGTCTAAGAAAAGCAGCAAACAGAACAAGAAGAGATCATGTGAGAAATGAAGAGATTATCTGGATCAAATATATTGAAAAACAGAGACTGAAATGGTTGGGTCATTAACCCTTTAAACCCTGGCCAACTGGCCCTTCCCCTGGGCTCCTGAGCAAACAATACACAAAAAAAGGATATCCCAAAAGATCTGAGTTATTTTAAAAGAAACAAGAAATTATGTTCCATTATATAATATTGACACCTTATACTGTCCAGTGTTTTTGCTTTTTTTGTGCCGGTCCTACAGAGCATGTAGACCCTTCCTTTAGGCACAGATAAATGTTACAATAATTGTACCAAAATTTGTTCTTTACTTTTTTTTTGAAAGGTCTGTCATAGTTAAAAAGTTACTGACATGTTTATTACATTTAAAAGCACACACAGAACAAATGTTAATGGTTGTAGTGTGGAGAAATGTGCGGATGATGCAAGCTAACAATTGTCACCCACTGTGGTACATCAACGCAACTTTGCAAGAAACTATTGTCCAGGAATAGTTCTAAAAATTCAAGTCATACTATCCAAACAATTAGGTTCTGAAATGTTTTTAGACCTATCATTTCAACATCGCCTGTATGTTGTTGGGGCCTGAAAGGGGAGCAGAGAATAGCAACACTGTTTACCTTCCACGCATGTCGTACGAGGCAACTAAGGAGGTTATGGGATGGAGTTGGCTGTCCCATCCCATATAGGGTCAGTGACCCAAATCCATGATGAAGTCAGATGTGTCAGGCCGAAAGACGCAGATATCGCAGCAATGCTGTAAACCATGACACAACGCATTCCGTTCTCCGGACTACATCCTGCTAATCTGCAGGAGTTTGAGAATGAACGCAGAAGAAGATGTCAACATAGGCTTAGTTGTGCAACTGTGTCTATTTCTCTATTTCACACGTGGGTGAAAACATATTTTCAGGAGACCCACCTGAATCAAATTTACTTGATAAGACAATGTAGAATATGCCCCCTTCCACACCCACAGATTGTAACTTGACCCACTGATGAACCAACGTTACCACAACTGCCGTAATTTATAAACCTACTACGAACAATAATATTCATTCCGACTCAATCTATCTGAGTATTTCCATTTCATTTTCAGAATAATCACAATTTAAATCTAATTCATTGTCGTCCGAATCATCAAACACAAACTCTCAACAATTTGTTTGGCTGTTTTTGGGCACTATCACCGAAGATGGATGTATCAGGCCATTGATGCAAAAAAAAAAAGGCAAGACACAATGCAATTCCATTCTGTGAACTACATCCTGCTGGAAATCTAGGGACATTGTCCTGCTGAATGAGATAACAAGTAGGAGTTTGAGAATGAATGTTGAAGAAGAACACACAAAATCCAAATTTTTTCAGCACATCATTTTTGTTTTAAAATACAACATACTACTGACGACGTGCACAAAAAGTTCAATGGGTAAATCATGACATCGAAACAGTCATAGTCATACCAGTCCACATGGCACATGATGATTATGATGGACACCAATCTTTTATTTTCAACACACATCTAATTTATATCTACAATTTGTTCTAGTTAAACTCCAGAACCAAAGAGACACTAATCTCGTCACTCCACAACAAGTATGAAATTGGAGCCAGATCGAGCAGTACTTTTACTTTCCTGATGAACTCTGTCATGCTGATGGTAAGGTTGCATGCGATTTACTTTATTATTAATCATTTATTCTCAAACTCCCAGCAGGATCTTTCCTGTAGCATGGAAATGGTCCATCTATATTTCCAGCGGTCTGTAGTCCAATTGACGAAGATATATTGTAACACTATTTTATTCTGTTAGTGGCTAAACATATCTAACTTCAGCAATGGTATCTAATACGTTACATTTTATACCAATTCCAGTGAAAGGAGAATGTCCATAAAAATATTGCTAGTAGGCAATATTTGTAGCTGTGCGTTACAAATTGTTTGTCAGCATTACTTGCACTGCACACTGGCTCCTTTCACAATCTGAATAGAATTGTCAGTAATTGTGAAATTGTTGATACACACAAAGAATAGATTAGAGCACCTATGGATGTGTTTTTTGTGCAGTGATAATGATCTGACAAACTAATCAACAGAATATTACCATAGTCAGTGTTGTTCGATCTTTTTTGCCACTGATTAGGTCACTATTAACCTGGGCATGAGACGCCTTGTTATTGCCAAGTTATTTTAGTGTTTGTATATTGGTCGCCAATCATTGCTTTTTAGTTATCATACTTTTGGTGTTCTGTATTTAAGGTTAAGATTGAAGAATTGCGTAAGTCTTTCAATGTCTCCTCCACTCTGTTTATAATCATTATGTTGCTGCTGTTGTTGCTGTTTTTTTGTGTCCATCACATGATGATGATAACCATTTATTACATCTCCTTTTGAAATTCAGTTAGAGTCCTTGACTATGAGTTTGTTGATAGCTAATAAGCCATATTCTGGTTGATAGCTAATAAGCCATATTCTGGTTGATAGCTAATAAGCCATATTCCGGTTGATAGCTAATAAGCCATATTCTGGTTGATAGCTAATAAGCCATACTCTGGTTGATAGCTAATAAGCCATATTCTGGTTGATAGCTAATAAGCCATATTCTGGTTGATAGCTAATAAGCCATACTCTGGTTGATAGCTAATAAGCCATATTCTGGTTGATAGCTAATAAGCCATATTCTGGTTGATAGCTAATAAGCCATACTCTGGTTGATAGCTAATAAGCCATACTCTGGTTGATAGCTAATAAGCCATATTCTGGTTGATAGCTAATAAGCCATACTCTGGTTGATAGCTAATAAGCCATACTCTGGTTGATAGCTAATAAGCCATGTTCTGGTTGATAGCTAATAAGCCATATTCTGGTTGATAGCTAATAAGCCATACTCTGGTTGATAGCTAATAAGCCATATTCTGGTTGATAGCTAATAAGCCATATTCTGGTTGATAGCTAATAAGCCATATTCTGGTTGATAGCTAATAAGCCATATTCTGGTTGATAGCTAATAAGCCATATTCTGGTTGATAGCTAATAAGCCATATTCTGGTTGATAGCTAATAAGCCATATTCTGGTTGATAGCTAATAAGCCATATTCTGGTTGATAGCTAATAAGCCATACTCTGGTTGATAGCTAATAAGCCATACTCTGGTTGATAGCTAATAAGGCATATTCTGGTTGATAGATAATAAGCCATATTCTGGTTGATAGCTAATAAACCATATTCTGGTTGATAGCTAATTAGACTTTTTAGTCAAAATGTTGTCAGTTTCTGTTGATGTCATTAGTGTGTTTTGTATTTTGTTGAAACACTTCTTATGTAGTATGAAATGCTACCAATGTCAACAAAACAACATCTTATCCAAAGTATCTTCATTCCAACCCTGTGCTACCAATGTCAAACATGGTCCTTAACTACAAAACATAAGAGACAACTGGTTACAACAGAGATGAGATGTCTGAGAAAAGCCACAGGAGTGACCACAAGACATAGAATTAGAAACGATGTCATAAGAGAAAGAGTGGGTGTCATATCAATTCTACAATACATACAAAACCAACAGATACAATGGTTTGGTCATCTGGAAAGAATGTCATGTGATTCATTAGTTTATAAAGCATATACGAAGAGAGGAGTGGCAGAAAGAAGAGCCAAGGGTAGACCTAGAGTACGCTGGATCGACAACATCAAAGAGACATTACACGAACACCAAATAACATTATCTGAAGCTGCCAGAAAAGCGGGAACAAGAACATTGTATCTCCCTCGACACCCGTAAAGCGAGAACAAGAACATTGTATCTCCCTCGACACCCGTAAAGCGAGAACAAGAACATTATATCTCCCTCGACACCCGTAAAGCGAGAACAAGAACATTGTATCTCCCTCGACACCCGTAAAGGATACAAGAGGAATGAAAGAAGAAGAAGACTTCTTATGTATCTCTGTTTTTTTTCCATGTCCAGTTATTACATAAATATTCAGTCAGACCAGACATAGATATTAATCACCTTTTATATGCAGGGTCAGTGCTGCGGTATTGAAGGACCTGCATTACATAAATATTCAGTCAGACCAGACATAGATATTAATCACCTTTTATATGCAGGGTCAGTGCTGCGGTATTGAAGGACCTGCAGACTTTTTCCAGATGGGTATTCTTAACTTCAGTTACACTGTACAGGACCAGGAGTTTTGTGTTCCTGTGATATTTCCTCTGGCCTGTTGTAAAAGAGATTATATTGACAGTGGTTTTCAAGCTACTGTAGAATGTGCCAAGTCTAAAGAGATTAATTTCATTAACAAAAGGGTAAGTGCTTTATTAGAATTATAGTGCTGTAGTCGGATGTGTCAGGCTGAAAGGTGTAGATATTGCAGCTAAGCTGTTGGTGTAAGAACCCTAGGAATTGCGAGCGATTAACTCTTACTTCCTGTGTGCAGTGGGGTGGTTTTTCTGAGCTTTCTTTCATATCCAGGAGACTTCAGCTTTTGGCTTAGTACAATGCCTATTGAAGGAACCTTCTACTCAGAGGGGGTCTATAATTGTATAGATGACATGCTACACAGCTTCCATAAGAGAGCCTCAATCTAACGGCATGTCATCTACTAAGGTTTTCTGTTGCATGTGTGGTTTGTCTAGTGAGCCATTGGTGAGACCCACAGACACAACCGCATGCGTGTAGCTAAGCTGTAAACAATGACACAACGCATTCTGTTCTCCGGGTTATATCTTCCTGTTTTTTCTGCATTTGTTCTCAAACTCCTGCACATTAGCAGGATGTAGTCCAGAGAACAGAATGCATTGTGTCATTGTTTACAACTTAGCTGTGATATCTGCACCTTTCGACAATTTTCTTTCTGACGGCTATCAACCCCCAACCA
This sequence comes from Meghimatium bilineatum, assembly GCA_034231615.1. Classification (NCBI taxonomy): domain Eukaryota; kingdom Metazoa; phylum Mollusca; class Gastropoda; order Stylommatophora; family Philomycidae; genus Meghimatium; species Meghimatium bilineatum. The sequence goes on from CM067302.1 coordinate 20,298,181, forward strand.
AGCATGTCTTCCACTCTCTTCTTTAGTATTTGTTCTCAAATTCCAGTCAGTTAGCAAGATGTAGTCCAGAGAACAGAATGTGGTGTGGCATGGTTTACAGCTTGACTGTAATTTCTTCCCGACTTCAGTATCACATTGCTTAGTTATCTTCTACTGTCACATGACAGCCAACTACACACCAAACCCTATTTAGATGCCTTCTATATCATGCATGGCAGGCCACAGTATTTGCTTTCCATTGAACTTTAATATTACAGGAACGAGAGGCAAAAACTGCACAGCTAACTGTGACCTTAAGTAGTGCAGTCTAGTACCTAGTTCTATTCAGTCTTATTTGAGTCCAATCAAGCCCTTGATTCTTGATTAGAAAACTGGCCTCACAGCACATGGGGCATTCCCATTAGTGCTCCGCCCTCTGTTCCAGCAGCCATTCGACTCGATGGTGTTTCGAGTCCAATGCCGCCGAAACAGACGTCGACATCAGGGCACAATTCTGGCCCTGGCAACAGGTTTCTTTGTTGTTCCGTCCACCCACGTAACTAGTTCAAGCACTACGTCGGCCTGTCGGAACAACATGGTAACTGTTATCGAAGGTTACGACTACGGGATTGTATAGATGATGTGCCATGAAGCATCTATAAGATAACCTCAATATAAAGGCATCTCATCTACTAATGTTTTCTGGTGGTTTATCTTCTACTACTTCTACTACTTCCAGTACTGCTATACGCTAGTGAAACATGGACAGTGTATAGACGACATGTGAAAAAACTCAATCACTTTCACACAGCTTGTCAACAAAAAAAATTATGAACATCAGATGGTAGGTAAGATTCTGGATACCACTGTCCTTGACAGATCTGGTATCCCCATCATTGACACTATCTTGGTGCAGACACAGATTTATTGAGCAGGTCATCTGGTATGTATGCCAGATCATCGCCTACCAAAGATACTTCTCCATGGTGATTTCCCGAAGGGCATAAGTTCTCAAAGTGGCCAAAAGAAGCGCTACAAGGACTAGTTAAAGATCTCACTGAAAGCCTTTGAACTAGACCAAGATACATGGAAAGAACTTGCACAAAATGGAGCTATATGGCAACTACAGTTAACAAAAAAGGTGCAGCGTCTTGTGAAAAGAGGAGAAATGCAACAGCAAAGAGTAGCTTAGAGGTATGGTGAAGGATGAAGAGGATGAGGTGGCAAGAAGAAGAGATGGCTGGATGATATCAAGGACTGGGCAGGATTTGAGTTTATAAACTCATCAGGATGGTTGATGATAGATATGCATGGTAATCTCTCTGCATCAAATGTCTCAGTGTGACACCCCTATGACCCTGACTCTGCGTCAAATGTCTCAGTGTGACACCCCTATGACCCTGACTCTGCATCAAATGTCTCAGTGTGACACCCCTATGACCCTGACTCTGCATCAAATGTCTCAGTGTGACACCCCTATGACCCTGACTCTGCATCAAATGTCTCAGTGTGACACCCCTATGACCCTGACTCTGCATCAAATGTCTCAGTGTGACACCCCTATGACCCTGACTCTGCATCAAATGTCTCAGTGTGACACCCCTATGACCCTGACTCTGCATCAAATGTCTCAGTGTGACACCCCTATGACCCTGACTCTGCATCAAATGTCTCAGTGTGACACCCCTATGACCCTGACTCTGCATCAAATGTCTCAGTGTGACACCCCTATGACCCTGACTCTGCATCAAATGTCTCAGTGTGACACCCCTATGACCCTGACTCTGCGTCAAATGTCTCAGTGTGACACCCCTATGACCCTGACTCTGCATCAAATGTCTCAGTGTGACACCCCTATGACCCTGACTCTGCATCAAATGTCTCAGTGTGACACCCCTATGACCCTGACTCTGCATCAAATGTCTCAGTGTGACACCCCTATGACCCTGACTCTGCATCAAATGTCTCAGTGTGACACCCCTATGACCCTGACTCTGCATCAAATGTCTCAGTGTGACACCCCTATGACCCTGACTCTGCATCAAATGTCTCAGTGTGACACCCCTATGACCCTGACTGCGTCAAATGTCAGTGTGACACCCCTATGACCCTGACTCTGCATCAAATGTCTCAGTGTGACACCCCTATGACCCTGACTCTGCATCAAATGTCTCAGTGTGACACCCCTATGACCCTGATGTCTCAGTGTGACACCCCTATGACCCTGATGTCTCAGTGTGACACCCCTATGACCCTGATGTCTCAGTGTGACACCCCTATGACCCTGATGTCTCAGTGTGACACCCCTATGACCCTGATGTCTCAGTGTGACACCCCTATGACCCTGATGTCTCAGTGTGACACCCCTATGACCCTGATGTCTCAGTGTGACACCCCTATGTCCCTGATGTCTCAGTGTGACACCCCTATGACCCTGATGTCTCAGTGTGACACCCCTATGACCCTGATGTCTCAGTGTGACACCCCTATGTCCCTGATGTCTCAGTGTGACACCCCTATGACCCTGATGTCTCAGTGTGACACCCCTATGACCCTGATGTCTCAGTGTGACACCCCTATGACCCTGATGTCTCAGTGTGACACCCCTATGACCCTGATGTCTCAGTGTGACACCCCTATGACCCTGATGTCTCAGTGTGACACCCCTATGATCCTGATGTCTCAGTGTGACACCCCTATGACCCTGATGTCTCAGTGTGACACCCCTATGACCCTGATGTCTCAGTGTGACACCCCTATGACCCTGATGTCTCAGTGTGACACCCCTATGACCCTGATGTCTCATTGTGACACCCCTATGACCCTGATGTCTCAGTGTGACACCCCTATGACCCTGATGTCTCAGTGTGACACCCCTATGACCCTGATGTCTCAGTGTGACACCCCTATGACCCTGATGTCTCAGTGTGACACCCCTATGACCCTGATGTCTCAGTGTGACACCCCTATGACCCTGCTGTCTCAGTGTGACACCCCTATGTCCCTGATGTCTCAGTGTGACACCCCTATGACCCTGATGTCTCAGTGTGACACCCCTATGATCCTGATGTCTCAGTGTGACACCCCTATGACCCTGATGTCTCAGTGTGACACCCCTATGACCCTGATGTCTCAGTGTGACACCCCTATGATCCTGATGTCTCAGTGTGACACCCCTATGATCCTGATGTCTCAGTGTGACACCCCTATGACCCTGATGTCTCAGTGTGACACCCCTATGACCCTGATGTCTCAGTGTGACACCCCTATGACCCTGATGTCTCAGTGTGACACCCCTATGACCCTGATGTCTCAGTGTGACACCCCTATGATCCTCATGTCTCAGTGTGACACCCCTATGATCCTGATGTCTCAGTGTGACACCCCTATGACCCTGATGTCTCAGTGTGACACCCCTATGACCCTGATGTCTCAGTGTGACACCCCTATGACCCTGATGTCTCAGTGTGACACCCCTATGACCCTGATGTCTCAGTGTGACACCCCTATGATCCTGATGTCTCAGTGTGACACCCCTATGACCCTGATGTCTCAGTGTGACACCCCTATGACCCTGATGTCTCAGTGTGACACCCCTATGACCCTGATGTCTCAGTGTGACACCCCTATGACCCTGATGTCTCAGTGTGACACCCCTATGACCCTGATGTCTCAGTGTGACACCCCTATGACCCTGATGTCTCAGTGTGACACCCCTATGACCCTGATGTCTCAGTGTGACATCCCTATGATCCTGATGTCTCAGTGTGACACCCCTATGACCCTGATGTCTCAGTGTGAAACCCCTATGACCCTGATGTCTCAGTGTGACACCCCTATGACCCTGATGTCTCAGTGTGACACCCCTATGACCCTGATGTCTCAGTGTGACACCCCTATGACCCTGATGTCTCAGTGTGACACCCCTATGACCCTGATGTCTCAGTGTGACAGTGTGACACCCCTATGACCCTGATGTCTCAGTGTGACACCCCTATGACCCTGATGTCTCAGTGTGACATCCCTATGATCCTGATGTCTCAGTGTGACACCCCTATGACCCTGATGTCTCAGTGTGACACCCCTATGACCCTGATGTCTCAGTGTGACACCCCTATGACCCTGATGTCTCAGTGTGACACCCCTATGACCCTGATGTCTCAGTGTGACACCCCTATGACCCTGACTCTGCATCAAATGTCTCAGTGTGACACCCCTATGACCCTGACTCTGCATCAAATGTCTCAGTGTGACACCCCTATGACCCTGACTCTGCATCAAATTTCTCAGTGTGACACCCCTATGACCCTGACTCTGCATCAAATGTCTCAGTGTGACATCCCTATGACCCTGATGTCTCAGTGTGACACCCCTATGACCCTGATGTCTCAGTGTGACACCCCTATGACCCTGATGTCTCAGTGTGACACCCCTATGACCCTGATGTCTCAGTGTGACACCCCTATGACCCTGATGTCTCAGTGTGACACCCCTATGACCCTGATGTCTCAGTGTGACACCCCTATGACCCTGATGTCTCAGTGTGACACCCCTATGTCCCTGATGTCTCAGTGTGACACCCCTATGACCCTGATGTCTCAGTGTGACACCCCTATGACCCTGATGTCTCAGTGTGACACCCCTATGTCCCTGATGTCTCAGTGTGACACCCCTATGACCCTGATGTCTCAGTGTGACACCCCTATGACCCTGATGTCTCAGTGTGACACCCCTATGACCCTGATGTCTCAGTGTGACACCCCTATGACCCTGATGTCTCAGTGTGACACCCCTATGACCCTGATGTCTCAGTGTGACACCCCTATGATCCTGATGTCTCAGTGTGACACCCCTATGACCCTGATGTCTCAGTGTGACACCCCTATGACCCTGATGTCTCAGTGTGACACCCCTATGACCCTGATGTCTCAGTGTGACACCCCTATGACCCTGATGTCTCATTGTGACACCCCTATGACCCTGATGTCTCAGTGTGACACCCCTATGACCCTGATGTCTCAGTGTGACACCCCTATGACCCTGATGTCTCAGTGTGACACCCCTATGACCCTGATGTCTCAGTGTGACACCCCTATGACCCTGATGTCTCAGTGTGACACCCCTATGACCCTGATGTCTCAGTGTGACACCCCTATGTCCCTGATGTCTCAGTGTGACACCCCTATGACCCTGATGTCTCAGTGTGACACCCCTATGATCCTGATGTCTCAGTGTGACACCCCTATGACCCTGATGTCTCAGTGTGACACCCCTATGACCCTGATGTCTCAGTGTGACACCCCTATGATCCTGATGTCTCAGTGTGACACCCCTATGATCCTGATGTCTCAGTGTGACACCCCTATGACCCTGATGTCTCAGTGTGACACCCCTATGACCCTGATGTCTCAGTGTGACACCCCTATGACCCTGATGTCTCAGTGTGACACCCCTATGACCCTGATGTCTCATTGTGACACCCCTATGACCCTGATGTCTCAGTGTGACACCCCTATGATCCTGATGTCTCAGTGTGACACCCCTATGATCCTGATGTCTCAGTGTGACACCCCTATGACCCTGATGTCTCAGTGTGACACCCCTATGACCCTGATGTCTCAGTGTGACACCCCTATGACCCTGATGTCTCAGTGTGACACCCCTATGATCCTGATGTCTCAGTGTGACACCCCTATGACCCTGATGTCTCAGTGTGACACCCCTATGACCCTGATGTCTCAGTGTGACACCCCTATGACCCTGATGTCTCAGTGTGACACCCCTATGACCCTGATGTCTCAGTGTGACACCCCTATGACCCTGATGTCTCAGTGTGACAGTGTGACACCCCTATGACCCTGATGTCTCAGTGTGACACCCCTATGACCCTGATGTCTCAGTGTGACATCCCTATGATCCTGATGTCTCAGTGTGACACCCCTATGACCCTGATGTCTCAGTGTGAAACCCCTATGACCCTGATGTCTCAGTGTGACACCCCTATGACCCTGATGTCTCAGTGTGACACCCCTATGACCCTGATGTCTCAGTGTGACACCCCTATGACCCTGATGTCTCAGTGTGACACCCCTATGACCCTGATGTCTCAGTGTGACAGTGTGACACCCCTATGACCCTGATGTCTCAGTGTGACACCCCTATGACCCTGATGTCTCAGTGTGACATCCCTATGATCCTGATGTCTCAGTGTGACACCCCTATGACCCTGATGTCTCAGTGTGACACCCCTATGACCCTGATGTCTCAGTGTGACACCCCTATGACCCTGATGTCTCAGTGTGACACCCCTATGACCCTGATGTCTCAGTGTGACACCCCTATGACCCTGATGTCTCAGTGTGACACCCCTATGACCCTGATGTCTCAGTGAGACACCCCTATGACCCTGATGTCTCAGTGTGACACCCCTATGACCCTGATGTCTCAGTGTGACACCCCTATGACCCTGATGTCTCAGTGTGACACCCCTATGACCCTGATGTCTCAGTGTGACACCCCTATGACCCTGATGTCTCAGTGTGACACCCCTATGACCCTGATGTCTCAGTGTGACACCCCTATGACCCTGATGTCTCAGTGTGACACCCCTATGACCCTGATGTCTCAGTGTGACACCCCTATGATCCTGATGTCTCAGTGTGACACCCCTATGATCCTGATGTCTCAGTGTGACACCCCTATGACCCTGATGTCTCAGTGTGACACCCCTATGACCCTGATGTCCCTGTGTGACACCCCTATGACCCTGATGTCTCAGTGTGACACCCCTATGACCCTGATGTCTCAGTGTGACACCCCTATGACCCTGATGTCTCAGTGTGACACCCCTATGACCCTGATGTCTCAGTGTGACACCCCTATGACCCTGATGTCTCAGTGTGACACCCCTATGACCCTGATGTCTCAGTGTGACACCCCTATGACCCTGATGTCTCAGTGTGACACCCCTATGTCCCTGATGTCTCAGTGTGACACCCCTATGACCCTGATGTCTCAGTGTGACACCCCTATGATCCTGATGTCTCAGTGTGACACCCCTATGACCCTGATGTCTCAGTGTGACACCCCTATGATCCTGATGTCTCAGTGTGACACCCCTATGATCCTGATGTCTCAGTGTGACACCCCTATGACCCTGATGTCTCAGTGTGACACCCCTATGACCCTGATGTCTCAGTGTGACACCCCTATGACCCTGATGTCTCAGTGTGACACCCCTATGATCCTGATGTCTCAGTGTGACACCCCTATGACCCTGATGTCTCAGTGTGACACCCCTATGACCCTGATGTCTCAGTGTGACACCCCTATGACCCTGATGTCTCAGTGTGACACCCCTATGACCCTGATGTCTCAGTGTGACACCCCTATGACCCTGATGTCTCAGTGTGACACCCCTATGACCCTGATGTCTCAGTGTGACAGTGTGACACCCCTATGACCCTGATGTCTCAGTGTGACACCCCTATGACCCTGATGTCTCAGTGTGACATCCCTATGATCCTGATGTCTCAGTGTGACACCCCTATGACCCTGATGTCTCAGTGTGAAACCCCTATGACCCTGATGTCTCAGTGTGACACCCCTATGACCCTGATGTCTCAGTGTGACACCCCTATGACCCTGATGTCTCAGTGTGACACCCCTATGACCCTGATGTCTCAGTGTGACACCCCTATGACCCTGATGTCTCAGTGTGACACCCCTATGACCCTGATGTCTCAGTGTGACAGTGTGACACCCCTATGACCCTGATGTCTCAGTGTGACACCCCTATGACCCTGATGTCTCAGTGTGACATCCCTATGATCCTGATGTCTCAGTGTGACACCCCTATGACCCTGATGTCTCAGTGTGACACCCCTATGACCCTGATGTCTCAGTGTGACACCCCTATGACCCTGATGTCTCAGTGTGACACCCCTATGACCCTGATGTCTCAGTGTGACACCCCTATGACCCTGATGTCTCAGTGTGACACCCCTATGACCCTGATGTCTCAGTGTGACACCCCTATGACCCTGATGTCTCAGTGTGACACCCCTATGACCCTGATGTCTCAGTGTGACACCCCTATGACCCTGATGTCTCAGTGTGACACCCCTATGACCCTGATGTCTCAGTGTGACACCCCTATGACCCTGATGTCTCAGTGTGACACCCCTATGACCCTGATGTCTCAGTGTGACACCCCTATGACCCTGATGTCTCAGTGTGACACCCCTATGACCCTGATGTCTCAGTGTGACACCCCTATGATCCTGATGTCTCAGTGTGACACCCCTATGATCCTGATGTCTCAGTGTGACACCCCTATGACCCTGATGTCTCAGTGTGACACCCCTATGACCCTGATGTCCCTGTGTGACACCCCTATGACCCTGATGTCTCAGTGTGACACCCCTATGACCCTGATGTCTCAGTGTGACACCCCTATGTCCCTGATGTCTCAGTGTGACACCCCTATGACCCTGATGTCTCAGTGTGACACCCCTATGACCCTGATGTCTCAGTGTGACACCCCTATGACCCTGATGTCTCAGTGTGACACCCCTATGACCCTGATGTCTCAGTGTGACACCCCTATGACCCTGACTGCTTGTGGGTTTCATTATTATTAATGGATGATATGTGGATGATGGTTGAAAGTTCAACAATGGATGGCATGTGGATGATGGTTGAAAGTTCAACAATGGATGGCATGTGGATGATGGTTGAAAGTTCAACAATGGATGGCATGTGGATGATGGTTGAAAGTTCAACAATGGATGGCATGTGGATGATGGTTGAAAGTTCAACAATGGATGACATGTGGATGATGGTTGAAAGTTCAACAATGGATGGTATGTGGATGATGGTTGAAAGTTCAACAATGGATGACATGTGGATGATGGTTGAAAGTTCAACAATGGATGGTATGTGGATGATGGTTGAAAGTTCAACAATGGATGACATGTGGATGATGGTTGAAAGTTCAACAATGGAAGATGTAATACAACTGAAAGCTGAATAATGATGTTAATATAGAAGTACAAGATTTAATTGGTGTACGATTGTGTCTTTGAAATATAAATATGAGAACATTATTATGATTTGTCTCCAGGGATGCTACGAGGAAGTGTACGGTTACGTCCATGATAACTATGGCATAGTTGTGGTGGGGTTCTTCATCCTCCTCATCTGTTGGGAGGTGGGTATATTAGCATTGATGTTGTCTAGAACAATTACCATTTATTCATTGGTTAGGTTATTTATGTGATTATCCTCTTCGCACAACGGACATGTCCATAAGTGCTCAGATCTCCACTTCAGTAAATCTCATGGTATAGCGGCTGATGGTTCCGGTTCTACGTCCGGTTCAGTGTTCTTTTTAAATCTTTATTCATTTATTCATTAGTACATATTATGCTACCTGTGTCTTGTTGAGCCTGAAACAGATCAAAGAATAGTGTCACTTTAACATGTCATGCATGTCATAAGCGGCAACTAAGGCGGTATTTTGGGTGGAATTAGGTTTATTTCCTTAGAGGGTCAAAGCAAATACTTCTCCTGATATAAATTATCCAAGACCTTTGTGCTGAATAATGATTTGGTCGAACTTAACCACCTTTAGCCATGCTGAAGTCAGATGTATCGGGTAAAACGGTGCAGAGATTACAGTCAAACTTTAAACCATGACACAATGTATTACGCATGTGGTTGCATCTGTGGGTCTCACCAATGGCCTACTAGACAAACCAACCATGCAACAGAAAACCTTAGTGGATGACATGCCATTATATTGAGGTTATCTTCTTAGAGAAGCTTCATGGCACGTCATCTATACAATTATACTTTTATTTTGTTGTTGAAATGTGTTTCATGATTACTTGAATATATGTATGTATATTGTGGTTGGGAGGGAGCCAGAGATGTACTGTTCAGCACTGTTTTTCCCTATGGCTTAGACCCATCATAGAGGCACAGTGACTCAGGACGTGACTATCCTTTTGACTTGAACATTTGGTTGCATGCCTGGAGCAATAGAGAAGTTCGGCATAACCAGTAGTCAATTGGTGGCGGGGAATGAGCACAGTGAACCCTATCTTGGCTACAGTGGCTAGGAGCAGTGCATAGGTTGAAACCTACCTTCCTGGAGGTGTGATAGTTATTCTCTGGCTCTGTCCCGGGGTAGGCCAAAAATCCACAGACTTCCCAGCAATATAATGCCATTTAATGGCATTAGGTGAAAGGGCATGAGCCCATAGACCCTTGGATCAGCAACCAACCAACCAACCCACACAATGTATTCTGTTTTATAGACTACATCTGCCAACAGAGAAGAGCCAGGAGCACATTTAGAAGAAAGATCATGAATGACTTGACACAGATTAGCATCACATAGAATGAGGCTGAAAACAGATTAGCATCACATAGAATGAGGCTGAAAACAGATTAGCATCACATAGAATGAGGCTGAAAACAGATTAGCATCACATAGAATGAGGCTGAAAACAGATTAGCATCACATAGAATGAGGCTGAAAACAGATTAGCATCACATAGAATGAGGCTGAAAACAGATTAGCATCACATAGAATGAGGCTGAAAACAGATTAGCATCACATAGAATGAGGCTGAAAACAGATTAGTATCACATAGAATGAGGCTTAAAACAGGTACCTATCCAAGGATTTAGACTAATGAAAAATGCTTGTCCTTAGCCTTGATGATTTCTAAGAGCCTAAGGGCTTGATTGATTGACAAAATGATCCTTCAGAAAGCTGTCATGCATGGGTATAATAATGTTCTTCTTGGAATTTGTCTCTGCACAGTTGCTGCAGATACTAACAGGACTTGTGATTCTGTTTGCTCCTTCTAAAGTGGAGATGGCCGCCGTCAATCAGGTGCTGGAAGCAGCAGAATTTGTAGGTATCATTCACAACATGAACTACATATCATTCACAACTTGAACTATGTATTATTCACAGCTTGAACTACGTATCATTCACAACTTGAACTACATCATTCACAGCTTGAACTACATCATTCACAACTTGAACTACATCATTCACAACTTGAACTATGTATTATTCACAGCTTGAACTACGTATCATTCACAACTTGAACTACATCATTCACAACATGAACTACATATCATTCACAACTTGAACTATGTATTATTCACAGCTTGAACTACGTATCATTCACAACTTGAACTACATCATTCACAGCTTGAACTACATCATTCACAACTTGAACTACATCATTCACAACTTGAACTACATCATTCACAACTTGAACTACATCATTCACAGCTTGAACTACATCATTCACAGCTTGAACTACATCATTCACAACTTGAACTAGTATTTATAAATTGTTTATGCTCTGATACATTTATTCAGGAATTATTTATGCACAGATACCTCAAGAATTCATGAATTATTTATGCACAGATACCTCAAGAATGCATGAATTATTTATGCACAGATACCTGAAGAATTCATGAATTATTTATACACAGATACCTCAAGAATTCATGAAATATTTATGCACAGATACCTCAAGAATTCATGAATTATTTATACACAGATACCTCAAGAATTCATGAATTATTTATGCACAGATACCTCAAGAATTCATGAATTATTTATACACAGATACCTCAAGAATTCATGAATTATTTAGATACCTCAAGAATTCATGAATCATTTATACACAGATACCTCAAGAATTCATGAATTATTTATGCAGATACCTCAAGAATTCATGAATTATTTATGCACAGATACCTCAAGAATTCATGAATTATTTATGCACAGATACCTATATATAGGAGGCTTCAATCATGTTATTAATTATTTCTACTCGAAGCATTGCACACACTATGAGTTGAAGTCTTCTGGTTATTAAATAATTGTCCCCATTGCATGTCTTACTTTGTGTATCATTCTCTTGTATAGATTAAGTTAGCTTACTTTGTGTATCATTTTCTTGTATAGTTAGAACTATCTCTTACTTTGTGTAGCTTGCTCTTGTATAGATAGAAATATGACTTCTGTGTGTAGCTTGCTCTTGTATAGATAGAAATATGACTTCTGTGTGTAGCTTGCTCTTGTATAGATAGAAATATGACTTCTGTGTGTAGCTTGCTCTTGTATAGATAGAAATATGACTTCTGTGTGTAGCTTGCTCTTGTATAGATAGAAATATGACTTCTGTGTGTAGCTTGCTCTTGTATAGATAGAAATATGACTTCTGTGTGTAGCTTGCTCTTGTATAGATAGAAATATGACTTCTGTGTGTAGCTTGCTCTTGTATAGATAGAAATATGACTTCTGTGTGTAGCTTGCTCTTGTATAGATAGAAATATGACTTCTGTGTGTAGCTTGCTCTTGTATAGATAGAAATATGACTTCTGTGTGTAGCTTGCTCTTGTATAGATAGAAATATGACTTCTGTGTGTAGCTTGCTCTTGTATAGATAGAAATATGACTTCTGTGTGTAGCTTGCTAACTGAAGACAATGAAACTCAGTTGCCATCATGTCTCAATCAAAATCATAGTTGCCATTGTGTTCTCAATCAAATTAATACTTTCCATTATGTTCTCAACAGGAAGACCTTAATAAGAAAGACTTTCGCATATGTGACAGCAACGTTGAACAAAGCAAGCCTCTGCAAAGGAAACCAATTTTTGTACCCTTAGCTAGGGTACCTTCTTCGGACTGTGATGCTGCTGACACCACCTCACAAATATGGTAACCGTTAGTCACTAGTGCCGTGACTTCCTATGGAAATATGTACGCTGGAAGACTAAACATTGTTAACACTTTCACCACCACACATTTTGAACCAAGTCTTTCTCACTCGTTGCCATTTACTATTTATGATGGGTTTTTAAGTAGTAATTTTTAGAAATCATTTAGAATTCAAACAATAATATTGAAGCTTTGAAACAGTCAGAAAACATTCAGACATGAATAAGATTTTGAAAAATGTATATCTCAAAGGTTTATTTTCATATAAGTTATGAATAATTTTTTTCTATAAATTGCATTGCCACACTCCTGTTTTCTAGATGGATGCTCATCACCCATCCTGGACCTGTAGTGCTATCTCGTATATTCTATTATCGTTATTATTTAAATTATAATTCAATTTGGAATCTGATTCCGAGTTCGTTTTATCTCTGTTACTCAATAAAAAGTCTGAATGAGTCATGGTAGACCTGGGTTTAAATTCGCCCAATTTGAAGTTTTCATTGAAAAATGCAATAAAATCATTCATTTTCAGATAATCTACTTTGAATTCGTCCAATAATTCGTCCAGCGATATATTTGAATGATATAAGTCATAAATGGAATATCTCTCACAAAATAACACTGGAGTATATTTGTCCCACCAAAAAAGTAATATTCACGGATGGCAAAAGTCATCTGTAGTAGTGGGGACTTTTTGAGTATTTTGATGGTAAAATTCATCTGTAGCAGTGGGGACTTTTTGAGTATTTTGATGGCAAAATTCATCCGTGGCAATGAAAGTCTTAAATATGGATTCTGCTCGTGAATAGTCGTTAAGAATCTTGTGTTGTGAAATACAGTATTGTACATGCTTCAGGTATATATTACATCTATTAAAATGTGTTGCTTTAATTCTGTTGAAAGTGTTGACAAAATTGTTGTGTTTTTATGAGAAATCATCACCTGCTCATATAACCAAATGAGATCTGGGTACAAAGCTAGAGGAAGACCAAGGAAAAGATGGATAGAAAACGTCATAGCACAGCCGAGGCCACACATCTGGCTTTAGAATGCAAGCTCGAACTCCAATCAAACCTAAGCTTAACGGCAAGAGTGGATCACAAACCACCTGGGGATAAATAGACATCACCTGCTATACTTGTTGCTGTCTGAAGAATAGTAGTGCCATGAATGTTATAAGAGACAACTAAGGATGTTCAGGATGTGGTTGGCTACCACCCCACCCCATGATCTTGGCTGTGATGATTGGTTGGTTGGTGTCCAGGAGCCCATGGGTTGATTCCCTTTGGCCCAATGTATGAGCTGTTGTGTTCTATCTGGATAGTCTATCTTCTTCTTTGCGTTTGTTCTCAAACTCCTGCAGATTAGCAGGATGTAATCTGGAGAACGGAATGTGTTGTGTCATGATTTACGATATCTGCGCCTTTCTGACTGACACATCCGACTTCAGCATGGCTTTGGGTCACTAACCCTATATGGGATGGGACGGCCAACTCCATCCCATAACCTCCTTAGTCGCCTCTTATGACATGCATGGAAGGTACACAGTGTTGCTATTCTTTGCTCCCCTTTCAGGCCCCAGCAACACGCGGGCGAGTTGTTACCTATTACCACTAGCTCAAACTGATCCATTAGCTATGCTGAAGTTAGACGTGTTACAGCCAAGCTGTAAACCATGACAACGGATTCCGTTCTCATCCTGCTAATCTGTAGGAGTTTGAGAATGAACATTAAAAAAAAAATATTCATACATTATAACAATATTTACACAACAAAAACATTCAATACTTATTCAGAAATAACATTTAGTATTTATTCAGAAATAACATTTAGTATTTATTCAGAAATAACATTTATTAAGAAATAACATTTATTATTTATTAAGAAATAACTATTATTTATTCAGAAATAACATTTATTATTTATTCAGAAATAACATTTATTAAGAAATAACATTTATTAAGAAATAACATTTATTATTTATTCAGAAATAACATTTATTATTTATTCAGAAATAACATTTATTAAGAAATAACATTTATTAAGAAATAACATTTATTATTTATTCAGAAATAACATTTATTATTTATTCAGAAATAACATTTATTATTTATTCAGAAATAACATTTATTCAGAAATAACATTTATTATTTATTCAGAAATAACATTTATTATTTATTCAGAAATAACATTTATTATTTATTCAGAAATAACATTTATTATTTATTCAGAAATAACATTTATTATTTATTCAGAAATAACATTTATTATTTATTCAGAAATAACATTTATTATTTATTCAGAAATAACATTTATTAAGAAATAACATTTATTATTTATTCAGAAATAACATTTATTAAGAAATAACATTTATTAAGAAATAACATTTATTATTTATTCAGAAATAACATTTATTATTTATTCAGAAATAACATTTATTCAGAAATAACATTTATTAAGAAATAACATTTATTATTTATTCAGAAATAACATTTATTATTTATTCAGAAATAACTTTTATTCAGAAATAACATTTATTATTTATTCAGAAATAACATTTATTATTTATTCAGAAATAACATTTATTATTTATTCAGAAATAACATTTATTATTTATTCAGAAATAACATTTATTAAGAAATAACATTTATTATTTATTCAGAAATAACATTTATTAAGAAATAACATTTATTATTTATTCAGAAATAACATTTATTAATAAATAACATTTATTAAGAAATAACATTTATTATTTATTCAGAAATAACATTTATTAAGAAATAACATTTATTATTTATTCAGAAATAACATTTATTATTTATTCAGAAATAACATTTATTCAGAAATAACATTTATTAAGAAATAACATTTATTAAGAAATAACATTTATTATTTATTCAGAAATAACATTTATTATTTATTCAGAAATAACATTTATTCAGAAATAACATTTATTATTTATTCAGAAATAACATTTATTCAGAAATAACATTTATTATTTATTCAGAAATAACATTTATTATTTATTCAGAAATAACATTTATTATTTATTCAGACATAACATTTATTATTTATTCAGACATAACATTTATTATTTATTCAGAAATAACATTTATTATTTATTCAGAAATAACATTTATTATTTATTCAGAAATAACATTTAGTATTTATTCAGAAATAACATTTATTAAGAAATAACTATTATTTATTCAGAAATAACATTTATTCAGAAATAACATTTATTATTTATTCAGAAATCAGACATTTTAACATAGCAAAATATTCATTCCAAAATTATAAACATTTTAAACAGTTATTCAGAAATCCTAAACATTTTTATCAAAATCATATATATTTTATCATATAAAAAATACAATGAAATGAGATGTTTAAGAAAAGAATAGAACAGGTGAGGAATGAATAATTTACAAGAACTATTAGAACAGAATATTACTGCAATTTCAAATGTGAAATCGATCGTCATTCAATCCTGTGACTCATAACAGCAAACGCAGCGAGAAGACGATCGATAGAAATATTAATTTAGAAGTTAAGTTTTTTTAATGTACTCTTCTGTGAGTGGCGATCTGATTCCTCTGTATACCTTTCACCTTGTTGAGATGAAAAACATGCCTCGGCGAAGATGGATGTGTCGAGCAATTAGCGCAAATAAAACGGCGACACAGTGATATTCAATTCTCTGGACTACATCCTGCTGGAAATCTAGGACTATGGTCCTGCTACAAAGGAGATCCAGCAGGAATTTGAGAATGAACGCTGAAGAAAAAAAATAAAACCATGCAAGAGCCCCCAAAGTCATTTTTTTAAACTTGACGTCGAAAGCTGAAATCTATGTATGAAAAAAAGCTCAGAGAAATCACCGCAGCACTGCACATAAGAAGTAAAAGCAGGTTGCTTATAATTCCTGGGGATAGCAAACCAAGAACAGTGCCCTAACCATATGGTTGAAAAAGTTACATTCTAGAAGAAAACTTTACAAATAAGGGGAGTCGTCGGTACATCAAAATGATAAGTCGCTCATTCAGTTTCTGTGATGTCTTCCATTATATACAAGGAGTATTTGATTCGATCCATTAATATACTAATAATTTTACATTCCATCAATGTCATGGCATTTATCAGTCAGTGAAATAACATTCTTCGTATTTCATGTCAGTGAAATATTTTAGGATTTCAGCAGTCAATGAAATTGCCTCTCAGCATTCTTCTATAGAACCACATCTGTTGCCTCTCAGCATTCTTCTATAGAACCACATCTGTTGCCTCTATTTGCTACTATCAAGCCAAATGTAACATATTCACATTAATCTTGGGTAGCCAAGTTGTTCAGAAAGCATTGACAAACTACTTAATGTAAATATGGCCTAGAAAATCAATACAACCAACAAACGCTTAGTTCATCGCTACGTCTTATAGGATAAATGTCTTACGCTAAATAGGATATGCACCTAGTTTGGTATATGTTACCAAATCTGATGTTGCTGTAATCCAAATACACCTATAGGTACTCAATAACTTCCAGCAGATGCGCAGGCTATGAATGATGATGATGACAATAGCCAACATACAATATTGATTATAAATCATGACAAAAAATATTAAACGGACATTGCAAGTGAAAAAAAAAAAAAATGTCTGCTGTAGCATTCCTACATAGTATTGATCCCAGTTTATGACTTGACCTAGTTTATCACACCATGACCTCTAACCCAGGGTTCATCCTGACTACCCAATCAATCATCTCATCCAATAAGGTCATTTTGTAGTGCCTGAAAATAAAATACAAAATAAAACATGAAAATATTTACATAGGAGTTCTATGGTATATGCCCTTATCCTCTTGACATTCGACTCTGTGGTGGCATGGCACAGATTGTGTCTATGACGGCCATGGTACCGGGTTTGAATCCTGCCAAATGCAATTGTCCATCAACAGTTCAGAAAGCAATGGTAAACTATTGAACATATGTATATTGTTTAGAAAAAAACTACAGCTAAAAAATGCTCAGTTGATGGCTATATCCTGAGAAGTGTGCAGTCAAAAAGAGTGTATCATCTTGTGAAAAGAGGAGAAATTCTGCAACTCAACAGCGGAGCTAGAAAGTCACGGATAGACTAAATCCGTCTACAGTGGTCATTCCATGCCCGAACAGTCCAAGGACATTCACAGCTTGAATAGGACTCATTAGCCATCTACAAACTATTAGGCGTAGTCATAACTTAAATAGACTTTCAATAATAGGTAAGTCTGTTGTAACACTGTATAACAATAGAAAGTTTTATCGGAGTTTTACGACAACTCAGACTATCGGATGTTGGTACAAAAACATATAAATAACAGTATACAAGATATTTTCAACATTTCAACCTTAAGGTCTTTTTCAGGAAAATATAAAACAAACAGTCATCATCAGGTGCCATGCCGGCTGGCGTAGGCGATCATGGCTCTCCACAGCTCTCTGTCTTCAGTATTATGTATCAAGCTTGCTGTTGTTTCCATGCCATACCAGGTTGTCAAACTGTCTAATATTTTCTCACGTTGCCGCCCTCTGTCTCTGTTGCCTTCAATCTTGCCTGTTGTGACTATGTTCCCCAAACCTGCCTGTCTCATGAAGTGGTCAAAAAATGAGATTGTCTTTTTCTTATATTATTGATTAAGGTCTGTTTCTCATTTGACTCTTTCAACACCTCCACATTAGTTTGTCTGACAGTCCATGGTATTCTCAGCATTCTTCTATAGAACCACATCTCTGTTTTCCCTAATTTCCCACTTTCCAATTCGTTTATTGTCCAAGACTCGCACCCATATGTTAGTATAAGAGTTATATAGCACTGCAGAACTCTCTTTCTCACCTCTAATGACAAGGTCATATTACACAGTATATTTTTCATTTTTCTGAATATTGTTTTTGCCAATCCTATTCTGCATCTTATTTCTGTTGAACTTCTTCCATCTGCTGTAATCATTGTACCTAAATATTTGAATTGCTGGACCTGTTTTAATACTATATCATTCACTTTGATCTTGCAAGGTGTGTTATTTTGTTTCTTTGAAGTAACCTTTACCATTTAATGGTTACCAAACAAACAGCACACAATGAACAAGTTAAAAAGTGACATTATCACAGTGAAACACTTTGAAACTAGACATAATAAAACATGGTTGACATCTCTACCTGGCAATGCTCTGCAACGTAACAAGCTGCTTGTTGAAGTCTGAAATGTCATAAGTTGGCTTGAACTCACCGGCACACTTGCACTGTAGTGGCATGTTAGTGTCCTTGATCTGCGACAATGGAAGAAGAAACTGTTGCATGTTTTACTGTTGAAGGATTGTCCATAAATTATATAAATTATTACATCAACAATTGGGGGGGGGGGGGGGGGGGTTTAGGTTCCTTAAAAAAAGATGTGCACGCTGCTGACGGGATGATTGCAAAAGTGGACGTCAACAATGCTGACTTTATACATCGATTAAATTGTTTAAAATATATATCGCCCACATTTAAATATAAAATTATTTTTTTTAACAAATTGTAACGCATGTATGAATTATATAACTCTGTCTTCATACTTGGCAGTAGACAGTTGTTTTTTTTCTCAAACTCCCGTTGGATCTCTCTTGTAAGCAGGACAGTGGTCCTACTAGATTCCCAGCAGGAAGTAGTCCAAGGAACACAATTGCGGTGTGTCATCTTTTTATTTGCGACAATGGCCCGTTGCATCTGACATTTTCATGGGAGGTTTTCCAGAGCTTCTAATGAGTGTTTGACTTACTGTTGATACAGAGTGCAATGCCATGATTTTGGTGATCAACTCTTGAGGGAAACGCAACTCACCCGTGAAGCTAAAAAAAAAAAGGTGGTACCATACTTGTAATAAAATAACAATAATTTATTTTTGGATTGAGAACAGACACAGAACAACTCAAACAAATAGAAACAACATGTGTATAGAAAGTTTGAAGATGGCAACAATGATATGTGCCCTTGTGGTCATCTGCAGAAAACACAAAACATGTTCTACAGAAGTGCGCACTGTACCACACAAAACATGTTCTACAGAAGTGCGCACTGTACCACACAAAACATGTTCTACAGAAGTGTGCACTGTACTACACAACAAGAATAAAATTGGTCATCTGAAACAGCTCTGACAGACAAGTTCTACTTACATGTCCTGATGCTGACGACCAAAGTAAAGTTTACTCAATAAATCTATATCAGACTATAATAATAACAAATCTCATGACCCGTCAGGGTCATAGGGGTATCACATCGAGACATCAGGGTCGTAGGGGTGTCACATTGAGACATCAGGTTCGTAGGGGTGTCACATCGAGACATCAGGGCCGTAGGGGTGTCACATTGAGACATCAGGTTCGTAGGGGTGTCACATCGAGACATCAGGGCCGTAGGGGTGTCACATCGAGACATCAGGGCCGTAGGGGTGTCACATCGAGACAGCAGGTTCGTAGGGGTGTCACATCGAGACATCAGGGCCGTAGGGGTGTCACATCGAGACATCAGGTTCGTAGGGGTGTCACATCGAGACATCAGGTTCGTAGGGGTGTCACATCGAGACATTAGGTTCGTAGGGGTGTCACATCGAGACAGCAGGGCCGTAGGGGTGTCACATCGAGACATCAGGTTCGTAGGGGTGTCACATCGAGACATTTAGTGCAGAAATATCTTCATGCATCTTTATCCTCTTCTTCTGGCCTCCTTGTCTTCTTCCGCTCTGCACCGTACCTTGAAAAACATCTCATCAAGGAATGTCTCATGACATGCCTGTACCACATGAGTTTACAAAGTTTCACAATTGTTACCAGTGGTTCTTGTTGACCAGCTAATGCATTAATTCTATCATGCACACGATCTTATCTTCTCAGTAACAGATACCCAACACACGTCTATAGCATTTCTTTTCAAACAACTGAATTCAAACGCCTGGATTCAAATACCAGGATTCAAACGCCTGGATTCAAATACCAGGATTCAAACGCCTGGATTCAAACACCTGGATTCAAATACCTGGATTCAAACACCTGGATTAGCAGAACATATCCTACAAGAATGTCCCCAGCATGCAGACCTGAGAAACAAGACACAGCCCACCCCAATCAGCGTTGACGAGAAACTGTATGGCACAGTGGACACTCTAAAACAGACAGCAGCCTATATCATAGAATCCGGAGTCCCAACCTGACTGAGTAATGATTGCCAAAGAAGAAGAAGAAATACTTGGATTGAAATACCATTATTCAAACACCAGGATTCAAATACCAGGATTCTTCAAGTTCAAAATATGACACTGACAACAAGGAAAACAAGGAATAAGATACCATTTTAAGAAAAACAATAGATGACATTGAAACCCTCACAGTTTCAATATTGCTCCTAAGATTTTCCTGTATGGGAAATGAACAGGTAACTTGGTTGTACTGTAGCAATGATTGCCCTAGTTCAGCAATATTTTCCCTAACAAAGGTAGAGAGCCTGAAAGCAACTTACCCCTGTGCAATCAATGATTGCCTTAACAAAGATTAAGAGACTGCTGAAAGCAACTTACCCCTGTGTAATCAATGATTGCCCTAACAAAGATTAAGAGACTGCTGAAAGCAACTTACCCCTGTGCAATCAATGATTGCCCTAACAAAGATTAAGAGACTGCTGAAAGCAACTTACCCCTATGCAATCAATGATTGCCCTAAGATAGATTGAGAGACTGCTGAAAGCAACTTACCCCTGTGCAATCAATGATTGCCCTAACAAAGATTAAGAGACTGCTGAAAGCAACTTACCCCTGTGCAATCAATGATTGCCCTAAGAAAGATTGAGAGACTGCTGAAAGCAACTTACCCCTGTGCAATCAATGATTGTCCTAACAAAGATTGAGAGACTGCTGAAAGCAACTTACCCCTGTGCAATCAATGATTGCCCTAAGAAAGATTGAGAGATTGCTGAAAGCAACTTACACCTGTGCATTTAAGACACGATAAATCCTGCAGTACATAGCCCATAGATCTTCTCTGTACGACATCGACCAAGTTCTGCTCAATCTCAGCTGAATCATATTGTGTATGGCACTGCGGACACATCCAAGATCTACAGGAACATGAGAAATGATATTACCATCAAAGTTAAATGTGCAGAATCACAAGATAAATGATGTTGCTATAATTGTGGTACTATAATTGTGTTACTATAATTGTGGTAAATGTGCAGAATCACAAGATAAATGATGTTGCTATAATTGTGGTAAATGTGCAGAATCACAAGATAAATGATGTTGCTATAATTGTGTTACCATAATTGTGTTACTATGTTGTCACGTGACGTATTCTCTCCAGAACGTTGCCTTCCCAATGAACTCTCTGAACCCTTCTCTGTCTTGGGCGATGCGGCTTGCATTTTCCAGCGATGTATTCATGTTATCTGTAATGTCATCAGTCCATTGTCTTCTTGGTCTGCCCTTTCTCCTCCTCCCAGGTGCTTCACCCTCCATTATTTGTCTTTCTAAACAGGTGTGTCTCTTTATATGACCAAACAGGCGTAGTTTTCTTTTTGCTATTGTATTTAGTAACCAACACATTATTTGATATTAAATCATTTTTACACTCGTATTTTTATCTAGTCACTTTTGTGCTCAAATACGAAAAAACTAAGAGATTATGATAAAAACTTCTTGTTATGTACATTTTTAGTACACCCTAGGATTCAGCAGTATCTGAAAAACCACAGGGCTTGTTAGTCTTGATAGTCAGTGAGATAAACTATACATGCACTTGAAGTCAATATTCTACAGCAGGGGTCGGCAACCTTTTGCTAACTGTGTGCCAACTTGAAGTTTCAAATTATTCAGAATGCCAGCATCACATATCATTTTATGTCGAGATTGTATCTATATTTTGTATCTATATCATTTTGTAGTCACGGCCAATATTCTTATTTTACCATATATTTTTTATTTTTTTATTTTAGTTAATATATAGTGATATTCAATAATATGTAAAGTTGTAAGAGTTTCTTGAAAGATTTTTTTTTTAAACTTTTTTATTATTAATGGGATCCTTGCCCTTGCATGGTCTTGGCCAGTTGCTCAATATCGACAACATACTTTGTCACTTTGATTTTGACACAATTTTCTGAATGTTCAGGCGTTAGGCGACTACGCTGTGGATTTAGCACTGCTTTCATGTGAGAGAAAATTTGCTCACAGGAATAGGTTGATCCAAAAGCTGAAAGAAGAGCAAAAGCAATTTTCTTCAAACAGATGTAATAATTTGGAAGTGATGTCCAACAGCTGAGAATAGCTGCAGACTTTTCTAGATTTTCATTTTCCAGAGACTTCCGTAGTTCAACAAATATTGATGTCTGCGTGCCATTTGAAAGTGCTTGGCATGCCAAGTGTGGCACGCGTGCCATAGGTTGCCGACCCCTGTTCTACAGGGCTTGTTAGTCTTGGTAATCAGTGAGATAAATTATTGTATACATGCACTTGAAGTCGAGATCATTTACCTATAAACCAATCAATTTAAAGTGTAAATGTCGTGTAGAATTTAGCACACACAGAAACTGGATATTTATTTTTATGTGTTCGTTGTCAAACTTCTTCTCTCTCATAGCAAGATGTTCCTACTAGATTTCAAGCAAGACGTATACACGGAATAGAAATGCATTGTGTCGCTGTTTTATTTGCGTGAATGACCCGACGCATCTGACTTCTGAGTTAAATGGAAGTTTACAATCAAGAATACGGGTACTACCAAAGTCAGATGTGCTGGGCTGTTGGTACAAATAAAACCGCGGCACAGCGCATTTTCGTTCTCTGGCATGCATCCTGTTAGATTGCTACAATCAATCAATCAATCAATAAACCTGTAACTCCTCAGGATTGTAGGGGTACCACATTGGATGCTTCAGCACACAGAGTCCTCCAGCGAATTCTATCCTCAGCGATGCGGATGAGTGTGGAAATATCTTGCCCTGTCCATTCCTTGATGTTGTTTGTCCATGCCTTTATTTCCCCTCCTCTGCTTCTTCCACCCTCGACAGTTCCCTGCAGTATTGTTTTTTACAAGGAATCATATAATGAACATATATAAGAGAGAACAAATGGGAGTTTGAGAACGAATGGGAAAAATACAATACAGGTATGCTTAGATCACACAATAGTGATGCAGAAGAAGAAGAAAAGACAATCATACCCAGTGCTGTCCGCAGATTTTTCCACATGAATGTCTCTACACAAATCAAGATCTCGTATTTGGTTGCAACTTCTGCAGATTATCTGGAGATGACAAGGCAGGTTTAAATAATAGAACAAACAATATTTTAAACTCATGTCCAAATGATACAATACATTTTTGCCGTTCGTTGCTTGTTGTTTTCCATGCAGCTGCGTTTTATTTCATCTCCATATCACTGTTTCTCTAGCAATCTTTCTTTTTAATAGTACTTACATAAAACAAAAGTTAGATTGTCAATACACTATCAGACTATGAGATATATAGACGAAATCATACAAATAACAATATACAAGACACATTTTCAGCATTTCAATCTTAAGGTCTTCTTCAAGAATATAAAAAACAGTGAACAAATATAAAAATAATGGTATTTTTTATGGTGACTCTTTTCAAAGATTTTTCCAGTCCCAGATTGAATGTGGATTTTTCCAGTCCCAGATTGAATGTGAATGCAGAATGCAATGCCACAAGCTAGACCAGTCTTCTGTTCCAAAGGGTGAAACAGAAAAATTTGAAGTTTTGCTAGGAGATTTCAATCTGCGGAGTGGTGACTTTATCATGATTTTCTTGCAGTCTTGAGACATCTATCTATGTTCCTTCAGTCCTGAATACAGAGCACACACTATAGATCTCCAGTTCAAGCTATGTAATGCTACTGTGTGTAATTCTTGCATGTTATTGAGACCCATATTCTCTTTAAGTCCCTACATGTCATTTTTGATTTATATGTGTATGTTTTCCTTGATAACGACCTTTTGGTCAAAACGTCAATTTTTGTGGGTGCGCCTATGTTTGTTTCGTATTAGCAAAACTTTATTATCCCTTTTCCCGCTTTACCTGTTCGATTTTAGTTTTGCGCAGTGAGTACATATTTTCCATACTCTCTTTGATAGGTGTTCTGCGAAAAGTTTTCCTCTTTTTCTTTTTCCCTCTCGTACCAATTTTAATGCTTGTAGTGGCAGCTTGTTTTCATTCATTCTGATATAAGTATCATATCGCCCGTGTGTTGCCGAGGCCCGAAAGGGGAGCAAAGAATAGCAACACTGTTTACCTTCCATGCATGTCGTAAAAGGCGACTAAGGAGGTTATGGGATGGAGTTGGCTGTTCCATCCCATATAAGGTCAGTGACCCAAAGCCATGCTGAAGTCGGATGTGTCAGGCCGAAAAGGCGCATATATCATAGCAATGCTGTAAAACATGACACAACGCATTCCATTCTCCGGACTACATCCTGCTAATCTGCAGGAGTTTGAGAATGAACGAAGAAGAAGAAGAAGTATCATTTAATGCATGTTGCAGATACAAGATATGTTTCAGGTATGGTTCTTCATCACAAAAAGGACCAACAGGTGGGATGCAAAGGGATATGCATTTTTCTCTTGTGCCCCATCGAGGCCAGCACTGTGCAGTGGTGATGGGGCTTAGTTCAGCCATCAGGGGCTGGAAACTAAGAATGGTCGGGCATCCCACTCGAGCAGGACCATAGTCCTGCCCAAGTAAGCAGAGTGCTGAAGACGGAGGCAACCAGCCAAAAGGCGCACAGATAATCAGGATGCCACGCACAAAACATAATGGAAACATGTCTGTATTTAACAGATATAGACATGTTTCAAGTGAATGAAAGAAGAAGAAATTCTCTTGTGCAATACCAGGGTTAGCAGATAACCAAAATTTTAAAAAGCACCTACTCGTGGTGCACGCTTGAAACAAGATTGTTTAAAAACTCGTGTGAAGCAATTTAGCTAATGGTTTATGGATTGTGTCTGAACAGTTCAGAATGAGATGAAATGAGTATTGTTTACATAAGACAAATAGTATCTCTGAATGGTACCTCAGATCCCACAGCCAAAACACTATCAATGCAGCACAGTTAAAAACAAAGGGTAGCCTGGAGTTCTAGATTGTCATATCCAAAAGCTCACTAAGGTAAGAATATTGAGAACATCACTGGAGAAGTACTGCTCGTCTGTTGAGTACACGTGAAGGCAGCATAGGATGGCAGAACTATGTGATAAGTGGAAATGTCGTAACCAAATTGAAAGCAATGCCCATGCTCATGTACAAGCTTTCATTTGTTTTCCAGTAGAAGATTATGAGGAAAGATAAAGGCAGGATACCATACCAATCTGGTACAAAGAAAATGTGGGTAGAAGCTTACACTTAGATGATATGTTTACGATAAACATAACATCGGCAAAGAGGAGCTTACCAATCCTAATTTAAGGTAAAGATGGGTCCCATGACATCTGCCGTCGGGGATGAAGATAACTCTTCATGTACTAAGCCGCAGCAACTATTAGGTGGGGGTGGCCAGTTAACATTCCTTGATATTTTTACCTCCCTTAACTCATGCGTCAGGTACTCATTTACAGCTGAGTCGACTGGAGGAGTGGTCATGTCAAGCGAGAAATCACAAACCAGATTTTTTTTGTCTGGATGTGGTTTCGAACCTGACACGTTGTAACCTGATAATAACAAGAAAGCTATCAACTAGACTACCGCGCTCCTCATTCTCAATTCTACTTTACTATTGGAGTAATTTCTTATACTGGAAGAGGCTCACAGTCGAGATAACGGCCAGTACCCGAGAACAATGGCGTCTAATTACACTAGACAAGTTCACGGGCATTGGATTATTATAATTGTTACTATGTTTCTTATTATTACAGTGGAATCCCTCTATAGCACATTCTTTTATAACATATTTCCCAATATAACAACACTTTTCAAAATTCCCATTTATATGTATTATATATTCTCTGTATATTGGAGACAGCAGAAATGTGGTTTATTCGAAGAATGTTACGCATTCCTTGGACGTTCCTTGAAGATTACTAATGAAGAATGTCTTAGAAAGATGGATGTGAAAAGATGCATTATTGATAATATAAGAAAAAGACAGTCAACATTTATTTGGCACACAATGAGAAGAGGAGGCATTGAGAATATAGTGACAACAGGAAAGATAGAAGGGAAAATATCACGGGGAAGACCTAGAGAAGAGATATTGAACAGTTTGACTAAATGGCTTCGATTGATGACACCAACAGAGATGATGACATATATTGAAAACCGATGTACATGGAGAGATATGATCGCCAACGTCATTCGGCACGGCACTTGATGATTCTTTGTACTGTTCATTTCTGTTATTACATACAAATTTTGTCGGTCCGGACCAAGTTGTTATAACGGGATTACACTGTGTTTATTAACTTGGGGCTTTCCCTGCATTACTCTCACAGAACCTACCTCTGGCAGAACAAATGACAGGCATGGATTCACAAAGATGGCCTCCTGAGAGAACTCTCCAACACCAATAAGTTTTAACAAGTCCCTTTTCAATTTCTTGACTTGAATTGATATATTGCTGTCTAAAATAAGAACCTGGAGATAAATGATGTTTTCTATGTAATTTTGAACGTGCACGCAACTGTCCACTATTGATATTAACATCTAAACAGGTTATAAACAAACTAAACATGAGAATTATAAATTCTACATCTATTCTACGTTAATGGCTTTGATAAATATGTATAAATGATTTCAGTCTTTCTCTGATATATATGTATGTATGTATACAAATGATATCAGTCTGTGATTTCTCGTCTGTGTGTGCGTGCGTGTATACGCAAATGATATCAGTCGGTCATTTCTCTGATATATATATATATATATATATGTATACAAATACATATTGTAATATTGTATATAAAAATTCCTTCAATCCACTTTCTTCTGGGTCTTCCTCTGTACCTTCTTTCAATTTTCATGTTGTCTTGACTTACTGACAAGTAAGGGTTCATTAAGCAGCTGAACCATTTCAGTCTCTGTTTTTCAATATCATCAAGAGTCGTCTCTGCAATGAAAGCTGGCTGCAACAGCCCTCCAACATCCCGTCTTTTGTTTTGGTGATGCACTCTGCTAGATCGTAACCTGTCCATCTTATGATATTACTCTCCCACGTATCTCTATCTACCTCTTGCTCGCCTCCCTTTGACACCATCAATATATGACATTTTTCAATATATTTGACCACGGACGTTGTTCCAACAATTCTTGGGCATAGTGGCCCCATATCACACCCATAACAATGTACCCACAAGGCAAATTGTTTGACAATCTCACCATGGAGATCCCCAGCCTGAAATTAACTATGAGGTTAGGATTAGCCTGAAATTAACTATAAGGTTAGGATTAGCCTGAAATTAACTATGATAGGATTAGCCTACAATTAACTATGAGGTTAGGATTAGCCTACAATTAACTATGAGGTTAGGATTCTCC
Source organism: Meghimatium bilineatum (assembly GCA_034231615.1). NCBI lineage: Eukaryota > Metazoa > Mollusca > Gastropoda > Stylommatophora > Philomycidae > Meghimatium > Meghimatium bilineatum. The sequence goes on from CM067302.1 coordinate 20,326,484, forward strand.
TACAATTAACTATGAGGTTAGGATTAGCTTACAATAAACTATGAGGTTAGGATTAGCTTACAATTAACTCTGAGGTTAGGATTAGCCTACAATTAACTCTGAGGTTAGGATTAGCCTATAATTAACTATGATAGGATTAGCCTACAATTAACTATGAGGTTAGGATTAGCCTACAATTAACTATGAGGTTAGAATTAGTCTACAATTAACTATGATAGGATTAGCCTACAATTAACTATGATAGGATTAGCCTACAATTAACTATGAGGTTAGGATTAACTTACAATTAACTATGATAGGATTAGCCTACAATTAACTCTGAGGTTAGGATTCGCCTACAATTAACTATGAGGTTAGGATTAACTTGAAATTAACTATGAGAATAGGATTAACTGAAGATACCTCACAAACTGTCTTCACAAATTCTAAAGATGGGTTGGATAGTTTCAGATAAGAGCCTGGCAAACGTGGAAAAATATCTGTCCCTCCATCCCTTCCTCCATGTGAAACTGGAAGCTTTTTCTTGATTTTTTGAGTCAGCCTGAGTATAGAAATTAAAAATACCAATAATCAAGTATGAGAAAGCGATAGATTCATACATAGATTCATTACATAGATAAATACATAGATTCAGAGATTCATACATAGATTAATACACAGATTCATACAGAGATTAATACAGATTCATACAGAGATTAATACACAGATTCATACAGAGATTCATACATAGATTCAAACATAGATTCATACAGATAAATACATAGATTCAGAGATTCATACATAGATTCATTACATAGATAAATACATAGATTCAGAGATTCATACATAGATAAATAAATAGATTGATACAGAGATTCATACATAGATAAATAAATAGATTGATTCAGAGATTCATACATAGATAAATACACAGATTGATACAGAGATTCATACATAGATAAACACATAGATTGATACAGAGATTCATACATAGATAAATACATAGATTGATACAGAGATTCATACATAGATAAATACATAGATTCATACATAGATTGATACAGAGATTCATAAATAGATAAATACATAGATTCATACATAGATAAATACATAGATTCATACAGAGATTCATACATAGATAAATACATAGATTGATACAGAGATTCATACATATATAAATACATAGATTCATACATAGATAAATACATAGATTCATACATAGATTCATACAGAGATTCATACATAGATAAATACATAGATAAATACATAGATTCATACATAGATTCATACATAGATAAATACATAGATTCATACATAGATTCATACATAGATAAATACATAGATTCATACATAGATTCATACATAGATTCATACATAAATAAATACATAGATTCATACATAGACCTTACAGTTCACAAACCTCTCTTTTTCAAATTAAACAAACAGTAGGACAATCTGTGAGAGTAATACAACACAACTTGAGAACCCTCAATGTCAAAGGTAAAAGTTCATAACTTACGCAAACATATGTTGGGCTAGCTCCTCTTGTATCAAAGTCTGGGAGAAAGCAACTATGGATGGCAGTGTTGTCACATCTGATTTTTTCTGTGGATAAGAAATACATCTTGCATATAATCAATACAATTCTCATTTAAGGAGTTTTCGTAACCCTTCTTCTGCATTCGTTCTTAAACTCCTGCAGATTAGCAGGATGTAGTCTGGAGAACGGAATGCGATGTGTCATGGTTTACAGTATTGCTGCGATATCTGCGCCTTTCGGCCTGACACATACAACCTCAACATGGCTTTGGGTCCCTGACCCTATATGGGATGGGACAGCCAACTCCATCCCATAACCTCCTTAGTCGCCTCTTACGGCATGCATGGAAGGTACAGTGTTGCTATTCTTTGCTCCCATTTCAGGCCTCGGCAACACACGGGCGTTCGTAACCCTATATTACACAACATAGTTTCCTTTTTTTTTGTTTTACAACAAACCATTTCGATTCGTATATCTTCGCCATTATTCATTGTTGTATTCACAATTTTAACGGTTATTTCTCTTTAAAGTCAGATGATTTTTCGATATATCCTTGAAGTTTTCAAGATAGTACATGATTTCTGTGATATTCTACGTGCTTTTACATTTGTAAAAGTCATTTTTTACCCAAAAAAAATTGTGTAAACAACACACAAAAATTTCATTTTGACAAGGTATATTTTTAAATATTTATTTTGACTTTAGTTAGTTTATTTTAATTATTTTGACTTTAGTTAGTTTATTTTAGTTATTTTGACTTTAGTTAGTTTATTTTAGTTATTTTGACTTTAGTTAGTTTTCTCAAATGAAATATTCTGTATTAATACCACTTTAGTTTGTTTCTACATTGTTTTTGTAAAAATATGCTTCTTTGCATCCAAAAATCACATAATAAAGAAAAGGGTACCATGCCAATAGAAACATTAATATACAACTTTTCCAATTTTTTTTCACATTCTTAACATCTCTGTAGCCTCCATCTGTATATACTTTTGTTTTAATATTTTTTAGTTTGCACGCTAGGATGAACCCACTAGTTTTTTTTTAATCATAGCAAAGACTTTTTGTTTGAATTGTTCATGTTTGACCTTCATACACTCTCCGGAGCTTTCTCTCACACACACAGACTCACTCTCTCATAAATATAGACACACAGAAAGTAATACAACCCACATACCTGTGTCTGACTCATGGACTTTCGTTGAACAGGTGTATTATCATGTGTTATTTTGGAATCTTCCAGAATTTTACGGTACACTGCCAGAATATATCCAGCAATCAACATCTGGGAAGCAGCAAGGAGAATTAATAGGTAACAGCAGGAAGACAGATAGATATGTTATACAAGTACGTCTTATATCACAGACTCCCTCTGAGGGGGAGACAAATAGATAATATGTTATACAGTTAACTTTCTCCATGCTATCGGCGCAAATATAAACCCCCACTTCCGGTTGTGCTCGGCTGAATTCCGTGGTAGCAGAACTGTGACATTCGCTAAGAATTTTGTAACTACAATAAAAAGTTTAAATTTGGCTTTTTCTTCTGTGGATAAAATAGTGGCAACACTGCGAGCAAATTTAGCTTCCTTAAGGAGGTTTCAAAGCACATTGATTTGAAATGAAGCTAATTTTAGTGAAGTTCCTACTGAATATCTACTTCTTCTGAGTAGGAGAGAGTCTCAAAAGCATTGCATATCAGTAGTTTGCCATTGCCTTTTGAACAATTGCCTATGATGGGATTTGAACCCGTTACCTTGGCAAGATTTGCAGTCTTCTGGATATGAAAGAGATCTATGGAGATAATCCTCTAACATAGAGAAACATAGTGTCATTGCTGGTAATTTCTGGTGTTCACAACAAAAAACTTTGTGGAATGACACAAAATCAACAACAGAATTAGTTAACAGTGCTAGAAATAGAAGTTGTGGAGGACTAAAATATCATGCAGACATGTCACATAAAATAATATTCAATCTGAATTTTAAAATGGTATGTTATTATGCTGTTACAATTTTTTTTGAAAATTTTTTTTGAAAATTTATTTCACTTATGTACATCAAATCAAAAATACCCAAAAGAATAAATTAATTAAGTGAAGTGAAATTCGTCTTCTTTCGTTCACTTGAAACATGTCTATATCTGTAATTCTGTCTCCTTAATAAAACTCACTGTCTTTTGTAGTTCATACAGTGTCCCATAGAGCTTTGATTCCAGTGTTGTTTCCTCTGGTCAATATGTCTGCCTATTGGTTGTTTGTTTGTTTGGCCAGTAGCTCTATTCCCTTGCCTCCTGGCTCCTCTGGGCAATTGAGAAGGACTTCCAGTAACTGAGGTTGGGCCCTTTCGAGGTATAGGGCCCGGCACCGTCCCTGCCTGAACATCTGCCACAGGGCAGACACCATAACTATTTATAAATACAGACATGTTTTCATTGTGTTTTGTGCGTGGCATCCTGATTATCTGTGCGCCTTTTGGCTGGATGCCTCCGTCTTCAGCACTCTGCTTACTTGAACAGGACTATGTACCTGCTCGAGTGGGACTGCCTGACCAGTCTTAGTTTCCAGCCCCTGATGGCTGAACTAAGCCCCATCACCACTGCACGGTGCTGGCCTCGATGGGGAAGTGAAGTGAAATGAAGTGCTATAGAATCTTCTTCTTTCTGTCCTCATGTACCTGTTTCTATTACACTATCTATCCACCTTTTACGAGGGCGTCCAATAGGTCGACTGTTTTCGTATCATTTGTTAAGTTTTTTTTGGATAATACTTTGATCTTTCTGTCTGGTTATGTGGCCATACCATTTAACTTGTTGTTTCTGGATGTATTCTATTGTTGACTTGATCCCTAATTGCTATAGAATGATCCTATAGCTATAGAATGATCCTACGAATATTATGGACAGAGAAAAAGTACATTTAATTACTGAAACTAAATGAAGGGTAGCATCTAAAAACCACCATAAGAAGGAAGCTACAGTATTTTGGACACTTAAAGTGACCCATTTTAGGTTAGTCAAACATTACTATGGTTAAAATAACCAAGGCTGGCAAAGTTATAAGCAAAATTTAGCAAACTTACATTAAAGTTAGTTTGGCATGCTCCTGCCTCTGGTAAAAAACTGGCAATGTTCCAATGCATGTCTGTCCTGGCCTGAATAACAAAATCAAAAGAGAACCGTTAGTACAGTTTACGTTCAATTATCCTTAAATCAAATTTTGTTTTTTCTTTTTAATATTAAACTGGTAAAACAGTTTGCCTAGCTTAAAAACCTGACCATCTGCACTAAATGGCACAGAAAGACACAGAGTAACAAAATGATAAAGAGGCTTTGGGGGTTGTGGTGCAGTCACAGAATGAGTGAGAATGAAACAAAACAAATGTAGTTCAGAGTTTGAGAAAACTATGACCAGTCGAACAAATCGAACCAGCCAAGCCATTTTTCTGACTTGCCAGAGGAAGGGGGGCTCTCAGTGCATTTCGCGAAGATCAATGGATGCTGCACTTTATTTAGCGAAAGTTCATTTCATTAAATAATGTTTGAGATTAGTTTTGTAAAAAATAGGCCACATCTGTTTAACATAAACCTTATTTTTATTACTAATTTCATTGTGAGTTGACAAAACGTTGACTGTCTTTTCTGTTTGTTATGTTTGTTTTCTTCTCTTTCCTGGAAGTTCTCCCTATATAATTTTACATATTTAGTCCTGTTTTCAAGAATAAAGGAGTTACCAACATTCTGAGATGCATATCAATCGACCAAATGTGACAGAGCCCGAAAACCCAGCCCCATTCAATCCTTTCAGAAAAAAGCAGAGAAAAGACAATAGATAGATAGAATGCAGTCTTCTCTTGCGAAGGAGGACCATCTGTCTGTTCATCAATCCATGCATCATCATCATCCTCCTTAAATATCTTCATACTCTTCTTCTTCTTCAGCGTTCATTCTCAAACTCCCGCTGGATATCTCTTGTAAAAGAACAATAGTCCTACTAGATTTCCAGCAGGACATAGTCTAGAGAATGGAAATACGTTGTGTTGCCACTTTATTTGCGACAATGGCACAACACATCCGTCTTCAGTGTGCTTATATATCAAATACATTTCTTCCAACATAAAGTACCTCAATATCATCTTCATCTTCCATTCTCTCCTCCTCGTCATCTTCACTTTCTTTAGATAATGATGTAACGGTTGTCTTCCCAAAGACACCTCCTCTGTTTGTCTGCAAAAATCAAGACAAATAATCAGGAACACCCGATGTCTACTACAAAATTGTCAATCTATATGTAAATTAATATAAGTAACAATAAAAATGGGATTACGGTGCAGTTTTATGGTATACAAATACATAGAATCAACATTTCTAACAGGTTATTATCAAGATAAGGAAGGACATTTTTATTTGTTTAATATAATATTTTATTGTAATACTTTCGCTGCTAAAACTTTTGATCCAAGTATTTTCTACTGCCAGGCAATTTTTTTTAGATTATGAAAGTGATCGCCATAAGAAATATTAATAATAAACAAATAATGTTAGGGCTTTTAACCTTACAGAAGATGTTCAGTTGGTTAGTTGGTTGGTTGCTGATCCAGCAGTCCATGGGCTCATGTACTTTGGCCCAAGATGTTCGGACAAGAATAAGCTTTCCAAAAATGTTTATTTTAAGATTTTATCTAAAAGGTTTCTATTTATTTTATGAATGATTTTGTCTAGCAATGGCAGTGCCACATTTCCGTTTTCTAAATTTGTGCCCATCACTCGTACTTGTACTCTTAGATCCTCTTGTATCGACATGCGACCGTCATTATTTGAATCAAAGTGGTGTCCATCACTCGTACCTGTACCTTTAGATCTTGTATTGACACATGACCGTGATTATTTGAATCATAACCCAGTTTTGTATTTGATTCTACTCTATCACTATTAATCCCAATCGAGTTCAGCTCCTTGAAGTGGAGATGGGGCTTAGTCCAGCAAACAGAGGCTGGAAACTAAGAATGGCCGGGCCCTCCCTAAGATTGGTCAGGCCATTCCCCTATATTGAGCAGAACCACAGTCCTGTCCAAGCAAGAATAGGTGCTAAAGTTTGAGATACCAGGCCGAGAGGTGCATCAGCAACCATATCACGTACCACGCCTAGATAACATCTTCACAACAAAATACTTGCTGTGTAGACATGCTAAACTGCGAACTAGAAGATAAAGATTCGGAAACAAAATTAGTAAGTGACACTACTTTCTAAAAGCATACATACATTGAATCTGCATCACCAACTTGGCATCCTGCATCTGCGGAGCAACAACACAGGCACCAAAACACATACCAAAGGACTGTCACAGCTTCGCTGTACACAGGATGACAGTCTGGCTCACAGGAGGATTTCTTCAATACAAATTGTCTGGTACCCACAACAACCTAAAACAAATGGTCCATATTTGACTAGTATCGCCCCATCGAGGCCAGCTCCTTGGCGAGGGGATGGGGCTTAGTCCAGCCAGCAGAGGCTGGAAACTAAGACTGGCCGGGCCCTCCCTCATTCAGGCAGGACCACAGTCTTGCCTAGCAAGTAAAGGTGCTAAAGTCAGCGACATTTGGCCAGAAGGCGTACCGCAACAATCAGAATTTCCAGCATTATCACACATGAAAAAGCAAACGAAAGAAGAAGATTTGTATCGGACTGGGTGTATAGGGTGTCAATATAGTTGATGTGCACTGAGTTTGAAAAGATATATATGTACTCATTATGATGTCATTGAAAGTTGTGTATCTCCATTATTCTGTGCACTTCGTGACTCTGAAGATACCTGTTAGTTGCTAACTTTAATTTGTATTCACTCACCAAGCAATAACTTTATATATGTATATATAACTTTGGATACCAATAACTTTGTTCTACCAGCCACTTTACCCAACAACTATGTTCTACCACCAGCCACTTTACCCAACAACTATGTTCTACCAGCCACTTTACCCAACTACTATGTTCTACCAGCCACTTTACCCAATAACTTTGTTCTACCAGCCACTTTACTCAATAACTTTGTTCTACCAGCCACTTTACTCAACAACTTTGTTCTACCAGCCACTTTACCCAACAACTTTGTTCTACCAGCCACTTTACCCAATAACTTTGTTCTACCAGCCACTTTACTCAACAACTTTGTTCTACCAGCCACTTTACCCAATAACTTTGTTCTACCAGCCACTTTACTCAACAACTTTGTTCTACCAGCCACTTTAGCCAACAAGTAATAAACTATTTTTATAAATCTTGTTGCATCAATCATCATTCATCATTAAACCCATAATCCTTCAGGGCCGTAGGGGGGCCACTCTGGAAACATCAACACAAAAATGTTCCCATGCCTCCGTGTTCTAAGATCCTTGTTTAAGTGTGGCGAATCTTAATCTTGTCCAGTCTTTAATATTATCAATCCATACTTTCTTTGATCTTTCCTTCTTCCACCCTCAACTGTTCCCTGAAAGATAGCTTTGGAAAGGGTATCGCGCCTCAAATGTGACCAAACCACACAAGTTTACAACGTTTCAACACTGGATGAATATTCATTATGACATTTCTGTATACAAATAGGTTTACTTGGTGGTGCCCATCTCGTTGCATCAATGACATCAAAGATCCACACTAAATACCCACAATTCATGTGACGTACATTCTAGCAATGTAAATGAGTGCATAGCAACTTTATAAACACCATGTATAATAAATGATCTCAGAAAAAAGCAAACTCAGATTAAAAAATTGCACTGTTATCCTATCCTCCTATCCAAGCATTAAGGTTGGACATCAACCTCTAATTGTCAAAGGTACTGGTTTTGAACATCAACCTCTCATTGCCAAAGGTACTGGTTTTGAGTCACCAGTAAGACCTCAAACTAGCATGGTTCGGACATGTATGCAGGCACGATTCCTTGTCAAAAACAATACTGCAGGGAACTGTCAAGGGTGGAAGAAGCAGAGGAGGACAAATAAAGGCATGGACAGACATCAAGGAATGAACAGGGCAAGATATTTCCACACTCATCCGCTTCGCTGAGGATAGAATTCGCTGGAGGACTCTGTGTGCTGAGGCATCCAATGTGGTACCCCTACGACCCTGAAGGGTTACAGGTTTATTGATTGATTGATTGAAGACCTCAAATCTTCAAATATTCAGTGACAATAATACATTTGGTGCAGTCAACGTCTTAGTTCAGTGTGAACCAAAGTGGGGGTGTACACCTCACAGGGGTTATACATTATATATACAGAAACTTGAACTGACAAACATTTGAAACAACTTACAGGGTCCATCCAAATCAGAAACTCCCAACACTTGTCAAAATCAATCCCTATCATGTGGAATATATCCCTACTTCGAATTGAAGATGTGATGTACTCCATGTAAGCCATTGCATCTTCAATGCGGCGCTTTTTGGTGCATACAATCAATCGATTGAAGTTGGCGTGCACAATTACAGATCCCAGTCTCTTGAACTCTGATATCAGCTGGCAAGATTAAAATGTAAAATAAAATATTTAGAAAATTAATTTTTATATCTTGCTTAATAAAGTTAAGAAGCGGAATAGGGCAGGCAAAAACAACATTCAGAAAAATGAAAATTATATTGTGCAATATGACCTTGTCTTTAGAGATGAGGAATAGAGTTCTGCAGTGCTATATAACTCCTATACTAACATATGGGTGCGAGTCTTGGACAATAAACAAACTGGAAAGTGGGAGATTGGAGGCAATAGAGATGTGGTTCTATAGAAGAATGCTCAGAATATCATGGACTGCCAGAAAAATTAATATGGAAGTGTTAAAAAAGTCAAATGCGAAACAGAGTTTAGTCAATAATATAAGAAAAAAGACAATCTTCATTTTTTGACCACTTCATGAGACAGGCAGGTTTGGAGAGCATAGTCACAACAGGCAAAATTGAAGGCAACAGAGACAGAGGGCGACAACGTGAGAAAATATTAGACAGTTTGACAACTTTGCATGGCAGGGAAACAACAACAACGATCTTGACACATAATACTGGAGACAGAGAGCTGTGGAGAGCAATGATCGTCTACGCCAGCCGGCATGGCACCTGATGATGATGAATACAGTTAAACCTTTAGAAAATTACTTTTTATACCTAGCTTGTTAAAGTTAAACCTTTAGAAAATTACTTTTTATACCTAGCTTGATAAAGTTAAACCTTTAGAAAATTACTTTTTGTACCTAGCTTGTTAAAGTTAAACCTTTAGAAAATTACTTTTTATACCTAGCTTGATAAAGTTAAACCTTTAGAAAATTACTTTTTATACCTAGCTTGATAAAGTTAAACCTTTAGAAAATTACTTTTTGTACCTAGCTTGTTAAAGTTAAACCTTTAGAAAATTACTTTTTATACCTAGCTTGATAAAGTTAAACCTTTAGAAAATTACTTTTTGTACCTAGCTTGATAAAGTTAAACCTTTAGAAAATTACTTTTTGTACCTAGCTTGATACAGTTACATCTTAGGAACATTTCTTTGCCTGTGTGTTTTCATGGCCGAAAAATGGAAGCAAAGAATAGCAACACTGTTAATTGCCATGCATGTCATACAAGGAGACTAAGGAGTTTTGGGGATGGATTTGATTGTTCCATCTCTTTGAAGAGACCTAGAAACCATGCTGGTCAGATGTGTTCGGTCAGAAAGTACAGATATTGTATTTGAGCATTTAAACCATGGCAACAACAGACTGCATTCTGCTAATCTGTAGGAGTTTGAGAATGAACGCAGAAGAAGAAGATATAGGTCTTGGCTTTCAGCCTTTCAACACAATAGAGGTTTAAAAAGATGCCACTAAACCAATTACGAGAGGAACACTGAACCACAGAGATGGATTTCCACAGAAAGCTGTATGGGAACACTGAGGAGCTTTCAAATACAGCAGCATTTATTAAGAAAACAGGACTTGCTGTGTAGACATGTCAAACTGCGAACGAGAAGAAGAAAGGTTCAAGAATGGATAAATCTACCTCGCTCTTGGTCAAGCAAGGTTTGTTTCAATAGGAGTAAGATTCACCATCAAAGATGTATGTGTCAGGCCATTGGTGCAAATAAAATGGTGACACAGCGCACTTCCATTCTCTGAACTTCATCCTGTTGGAGATCTAGTAGTCCAGCTACAAGAAAAATCCAGCGGGAGTTTGAGAATGAACTCTGAAGAAGAAGAACACTTGTAACATGCTAAAATTAGGCACATAGAGACTTCCACACATTGTAAGTGTGTACTACTTTGAGGCTAAGTGGTACTTTCACACATTGTGAGTGTGTACTACTTTGAGGCTTAGTGGTAATTTCACACATTGTGAGTGTGTACTACTTTGAGGCTAAGTGGTACTTTCACACATTGTGAGTGTGTACTACTTTGAGGCTAAGTGGTACTTTCACACATTGTGAGTGTGTACTACTTTGAGGCTAAGTGGGACTTCCACACATTGTGAGTGTGTACTACTTTGAGGCTAAGTGGTACTTTCACACATTGTGAGTGTGTACTACTTTGAGGCTAAGTGGGACTTCCACACATTGTGAGTGTGTACTACTTTGAGGCTTAGTGGTACTTTCACACATTGCGAGTGTGTACTACTTTGAGGCTGAGTGGGACTTCCACACATTGCAAGTGTGTACTACTTTGAGGCTTAGTGGTACTTTCACACATTGTGAGTGTGTACTACTTTGAGGCTGAGTGGGACTTCCACACAGTGTTGAGTGTGTACTACTTTGAGGTATATCAACGGAGAGGTCACAATTCGCTTACAGTGGTCATTCTATGTCTGAACTGTCCAAGAACATTTACAGCTCGAATAGGGCTCATTAGCCATCTACGAACTATTTTGCGTGGTCATAATTCTAACTGAATTTTCAAAAGTGGATGTAAAAAAATGGTCATCACCACTTGTGATCGATGAACACATACACACACTTTGAGGTGGAGTGGGACTTCAACATATTGCGAGTACTACGATCAGGCAAATCCTACTCAGAGGAAATCAGAAGTTAAAAGAAAATGTACCTGCATGAAAACTTTCTTCATCATGTTGTGTAAGGTTCGTCTCAACGCTGGATCATACAGTAAAGCATTTGGGGATCGGATCCACCTGAAACTCATAAAAATTGACATAATTAGAGCCGAGAACTAAATCTTAAAACAAGGCTATCCTGGCAATATTGTTCACTAATAGCCTTTCAACACCAAATGTCCTGGCATCGTGTCACAAGCAAGGCACTTTATGCCTAAACATTTCTGTGATCCATAATTCTTCTTCTGCGTTCGTTCTCAAACTCCAGGATTGACAGGATGTAGTCCGGAGAATGGAATGCGATTTTTTACAGCTTAACTATACAACATTTGCGCCTTTCAACCTGACCAGTCTCACTTCTATGTAACTTTAACCCTCTATAAGATGGCACAGCCAACACCACCCCATAACCTTCTTAGTAGTCTCCTATGACTTGCGTGGTATGTAATAGTGTTGTAAAATTACATTAGCTGTTAGTTTAACGTCACACCCTGTCACTCACCTGTAAAAGTGCATTAGCTGTTAATTTAACGTCACACCCTGTCACTCACCTGTAAAAGTGCATTAGCTGATTGTCAGCATTAGAGTTCTTATGTGATGTGACATCCTTCAGCCAACCTTGAACCATCAACTTCAGAATTCTAAGAAAAATAATGATTTAAAATTAAATATTTTTGTTAAAATAATGAATTATAATTATCTGCAATCCATCTAGAACTGTCCCTTTGTGATTGAACCATTTAGAGAACATCTGCCATGTTACATTGTTTCCGCTGAAGACGGATGTGTCAGGCCATTGGCGCAAATAAAACGGCAGCACAACGCATTTCCATTCTCTTGAATACATCCTGCTGGAAATCTAATAGGACCACGGTCCTGCTACAAGAGAGATCCAGTGGGAGTTTGTGAATGAACGCTGAAGAAGAAGAAGAAGGTTAAAGTTTATGACAAAAATGCAATACTTTGTGTTCATGTTTGGTTACCATTTCAAGGAAGGAAAAGTAAGTCAGAAAAAAAAGTAAAGTAACTAAAAGTTTTCGAAAAGTAACTTTTAGAAAGTCCAGAAGATCACACAATCAACACCTGAACGGGAGTTTGAGTCTATATTCACTGAGATGGCTGCTGGAACGGAGAGTGGAGCACTTATGGGATTGCCCCAAGTGCTGTGAAGCCAGTTTTTAATCAAGAATCAAAAACATCATCCCCAAGACCACCACCCTCACCAAAAACACCATCATCCCCAACTTCATCACCACCATCATCATAAGAAATAAACTTGCACGCTGTGTCTGGGGGGTTAGTTAACAACATTGATAGCTCTCTCTACTTCTCATTAAACCAATGAGCACAACTGAACAGTTTGACGAGCAAACCTGAAGGTAGTCGCACACAGAGCGGTCTCATCATAACTGGCGAGCATCATGGCTGCTCCCTGTCCTTGAACCATTTCCTCCAGCGATGTTTGGGGAGCAGAATCAAAGCTGACAGCACTTGCGCCCTCAAGGTCATTAATATGTCCAGACTGTGGAAGGAATGGGTAAAATTTATTCGATAAATATTTAACACAATGCACAAAGTGTTTCAGCATTTATATTGAACGGAGAAGACGAGAGTTCTGCGGTGCTATATAACTCCTATACTAACAAATGGATGAGACAATAAACAAACAGGAAAGTGGGAAATCTTTTTCTTTTCTTTTGTGTTCGTTCTCAAACTCCTGCAGATCAGCAGGATGTATTCCGGTGAACGGAATGCGTCGTGTCATGGTTTACAGCATTGCTGCGATATCTGCGCCTTTCGGCCTGACACATCCAACCTCAACATGGCTTTATATGGGATGGGGCAGCCAACTCCATCCCATAACCTCCTTAGTCGCCTTTTACGTCATGCATGGAAGGTACACAGTGTTGCTATTCTTTGCTCTCCTTTTGCCCCGACAACACACTGGCGAAGTGGGAAATTAGAAGCAATAGAGATGTGGTTCTACAGAATAATGCTAAGCATTGGCAGACAATACGGCGATTGACGGAACATTGCTGAGAAGAGATAAAGCAGACATAATGAAGGCAGTAATAAATTCATTTCAAGATGAGGTCAATGAGACAGAACGTACACATACAGAGAATGTTAGAAATGGGAGAATCTCGAGATGAGGGTAGGAAAAGTAAATTTTTTAGAAAGTCCCAAAGATCACACAATCAACACCTGACCGGATCTCTTGAGTCTACATACACTGGGATGGCTGCTGGAGGGGAGGACGGAGCACTTATGGGAATGCCCCATGTGCTGTGAAGCCAGTTTCTAACAAAAAATCAAGAAAGAATGCTGAGAATACCATGAACTGCCAGGAAAACTAATGAGAAGGTGCTGAAAGTGTCAAATGTGAGGACATTAATCAATAATACAAGAAAAAAAACAATATTCATTTTTTGGCCACTTTATGAGACAAGGATATTTGGAGAACATAGTCACAACAGGCAAGATTGAAGGCAACAGAGATAGAGGGTGACAATGCGAGAAAATATTAGTTTGACAACCTGGCACGGCAGGGAAACAACAACGATCGTGATACATAATACTGGAGATAGAGAGCTGTGGAGATTCATGATCGCCAACTTTATTCGGCATGGCACATGATGATGAATAGAAGGTTGTAACAGAATATGAAGTAATTAATGTAAAAACAACAGACTGAATCAATCACAATAAGTTATTTTCAAAGTTCATAAAATAAACTGAATCATTGTTTCAACCACAAGACCTTTATCAAGAACAGAATAAAAAAACGAGGAGCGGGAAAATGTTAAATTAACTCAATCCCAAACAAGCCAAAACCACCCACTATCAATTCATTCCCAGAATGCAGTTTACGCCCGATTTCGACATAGGGATTGAAAGTATTTTCCTTTACTGTTTACATCTGACTAATGTCTATCCCCAGGTGGATGATGTTCAGAATATCCACACTTGCAGTTAAGCGTAGGGGTGGTGACTGGGAGCTTTAGTTGTCTATCCCCAGGTCGATGATGGTCAGAATATCTACACTTGCAGTTAAGCGTAGGGGTGGTGACTGGAGAGCTTTAACTGTCTATCCCCAGATGGATGATGGTCAGAATATCCACACTTGCAGTTAAGCGGTGGGGTGGTGACTGGGAGCTTCAATTGTCTATCCAAAGCCAGATGTGTCACCTTGAATCTGTATTTGTTCATGTTTGTCTTGATGTTACTTATCCATCTTCATTCTATGTCTTCCTCTGGCCTTGTATCCGGATCTTCTTATGTTGTATGTACTTAACAGCATGGAAAGACTAATAGCAGAAGGCAATATTATTTTGTGTTCCGTTAAATAATGTAGGCATCTCTCTTCGTATTGTACCGAAAAGATCTCTGCACAAAGTCTAGCACATGACAGCACTCGTCTGACAATGTAAAAAAAAATTTCATTCATTCTCAAACTCTCGCTATATTTGCCTTGTAAAAGCACAATAGTTCTACTAGATTTCAAACATGATGTGGTACCGAGAACAGAAATGTACTGCGTCATCGTTTTTATGTGTGTCACTGGCCTGACACATCTGAACTTTAGTTGTGATATCAAATACCTGTGTTTTATCAAATCAATGACTGGTGGGTGACCATAGATATATTTCTAGTAGATCAGCAGTGCATTGCAACCTGTTTAACAGCATTGCTTGCCCTGCACTCTGGCCCCATTCACTAATCTTAATGCCAGTCATAGTAATCCTTGACCTTTTCGTTGTTATCTGGTTCGTTATCGATGCTACCGCAAGCATTCATCAACAGTGTAATGAGTGACAATCAAAGACATATATAACCATAAAATGACAGATACAGTATATATTCTGCCGCAAGTTTCACCTCAACTATGGTATTGACTGCTAGACTGGTCAGCTCAACATCTACACACACAGTGCTGTAGGCACCAGGATTATTCATCTCAACCAAGCTGCTGTCCTCCAGTTCCATACACAGTCTGCAACAGTCAAAAAAACAAATTAGTACAGTTCCATACACAGTCTGCAACAGTCAAAAAACAAATTAGTACAGTTTCATACAGTCTGCAACAGTCAAAAAACAAATTAGTACAAAACTCTGAGGCTATCATACAAACATCAATTAATCTAAAGTTCTGAGGCTGTCATATGAATATGAATTAGTCTGAGGCTGCCTAAACTCTGAGGCTGCTATACAAACATGAATTAGTCTAAAGTTCTGAGAATTTGTCCTACAAATATGTTGTTTGGCCACCAGCAAGTGATAATAGCCATTCATTACATCAAATTTTTTAAATTCAGTTAGAGTTATGTCTTTGTCAATGAATTCATAGACTGGTAATGAGCCCATGCTAGTCACATGAGACACCTCTGACCATTTGGTTATTTACACATGCTAGTCTCAAAGGTCCTTGAAAAAATAACTAATACGGATATTATATGTTTGTTGTTACTGAGGATATTTCAATACCTGTACGGGATGTTTGTTGTTGTTGTAATAGTCCTTGTCTCGATTGGTCCGTTCTGGTGACTTTGAGTGCACGGTTTGAATGGCTTGACAAAATCGCATCTTTTTTTGAAGATGCGGTTAGTCAAGTACGGAAGAACGCGTGTGCAATAGTTGCTAGGCGATTTGGTGCCGTTTAACGGACTGGTTCAATTCCCGTTGGTTTCAAGAATTTTTGAAAAGTTTGGTCATAGGATGATCCCTTTAGATGACTTTTTAGATGACTTTTTAGATGACTTTTGATCTGCCAATGTCTTTCTAGTCACTCAGCTGCTGCATTTAAACATATGAATTGGTCTAAAGTTTAGAGACTTTGTCATGCAAACAATTGATTGGTCTAAAGTTTAGAGACTTTGTCATGCAAACCATTGATTGGTCTAAAGTTTAGAGACTTTGTCATGCACACAATTGATTGGTCTAAAGTTTAGAGACTTTGTCATACAAACATATGAGTTGGTCCAAGTGTTTCTGTGTAGTATATACTTCCTTAACCATAGTATGCAGAGATAAAGGATTTGATGTAATCTTACTGAGTGATAGAGGTAAACCTCTGTGATAACCCCATGTTCCTATTGGATGAAATGAAGAACTACATAAACCAATGCTAACAAACAGATGCAGCAGTCAAAAATAGCCACTGTTACCTTCATCTTCTTCTACATTTGTTCTCACACTCCTGCAGATTAGCAGGATGTAGTCCGGAGAACAGAATGTGTTGTGTCATGATTTACAGTTTTCCTGCGGTATCTGCTCCATTCGACCTGACACATCCGACTTCAGCATGGCTTTTGGATCACTTTTATCCTATATAGGATAGGAGACAACCCCACCCTATAACATCCTTAGCCGCCCCTTATGACATGCATGAAGGTAAACAGTATTACTATTTTTTTTTCTCCTTTCGCAACACACTGGCACCTGTTACCTATTGTCATCCGCTTCCTTGCCTCCTAAATCTGGACGATTTGTGGGAGAGGCCCACAGGATGTGGTTATGTTTCATTGCAAGCCTTGCCAAGAACAGATCACAGCCAAATAAAGTAAAGTCTTGTGGAATGTTGCCTACAGGAACGTGAAGATATCGAGCCTGCTCCTGTAAAGACTGTAAGCCGAACAAGTTTCATTCACATGTCATATATTTTTGAACCACTACCTACAAACATGATCAATACCACTAACAGTATTACTACCACAAACAGGATCACTACCACAAACAGGATCACTACCACAAACAGGATCACTACCACAAACAGGATCACTACCACAAACAGGATCACTACCACAAACAACATCACTACCACAAACAGGATCACTACCACAAACAGGATCACTACCACAAACAACATCACTACCACAAACAGGATCACTACCACAAACAGGATCACTACCACAAACAGGATCACTACCACAAACAGGATCACTACCACAAACAGGATCACTACCACAAACAGGATTACTACCACAAACAGGATCACTCCACAAACAAGATCACTACCACAAACAGGATCACTACCATAAACAGGATCACTACCACAAACAGGATCAATACCACAAACAGGATCACTACCACAAACAGGATTACTACCACAAACAAGATCACTACCTATAACTAAACAACCAATTCTTAACTCTTTATAAACTACTAAAATCCTCACTTAGACCCACCCTTTGCTAATAAGCAGATTGTTAAAAACTACGAGGAATTTACATTCCTGTTCAGTGTGTGCTGTTGTTATCTGTGTGTCAATCGACCGACCCATATTCATAGTAGCTTGACGTTGAAAATCTTGACTAAAAACACATCATTTTTTATGGATGCTGTGTGGTCAAAGACGGAAAAATGTGTTGACTCAATTTGCGAGGCGAGTGGGTGCTATCTGTGAAGACCTGGTTCACATTCTGTTTGCCGTATTATGATTTTTCTTAAGCAGTTTGTTGTTTCAATCCCCAGGAATTTCATACAATTAACTACTACTTATGAGACAGCCGAAGATGGATGTGCCGGGCCATTGACACAAATAACACAGTGAAACAGTGCATTTCCATTCTCTGGACTACATCCTTTTGGAAATCTAGAAGGACCATTGTCCTGCTACAAGAGAGATCCAGTGGGAGTTTGAGAATGAACGCTGAAGAAGACTTCTTATGAGCAGTGTGCACTTTCTCCAGAACTTTCTTTCATACCCAGATGATTTCACTCTCAGTGTTGTGCAATTCTTTGAGAAGAAATCTTCCACTCTAAATAGGGGAGGGGAGCTCTAGCGAGCAGATAAAGCTTCCAATGGGAGGGGAGCTCTAGCGAGCAGATAAAGCTTCCAATGGGAGGGGAGCTCTAGCGAGCAGATAAAGCTTCCAATGGGAGGGGAGCTCTAGCGAGCAGATAAAGCTTCCAATAGGATGGGAGCTCTAGCGAGCAGATAAAGCTTCCAATTTGTATTCATTTCTTGAAAAAAGGTTATTGTTTGACAGCAACAAAGAAAAAGTGTTTGTTCCTTTGTTTATTGTTATTTCTATTTTATATTAGTTTTACTATTTGACAGATAGATATTCCAGTATTACATTAATGTAAACATAGACACTAAAGTTGCATTATATAAGATTATTATTATTCCATCATTATGCTTCCTAGTGCCAAACCTGGACAATGACAGCACAAGACAAAAGAAAAATAGTGACAACAGAAATTACATGTCTACGAAGAATACTTGTAGTGTCATTAAGAGATAAAATTAGAAACGATAACATCAGACAGATAACCAAAACAATACCAGTATTGGAACACATCAAAAGACAACAGATCAAGTGGTTTTCACACGTTTCCAGAGTACCGACATATAGCATGCCACAAATGGCCATGACACATAGACATAACGGTTATAAAGCCAGAGGCAGACCATGTAAAAGATGGATCACAGAAATCAAAGAAGCCACAGGAACAAGCTTACAAACAGCGCACAAGAAGGCCATCTCCAGAGAACTCTTCCACCCCTGACACCAAACAAGGCAAACAAGGGACACAGCGTATAGATAGATAGACATTAATATTGTATTTATCGCTTCTTAAATACCCCATGACTGAATTGCAAAATTCGTACACAGAAAAAGAGTTAGCGTAAGATGTTGCTGTTGTACAAACCTGAATGTATATGTACAAACCTGAATGTATATGTACAAACCTGAATGTATATGTACAAACCTGAATGTATATGTACAAACCTGAATGTATATGTTGCTGTTGACGTAATGCTGAAGCATGCGACGGCATCCCACCCGTTGCCAATCTAGAACATTATAGAGTGTTGAACTGTCCGATATGTGAACAGGAACTAAGGGGAACTCACTCAGCTCGGGCAACACATTTACTAGTTGGCTCAGGGCTGTAATTCAAGATCAATACATTAAATTAACAGCAATTCTTCTTCTTTTGGCTTTCCTCGTTCTATTTCTATTTTTATCTATCAAAAGTACATCGGTTTTTTTGTGCTCACCAACACAGCCAGCTACTAAAATTACATGATCTCACTTTTTTTTCACGCTTTTGCTATTTCCGATGCACAGAGATGGGTTGGTGAGAATTTTTTTTAAATAATTAAATAATTTTGTGTTTTCGTTTCCAATTTGTATTAATTTCTTGATAAAGGTCTGTCCCAGTTAGACCGCAATATAGAAAAATTCTTTTTTATTGTTTGTTGTTTCTTGTTTACATTGGTTTTACTATTTGGACGTCCAGGCCCGAGAGGGGAGCACAAATTAGCAACACTGTTTGCCTTCCATGTATGTCAAAAGAGGCAACTAAGGAGGTCATGCGGTGGCGTTAGCTGCTTCATCCGATATAGGATCAAAAGAAGCCAAAGCCATGCTGAAGTCATATGTGTCAGGCCTAAAGGTGTGAATATCACAGCAATGCTGTAAATCATGACATAGCGCATTCGCTTTTCTTACTCTGCTGATGAAGGACGTGTTGGGTTGCAACCGCAAATAAAATGGTGACACAACGCATTTCCATTCTCTGGACTATATCCTGCTGGAAATCTAGAAACATTGTCCTGCTGCAAGAGATATCCGGTGGGAGTTTGAGAATGAACGCTGAAGACGTCACCTCTTATAACATGCAGGGCAGGTAACCGTGCTGTTATTCTTCTTATTCTCCTGACTAAATCTTGCTAATCTGCAGGAGTTTGAGAACAACCCAGAAGAAGAAGAAGACTATTTGGTAATGAGATTATCTAGTAATAATATCTCACATTAAATATAGTATTTATCCTAGTACAACCATTGTCCTGCTACAAGCGAGATCCAGTGAGAGTTTGAGAACGAACGCAGGAGAAGAAAAGGTTGGTATTGAATTCTATTCACGATGTGACGATCAACCCTCCCAGTTATTTTATTGGCTGTTACAAGATTTGTCCTCACTCATCTGCATTTTTGAAGATAGAAATCGCTGGAGTACTCTGTGTGCTGAAGCATCCAATGTGGTACCCCTACGACCCTAATTGTGTGCTGAAGCATTAAATGTGGTACCTCTACAATCCTGCCTGGTCACAGGTTTATAGATAAATAATGAATTTCTACAAAAAGATCACCAAGAGACAATCTGAGAGAAGAGAAAGTAAAACTAGCTAAGCAACAAGATTCAAATGATTCAAGAGACATTCTGAGAGAAGATATTCAAATGATTCAAGAGACATTCTGAGAGAAGAGAAAGTAAAACTAGCTAAGCAACAAGATTCAAATTATTCAAGAGACATTCTGAGAGAAGAGATTCAAATGATTCAAGAGACATTCTGAGAGAAGAGAAAGTAAAACTAGCTAAGCAACAAGATTCAAATGATTCAAGAGACATTCTGATAGAAGAGAAAGTAAAACTAGCTAAGCAACAAGATTCTAATGATTCAAGAAACATTCTGATAGAAGAGAAAGTAAAACTAGCTAAGCAACAAGATTCTAATGATTCAAGAGACATTCTGAGAGAAGAGATTCAAATGATTCAAGAGACATTCTGAGAGAAGAGAAAGTAAAACTAGCTAAGCAACAAGATTCTAATGATTCAAGAGACATTCTGAGAGAAGAGATTCAAATGATTCAAGAGACATTCTGAGAGAAGAGAAAGTAAAACTAGCTAAGCAACAAGATTCAAATGATTCAAGAGACATTCTGATAGAAGAGAAAGTAAAACTAGCTAAGCAACAAGATTCTAATGATTCAAGAAACATTCTGATAGAAGAGAAAGTAAAACTAGCTAAGCAACAAGATTCTAATGATTCAAGAGACATTCTGAGAGAAGAGATTCAAATGATTCAAGAGACATTCTGAGAGAAGAGAAAGTAAAACTAGCTAAGCAACAAGATTCTAATGATTCAAGAGACATTCTGATAGAAGAGAAAGTAAAACTAGCTAAGCAACAAGATTCTAATGATTCAAGAAACATTCTGATAGAAGAGAAAGTAAAACTAGCTAAGCAACAAGATTCTAATGATTCAAGAGACATTCTGAGAGAAGAGATTCAAATGATTCAAGAGACATTCTGAGAGAAGAGAAAGTAAAACTAGCTAAGCAACAAGATTCAAATGATTCAAGAGACATTCTGAGAGAAGAGATTCAAATGATTCAAGAGACATTCTGAGAGAAGAGATTCAAATGATTCAAGAGACATTCTGAGAGAAGAGAAAGTAAAACTAGCTAAGCAACAAGATTCAAATGATTCAAGAGACATTCTGAGAGAAGAGAAAGTAAAACTAGCTAAGCAACAAGATTCAAATGATTCAAGAGACATTCTGAGAGAAGAGAAAGTAAAACTAGCTAAGCAACAAGATTCTAATGATTCAAGAGACATTCTGAGAGAAGAGATTCAAATGATTCAAGAGACATTCTGAGAGAAGAGAAAGTAAAACTAGCTAAGCAACAAGATTCTAATGATTCAAGAGACATTCTGAGAGAAGAGATTCAAATGATTCAAGAGACATTCTGAGAGAAGAGAAAGTAAAACTAGCTAAGCAACAAGATTCAAATGATTCAAGAGACATTCTGAGAGAAGAGATTCAAATGATTCAAGAGACATTCTGAGAGAAGAGATTCAAATGATTCAAGAGACATTCTGAGAGAAGAGAAAGTAAAACTAGCTAAGCAACAAGATTCAAATGATTCAAGAGACATTCTGAGAGAAGAGAAAGTAAAACTAGCTAAGCAACAAGATTCAAATGATTCAAGAGACATTCTGAGAGAAGAGAAAGTAAAACTAGCTAAGCAACAAGATTCAAATGATTCAAGAGACATTCTGAGAGAAGAGATTCAAATGATTCAAGAGACATTCTGAGAGAAGAGAAAGTAAAACTAGCTAAGCAACAAGATTCTAATCATTAAATTATTTTCTCTAGAAAATACAATATTTTGGCAATATATCCAATGACATTACAGCCTAAAGAATACCATAATGAAGGGGATGATGCAATGAAAAAAAGGGACAGACCATGAAAATGATGAATACAAGATATCAACAATTCTAAATAAAAATATCTCTTGCTGATGAAGCACAACCTGGTCATCTTGTCAAAATTACACCAGAAGTAATTGTACGGCAAGTATAAAAAATTATATGAGACGATGGACGTAGAACAGTAGACAAGGTACCAACCAAAATATGGTGTTTATAAGACTCAATTAATCCAAGACAGAATTTCTCAAATTAGATGATTATTTAACATCCTACTTACAGCCCTGACCTATCCCTGAGCGATCTCCACCTGTCTGATCCAATCACAACCCGCCTTTGTAGAAAATATTCCATAATGACATAGCAGTTAAAATGTAAAATGTGGATGAAAATGCAGACAAAAGATTTGTATGCTGCAGTTATTTCCTCACTGATAAATCGATGCGATAAGTGCATCAATGTTGGTGGAAATTATGTGGAGAAATAGAGGAACGTCAGTCTACTATTATAGTTTTCATGCTCATGTCATATTCACAAACTGTTTTCCAGCCATTTGTAACTTAGATTTCCCCTATTAGTTGAGCTTTTGAGATGAGCTCACGAATTACTACACCAACAAGCTGATAATAAGAATACATTACTGAGAGCTGATATCCAGGGGGAAAGTGGGAGGAATAATGGAACAATATAGCTATCCTCTGCGTACTGTGAGGCCAAGACACTAAACTACCCCATTATACATTACAGTAGGGAAAAAGATATGAATGCTGATCAGATGATAGACCCCACACAACAACAGCAGAGCATCATCTTTTGACTTAGATCTGGCCACTGCAGACTACAGGGCCACCTGTGTCAGATCATGGGGTCCACAAATTAATGTCCACGTGGAACAGGAATAGACTCCAAGACTGTTCACATTTCACAGAACTGTTAGGTAAGACATCGTATGCCGGTTCTAGCTCAGGCAAAACCTTTGGGGCGTACGATGTGACCTGGAAAAAACTGGAAGCTTCGTCCTAAAGATCTAGCAAGACCAAAATATCCTGAATGCATAAGAAGATAGGCATGCATCCATGAGGGCACCCAAGAGGGCATCCATGAGGGCACCCAAGAGGGCATCCATGAGGGCACCCAAGAGGGCATCCATGAGGGCACCCAAGAGGGCATCCATGAGGGCACCCAAGAGGGCATCCATGAGGACACCCAAGAGGGCATCCATGAGGGCACCCAAGAGGGCATCCATGAGGACACCCAAGAGGGCATCCATGAGGGCAGCCAAGAATCACTACATAATAAGTAATCGAAACGCTTACCAGAAGCACTTTGTACAGCAATAAAAGTTGGACCCCTTTTCTCTCTTTTGTAGTCAACTAACAGTCGCTGCATCTGGGCAAACTTGTGGCGCTCGTCTGCTGTTTTGCTGAGGGACACAGTAAAGGTGATGCCACTGGGAGGCAGCAATCCTTCGTCTGTGCCTTGAACCAGTCTGATAAGAACAATAAAATAAACACTGTATACACTTCCTCGTGTGTTGATAGGGTCCAAAATGGGAGCTATAATAGCGAAACTGTGGCCTGGAACACATGTCATAAGAGGCAATTAAGGATATTGTTAGGGGGGGGGAGGGAGGTATTTGGTTGTCCAATCTCATAGATTCAAAGGGACCCAAAAGCGACGCTGAAGTTTGATGTGTCAGGCCTAATGTGGCAAATGTAATGGTTTACAGCCAAGCTTAGTAGATATTAGTAGATGAAATGCCGTTATTTTGAGGTTATCTTCTTATAGAAGCTTCATGGCACGTCATCTATACAATTATGATTTTATTTTGTTGTTGAAATGTGTTTCATGGTTACCTGAATATATATGTATGCACCCTCTGTGGTTGGGAGGGAGCCAGAGATGTACTGGGGAGGAGGAAACTGGCAGCACTGTTTTTTTCCTATGGCTGAGACCCATCATAGAGGCACAGTGACTCAGGATGTGACAATCCTTTTGACTTGAACATTTGGTTGGAGCAATAGAGAAGTTCGGCATAACCAGTAGTCAATTGGTGGCGGGAAATGAGCAGTGAACCCTATCTTGGATACAGTGGCTAGGAGCAGTGCATAGGTTGAAACCTACCTTCCTGGAGGTGTGATAGTTATTCTCTGGTTCTGTCCCGGGGTGGGCCGAAAAAATCCACAGACTTCCCAGCAATATTCCATTTAATGGCATTAGGTCAAAGGGCATGAGCCTATGGACCGCTGGATCAGCAACCAACCAACCAACCAACTTTTCTCCGAATTATGCAATATCAATTACAAAATTACTCTGAATGACAAAATTGGCAGGAGTTTGAGTACTAACACAGGAGCAGGCATACACTAAAGGATTGCACTGCCATATAAATGTAACCAGAATAGAATATGACTGGAATCCACAGAAGACAGTAAAGAGCACAGTTTCTTAGCTTTTTTTATAGATGGCAATGCCATTTTATAAAAGCAGTCGTCTGTTACATTTTTTTAAAAAAGGTTTAACAATATTCCCATTACAGTTGCCACACGTCATTTCTACTGGTAGACAACTATAGTCGCTGCCAGTCGCTTTTTTACTTGCTTCGTTGCAATCTATATTATATTTTTTTATTTTGCACTGAGTTGATCCCTGGCCGTGACCTTTGCAAAGGTTACAGTTCACACTTTATCAGCATATTTACATCCTGGAAATATTATATCAGATGATTTTTTTAAGAATTTTTTCAAAATTAGCGGAGTTTTGACACAATTTGTTCGCAATTGAGGATATTTTTTGTATGTACACTGATGATGACAGCCGCAGTTACTATGGAAATGATGTAGACAATTTGCGTACCAAATATAACGTGGAAAGTGATAGTGAAGTTCCATGTTAGATAGACCTAATGTTTCCAACAACGAGAAGGAAATTCATGGTACTAACTGTGACATCTCGAATTTCACAGGAGTGATGTCATTTTTTGAGTAGACAATTTGATAATTTTGTAGAATACGTTGGGCCTGTACATAATCTTGATGTGATTGCCACACATTATGAATACTTTAGCAAAATTGTCAACGAGGAGTTTATCACATTTTCAGCCTCTCTGACAAATTTGTATGTAATATAACGCAAAGAACAAGCAACGAAAGCAGACACGTGCTGGATATCTGTAACTGCTATTGAAATAAAACATTTTTTATTTATATTTTTAATATCAATTAGTTGTGTCTATCTAAAACTGCCAGAAATGTGATCAGCATAAGCACATTGTCTTTGCGGACACAAAAATGTATAATTTGTGTGTTGTTTTATTGAAAACAACTAAAATAATTCTGAAATTATCAACTCGGCATTATTTTGTGGTCACAAGTTGATTTTAAGAACAGGAGAGTGTACTGACACTGCAAGGCCTAAAGGGGTAGGGGTATACAGCGAAAAGAAGAAAGAAAGAAGTTCAGTTTATATTTTCCTACATGTTTCATGTAAATTATTTTGATGTCAAATTAATTTGAAAACAAAAATAACTTTTTTCAGCATGGGCGTAAACACTTCGTTTCAGTTATGCAGAATTGTAATTTTCAAGTGCTATCTAACTATATTATATTTAATGATGCAGCACTATTTTGAATAAATACAAAAAGTGCATCGTGAAGGATTTGGAAGTCTATATTATGATTTTAATCACAGATTAATATCTTACTTTGCATTTCTTTCAGAACTGTACATGGCTCCTAAGCTGGGCATCTGATCACCAATTGCTGTGTCAAACACAAAAACAGATGCACTTTTTCCTGTGGGGTTGAAAATCCCAAATATTGCCTTGTTTCCGCTGAAAAATATAACAGAAAGTAGGCATGCAACAACCAAAATATAAAAGAATTTCTAAAAAACGAGTTAGGGCCACAGTAACACATATAAATAGACAATATGACATAGACAAGTATGGGAAAATATTACGTAAAAATAAAAGAATAGTTTCTATCTATAAATCCGTAACCAGTCAGGGCCATAGGGGTACCACATTGGATGCATTCACACACAGAGTCCTCCATTGATTTCTATCCACAACAAGTGAAGAAAAATCTTGCTTGTCCAGTCCATATGTTATCTGTCCATGCTCTTATTTGTCCTCCGTTTCTTTCACTATTGACAGTTCCCTGAAGTATTGTTTTTGATAAGGAATCGTGTCAGCATACATGTCCAAACAATGTATGTCATGTGACATATTCTTTCCAGAACGTAGTCTTCCTTATGATTCTCATGAAAGTATTGAAAAATATACTTATAGGTCAAGGTATAGCTCATAGGGGAGATAATGTGCTGGAAAAATTATAGTAGCAGACAGTGGATCCTTCCCAGATTGTTCATGTCATTACATATTTCTGTTGGGAGGGAGGGTGTTTGAGAGAGGAGAGTTACAGTCAGATTTATTAATGGATGTTCAGGGAGGGTTTGGTTCGGGGAGGGTCTGGTTAGTGTTAATGGTGATGAGTACATGTGTTGCATACATGATGAGTCTCTCTGTAACATCTTGTCAACCGGTTGTATTAAAAACTCGAATGAGAATATAAATGGTTAAAAACAAGAAGTTGGTGCGTAGAAAAGTGTGACTTTCGGGACCTGTATTTTAGGAAAGTACCAAAGTATGAGAAGAAGAAATGATATGATCACTTTAAAATAATATTTCTTCATCTGCGTTCATTCTCAAACTCCTGCAGATTAGCAGGATTAGTCCTGAGAACAGAATGCATTGTGCCATGGTTTACTGTTCGGTTGTGATATCTGCGCTTTTCATCCTGACACATCCAACTTCAGCATGGCTTCTGGGTCATTTTGATTCTCTATGGAATGGAACAGTTAATTTCACCCTGAAAACCTCCTTAGTGATTGTTACTCCATCAAAGATATATGTGTTTGGCCATTGGTGCAAATAAAACGGCAAACAATGCATTTCCATTCTCTGGACTTCATCCTGCTGGAAATCGAGGACCATATTGTCCTGCTAAAAGAGAGATCCAGCTGGAGTTTGAGAATGAACGCTGAAGTCACCTCCTACGACGTGCATGGCAGATAACAATGTTGCTATTCTTTGCTCCCCTTTTGGGACCTGTCAATACAGTATGCAAAATATTGAAATATACATTAGAAGTTACTAACATTAACATACCATTTGTGATGGTACAGGTATAAATGCTTCATCGACCCTGGACTCAAGTACGGGAACTGGGCTATGCTTCGAAAATTCAGGTTATTCACATCAAATGTGTCCGTTTCTCTGCCTTCCATACTTCGAGCAAACTCCCTGTTGACAGTAGCCAGACAGCCAAGCTTGACAAGGGCCCTAAACTCTAGAGGAACCTGAGTTTCGTAAACCCCTTCGATGTCAGGAGAAGAGAGATCAGCTGTGATGTCACTGAGAATTAAACAGGAAAACATTTATTTTACAAAATTCGGGGTTATCTATTCAAACAACAAAAAGTCAGTATCTTGCAATAATTACGTTATACAATAATATCACAGATAGAGGTAATATAAAGACAGCGTAAATGTTAACAAGCTCAAAGAATTATTAACTGTGATGAGAAACTTAAAAATAAAGTATGTCCTATGGTAGGAACCTGCCGTCGGGATGAAGATAATTCTTCATGTACTAAGCCGCAGTAAACTATTAGATGGGGTGGGCACCTCCCTTCCTTGCTGTGTTTACCTTCCCCAACTCATGCTTAGGTACCCATTTGCAGCTGGGTCGACTGGAGGAATGGTCATGTCAGGCAAGAAATTAGAATCCAGATTGTTTTTTTCCTTTTTTATGTCAAGAAGTGGTTTCAAACCTGACACACTGTAACCAAGGAGCTGGCCTCGATGGGGGAAGTGGTTTCAAACCTGACACACTGTAACCAAGGAGCTGGCCTCGATGGGGGAAGTGGTTTCAAACCTGACACACTGTAACCAAGGAGCTGGCCTCGATGGGGGAAGTGGTTTCAAACCTGACACACTGTAACCCGGTGACAAGTAAGCATGCTCACTATCAACTAGGCTACAGCGCTTCCCGGATGAGAAACTTAACAAAACACAAAAACAACATTATGGATAAGGATAAATCTGGTAGGACTCATCTGTAGTTGAGTAGAATTGAGGTTACATAGCAACAACCTGCAGAATGAGAATGGCATAGTTTCTTCTTCTGCCTCTTCGGCATTCATTCTCAAACTCCCGCTGAATCTCTCTTGTAGCAAGACCATGGTTCTACTAGATTTCCAGCAGGAAGTAGTCCAGAAAATGGAAATTCGTTGTGTCGTCCCTTTATTTGGTACCAATGGCTTAAGTCAAAGTGTTACAATCAACGCATTCTAGTTGTAATGGAAGACCTTTTAAGTGAAATTCTTCTGGATTGTTTTTCTAATTATGAGGAATTGTTGAGAATTATGTTCATTTTCAAAGAAGATATTATGAACACATTAGTTTGGTTTTGAAATGATATCAGCTACATTAGGTTTTAGACATGCTGCATTGATTATAATTCAGAAGCACACTGTGCTTCCGAATTGATTTCAGCTGAAAAACTAGGCTCAAATCTCATCTACTAAGTTCTGATTTTTTTCAATAATTTCTCTATTACTTCATGGGAATATTGTTGTATCAATGTGCATGCTTTTCAATATGCATTTCATCATCAAATACCGTCTCCGCAATGAAGGTTGGCTGCACTTGTCTTGGTGGTGCACTCTGCTAGACTGTAACCTGTCCATCGTGTGATGTTACTCTCCCACGTGTATCTCTGCCTACCTCTTGCTCGCTTCCCTTTGACTTTACCCTCAAGTAAGGTCTTCAATAAGGTGTTATTTCTTTTAATGTGTCCAAAGTATTTGATTTGCCTGATCTTTATTTCTCTTAGTAGTTCCTTCCTCATAATAATATGCATTTACACGAGCTCAAAGCAACACAGACACACTTATTCAAATGGTGACACTTTTCAACCAGAACATATGACACTTTTCAACCAGAACATATGACACTTTTCAACCAGAACATATGACACTTTTCAACCAGAACATATGACAGTTTTCAACCAGAACATATGACACTTTTCAACCAGAAAATATGACACTTTTCAACCAGAACATATGACACTTTTCAACCAGAACATATGACACTTTTCAACCAGAACATATGACACTTTTCAACCAGAACATATGACAGTTTTCAACCAGAACATATGACACTTTTCAACCAGAAAATATGACACTTTTCAACCAGAACATATGACACTTTTCAACCAGAACATATGACACTTTTCAACCAGAACATATGACACTTTTCAACCAGAACATATGACCCTTTCAACCAGAACATATGACACTTTTCAACCAGAAAATATGACTTTTCAACCAGAACATATGACACTTTTCAACCAGAACATATGACACTTTTCAACCAGAACATATGACACTTTTCAACCAGAACATATGACACTTTTCAACCAGAACATATGACACTTTTCAACCAGAACATATGACACTTTTCAACCAGAACATTTAAGACACATGGTCTGACACACTGAGACTTACTTAATGTGCTTGACATAAATATCTTCTGGGACATTGTACTGGTACAGATTAAATACTGGATGTGACCGAGGCAACGTTCGATGAACTTTCTTCCACACTGTCAAATAACGGAACAACTTAGCGCATTAATAATCACAGATAAAAATATGGAAGAAACACAAAAATAGACTATGAATATGTCAAATTGTAAAAACAAGCTCTTATCATTTGCGTTGTGGAGCACTTATCATTTGTGATGAGGAGCACTTTTATATTTGATGAGGAGCACTTATATATGATTAGGAGCACTTATATATAATAGGGAGCACTTATCATTTGTGATGAGGAGCACTTACTTATAATGTGGAGCACCTATCATTTGTGATGAGGAGCACTTATATATAATGTGGAGCACTTATCATTTGTGATGAGGAGCATTTACTTATAATGTGGAGCACTTATCATTTGTGATGAGGAGCACTTATATATAATGTGGAGCACTTATCATTTGTGATGAGGAGCATTTACTTATAATGTGGAGCACTTATCATTTGTGATGAGGAGCACTTATATATAATGTGGAGCACTTATCATTTGTGATGAGGAGCATTTACTTATAATGTGGAGCACTTATCATTTGTGATGAGGAGCACTTACTTATAATGTGGAGCACTTATCATTTGTGATGAGGAGCACTTACTTATAATGTGGAGCACTTATCATTTGTGATGAGGAGCACTTACTTATAATGTGGAGCACTTATCATTTGTAATGTTGAACACATATATAATTTGGAGCAATTCTCTTGTGTTGTGGAGCACTTAAATATAATGTGGAGCACTTATCATTTGTGATGTGGAGCACTTATTTGTATGTGGAGCACTTATTTGTATGTGGAGCACTTATGGTTGGTTGGCTGCTGATCCAGCATTTCATCCAGGGGCTCATCCGAGCCGTTGCAACCAAAATAGGGTTCACTGTACTATTCCCCGCCACCAAATGACTACTGGTTATGCTGAACTTCTCTATTACTCCAGGCATGCAACCAAATGTTCAAGTCAAAAGGATAGTCACGTCCTGAGTCACTGTGCCTCTATGATGAGTCTCAGCCATAGGAAATAAAACAGTGCTGTCAGTTTCCTCCTCCCCAATGCTGCACAGTACATCTCTGGCTCCCTCCCAACCACAGAGGGTGCATACATATATTCAAGTAAACATGAAACACATTTCAACAACAAAATAACAGCACAAGGATCATAATTGTATAGATGACGTGCCATGAAGCTTCTATAAGAAGATAACCTCAATATAATGGCATTTCATCTACTAAGGTTTTCTGTTTCATGGTGGTTTGTCTAGTGGGCCATTGGCGAGACCCACAGACGCAACCACATGCGTATCTGCTTTTTTCAGTTTCAGATTCTTGTTGAGTGTAGGTTGGCAAAATGATATCAAGAGATCTTGAACAGGGGGTCATAGCCAAGCTGTCCCCTTGAAATTCTAACCTGATTATTATTGAGGTGCAGGTTTCTGTAAAGCATTTGATATCTGTTCCTACTCATGACTTTTGAATAGGTTGCAACGTTTAATCAATAGTTCTTGCACCAGTAGTCAGAAACTGCAGGGTTTACAACACATTCCCATAGCTATATGTAGGCCAATGACAGCCAAGATCTCAAATACTGTATCAATTCTGTCCCAGAACTTCTTGAATTTAGCACTGCCTGTGTACTGGCATATTGCAAAATAACACGGTTGAAAAACATATGGAAAAACAACAAAATAGAAACGAAAGTGCTAATGTTACGAACTTTTATTTTTCCAGTTGAAACATACGGCTGTGAAACATGGACCCTAAGTAAAACAGCGGCAAAGAAGATCAACGCCTTCAAGCTCAAATGCTACAGAAAGATACTTAGAATATAATGGAAGGATAAAATCAGAAACTCAGATATTATAAACACATTGAAATTTTCCAGAGTGTTGGTTACTAAACACAATAACAAAAAGAAAACTATGCCTGTTTGGTCATATAAAGAGACACAACTGTTTAAAAAGACAAATAATGGAGGGAAGAGTACCTGGGAGGAGGAGAAAGGGCAGACCAAGAAGATGATGAACTGAAGACATTAAAAATAACATGAATACATCGCTAGAAAATGCAAGCCACATCGCCCAAGACAGAGAGATGTTCAGAGAGTTCATTGGGAAGACAACGTTCTGGAAGGAATACGTCACATGACCTGTGTACTCAGCTATCAGCTAGGTGGCTTTCACCAATCTATTCACTTCTTCTGCGATATGATGAATAACAATATTAGGGAAAATGTTTAAAAAAATTGATGCACTGAAATCCATCTGTGCACGTTGTAACACCTTGTTGTTTATTGTTGGTGCAAGAGTATTTAGCTTAATCAATAAGTTCGTTTTTAGCAAGCTTTTTCCACGCCCAATTATTGTTTTTCACATGTCTTTTCATGGCCAATTCTACCACACCTACCTTCAATTTCAACCCTATTTACACTCACTAAACCATCTGCATTGCTAATGCTGTAATTACCGAATTATCGCCATTAGGTCTATCATTTAGGCTATGATTACCGAATTATCGTCATTAGGCCTATCATTTAGGCTATCAAAACTGCTCCATGAAACATCAATTTCAGATTCACTCCAAGAACTAGAATCATCTCTGATGTAATGATGATCATGGTGAACATATCTGACAGGCAAAACTTGAGCAAAAACAATGAGATTTTAATCATCATTAGCCACCAAATACCGCTAAACGACATAGCTCATGGGAGCAGCCAATTTGGGATGATGTAGTGCCTCAGGTGAGGCATGTTAAGTAACAATATCACTATAGTAGCCGTATTTCTGATGCATCATAGCAATTTCGACAATCGTCAAATTTGGTCACCGAAGTACATTACCAGAAATTCGATAATCATTGTAAATGGTCACCAAAGTGTTAAACCTTTACATTTCGTATCTACAAACTTTTCAGACTTACTCGCTCCTTCTCCCTCCTTAGGTGTTTTCTGGTTGACATAGAATGTCCGCGGAACATTCAATTTTATGGAATGTAAATCAGCTCCAATCAAAGCCCACAGTTTGAACTGTCCTGGGTGGGCTGTTTCCATTATCTGCATTCAGGAGGAAAGAAGTTGCAAGAAGCCATAAAAATAATTATATAAGAAAGTAGTCACAGGGTAGTCAAAATTGAAAGAGACATTACCAAACAAGTCATAATAAAAATAGTCTAAACAAAAAGTAATCACAATTAAAATAGATACATGATCAAAACAATCCTAACTTAAGTAGAGGCACAGTAAAAACATAGTCTCTATCTTTTGCGTTCATTCTCACAACTGGAAGCAGTCCAGAGTACAGAATGTGTTGTCATGAATTACAATTTATCTGCACCTTTTGTATTGACAAATCTGACTTCAGAATCAAAGTGGTCAAAACTAAAGTAAGCAGAAAGTAATAGAACCTAAAGTAAACACACAGTAATCAAAAATAAAGAAGTAATCAAAACTAAACAAAGTAATCAAAACTAAAGTAAACCCTCAGTAATAAAAACTAAAGTAAACTCCAAGTAGTCACAGCTAAATTAAACACAAATTAATCATAGCTAAAGTAAACACAAAGAAATCAAGTCACAGCTACAGTAAATATAAAGTAATCAACACACAGCTATAGTAAATATAAAGTAATCAAGTCACAGCTACAGTAATATAGTGGCATATACTACCCAATATATAGGGGTCCTGGGTTCATTCCCCAGTTGAGGCGGAAATGTTTTCAGATCGCAACGGCTCCCAGGTCGACCCAGCCTTAAATGGGTACCGGATTAATCTGGGAAGTAAAGACTGCGAGGGAGAAGAGATGGCTACCGCCCTCATTTGCAGAGCCTGTGAAATGTGAGATCGCTAACATCTCACACCCCTACGGCATTAATAAATGCTATGGGTTACTTTACTTTACTTTTACAGTAAATATAGTCAAGTCACAGCTACAGTAAATATAAAGTAATCAACTCACAGCTACAGTAAATATAGAGTAATCAAGTCACAGCTACAGTAAATATAGTCAAGTCACAGCTACAGTAAATATAGTCAAGTCACAGCTACAGTAAATATAAAGTAATCAAGTCACAGCTACAGTAAATATAAAGTAATCAAATCACAGCCTAAGTTATCAAGCAACAACTAAAGTAAACACAATCAAAGCAGTCCCAATTGAAATTAAATTAATTCAATTGTGTTGTAGCCTTGTCTTTGTGCTACCAATGTCTCTAAGGGAAACAAAGAGTATTTTGGCACCAACACATCCAACTTTAGCATGGCATCTGTATATATTTCTGATCTAAGGATTAAGGCAGCCAACCTTCCCCACAGGCTAAACTCTCTTTTGTCACGCATGACAGATCAGTTTTAACATTCTTTGCTCCCCTTTTGATCTCTAGAAACGTGTGAACCAAAGCTACTGCATAAATGATGTGGTACGGCTGACTTCCAAGCAGCTTTCAACTAAGTGAAAGGAAGTAAAAAAAAAAAACACTTATAGGGATGCATAAAATGTGCAGATGGAAAGTCTATCCTGATTTTTTTAAGTTTTAAAATTCAATTTAAAAAAACACTTCCTATAACCAACCTGGACGATTTGCCAGGGCATGTCCATCATAGAACGGGCTGTTTTCCTCAAGAAACCGCTCAGTCCTCGACCAGGTGCAACCCTGATGTCTAGCGGGAAGTCTGCATCAGCCATGCGTCGACGTTTATTATCATGTCGAACCTGACGCTGGATTTCCCATTTTTTCTTCTGGTATTCTGCCCAAACTCGTCTCTCTTCCTGTGAGAAAGCGTGAGCAATCAGTGAGAATATTTTTAGATGACATCAGGAAATAGTTGGACGTGTACATGACATGAGACAACACTGGAGCATGTCTAGATGACATGAGGAAATAATAGTGTTCTGGTTATATTCCACAGTTCTGAGTAACAAATGTTTCAATCTATCAGTCATACATCACTAGGGTATGCTCCACCAGGGGTATGTTCCACCAA
Source organism: Meghimatium bilineatum (assembly GCA_034231615.1). Classification (NCBI taxonomy): domain Eukaryota; kingdom Metazoa; phylum Mollusca; class Gastropoda; order Stylommatophora; family Philomycidae; genus Meghimatium; species Meghimatium bilineatum. Next base: position 20,361,642 of record CM067302.1, read on the forward strand.
GGGTATACTCCAAACAAACTGTCCCGAAATTTTTTTTTAAAGGGAAATTGGTTAATTTAAAATTTCTTCTTCAGCGTTCAATCTCAAACTCCCACTGGATCTCTCTTGTTGCAGGACCATAGTCCTACTAGATTTCCAGCAGGATGTAGTCTAGAGAATGGAAATGCACTGTGTCGCCGTTTCCGTTGCATCAATGGTCAGATACCGTCTTTGGCGGAAATTTACAATTTGAAGAAAAGTGTGTCATTGTTTAAATCCCCAGGAATTACGAAAAATTAGCGCTGACTTTCTACGTGAAATAAGAATAATATTTACATAGGAAATATGTAATGCAGTCTTACTGAACGACGACTGACAAACTATCATCGTCAGATGCTTACGTGAAATAATACATACAATAAAACACAGGATATAATCATACAAATAACAATACACAGGATATAATTGACATTTCGACCAAAAGACCTTTATCAAGATAAGCACACAACATCAAAAGACGTCGAGTAAAAATGACCACACCACACAAACGTATTTTGCTCGAACATCCATATTTCACTCTGACATGTTTGCGACATCATCGTCAATCAGATCAAAATGGTAGCAATTCTGAGTTTAATCATTTTGGATTGTGATTCTGATGATGAGGAATTCTTGGGAAATACATTTGTTTTCAATAGATATTACTGACACTTTAGTTGCATTATGAAAGGACACAGCACAAGTTTAGGCCGAATATAGGCGTTGTGGACTACGGATGCTAGACCTAGGACTAGAGAAAAATGGATCTGACAAGGTAAGTGGCATCTACATGTTCTATTTGTTTTCTCAGCGATATTATGAGTGCGTTAGTTTATTTATGAAATAACATTATAAAAATACAATAGGCCTAGTTAAGTAGAAGAATGTTATCAGAGCTGTCACACATCGGACAAGCATAGGTGAACAATTTTTTTTAAATTTTGGTTTGTTTTCAATTTTTTATCTTCACCTCTTTCTCACACTTCCTGTATCACACATACACAAACAAAACGTACACAAATATATGTTAATATTCAATTTTTTCTCTTTACCACTTTAACTACTTGGGCAGCCGAATGTTTGTTGATGGAGACTCAATGAAAGAAATAAACACACGTATAGCAGTGGCAGCTAGCACATTTGCTAAATTAACTAATATCTGGAAATCAAAAGATCTAGGGACAAACACCAAACTAAAGCTATTTAACTCATGTATTGTCTCAGTGCTAACGTATGGTAGTGAAAGCTGGAAATCAACTCAAGCAACAGACAACAAACTAAACAGCTTCGAAAACAAATGTATCGCAAACTGATGAACATAAAATGGAGCGACTTTGTCACAAATAGTGATCTAAGAGACAAAACACACCAAGAGTATGTTTCAAACATAAGAAAACGAAGATGGAAATACCTTGGTCACGTTTTATGACTAGATGTAAACATAATAAACCAACAAGTCCTTATGTGGTCACCTGAGGGTAAAAGAAAAAGAGGAAGACCTAAAACAACCCTTAAAAACACCATTCTTAAAGAAAAAGAATTAATAGGCTGTAAGACCATTTAGTAACTAAAGCTGCAGGCAGCGGACCGCATCATATGAAGAACCAAAACCTCTGCCCTATGTGTCACTTGCGGCACGAAAGGAACAAACTAACTAACCAACCACTTTCTCACACCTCCTGTATCACACATACACAAACAAAATGTACACCAATATATGTAGTATTCAATTTTTTAATGCAGAATGTTATATTTTAATGTAAAGTCGTACAAACCTTTGTCTTTCCAAATGGAGGCATGGGACCTAAAACATCTCTCCAATCTTCTGACGACACATGATGCCCCGTCTCATCTCCGGACTGGTCTCTCTTTCTTTTGTTTGAGATGGCAACACCCACTAATGCTTTCTTGGAGTTGCCAGCTATATCTTCGATGTCTTTAATGACAGTTTGTTGACCTGGCGCAACAGTTTCTTCATCATCATCATCATCCTTATTGAGCTGGAAGCAAAAGATAAATATATAACGATAATTAAAGAAACATGTATCCAAACATCATCATCAAGTGCCATCTATACAGCAAAGGCTGGCTGCAAAATATATCCAACATCTTTCATCTCTTGTCTTGGTAGTGCACACTACTAGAATGTAGCCTGTCAATCTCATGATGTTTCTCTCCCACTTGTATCTCTGCCTACCTCTTGCTCGCCTCTACTCTCAATAAGATCTTCAACAAGATGTCATGTCTTTTAATATGTCCAAAATACTTTATTTGTTTGATCTTTATTTCCTTTAATAATTCTTTTTTCATTCAAAGTGTTGCTGGAACCCCTCTGTTTTGTATTGATCCTATATCGTTACAGTTTATTGCCAAATGTGCCCTGGTTTCCAAACCCTTTCTCTATGGGAGAATTGTTCTAGATGAGGAAAAACTTTCCAGTAGAATTGGACTTGGGTTGACTAGCATGCACAAGGTGCCAAACAGTCTATAAATCCTATTAAATGAGTAACTTAAACAAAATATCTTGAAGAAAATAACTTTTAACACAAATTAATACAATTCTTACCTGTTCAGGTGGAGCAGGTGCAAATATCTCACTGATCTTCTTCTGTTTGTACACATCATTTCTCTCCAACATTTTCTTTCTCAACCAGTCTGGGTGAGGGATGCGTGGAACTGGGTTGGAGATCTGAGGCATTACAAACATTCCATAATATTTGAGGGTACCAAACATAATTTTATAATAACAATTAAACATTACAGAATCAATTTAACACTTACATATCTTGTTTTGCTATTTTTCGCTTTATACCCCTTTATGTCTTGCATCGTCAGGGGTAGAAGAGTTCTTTGGAGATGGCCTTTTCGTGTGCTTCACATATATTTGTTTTCGTTGATTCTTTTATTTCTGTAATCCATCTTTTGTGTGGTCTTTCCCTGGCTTTGTATCCATCGTGTCTGAATAGTAATGCTTTTTGAGGGACGCTGTCTGATGGTCTGGAAGCATGTGAAAACCACTTAATCTGCTGTCTTCTGATGTAATCCAGATTTTGCATTGTGTTTATTAGTCTTCTGATGCTTTCGTTTCTGATTCTGTCTGCTATTGTTACTCCAAGAACTGTACATAGACAGGTCATTTCTGTTGTAACTAGTTTTCTTTTTTTTTCTTTTGTCTTTTGTTGTTAGTGTCACGTTTGACACTGGTAGCATAGTGATGGCATGATGATTGTTTTATATAGTGCAGTTTTAGTATTTATGTTCACATGTTTGTTTTTGAAAATAGGTTACATCTGTCCTAAGATCTGGTATGCTATATTTCATATGTCTTAGATTTCTTTTGTGTTTTCCCATTTGATGATATGATGCTTCCAAGGTAAGTAAATTCTTTCACCTGTGTAAGTTGTTAATCGTTGATGAAAATAGTAGTGTTTCGTTCTATCGCCAAATGGCCCTAGATCCGTCCATCCTTTTCTTCAGTTCCGTCCAGTCCTTTTCTAAATGTGCGTTAAGTCTCACATGAAATATAAATCTTCTTCTCTGTTTACGCTATTCACTGTGTCAGCCCGTGTGTTGCCAGGGCCCAAAAGGGGAGCAAAGAATAGCAACACTGTTTACCTTCCACGCATGTCATAAAAGGCGACTAAGGAGGTTATGGGATGGAGTTGGCTGTGTCAGGACAAAAGGCGCAAATATCGCATCAATGCTGTAAACCATGACACAACGCATTCCGTTCTCCGGACTACATCCTGCTAATGTGCAGGAGTTTGAGAACGAACGCAGAAGAAGAAGAAGACTGTGTCAAAAATTCATCCTGTTCATCGTTGTTGTGGGTATCGCATGGTGCGTATACTTGGATATAGGTCATACCGACACCATTTACTGTCAAAACAACTGTTATTATTCTCTCTGACACATAATTTGTTTCAATAATATCCTGTGCTGTTACAGGATCAATTATAAATGCGATGTCATGCTTGGCTCGTGAATTTGGGTCACCTCATGAGTAGAGTAGTGTGTAATCTAGGTGTTTTGGCAGCCCTTACCTTTAATTTTTGTGTCTGACAGTACTAAAATTTTGATATTTCGTTTTTTCATTTTCTTCTATCATGTCTTTTTCTTTTTTTGTGTAAGCTACAGATGTTTATTGTAAGCTACAGATGTTTATTGTAAGCTACAGATGTTTATTGTAAGCTACAGATGTTTATTGTAAGCTACAGATGTTTATTGTGCCAAATTTAGTGGTTTGTTTACATTTGATATTTACAGTTGTCTTCTAAGAACTCTCCACTGTTTCCTCCATCCTTGAGCTGTTTCCTCCATCCTTGAGCTGTTTCCTCCATCCTTGAGCTGTTTCCTCCATCCTTGAGCTGTTTCCTCCATCCTTGAGCTGTTTCCTCCATCCTTGAGCTGTTTCCTCCATCCTTGAGCTGTTTCCTCCATCCTTGAGCTGTTTCCTCCATCCTTGAGCTGTTTCCTCCATCCTTGAGCTGTTTCCTCCATCCTTGAGCTGTTTCCTCCATCCTTGAGCTGTTCCTATGAGTGGTATTACCTAGTACTTGTAGTTACACTGCCGGATCGCTAGGCTAGTCACAGTGTCATTTCAGTGACTCCAAATACTTACAGACAGTATTCAAAGTGTGTGCATCACAATTTAGAGCTACAGACTATGCCAAAGAAATACAGTGAGATCAAAAATCTGTATCTAAAAGCATAGAAAACAACAAGTATGATAACAGATAAAACAAAGATCAAACCAATAATTAGCATAGACAATATAGAACTAGAATGTGTAAACAAATTTGAATATCTGGGAGCAAATATAAACAGTTCCGGAGATTGTTCAGTCGAGATTAGAAGAAGACTCGCAATTACAACACTCAAATTAACACAAATGAGAAAGCTATGGCAAAATAGTAATAACGCCACTAAGGTAACATTTTAAGATCATGTGTTTTCTCACTTTCAAGATCATGTGTTGAACAATATTCAACACTTCCACTCGAGATTCGAACAATATTTAACGTTTCTAGATTCTTCTCAAGATTCACACAACATTCAACACTTACAGATTGCAGAGCTGCAGGTATAGTGATAATCTTCTGTATGCATCCACCAAGTCTCTCCACGTAGTACTCCCAGTCAAGAATCTGAAAGAATAGTGGGAAACATGACCACATCATTCATTGCACACACACGTCTATTGATGATGAAATAATCCCTTTAGGGTGAACAGATAGCTATTGACACATGATGATGATGAAATAATCCCTTTAGGGTGAACAGATAGCTATTGACACATGATGATGATGAAATAATCCCTTTAGCATTGAGCAGGTACCTCTTGACATCCTTCCTAATAAAAGCACTGGTTCTCAGTTGTGTAACTAAGGCGACACACCCTCGATCAGAAATATATTATTGTGTAACTGGGCTTATGGCATCATGTTTAATCCCCAAAAGGTGGCATTCCAGTGCCTCAGTATCCTAGGAATATCACATTATGCCAGGAGTACAGCGCACTTCTGGGCCAACCATCATATCATTCTTCTGTCAGATTTGTTGACCCATACACAGTGATGACACATCCAGCATTTTCCTGCCACCATTTTCCTGAGTCTGGCACAAAATGAAATAAAGTACAATGTCTGCTGGACTGCATATCTCAATCATCCATGGCGGATGATTTTATAGAAGAAATAAATTGAGACAAGATGTGACAACGATGATTTTTTTTTTTAAAGGTACAGGTTGTCTGAAACAAAAACTTTGGGGCAGCCATGTTCAACATAGGAGTAAAACAATGAACAGAATTCAAATATCTCTGAATTATTTTTACAGAAAATGGAAGCCTCGATTGAGAGATAGAGACGAGATGTCAAAAGGCAAATGCAGTAACATACCAACTGTCACCACTACTTCTTCACCCCAAGATCGAGATGGAAGTTAAAAGACAAATGATCTACAGTATATTCCTACCAACACTGTGTTACCAGTGCCAAACCTGGTCTCTCTCATCTTCACATTACAGAAAGATAGTAACATGTGAGATGAAATGTTTGAGGAAAGCCGCAAGGGTCACCAGGCTCGATAGATTACGAAATTAAGATATCAGGGAAAGAATAGGTATATACCTTGCACAGAATACATAGAAAGACAGCAGATCAAGTGCTTTTGTCACATTATGAGAATGCATCACGAAATGTTGCCCGTACAGGCATATAACCAAATGAGATCAGGATACAAAGCCAGAGGAAGACCCTGGAAAAGATGGATAGAAAACATAGGGACATCCTGAATAAACACTGTCATAGCACAGCTGAGGCCATATATCTGGCTTTAGAACGCAAGCTCGAGCTCCAATCACCCCTTCGCCTAACAGCAAGAGTGGATAACAAACAACCTGGGGAAAGACAATAGACCTAAATATTGGGACAATTGGGAGTTTAGCCTTGTAAAATGGTCTGAAGAACTAGCAAAACAAAATGTATCCTGAACAAAAAATATTCAGAATATACACAAAAACATAATTTGTCAACATATTCATACGAAAAGAAAAACATTTGTGTACGTACATCTCTTATGTCCAGATTTGAAGCATCCGACACTTTCAACCATTTCTTCAAATAATGTCTTCGAACAGTCGGCTCAGCCTGGAAGATGGCCAATGGTATAGCCCTCTCCGTGACAGGTGATCCTTCTGGCTTCTTTGAGATGATAAACCTACATGCCAAGCCAGTATCTTTGACCATCTGGTCTCCAAGAAACTGCAACAATTTAGAAACTTTGATTACACTTTTATTAACATAAAGAAAAGGTCTATAAACATTCCCTACAAATAACCTCTAGACCAGTGTTTCCTAACCTTATTTCTACCATGCTCCACTTAAGTCTTTCTAAAAATTCTGATGCCCCCCCTATGTAACATATACATAATTTTTATATTCAAAACTGAATTATTCCCTAAATGAAGTCTAATTACAACGTATTCGAATTGCCCCCTTGTGGGGCTTGGGTCACCATTTTGGGAAACATTGCTCTAGACATAACGTCCATTAAATGCTTCATCAGAAGTAATTTCTATTAGGCAGAGAACCAAATACAATCAACATAAAGATAAATGATCAATTACTAAAACAAGTGCAGGAATTTAAATATCTTGGGAGCATTTTTACAGATGATGGAAGAATGAACACAGAGAGCCTGAGACAAAAAATTAAAAAACTAACTACGTAAATTAGTAAATTATGAACATGCATCAAATTTGAAACAAATCTGAAACAAATCTGAAACAAAACTGAAACAAAACTGAAACAAAACTGAAACAAATCTGAAACAAATCTGAAACAAAATCTGAAACAAATCTGAAACAAATCTGAAACAAATCTGAAACAAACCTGAAACACATCTGAAACACATCTGAAACAAATCTGAAACAAATCTGAAACAAATCTGAAACAAAACTGAAACACATCTGAAACAAATCTGAAACAAATCTGAAACAAATCTGAAACAAATCTGAAACAAATCTGAAACAAATCGACTCTGATGGCAACCAAAAGGTAAATCATAAATTCAATCTTCATAGCAAAATTATGTTACTAATATCAGAAATGGACACTATACAAAAGAACAAGGGAGAAAGTTTACTACGTGTGAAATGAGATGTCTAAGAAAAGCAGCAAACAGAACAAGAAGTGATCATGTGAGAAATAAAGAGATTACAAGTACTGTTGGAACAACATCAGTGGTCAAATATATTGAAAAAAAAGAGTCTGAAATGAGAATCACTTAAACGCCCTGTGTTTCTGGGGCCCGAAAGGGGAGCAAAGAATAGCAACACTGTTTACCTTCCATGCATGTCGTAAAAGGTGACTAAGCAGGTTATGGGAGGGAGTTGGCTGTCCCATCCCATATAGGGTCAGTGACCCAAAGCCATGCTGAAGTCAGATGTGTCAGGCCGAAAGGCGCAGATATCGCAGCAATGCTGTAAACCATGACACAACGCGTTCTCCGGACTACATCCTGCTAATCTGCAGGAGTTTGAGAACGAACGCAGAAGAAGAATTACTTAATGAGAATTAAACCTTATTGGCAGTAGCAAGAGCATACAACATGAAAATGGAAACAGCATTGACGAAGTTACCAACAATCTGAGACATCACAATAAGGGGGCATATCAAGTGACCAAATGTGCCAATATCTGAAAAACCATTATCATTCAATTCTGCGATGCCTTACAACAAAATCAGAGCAAGTAGATAGAATTGTCTATCTTCATTATTCTCTGACCCAAGAGGTCCCAAGAGGGTTCAATCCACGGTTGGGATAGGATATAATCTTTTGGAGATACAATCAAAATCCTTCCTGTACATGTCGCTGCATCTGCTATGACAGTGCAGCCTTTATTTCCACAGCTCACAGAAAGCCTTCCTGCACTCATTCACAGGAAAACAAGCAGTAACATAAGTTTTTATGGACTCGAGAATCAAGAAAATAAAACAAATTGCTTTAATGCAAAAATAATATTGTCGGACACAATACAAACCTCTGCAAGTCTTTTGGCTGTACTGATGGATGTAGACTTTTGGTTGCCATAATCATCTAATTTACGAGACATACTTCTGTTTTCAGCAATCAACTCAAACAGTTCCGAGTCTGGCATATTTGCAGCCTAAAAATGTAATATTTAAATTTACTGTAAAACTACATAAAGTTACCACACACAAAAAATATACACAATGGGATCACTCTATATTGTATTCTCTATATAACAAAAAAATTTTATATCCCCAATTATATTTATTCTATAGTGTGTCATGTGACGTATGTGTGTGTCATGTGACGTATGTGTGTGTCATGTGACATAAGTGTGTGTCATGTGAAATATTCCTTTCAGAACGTTGTCTTCCCAATGAACTCTCTGAACCCCTCTCTGTCTTGGCTTGCATTTTCTAGCGATGTATTCATGTTATCTTTAATGTCGTCAGTCCATCGTCTTCTTGGTCTGCCCCTTCTCCTCTTCCCAGGTACTCTTCCCTCCATTATTTGTCTTTCTAAACAGTTGTGTCTCTTTATATGACCAAACAGGCGTAGTTTTCTTTTTGTTATTGTGTTTAGTAACCAACAATCTGGAATCTTCAATGTGTTTATAATATCTGAGTTTCTGATTTTATCCTTCCATGATATTCTAAGTATCTTCCTGTAGCATTTCAGCTCAAAGGCGTTGATCTTCTTTGCCGCTGTTTTACTTAGAGTCCATGTTTCACGGCCGTATGTTGCAACCGGAAAAATAAAAGTTCGTAACATTAGCACTTTTGTTTCTATTATGTTGTTTTTCCATATGTTATTCTACAGTACTTACGTAAAAAGCAGGTTTTCAGAACGTTCCACTAAGACATGACGGACTATCACTAAAACTAAGGGGTTATGATGTGCAAACAAGAAAACATACAAATTATAATACACAAAACTTTTACGATACATAAAACTTTTGTATTGTATTGTAATTTGTATGTTCTCTTGTTTACACATCATAACCTTCTAGTTTTAGTGACAGTCCGTCGTGTCTTAGTGGAACGCTCTACAAGAACATGTTTCCTTGTCACAAACAATACTGCACGGAACCGTCACAAGTGGAAGAAGCAGAGGAGGAATAATTAAAAACATGGACAGACAACATCAAAGACAAGAATTTTCCCCACTCATCAGCATGGTTGAAGATAGAAATCGCTGGAGGACTCTGTGTGCTCCATCCAACGTGATACCCCTACAACCCTAACAGGTTACAGGTTAATATTTAGAATAGATAGATCCTGTAGTGGTACCCCCTACAGCTCTGACAGGTTACAGTTTTATAGATAGAATAGATAGATCCTGTAGTGGTACCCCTACAACCCTGACAGGTTACAGGTTGATGGATAGAATAGCTAGATCCTGTAGTGGTACCCCTACAACCCTGACAGGTTACAGGTTTATAGATAGAATAGATAGATCCTGTCGAGGTACCCCTACAACCCTGACAGGTTACAGGTTGATGGATAGAATAGCTAGTTCCTGCCAACCTGCATGAGTTTGATAACAAACAGAGAGAAAGACTAAAAAGATGAATTACCTTACTGTACAACACATCAAGCCAATAGTCTGCAACTTTTGACACCGCAGCATAACATTCCTCAAGAGTTTTTCCTTTCAGAAAAGCTTCAAAGACTGAAGACTGGAAAATCTTTATCAGCTCCAGCTCTCCTCTTCGTTTCACTTCAAAACCCTAAAAATTGAAATTACAAGTCAATTATCAAAATAAAATTACCGTCGGGGATGAAGATAACTCTTCATGTACTAAAGCCACAGCAACTATTTGGTGGGGATGACTAGTTCCCTTCCTTGCTGTTTTTACCTCCCCTAACTCATGCGTCAGGTACTCATTTACAGCTGAGTCGACTGGAGGAGTGGTCATGCCAAACAAGAAATCACAACCCTGATTTTTTTTTTTGGTCTGGACGTGGTTTCGAACTTGGCACACCTGTAACCCGGCGATAGCAAGCAAGCTCACTATCAACTAGGCTACCGCTCTTCTCAGATGCGATGCCACTGTATGTAATTCTTGTAAGTCACCGAGACCCTTAGTCATACCTTCTTTGATGGTTGTTCTGCGAATAGTCTCTCTTGGTCTTCCTCTTTTTATTTTGCCATCTGATACCCATTTTAATGATTGTAGTAGCAGTCTGTTTTCATTCATTCTAAGTACATGTCCGATATAAGTCCATCGTTGTCTTCTTATTGTTGTAGAAACATATTTGCTGTTTGGTGTCTTCTCTTGCTTGTTTGTTTGACTTGAATTCTTCCCAACCGATATTTAAGAGTTTTCTAAGACATTTATTTTCAAATGAATTTAATTTCTTCTGCTATGCTTTTATTTGTTTCTGACTTTTGCAACCGTATGTTAATACGGATATTACAATGGAGTTGAACAGTCGCAGTTTGGTATATTTACTTATTGTTTTTTATTTCCAAGTGTTTGTTAGGTGGTTGAACGCACTTGATGCCAATGCAATTCTGGCAATAATCTCTTTTGCCAACTCACTTATTTGAAAATAGCAACCCCCTTTTGTATAGAATTACTGCAGTAGTGACTTTTATACGAGAGTAAATAAAAACATGAAAGACGGTATGAGAAGTAACAAAACAAAACAGAATCAATTGCAAAAGTAAATAGAAAGAAAGTATTGTCTGTGTAGTGCCAGAGTCAAAAGGGAAGCAAAGAACAGTAACCAGCCTCTGAAAAGGCCTAGAAGACAGACTTCACTGTACTCCAGTTACCCCATATGTAATCTGTCCCTCTCAATAAAGCGGCACACTGCCTGCCAAGTGCCACTCATAAGAGGTGACTTTTAGAGGTGTTTAAGTGTAGAGAGAACCATCCAATAGCTCAGTGACCCAAAAGTCACGCTAAAGTTAGATGTGTCTGGTCGAAATGTACAGCCTATCTGTAAACCATGACACAGTGCATTCAGTTTTTCGGTCCACGTCCTGCTAAGCAAAAGAAGTGTGAGAATGAATGCAGAAGATGAAGAAGCAACAGAAGAGATTATTTTGTAAATTATTTATTAAAAAACACAGCAACACAGAGAGAAAGAAAGACAGGAAGAGAAAGAGAGAGAAATTCCAAAACATCATACCTTTAGTTCAGCTAACGAGCCGTCAAAATTAAAAACTGCATATCTCTTTTTCAGCTTCTTTCCTTCCTCTTTCGATGCTGGCAGAATCATGGCTCGATAAGGTCCATCTACCTCAAAAAAAATGGAGTTCTCACTTTTGGTTGTGTAGGTCAAGGTTGCTGGATCAGTCAGTTCCTGGTACTGGTCATTGGTGAAGTAGTCCTGAACAAGAAGAAAACTAACATGAATGTTCTAGATATTAAAAAGTAAACAAACAGTAAACATTTCACAACAGTAAACATTTCACAAACAGTAAATATTTCACAAACAGTAAACATTTCACAAACAGTAAACATTTCACAAACAGTAAACATTTCACAAACAGTAAACATTTCACAAACAGTAAACATTTCACAAACAGTAAACATTTCACAAACAGTAAACATTTCACAAACAGTAAACATTTCATAAACAGTAAACATTTCATGAGATGAAGGAAGATCAATTTATCTGGGAAAATACTTCACTTAATGGTTGCCAGATAGTTCAAATTGAATATAGTCACCCTACGAAGACAGATATGTCGGGCCATTGGTGCAAATAAACCGTGACACAGTGCATTTCCATTCTCTGGACTACATCCTGCTGGAAATCTAGAATGGATCATGGTCCTGCTACAAGAGAGATTCAGCAGGAGTTTGAGAATGAACGTTAAAGAAGAAGAAGAAATTACCATATAGAATAGCAGAAAAGTACAGCAGTGAAGATAAACCTATATAAATCTCTAAATAATATCTATTATTTTGCATGGAAGTGAGCGTTGGACAATTACAGCAGAAATGGAGAGGATATTATAATCTTTTTAAAACAAATGTTACAGATGAATATTACGCATCCATTACACAGAATATAAAACAAACATATATGTGCGAAACAAAATGAATACTCTTGCAGGACAAGAACATCTCACTGCAGTGGTCAAGCGTTGCAAACTTGTATAGTTTGGCCATATGATGAGGCACATTTCACTTTCCAAAACTATTTTGCAGGGAACAGTTGAGGGATGAAGAAGGAGAAGAGGCCAGAGGAAAGTCTGGATTGATAATATGAAAGACTGGACAGGATTAAGATTCTCCACACTCAAACAAAGAACTGAGAACAGAGAGGCACTGCGAAATGTTTATGGTGGTGTTTCTAGAGTGGCATCCCTAAGGACCTGAAGGATTATGGGTTTGATAATGATTTCTTCTTGATTAGAAACTGGCCTCACAGCACGTGGAAATTCCCATAAGTGCTCCGCCCTCTGTTCCAGCAGCCATTCAACTTGATGGTGTTTCGAATCTAATGCCGCTGAAACAGACGTCGACATCAGGGCACAACTCTGGCCCTTGCGACAGGTTTCTTTGCTGTTCCGTCCACCCACACCGTGCCCATAACTAGTTCATGCACGTCGGCCTGCCGGAACAACATGGTAACGGTTATCAAAGGTTACGACTACGGGGAATAATGATTTCTTCAGCGTTAATTTTCAAACTCCTGCTGGATCTCTCTTGTAGCAGGACCATGATCCATTCTAGATTTCCAGTAGGATGTAGTCCAGAGAATGGAAATGCGTGGTGTCTGCATTTTATTTGTGACAATGGCCCAGCACATCTGTCTTCTGTAGTCTTTGGCAGTTCATCCCAGATGAACACTGATACACATTTGAGATAATCAAGTTATATTTACTTTATCAAGTGGGAAAGAGAAATTTTGGTTATTCAGATTTTTCTATCATAACCAAAACAGTAATTGTCATCTTGGAGCTTTCTACATTAACCTTTAGCACGCCGGATTAAAAAATACGAAACGTCTCCCTGCCACCGGATTCTTTTTTGAAAATTTGCGTAATTGATGGTGACTGTTTTGAAAATGTGATAATTTTTTGGTTGTTAGAGATATTTAAATAATATTTGCACATATAAATAAAGAATTAAATTATGCATATATTGGTGTAATTTATGTTCGTGTGTGTGTGATACCAGACATATGAGAAATTGTTAAAGACTTTTTTCACAAAATAACATATATTTTATAACAAATAAAGAGGAAAAAAATAAATAAAAAATAACTTACCTTATTTATCGAATTCCTTGGCAACACTGTAAACTAAATCATGCAAATCTGTTGTATTTATGTTCTTTCACTGCGAAATTATCAAAATATAGCCGGAGGAACTGTATAAAACATGTAGATTTGCAGTAAAATCCTTTTTTGAGCTTAGGTCTAGTCATTTTTGGTGCCACTTCAACATATTCGATATCAAATGTCTACATGTCTCCAAACCAACGCGGCATTCTGTATATTCACTGCTGTGAAACTAAATAACTCAATAATTCATGATTCAAGCCATGTTTCAATGTTATTTTATTCAAAATACGATGAAAGAAAGGTCTATAAAACCGGTTACATCATGGCATCGTACCGGTGTGCAGATGTGGTCAGATTAATTGCTATAAAATTTGTATCTTCTGGCTAGCCATTGTTACAACGATCATGTTGGACGTAGGAATGAACCAGCTTCAATAGCGCATGTTCCTGAGTAACCAATCAGGCTGTGGGCCGTCTATTATAACGATATCTCATTGGATGGGGTATGTCGCCAACGGCGCTAGACGCCATTTTGTTTTTCGGCGGCCGGAGTTGATATAGGCGTGGTGAAGGTTAACCTCTTGGCTGTGAAGGTTTTACTGTTGCATTAGGGTTAGTCGGATAGACCAATAAGGTGACCTTCCACAACTTTATAAACCACATAAAAATCACATGAATACAAATCCAAATCAAATTTTACCTTCACCATCACATTCAGCATAGCACCAGGATATGAGATTGTCGCTTTTGGCTTCTTTGGATTGTTCGTCTTGACTGTATAGTTTTCAGGGAAGCTCGCAGGAAGGACACACCATATCCCATCCGTGTCTAGCTCAAGTGGACGCCTGCAAATAATAATGGTAACCACTAATACTGATCTTTCTTATTCTTCCTTCTGCATTCATTCTCAAACTCCTGCAAATGAGCAGGATATAGCCCTGAGAACAGAAAATGTTTTGGTGGTTTAAACACTGGTGATCCATGTTGTACTGCCGATACGATTGAGTGTACTAGTGGTGCCTCCAGGTTCAACAATAGTTTAATAGCAATCTCCTGTACATGACATGTTCCAGGTTCAACAATAGTTTAATAGCAATCTCCTGTACACGACATGTTCCAGGTTCAACAATAGTTTAACAGCAATCTCCTGTACACGACATGCTTCAATTATTTTTATATAACCAAGAATCCGCATAAGACAATGTTGACAAGACATGAAAGGATAATATTGATAGATATAAGATATCTTCAACTGATACAGGTCAATGTTAACAAGACTGCGTTTCCAGGGCCCGAAAGGGGAGCACAGAATAGCAACATTTTGTATCTTTCATGCACATCGTAAGAGGTGACTAAGGAGGTTTCGGGGGTAGAGTTGGCAGTCCTATCACATTTAAAGTCTTGAAGAAGATTCTTTTTTCTTCATCCTTCATTCTCAAACTCTCACTGTTTCTCTCTTGCAGCAGGGCAACGATCCTACAAGATTTCCAGCAGGATGTAGTCCAGAGAATAAAAATATGTTGTGTCACCATTTTATAATAGCCCGACACATCCGTTTTCGGCTGTATATAGGGTCACAGTGACCCAGAAGTCATGTCAAAGTCATGTCTCAAGCTGAAAGGCGAAGGTGTCACAGTTAAGCTGTAAACAATGACATAATGCATTCTGTTCTCCGGACTACATCCTGATAACACAGGAGTTTGAGAAAGAACGCAGAAGAAGAACGAGACAAAATGATGTCTCAGAAACAAAAAATAGAATATTTAATATAAATTTATGACGATACATGTCTTCTTTGTTACAACCCACAGAAATTACGAACAATTATCTCTTGCTTCCTAGTGCAGTGTGAATGATTCTCTAGAGCAGTATTTCTCAACTTTTTTTGTATCATGCCCCACCTAAGCCTTCCTAAAATTCTAATGCCCCCCCCCCCCCATGGTAACATATACATGTTTTATTTTTCAAAAAATGAATTATTCCATAATGAAGCCTAATTACAACTTGTTTGAATTGCCCCTCTCACCAATCACATTGCCCCCCTGTGGGGGCGTGGGCCCCACGTTGGGAAACACTGTTCTAGAGCTTTCTTTCGTACCCAGAAAACTTCAACTTGTGGCAGCGCGCTATGCAGTAAGAAGAAGCCTTCTACTCAGAGGGGTCTAGTTGGTACAAATAAATAACAGTTCTAGCAAACACAAATGAATAAGATTTTATAGTCAAGGTACCCAATTTGCTCTACAATTTCTCGAGCTCTTGTGATGATATTAGCTCCGGTGTAACACACGATTCCTGCCATTTCCATGCTGTACCATCGGGCACTGAGGACAAATAAATAATATTACAAAACATCACTTTTAACTACCAACATTAATCATGAATAACATTAAAACAACCACTTCAATAAATACCCACATTGGTTTAAATAAAATTAATTTAAAACCACTTCAATAACTACCCACAACGAAACCCACATCGATCATGAAATGATGAGATAAAGTTAAAATAACTAAGAAGCCAGTGAGTATCTGGCAAAAATATGAGGGTCACAGTAGCACCAGAGACTATCTGGCAAAAATATGAGGGTCACAGTAGCACCAGTGAGTATCTGGCAAAAATATGATGGTCACAGTAGCTTGGCACAAGAGAAAAGTGACGATACTGATAATTTGTTACGTTGTGTTTGTTGTACATGTGGTTTCCACAGCCTGTATATTGTGGTTTGATCTTTGTGGTTTACGCATGTGGTTGCGTCTGTGGGTCTCACCAATGGCCCATTAGTCATACCATCCATGCAACAGAAAACCTTAGTGGATGACATGCCGTTATATTGAGGTTATCTTCTTAGAGAAGCTTCATGGCATGTCATCTATACAATTGTGCTTTTATTTTGTTGTTGAAATGTGTTTCATGTTTATCTGAATATATATGTATGCACTCTCTGTGGTTGGGAGGGAGCCAGAGATGTACTGTGCAGCACTGGGGAGGAGGAAACTGACAGCATTGTTTTTTCCTATGGCTGAAACCAATCATAGAGGCACAGTGACTCAGGACGTGACAATCCTTTTGACTTGAACATTTGGTTGCATGCCTGGAGCAATAGAGAAGTTCGGCATAACCAGTAGTCAATTGGTGACGGGAATGAGCACAGTGAACCCTATCTTGGCTACAGTGGCTAGGAGCAGTGCATAGATTGAAACCTACCTTCCTGGAGATGTGATAGTTATTCTCTGGCTCTGTCCCGGGGTGGGCCGAAAATCCACAGACTTCCCAGCAATATGATGCCATTTAATGGCATTAGGTCAACGGGCAAGAGCCCATGGACTGCTAGATCAGCAAACATCTTTGTGGTTTAGTCTATGCTGTCATGTGAATTTGGTTGGGACAAGTCTGCACATAACACTCTTCCTTATCAGTTAACAGAAAAATACTATATTTTCTTACAATGTAAAAAAAACTGTGCCTACCCTTTTCTCATGACGTAACCATAAAATGAATTGAGAATGCACTTATGAGCCAACTGCAGGGAATCATAGAGTACCAACAACCCATTGGCTTGTTTGATTTCTGCTGCATCATTTTTTTTCTCAGCATCATTTAGTTTGTTCTTCCACACTTTGGTTAAGTCTGCAAAAAACAAGCATGGTTTCACTGAATCTTATAAAAATACATTTCTTAATTTCATTTATTCAATAAATTCATAAACTATTAAATTCATCAATCATTCACTTTTTTTTATAAAAACAATAAAATTGTTTTTGGTTAATATCAATTGCTGATGACTATTTGTTACATCCACTTTTGAAATTCAGTTAAAATTATAAATTATCTTTCACTATGAGTTTGTAGATGACTAATAAGCCATAATCTGGCCACAAATGTCCTTGGACAGTTCAGGCATGGGATAACCACTGTAGATGGTTTTTTTTAATCTACTTATGACTTTCTAGCTATTCTCCGCTGTTGAGCCGCTGCATTTTTTTTACTGTAGAGCACCATGTAGCCCTATTTTGTGCAAGAAGTTCCCGTGTCTCTCGGTCTAGTTCAAAGGTATTCAGTGAGGTCTTTAACCTTTAGCAAGCCGGATTAAAAAATACGAAACGTCTCCCTTCCACCGGATTCTTTTTTGAAAATTTGCGTTATTGATGGTGGCCGTTTTTAAAATGTGATAATTTTTTGGTTGTTTGAGATATTTAAATAATATTTGCACATATAAATAAAGAATTGAATTCTGCATATATTGGTGTAATTTATGTACGTGTGTGTGTGATACCAGACGTATGAGAAAGTGGTAAAAACGTTTTTCACAAAAAAACATATATTTTATGACAAATAAAGAGGAACAAAAAGGGTAAAAAAATTAACTTACCTTACTTATCGAATTCCTTGGCAACACTGTACACTAAATCACACGCAAATCTGTTGTATTTATGTTCTATCATTGCGAAATTATCAAAATATTGCCGGGGGAAATGTATAAAACATGTAGATTTGCGGTAAAATCGTTCTTTGAGCTTAGACCTAGAGTCATTTTTGGTGCCACTTCAACATATTCGATATCAAATGTCTACATGTCTCCAAACCAACGCGGCATTCTGTATATTCACTGCTGTGAAACTAAATAACTAAATAATTCATGATTCAAGCCATGATTCAATGTTATTTTATTCAAAATACGATGAAAGAAAGGTCTATAAAACCAATCCACCATCATGGCATCGTACCGGTGTGCAGATGTGGTCAGATTAATTGCTATAAAACGTGTACCTTTCACATAGACATTTTTACAACAATCATGTCGGACGTGGGAATGTACCGGCTTCGATTGCGCATGCCCCGAACTATGTGCTGGCTGTGATACGCCTATTTAGCACGATATATCATTGGGCCGAATGCATCTGACAACAGTAGACAGCGCCATTAAAATTTTTGTCAATCACACTTAACCAAAGCGCTGTGAAGGTTAATGAGTCCTTGCAGTAATACTTTTGGTCGTTGTGAGAATGTATGCCCTTACAATAAAAACAAGAAAATACAAAGTCTGATAAGACGATGAGGTACGTCTGTGAAGACAATTATAAAATCTGTTAACTGATTCCACCTGAAGGAATGAAGCAATTCATATAAATCAGGAACTGCTATCTCTTCGGACGAAGAAACTTGTATGAGTTCTCTGGTATGTGACATTTATTTTGTCATTTTCTGTATTTATATCAACATAAGGATAGTTCAGATCGAAAGTGTAATATATCCACATTACTTCTGGCATGATTTTATTATGCTATCATATCGATTTTGTAAGATACTGATAAGTTTTGAACATGGGGGTATGTGATGCCATTTTTTCCTTATAATTTGTATATATATTTTCCAGCTCGCTTATTTTTTGTATATATATTTTCCAGCTCGCTTATTTTTTGTATATATATTTTCTAGCTCGCTTATTTTTCGTGAAAGTATAACTATTTTATTTACTTTGGTTTCTGACAAAAACTGGCCATTGGTACAAATAAAATGGTTACACGATGCATTTCTATTCACTGGATTACATCCTGCTGGAAATCTAGTAGGACCATTATCCTGCTATAAGAGGAATTTAGTGGGAGTTTGAGAATGAACACCGAAAAAGAAGATTTACTTTGGTAGCATTAATTATTGAAATCCAACGAGGCAATTACCAGCAACTGGTATTGAGGATTATTGATTAATTATTAAAATCCAACGAGGCAATTACCAGCAACTGGTATTGAGGATTATTGATTAATTATTGAAGACAATAACACAGTCTGATAAGACAATAAAACACAGTCTGTTTTGCTCTCATACCTTTGAACTCATATCGTCTGTCTCTGAATGCTCGTACAGTGTCCACATAGAAAGAGTTTTCCCTCTGACAAATGGTGGCTGTCCTTTCTTC
Organism: Meghimatium bilineatum; assembly: GCA_034231615.1. NCBI lineage: Eukaryota > Metazoa > Mollusca > Gastropoda > Stylommatophora > Philomycidae > Meghimatium > Meghimatium bilineatum. The sequence continues at coordinate 20,381,361 of CM067302.1, forward strand.
CATTCTCGTGGTATGAATTTTCTTGTATGCTTTCCGACAATAGTCTAAGAATAAACACAAATTGAGAAAATATGGCCCATAGAAACAAAATACTGCAACTAAAACTAATTAATAGATTCTTGGGATAAACTAACAAAAATTATCATGGGTTCTTGGATAAACTAACAAAAATTCTCAAGGGTTCTTGGATAAACTAACACAAATTATACTGAGTTCTCGGGATAAACTAACAAAAATTATCATGGGTTCTTGGATAAACTAACAAAAATTACCATGGGTTCTTGGATAAACAAATAAAAATTATCATGGGTTCTTGGATAAACTAACAAAAATTCTCATGGGTTCTTGGATAAACTAACAAAAAGTATCATGGGTTCTTGGATAAACTAACAAAAATTATCATGGGTTCTTGGATAAAGTAACAAAAATTATCATGGGTTCTTGGATAAACTAACAAAAATTATCATGGGTTCTTGGATAAACTAACAAAAATTATCATGGACTTTTGGATAAACTAATAAAAATTATCATGGGTTCTTGGATAAACTAACAAAAATTATCATGGGTTCTTGGATAAACTAATAAAAATTATCATGGGTTCTTGGATAAACTAACAAAAATTATCATGGGTTCTTGGATAAACTAACAAAAATTATCATGGGTTCTTGGATAAACTAATAAAAATGATCATGGGTTCTTGGATAAACTAATAAAAATGATCATGGGTTCTTGGATAAACTAACAAAAATTATCATGGGTTGTTGGATAAACTAACAAAAAGTATCATGGGTTCTTGGATAAACTAACAAAAATTATCATGGGTTCTTTGATAAACTAACAAAAAGTATCATGGGTTCTTGGATAAACTAACAAAAAGTATCATGGGTTCTTGGATAAACTAACAAAAATTATCATGGGTTCTTGGATAAACTAACACAAATTATCATGGGTCCTTGGATAAACTAATATAAAATTTGTTTATAAATTCATATATACAACAGAAAATATAATTAGAATTTAACACTTGTTAAAGATCTAGATGGTGAACATACATACAACAGAAAATATTCTTAGAAACACTTGAAACATTGATTCACACATTTGGTTTTGGAGCCGCACAAACTACTGCCTAATCTGCACTCACAAGGAAATATTTTGAGGAAACATCACCTCAGCAATGGATCATCTCTTAGAGCAGCTCTAGTGACAGAACTTCTGCTTTCAATGTGTTGTCGTAGTTTACAGACTGGCTGTGACTTTCATCAAAATCTTAGAGCAGCTTTAGTGACAGAACTTCTGCTTTCATTCTCAAACTCTTGCTGGTTAGTGTGATGTAGTCCATAGAAATGGAATGTGTTGTCATAGTTTACAGCCTGGCTATGACTTTCAGCATGACACATCCAACTTAAGGGATGAGGTACTTACCAGCAATATAATGCAATTGTAATGGCATTGGGTCAAAAGGCATGAGCCCATGGACCGCTGGATCAGCAACCAACCAACCAAGAGATGGGCCATCAGCTCCTGTCCTAAACCTTCTTTGTCACATCTTACATGAATAGCAGGTCACATAATTTGCAGGTCACAGGTTATAATTTGCTCCCATTTTGAGAATGGAGTCACACAGGCAACTTAGGTTCTTGTTCTGAAGACTTCCTGCAAGGTAACAAAATACAGTAGTAGCCCTGTGCTCCAATTTGAACAGAGAAAAATGAAGGTTTATAATGATGATGATCCCGCCAAAGTGTCTGGCCATTGGCGCAAATAAAACAGTGACACAACGCATTTCCATTCTCTGGACTAAATCCTGCTGGAAATCTAGTAGGACAATTGTCCTGCTACAAGAGAGATCTGGTGGGAGTTTGAGAATGAACGCTGAAGAAGAAGAATGATGATGATGACTAAAAGAATTCAGACCTGCCAGTCTTTTCTTCTCTATGGCTGCCTGCTCCTCTTTGGAAAGCTGGTGCAGTGCTCTGGCTGGACCATCCGGAAATAAGGGAGGAAACTTCTCATTCTCCAGCTGCTGTTGTATTCTGTAGAACTCATTTCTTGTAGCTGGCACTGCAAAGGGAGAGAATATTTGTAAACATTCAATATACTTCTACAAATCTTCAATGAGGGATGAATTTTAGTTTCTAGAAATGAAAACTAAGGAGATCATATACCTAGGAAGTAATATAACAACAGACAGCAGGAGCAACAAAGAAATATGCAATAGATGTTATAAAGCATACCAAGCCCTAGGGCAAATGACACCAATCTTCTGAAGCAAAAATGCAGATTTAAACACTAAAATAACACTATTCAAAATAATTATGTCAGTGCTGTGCTACCAATGCCAAACATGGACAATGACAGCATAAGACAAACGTAGTAAACTTGTGACAGCTGAAATAGCATGCTTATGCAGAATCCTAGGAATATCGCTAAGAGACAGGGTGATGAATGAGAATATTCAATAAAAAATTGGCACCGACACACTCATCAAATATATTAAGAGACAACAGATCAAATGGTTTGCATACATCAGCAGACTACCATCAGACAGCATACCACAGTAAGCTATGGTACACAGATACAGTGAAGGCAGACCTAGAGGCTGACCACGAAAATGATGGACTACCGAAATAAAAGAGGCGACAAATTCCACAATATACTCAGCACACAAGAGGGCTGCCTCCAGAAAACTCTTCTACCCCTGACGCTGAACAGTAACAAAGGGTTTTAGCGAATAGATAGATAAATGAAAAAAACTACATTACAGAGTTTCCAAAAATGAAGGCAGTAGCCAGAAATGAAAGTTAAATTTTAGAGTTTCTATAAATGAAAACTACATTACAGTTTCCAGGAATGAAGGCAGTATCCAGAAATGAAAGTTTAATTTTTGAGTTTCTAGAAATGGCACATAGATGAAAATTAATTTCAGTCTATGGCAGATGAATGACCATTGAATTTTAAAGTTTCTATAAAAGATGGATGAAACTATTTCAGAGAAATTTAGAGAAATGGTAACTGGATGATGAAATAATCCCTTAATTGTGATCAAGTAACTCTTGACACATGATGATGATGAAATAATCCCTTAATTGTGATCAAGTAACTCTTGACACATGATGATGATGAAATAATTCCTTAACTGTGATCAAGTAACTCTTGACACATGATGATGATGAAATAATCCCTTAATTGTGATCAAGTAACTCTTGACACATGATGATGATGAAATAATCCCTTAATTGTGATCAAGTAACTCTTGACACATGATGATGATGAAATAATCCCATTAACTCTGGGCACAGGTAGCTCTTAACACATGATGATGATGAAATAATCCCATTAACTCATGACACATGATGATGATGAAATAATCCCTTAATTGTGATCAAGTAACTCTTGACACATGATGATGATGAAATAATCCCTTAATTGTGATCAAGTAACTCTTGACACATGATGATGATGAAATAATCCCTTAACTGTGATCAAGTAACTCTTGACACATGATGATGATGAAATAATCCCTTAATTGTGATCAAGTAACTCTTGACACATGATGATGATGAAATAATCCCTTAACTGTGATCAAGTAACTCTTGACACATGATGATGATGAAATAATCCCATTAACTGTGATCAAGTAACTCTTGACACATGATGATGATGAAATAATCCCTTAACTGTGATCAAGTAACTCTTGACACATGATGATGATGAAATAATCCCTTAACTGTGATCAAGTAACTCTTGACACATGATGATGATGAAATAATCCCATTAACTCATGACACATGATGATGATGAAATAATCCCTTAACTGTGATCAAGTAACTCTTGACACATGATGATGATGAAATAATCCCATTAACTCTGGGCACAGGTAGCTCTTAACACATGATGATGATGAAATAATCCCATTAACTCATGACACGTGATGATGATGAAATAATCCCATTAAGAGGTAGCTCTTAACTGAGGCGACATCCAAGCTCATATAAGCTCTCAATGGTGTGTGTGTGCGTGTGTTTTGGGGGTTATGGATGCATTTTTAGTCCCTTATGAGAAGCATTCCTGTGTGCCAGCATCCCTGGATTACTAAGCCCTGCCAGAGGCACAGCAAACACATCTGGGCCAACTATGTTATCATTCTTCTGTCACTGCCAAAGACAGATGTGTTGGGCCATTGGCACAAATAAAACAGCAACACAACATATTTCCATTCTATGGACTACATCCAACTGGAAATCTTGTAGGGTCATTGTTCTGTTACAAGAGAAATCCAGCGGGAATTTGAGAATGAACGATGAAGAAGAAAAATTTCTGTCAGATTTATTGACCCGACCCATACACAGTGACGACACATCGAACATTCTCCATCAGTCAGATTTATTGACCCGACCCATACAGTGACGACACATCGAACATTCTCCATCAGTCAGATTTATTGACCCGACCCATACACAGTGACGACACATCGAACATTCTCCATCAGTCAGATTTATTGACCCGACCCATACACAGTGACGACACATCGAACATTCTCCATCATCTAGGAATCCGTCACAAAAGAACAAAGATGTAATGTCCGCTAAAGTGCATCCCTTTCTCATCCATGAGGATTATTGAATAGGAGACAAAAGTCAGAAATTGAGACAAGATGTGACGATAAATTTTTTTAACAGATGACAGGTATACCCCCCCCCCCTTTCCCCAAACTTTCCTTAATCTTTTAAAATGACATTCCAGAAATGAAGATTTACTCGCTCTTTTTTCTTATCTTTTTACTCTTCTGTTCTTGTTGTACTTGTCTTCTGTCTTCTTTTTCTTATCTTTTCTCCTTTAATATCCGCTTTTGCTCCTGTCTTACATTATGATTGTTTTTGTAATCATCATCATCAGGTGCCATGCCCGCTGGCGTAAGCGATCATGGCTCTCCACCACTCTCTATCTCCAGCATTATGTATCAAGATCGTTGTTGTTTCCCTGCCGTGCCAGATTATCACACTGTCTAATATTTTCTCACGTTGTCGCCCTCTGTCTCTGTTGCCTTCAATCTTGCCTGTTGTGACTATGTTCTCCAAACCTCCCTGTCTCATGAAGTGACCAAAAAATAAAGACTATCTTTTTCTTATATTATTGATTAAGGCCCGTTTCACATTTGACTCTTTCATTGCCTGCACCTTAGTTTTTCTGGCAGACCATGGTATTCTCAGCATTCTTCTGTAGAACCACATCTCTAATGCCTCTAATTTTCCACTTTCCAGTTTGTTTATTGTCGAAGACTCGCATCCATGTTAGTATAGCACTGCAGAACTCTCTTTCTCACCTCTAATGTCAAGGACATATTACACAATATATTTTTCTAATTTTTCTAGTTATTTTTGTAATATTCATTTTATTTTTGGTGGTTCTGATGAAAGACTTTTTAGTCGAAATATTGTCTGTTTCTGTTTATATTATTAGTGTGTTATGTACTTTGTTGCATCACTCCTTACTCATGTCTTTTTTTTCCCTGAAAAGAAGACAGTTGCCCTATTCTTTGCACCATGAACTAGAAATACGGGCTTCCACTACCACACAGGTGACAGTAAATGAATCTAAATTGAAATTATTTGCCCCATCAAGGCCAGCACCGTGCAGTGGTGATGGGGCTTAGTTCAGCCATCAGGGGCTGGAAACTAAGACTGGTCAGGCAGTCCCATTCGAGCAGGACCATAGTCTTGCCCAAGTAAGCAGAGTGCTGAAGATGGAGGCATCCAGCCAAAAGGCGCACAGATAATCAGGATGCCACGCACAAAACACAATGGAAACATGTCTGTATCTATAAAAAGTTATGGTGCCTGCCCTGTGGCGGACGTTCAGGCAGGGACGGTGCCGGGCCCTATACCTCGAAAGGGCCCAACCTCAGTTACTGAAAGTCCTTCTCAATTGCCTCGAGGAGCCAGGAGGCAAGGGAATAGAGCTACTGGCCAAACAAACTTTAAACAACCAATACTTCAAGAGTGCTCTGAGCATGAAACGCTGAGGCAGACATATTGGCCAGAGGAAACAACACTGGAATCAAAACTCTATGGGACACTGTATGAACTACAAAAGACAGTGAGTTTTATTAAGGAGACAGAATTACAGATATAGACATGTTTCAAGTGAACGAAAGAAGAAGAAGAAGAAGAAGAAGAAGAAATTATTTGCAGAAAGAGTGGTCATGATGATGCTGATGAAACAGTCCCTTTTACTATCGGCAGATAGCTCATGACAGCCACCAGCAATTCTGAAAAATCAAATCACAACCCTGTCGTAGACGGGTGTGTCGGGCCATTTGCACAAATAAAACGGTGACACAACGCATTCTCTGGACTACATCCTGTGCAGGAAATCTTGTTGGACTATTTTCCTCTACAAGAGAGATCCAGCGGGAGTTTGAGAATGAACACCGAAGAAGAAATCACAAAAAGCACAGCATATGACAATGTTGTTATTCTTTGCTCCCAAGATTCTATTTTACCCACACGGGAAGAAACAACATACAATGGAATCCTGCTATAACAATGTGGTCCGGACCAACACAAAATGTATGTAATAACAGAATGTTGCTATTTACAGTACAAACAATACAGAATAAATATATTTGGAGATTTTGAAAAGTGTTGTTATATAAGGAAATTTGTTATAAAAGAATGCGCTATGGAAGGATTTCACTATATAATCTGAATACTATATAATTCAATCAGAGTTTACAGCTTGGAGTTTCTAGAAATATGAAGAGAAAGAGAAAATGTTCATTTGAACGAACAAGTCAGAGACTTACTGAATTCTCCTCGCCACATCCAGGGCATGTTTCTCTGGCATCTGGCACCAGGTTTGTTGAAGTCGCAGGCTGCACAAGTTTCTTCATCTACTATGGCAGGAGGCTTGAGTTAATAGAAATATGGAAGTTAATAGAAGTATGGAGACGTGAGTTAATAGAAATATGAAAGTTTATACAGTTTGAACTTTGTCTGAAATTAACCTACACAGACCCTAGGAAACCATTTACACAGCTTGAATCTAGTCTGTCTGAAATTAACCCAGACAGACCATAGGTAATCATTTATACAGTTTAACCTTAGTCTGTCTGAAATTAACCCAGACAGACCATAGGTAACTATTTACACAGCTTTAATCTAGTCTGTCTGAAATTAACCCATACGGACCATGGGTAACCATTTACACAGCTTGAATCTAGTCTGTTTGAAACTAACTCAGGCAGACACTAGATAACCATTTACACAGCTTGAATCTAGTCTGTCTGAAACTAACCCAGACAGATACTTTAAGTAACCTTTTATACAGTTTGACCTTCATCTGTCTGAAATTAACCCAGACAGACCCTAGGTAACCATTTACACAGCTTTAATCTAGTCAGTCTGAAATTAACCCAGACAGACTCTGGGTAACCATTTATACAGCTTGAATTTAGTCTGTCTGACAGACACAGACATGAACATTTTGGGGGTCAACAATTTATCACTCTTTCCATACCTGCAGCCTGTTTGTGAGAATAATGTTTGGGTACATGGCCCCGACATCCAGATGGTATATGATAGGATTCTCAAGCCGGCTAGGACAGTCCCTCAGTTGAATCAACTTTCTCTTCACATCAGCACACACCTAACAGCATGAGAAATAAATTATCATAACATGCCTCTCTCAGATTATAAAGATAGCGAAATATCACTAGAAATAAAACAATATTTTTCATTTTCATTTAGTGTTTCTCGGTTTTTTAGGGAAAGCGTAAGTATCCGATTACTGCATTCCACAAAGGCTGGTTGCGGTTCTGGATTTGATGGACTTCGACTTTCTGTTTGGGTGTCCTACCAGGTAGATATCTTTACTGGGCTAGAGTGTTCTATCGATACAAGACCTCCACCACCTTAAAAATCTGATTATGCCTAGTCTGTAGCTTTCATCCATGTATCCATACTGTAGCCCACTGGTAGGCTGTATCTATACTGTGGCCCACTGGTATGCTGTATCCATATTGTAGCCCACTGGTAGGCTGTATCCATACTGTAGCCCACTGGTAGGATGTATCCATACTGTAGCCCACTGGTAAGCTGTATCCATACTGTAGCCCACTGGTAGGAAGTCCCCGCAAACCACCACTTGGCAGTCCCTACCACCCAATGGTAGGCAGTCCCCACCACCTAATGACCCCTGCCAAGCTTCCTTTCCTCTCAGATGTATCTATAGCAATCTTGCCCTGTACCATGGTCACTAGGATTAGTGGGATAAACCAGATATGCATTCCCCGCCATCCATCTTACTATTGACTTATCAGACCACCCATCATGCAACAGTAAACTCTCAGTAGATAACATGTCAATATAGTGACCAACTAGACTAACCATCATGCAACAATCCTCCCATCATGCAACAGTAAACTCTCAGTAGATAACATGTCAATATAGTGACCAACTAGACTAACCATCATGCAACAAACCTCCCATAATGCAACAAACCTCCCATCATGCAACAGACAACAGATCCTGATGGAATTTGCAGCGATTGAAACAATTCCTGATGGTATTTGCAGCGATTGAAACAACAATTCCTGATGGTATTTGCAGCGATTGAAACAACAATTCCTGATGGTATTTGCAGCGATTGAAACAACAATTCCTGATGGTATTTGCAGCGATTGAAACAACAATTCCTGATAGTATTTGCAGCAATTGAAACAACAATTCCTGATGGTATTTGCAGCGATTGAAACAACAATTCCTGATAGTATTTGCAGCAATTGAAACAACAATTCCTGATGGTATTTGCAGCGATTGAAACAACACTTCCTAATGGGTTTTTGCATGACTTTCTTGTGTTCGAGGCATAATACTGTAGGTACAAAGGTTGATCCCCGCTCCCCTCCCTTAGCAGTACTGGTTTGGATTTTCAGCAAGCTGCATCACAGCAGAGATCATGGGGGTGGTGTTCTCAAGGCTTGAAAAGCTCGTCCAACCTCCTTAGTCACTTCTTACAACATGCATGACAAGTGGCATTGTTACCATTCTTTTCTCCTTTTTTGGGCCCCAAAAACAGACAGGCAAATGTATTCAGAAACAATGCAGAAGATGTATATGTTGGGCCATTGACAAAATTAAAACTGTGACACTGCGCATCTCCGTATTCTGGACTATATCCTGCTGGAATTCTAATAGGACCATGGATGGTCCTGCTAGGACCATGGATGGTCCTGCTACAAGAAGGATCCAGCTTGAGTTTGAGAATGAACGCTGAAGAAGAAGAAGTATCCAGAAAAACACATACAACTTACACTGACTGCAAATGAGCAACCATCTCTACCGTTCTATTTCTTTACAGCAACAAAAAACATACAAGATACACAAAAAAGGTACCTCTTCAAAATTGATCACAGATGCCAGCGGAATCTTCTCCTCAACTTCAATAGCATGTCTCAGGGTTCTTTCAACGCCATCATGAAGATTTTGAAAAGCAGCTGGGACCATGCGGAATCTACATGCCAGATCACTGCGGAATACACCAGACTCCAACGCTTCCACATGCCCACCAACGTAGGTCTCCGAGTCCAAAACATGACCATCTGCTGTCATTTTGTTGAGAACTGACTCCTGTTTATTAGGGTATATGATGTTTGCATGATATGCCTGAACCATAAGTAGGGTCTCACATAAAGTGCCAGAGCCTTTTCTCAGTACCTGCAAGTGAGAAAATATATCGGGCATTCAAAGTGTTACAACAAGATCAAGTAATACCAGGTATTTAAGTAATATAGCAAAATCAAGAAATATCAGGTATTTAAGTAATATAGCAAAATCAAGAAATATCAGGTATTTAAGTGATACAGTAAAATCAAGAAATACCAGCCAAATTTATTCTATAGAATTGATAAATATCAATGAAAATCTATATATCTATTCGCTAAACCCTTTGTTGCCTTTCATCGTCAGGGGTAGAAGAGTTCTCTGGAGATGGCCCTCGTGTGCGCTGAGTATATTGTGGAATTTGTCGCCTCTTTTCTTCCATAGTTGGTCGAGCATCAGGGTCAGTGAACCACAGCTGGCCAAGACGCAGTGGGCCTGGAAACAGGAGTGCAGAAACCCTGCTGTAGCCTGGCCAAGTACTAGGGATCAAAGATACAGGAATGCCAACCCGGCCAGAAAAAATGCTGGCTGAAAACGGATGTGTCAGGTCGAAAGGCGCAGATAACGCAGCTTGCTGTAAAATATGACACAATGCAGATCATCCTCATACGTCCTTCTCAGAACGGTCAGCGGAATGCTTTCAGAGGGTCCGCCGCAAGGCGTACGACGAAGAAGAAGTAAGCAGGATATGTTCCAGAATGAGGCAATGTGTATCATTCTTGGGTGCACTAAGTTGTCTGTACAAGTTGCGACTCTTACTATGCTGCAAAGTTTCCAACTATGGAAAATAGAATACACTTGTGCCGTGCAAGAGCGTACCTCCAGATCAACGCTGATAAAGAGCATCCTCTACATACTGACATACAGAGTGCGAAAGGTAGTAGAGTAATGATAGGAAAGCCACGGATTCGGCGAGCTGAGAAAGTCATATGCAGTGTGTGCACATGGTAGATTTAGCGGAATGGATATGTCCCCGTAGATTACCAGACTTCCTTCAAATTAGTAACAACACTCAATAGAGAAGTAGGTGGTGGTGCCCTATTGCTGTCAAATCTCAGGTATATATATTTGTCAGAATTCCAGGAATCGTGATTTGGTAATATACACCGATGGTTCTGTTGTTAGACATGTGTCTAGTACTTGGGCCTTCACAGCTCAGTGTGCTTAGAGAATGGAGTTTTCACTGTGGCTACAAGCAGCATAAGTAAAGTAAAGTAACCCATAGCATTTATTAATGCCGTAGAGGTGTGAGATGTTAGCGATCTCATATTTCAGAGGCTCTGCAAATGAGGGCGGTAGCCATCTCCTCTCCCTCACAGTCTTTACTTCCCGGATTAATCTGGTACCCATTTAAGGCTGGGTCGAACCGGGAGCCATTGCGATCTGAAAAACATTTCCGCCTCAACTGGAGAATGAGCATGAATAACTACAGAGATTATGACAGTGGTCAAGGTCTTAAACGGGATTGGTCCTCATGTCTGCATTCCAAGCAACTTAATTAGCATGATCATAAAAATACAAGTCGGTTATATTTGTGAACATATATGTTCACGAATAACATATATTCTAATTCTTCTTCTGCGTTCGTTCTAAAACTCCTGCAGATCAGCAGGATGTAGTCCGGAGAACGGAATGTGTTGTGTCACGGTTTACAGCATTGCTGCAATATCTGCGCCTTTCGGCTGACACATCCGACTTCAGCGTGGCTTTGGGTCACTGACCCTATATGGGATGGGACAGCCAACTCCATCCCATAACCTCCTTAGTCGCCTCATACGACATGCATGGAAGGTAAACAGTGTTGCTATTCTTTGCTCCCCTTTCGGGTCCCGACAACATATGGGCAGAATAACATATATAATAACATGGCTTATGTATGTAGAGAGGTAAAAGAAGTTCACAGCAGTGGCATTCATTTTCATGCTTTGTCATTTGAATTTTAAGGGCAATGACAGAGCAGATGGAATGGCATGTTCTGCCACTGAATCAAGCGGCTGGGCATTGGAATGGACAGACATATTTAACCCCTTACGAGAATCTGCAAGATCAAATGAAATTTATTAATGAAGGTAATGATTTCTTTTCCACCTAGGCTTGAAATGCGGTGTTGCCAGAAATTAACTTCATTGCCGACAGAAATGAATACTTATTCACTAAAAGAAAACTGGAACTGTCAGTTGCCGTGTAATTGCAGATACACTAGAAGGTGGAGCAGCGGGAGATCAGAGCATGCATGGATGGGTCATGTGTGCAATGATGATGACCTGACGACTCATTAACTATGATTTGGAGTCTACATTGAATATCTTCTATTTTATATGCATTTATTTTTTCTTCTTCTTATTTGCAATTTAACAGGTTTACACAGCAAGTCTGGTTTTCTTGATAAATGTTGCTATATTTCTTCTTCTTCTGCGTTCATTCTCAAACTCCCGTGGGATCTCTCTTGTAGCAGGACCATGGTCCTATTAGATTTCCAGCAGGATGTAGTCCAGAGAATGGAAATGCGTTGTGTCGCCGTTTTATTTGTGCCAATGGCCCGACACATCCGTCTTCAGCGGAATGTTGCTATATTTGAAAGCTCATCAAAGCTCCCATAAAGCTTTCTGTGGATATCTATCTCTGTTAGTGCTTCTCCCTCAACTGGTTTAGTGTAATGCAATCTTACAGTATATATTCTGCAGTCTCTGCTGCCTACCCACATTTCTTCTTCTTCTTCTTTCGTTCACTTGAAACATGTCTCCACACAATGATCAAGTATTAGGGCCGTCAAAACGTTATATTTGCGATTTTGAAAATGGCGTTTTGAGATTTTCCCCCCGAATTGTTACTTCACAACTGTCATATCATACATACAACAATAAAAAAAAACATGTCTATATTCACTATTCACTCCTTTATTTAGATATGCAAAAATTATTTTGATATCTTTTAAAACAAAAAAGTTATCACATTTTCAAAACACCCACCATCAATAACACAAATTTTCCAAAAAAGAATTCAGGCCCCAGGGGGGTGTATTGCGTAATTTTAATTCAGTCGTAAAGGTTAATTTAAAATAATTATCTTTTATTACAAACTTTGTTGTGATTAAAGTGCCAATGAGTAATTGAGTATCACTCACCTCATCTGGTTCCATGGGGATGATGGTGCAGAGAGCAAATATGAATGGATGGACGTACTTCATATACAGGTAGTAAGTGGCAACAGCATCTGATACAGAATAGTTGGCCAACACCTAAGTAATACAAGAATACAAGTGCTGGTGATAGGATAATACAACACCCAAGTAATACAGGAATACAAGTGCTGTTGATGGGATAATACAACTACATTTTATTTTTTTAAAGTACAAGTACAGCTGCTAAGAAAATACAATTTTGGACCAAAAGGCCTTTATCAAGAATACATTACCAACATAACAAATGATGAATAAGAATGACACTGTCTACATTTACATGGTAGAAATAAATATATATATACATACCTGAAGAGTAGAAACTAGAAAGTTAGAGGTGAAACACAACAAACAGATAGTTGACAGTACTCAACCAAATATTTATAAAACAAAATAGAAAACTGACAGAACTCAATCAAATATCTATAAAATGAAACAGAACAATGACAGAGCTCACAAAAATATCAATAAAACATAATAGACAATGGATGAAACAACCAAATATCTATATTTTTATAAAAATTACATAACAGCAGGATGTCTATACATAGGAATGACAGACATTCATCCCAAAGGGCTTTATTATACCATATTAATAGACTATTATTAAATACTAAACAAAGCTCTCAGACTAAACAAACACTCCCACAATAATCTTATCAACAAATAGATCACAATAAATTTCTCTAAATTAAGATTTCTGGACTTAGAGTGAAAAAACATATGAACAACAATGGAAACATTCTACAAAAGATAAATTAAAGCATGATAGCTATAGAAGTTAACATAAAGAAATCCACAGAGTACAGTAGAATCAATCTTCTACATCTTTTGAACCCTTTTTTTTAAATGTAAATAAATATCTCATACATAAAGATACACACCTGGGGTTGTTCGCTTGCCATACGGCACATCTCCTCCGGGTCCAGCTCTACTGGGTCGTATCTAAGCTTTGCCTGCGTATCAAAAATAGTTCCCAAAAAAAGTTCACAATAGCATAGAAAGTGTTAAATAACACTATTCGTAATTAGTGTGGAATTAGTGTCTACCTATGTGATTATTTCCCTTGGTTGATCAGTTTATGTTTATCAATTTCTTCTTCTTCTTCAGCGTTCATTCTCAAACTCCCGCTGGATCTCTCTTGTAGCAGGACCATGGTCCTACTAGATTTCCAGCAGGATATAGTGCAGAGAATGGAAATGCGTTGTGTCGCGGTTTTATTTGCGCCAATGGTTCAACACATCCGTCTTCGGAGAGTTTATCAATTTAAATATAAATATATTTAGGGTTAAGGTTAGGATTAGTTATATAAAACATAACTAACCCCTAACCATAAAAAATGAATATTTAAATTAATTAATCATAAAATATGTAGGTATCCAATAATTGCACACAAAAACCCACTATTCTTTTTTTTTAATGCACCTAAATCTCTTTCCAAGTGCCTAAATACCAGATGTTTATAAAGTTGCTGGGCACTGCATTTGAAATGAAATATATGTGTTCAATATGACATCATTGAAAGTTGTGTATTTCCACTGTCCAGTGTATAGTATTGACTCATCAGATTACTGTTAGCAGAGTTAACAGATACACTCAACGTATTCACTGACCAAGAAATAAAATTTCTGTGCTACGAGCAACTATACCCAATATGCGATTGACATGAGCAGTCATGTTTTTTTCATAAATTTTGTAGCATCAAATACCCACAATACCTGTGATTTAGTGTTACAAGTAATGTAAATGAGTGCACAGCATTTATAGACACCCTATATAACATTTCTTTACATGTGCCAAGATGGCACCTTTTCAAATGACAAAATACCACTGTTATAAGATGTGCCCAAATCTAAATCTAACTTCAAATCTAAAAATCTAAATTCATATCTAAATCTAACTTCAAATCTAAATCTAACTTCATATCTAAATCTAACTTCATATCTAAATCTAACTTCAAATCTAAATCTAACAATCTAAATCTAACTTCATATCTAAATCTAACAATCTAAATCTAACTTCATATCTAAATCTAACTTCATATCTAAATCTAACTTCATATCTAAATCTAACAATCTAAATCTACCTTCAAATCTAAATCTAACTTCATATCTAAATCTAACTTCATATCTAAATCTAACTTCATATCTAAATCTAACTTCATATCTAAATCTAACTTCATATCTAAATCTAACAATCTAAATCTACCTTCAAATCTAAATCTAACTTCATATCTAAATCTAACAATCTAAATCTACCTTCAAATCTAAATCTAACTTCATATCTAAATCTAACTTCAAATCTAAATCTAACTTCACATATATCTAAATTACTTGTTAACTCAAATAATATTTTATTTGTATGTCCAGAACATACCAATTCTTAACATGCAAAGCCAAAAAGTAATAAAGGCAATAGAGATTAAATTCCACAACATCATCCAACCCATAATCCTTCAGGGATGTACGGGTGCCACTCTTGAAAACCAACACAAAAATCCAGCTATTCCTCTCTGTTTTCAGTTCCTTGTGAATTAAATTTAATTAACTTGAAAATGAATGTCAGAAAACTCTTCAATATATTGGTGAGGAAAAATTTGAGTCAAACAGGCAAATAAGAGAAGACACGGTTCAGTACAAGAAGAAGTTCCTACATTTTTTTACATTTTGCACAGTTCCATTCAAACTTTGGTATAGTATTAGCAGTTTTTGTGACTAAACTGTAATCATGTCACTAATAAACCATGCTGTCAAAATGGTTAATTTAATTGGAGATTCAAAGTCGCTACGGCTGCTGCAGGATGAATCGATCTGCACACTATGCACTGAGAGTCTTTCTCTGAACAACAGCTGACTAGACAGCTAAGCACTTATGGGAAACCACATGCTATGACATTGGTTCATAACTCAGCTTACCATTACCTTTTAACTGGCACGGCTATTGAGATCAAATAAAGAAGAAAATTCATCATCATCATGTAGCATGTCCTGAACAGGATGTAGCAGTCATTACAGCCTTTCGAAACTTCTGTCGATCTTGAGCCAGTCTTCCTGCTTCTGTTATTGCCATGCTCAGGTGGTCTTTGATATCTTGCGTCCATCGTTTTCTTGGTCTGCCTCTTGTTCGTCTCCTTGACATCATCCCATCATTATGGTCTCCTCTAGGCTGTCATGGCATTTGAAATGGTCAGAATATTATCGTTTTGTGGATAGAACCATGCTGTTAACCAGTTTTCTTTTACGTTCATATCTCTCAGAATGGCTACACTGGTGATCTTTTTGGTCCATGGTATTCTGAGTATTTGTCTATAACAATTTGTTTCAAATGCTGCAATTTTATTTTTCATTTTGTTAGTGATTGTCCATAATTAATCATAACCTCTCTGTTCACTCTCAACTTCTTCTGGTCAGGATGTAGTTCAAGTAACAGAATGTCTTATATTCATTATTATAACAACAGACATAAGACAAACCTTGGCAACTGCTTTCAAATTCTGACTTCCCATGGGCAGATAACTGTCTCTCTTTACCCATCTAATTGGGAGAAAAAAATACAATCTTGTGTCACAGTGATATATATAAAGACAACACTTTGATTTGCCATGCATGTCATAAGAGGTAACTAAGCAGAATTGGGGGGGGGGTGGAGATGGTTGTCCATCAACTAGAGGGTCAAATTAATCCAGTCAAATTAATTTACAACAAACTTAAACAAGTGACAGAATTCACATGCCTAGGAAGCAATATAACAACAGATGGCAAAAGCAGTAAAGAAATAGCAATAGGTGCAGTAAAGCATATCAAGCAATAAAGCAAATTACACCAATCTTCAGAAATAAAAATGTAGATTTAAACACCAAAATAACACTATTCAAAACGATTATTATGCCAACGTTATGCTACCAATGCCAAACATGGACAACGACAGCACAAGACAAACGTAAACTTGTGACACCTGAAATGGCATGCTTATGCAGAATCCTAGGAATATCACTAAGAGACAGAGTGAGAAATGAGGACATTAGACAAAGAACCGGCACCATCCCAATCTTGGAGTATATTAAGAGCCAACAGATCAAATGATTTGCACACATCAGCAGATTACCACCAGACAGCATACCACAGCAAGCTATGCTACACACATACAGGGAAGACAAACTTAGAGGTCGTCCTCGAAAACGATAGACTACTGAAATAAATGATGCGGCAAATTCCACAATATACTCAGCGCACACGAGAGCCATCTCCAGAGAACTCTTCTACCCATGACGCTGAAAAGCAACAAAGGGTTTAGCGAATAGATAGATAGATTACAACAGCATGCATACTCTTCAGAATATGCTGAGAGATGATGATGTTCCTCCTTCGCAAGCGAAGATGAGCATGGCATGAAACACAATAATTGTGATTAAAAAATAAATAATAATAATAATAAATTGGTAATCGTCTAATTTGGTTTGTGAGTTCGTAGATGTCCAATGAGTTCAATTCGTAAATGGAAAGTTCTATTGTAGTGCATGCAGGAGTGTTGAAGGTTCAGAGTAGGAGAATTTTCCGAGACATATGTTTGTCCAGAGTGCTTCAATGTCAATTCAGAAAACTAAATTAAATACAAATATTACTACCATCATCATCATCAGGTTAATAGCAATAATTTTATGATGATATTTCACATTCTCAATCAGATTTGTCTGCTGTTACATAGAATATTGATAGGATTTGTTTCCACTGAATCGTGCACTTTTTTTAAAAACACGATCAAGATATAATGTGAATAACTTCAACTAGCGCTCACCTAAAACAATCCATATGTGAGGCTGGTCTACTTTTGTACTCTCCCTGTGAATCTCTCTGAAATCCTATTTCTTGGAACATATCTAAGTCATGGATAGCAGCTCTGGTTTCAATGAACGGCCTATGAAGAGAAAAATTGTATCATGGAACAATATTTGAAGAGAAAAATTGTATCATGGAACAATATTTGAAGAGAAAAATTGTATCATGGAACAATATTTGAAGAGAAAAATTGTATCATGGAACAACAATTAAAGAGAAAAATTGAATCATGGAACAATATTTGAAGAGAAAAATTGTATCATGGAACAATATATGAAGAGAAAAATTGTATCATGGAACAATATATGAAGAGAAAAATTGTATCATGGAACAATATTTGAAGAGAAAAATTGTATCATGGAACAACAATTAAAGAGAAAAATTGTATCATGGAACAATATTTGAAGAGAAAAATTGTATCATGGAACAATATATGAAGAGAAAAATTGTATCATGGAACAATATTTGAAGAGAAAAATTGTATCATGGAACAATATATGAAGAGAAAAATTGTATCATGGAACAATATATGAAGAGAAAAATTGTATCATGGAACAACAATTAAAGAGAAAAATTGAGAGAAAAATTGTATCATGGAACAACAATTGAAGGCATCAACACTTGTTGAATAAACATATCAAGTTAAGGATAATCCTTTTTTTTCCTTTAAAAATTCAGCCAATTAACTAAGAGTCATTGATCAGTGGCAGTGGGGTGAGTATCTCACAAATGTAACTCAAACTCATGATTCTTCTTCTTCTTCTTCAGCGTTCATTCTCAAACTCCTGCCGGATCTCTACTGCAGTAGGACAATGGCCCTATTAGATTTCCAGCAGGATATAGTCCAGAGAATGGAAATGCGTTGTGTCGCCGTTTTATTTGCGCCAATGGCCCGACACATCCGTCTTTGGCGGGAAACTCATGATTCAAAAATGAATCATCCACATTGTGCTGCTTTAAAACATTCCGCAGACCAATCAATAAGATGGTTGCAACTCGACAACCCCAGGAGAAATGTCAGGAACAACAGTGCAATCTCAACATGATTTTCATAGACCTAACAAAAGTCTTTGAAACTGTCAACAGAAATTGGACGATCAGGAGAAAGTTTAGTTGCCAGATAAATGTATCATGATAGTCCATCTATTTCACAAGAGCATGATGGCTAGTGTATTAAGCGATAAAGAGCTGTCAGATGCGTTTAAAGTTATAAATCGCATCAAACATGGCTACATGTTGGCCCTTAACACATTTCAGCACGATGTTCACTGCCCTGATCATGGAGTCTGCAAGTCTGCAAAAATGATGGAATAAAAATTTAATTAGGACAGATGTTTTTGTTGTCGATATCCAAATGCTGATGAGTAATTCTAATCTTGTCAGCACAATGCCATTTTAAAAAATTGCAGGTCTTCTAAAGCTGACTTAGTGATCCATACAGTAAGTTAGTGACTTTAAATGGTGTCTGTAAAAGTTTTTTCCTGTCAGTTGAAAGGTAAGGGCAGTCAATAAGGAGGTGTTCCACTGTTTCATTGGGATGAGAGCAGTGTCTACAAGTGGGTAGTTGCTGGGGTTTGATACGGTTTAAGTGGCTATTGATCCTTGCATGTCCTGTTCGAAGCTGAAAGATAAGGGATTGGTTTCTTCTGCAGAATTAGGACAGATGAAAAACTATTTAATCTCAGATGACTACAAACCTCCACCAAAGTGAAAGTAATACTCTACCTACTGGCTAAGGAACAAGAGTAACAAGCTCATAAAACCGTGGGTTCTATTATCTCCTCTTCAAATTAGTGACCCAGAAGTTATCTCTGTGACACGTAGAACCAGAAGTCACCTAAGTCTCAGGAATACTGTAGACCTAATAGTCACAGCAGTCTCAGTAACACTGCCACCTACATATGATCTTTGTTCCTTACTTCAAAAAAAGTAGTGTTGATCAAGCGATCCTTGGTCTCATATTGTTTGTGACTCGATACTATCCCGCATGTGTGATACACGCCTGTTTGCGAGCTTTTGTTTTGTTCCATATAGGGTGTTCCATTTATCTGACCTTGGAGAGAACCTATTAAAAAAAGCCAGGTTCAATACAGGAATCAGTGGACAAATCATATGAAAACAGTCAGACTTTTTAAATTTCATATGTTAATGCACTGAGCTTCCATTTCTCAGAGATTTAAAAAATGTAACTAAGGACACTGATCTAGCGATTTGCGTGCAACACACTGGACAACCACCCCCCCCCCACTCAGTGTGTAGCACATGTCGAGTGATCGGGGGCTCTCATCGCCAAACATGTAGATCGTTGGCTTTATCGGAATATGTGTCTTTATTGGAATTGCGTTGCGGTATGTTTGCTTTTTGTACAGTAGAAAACTTGCCACTAATCCTTGTATAGTACCAAAAGTCCTAACAATTCTCTAACATTCAGAGGAACTGAAGAGGTATCGAGGATAGATTTAATTGTACTCACGTTACCCCCATATATACTGCGTCCCTCTCATCACAGTGGTCTACCATGTCGAGAGTACCACTCACTGCCCATAACTTCAAGCAGTAATTCCCATAGATCATTACAAATCCACTTCACAAACAAGACATCAAGAGCATGATTCGAACCCAAAACCTTGTGTGAACAAATCGAATGGCTTATCACTATACCAGGGAGATTTGCATTCTCTAATTGGAAATACACTACAGTAAAATACCAGTACTTATAATCATTCTTGGTCAATTTTAAACCAACAACATAAATTCTCACCAATCAAAGAAATCTCCGTTGTATGTTGAGAACACGTGAGGTTTGACTTCCTGTACATGCTCAAAGAACTTTTGTAGAAGACTTTTCTATGATTGGCAGAAGAAACAACATATTCATGTGATGAAGGAACATAAAAAACACAGGGTTTACTTTTACATACTTACCCTCTCCGAGTAGAAGGCTTCTTCAATAGACATTGCACTAAGCCGAAAGCTGAAGATTTCTGAGTATGAAAGAACGCTCAGAGAAACTACCCCACTGTACATAGGAAGTGCGAACAAGTTGTTCACAATTCTTGTTCATAATGTTTAACCTTTAGCATGCTGTGTTTACAATTAGGGTGGTGCATTCTGCCAGAATTGTATCATGTCATGATTTCAGAAGGCGTATTCCACCGCCCGGTTCACTAAACCCGAAAACGAATGACAAACTTGAGATCAGTAACTTTTTGACGTATGTTTTGGCAACATTGAGAAGAAAATTTATCTAACTTCCTGTTTCTATTGTTAAAATAGTGATATACAAAGTAATGTGATTATGAAATTGAAATCTGAGCAATCTGTAAGCATCAGCTGTGCGGCGAAGCGACATGACAGTGAATCGAGTTTATTATACTATCCGTTAATCGTATATTCAGTGAAATCATCATTTTTTCAGCTCGAAAAGTGAAATACTTGAGAAGCAAGTTCTTCATATTTATTATTTAAAATATGCCACGAGGTTTCCATTATGTAAAATATATAATAGTCAACAGATTTTACAGCTGTCGATCGATCAAAATTATGGTACGCCTAGATCTAGATAGGTCTAAATCTGTCTTTATCACTTTCTCACACGTCTCGTATCACACACATGCATCTTTGAGAGGGACGGAGTATGTATGGGGAATTCAAGTACAGTGACGTCAATTTTTCTTACCTATTCAACTCATTCTAGGTTATCCTTAGGCATGTTGTGTTTACAATTACGTAATTTCTCTTGTTTTTCGGAAATTGGTTTTCAGAAATGTTACGCAATTGTCGGTGGCTGTTTTGAAATCGCAATAACTTTTTTGTTCAAACAAACAAAACTTACACCAATATATGCAGAATTTAATTCTTTATTTATATATGCAAATATTATTTAAATATCTGTAACAACAAAAAAGTTATTGCGATTTCAAAACAGCCACCCTGTCTTGCAGTATCTTGTCTGGACTCTTCCGCCACTAGTGCTCCTGTTCTAATGCTGTAACGCCATGCTGTTCTATCCTGAGCGAGGCTCTCCCAAGCACCTATGTCAATGTAAAGATGTTTCAGTGATGACTTGAGCGTGTCTAACCGCTTTTTCTGTCCACCAGCTTTTCGAAAACCTGCCTTGAGTGCTCCATAATATATTTGTTTTGGCAAACACGAGTTCTCCATACGCACAAGATGGCCTGCCAGCGTGCTTGCGCCTTCATAAGTATTGTGCGGATGCTTATTGAGGTTGATTTTTCCAAGACCTCGTAGTCTGGTACTGTGTCCCACCAATGGATGTTTAGTAATTTATGTAGGCAGGTAAGATGGAAATGATTGAAATGCAAGAAAAATTAAATCATTTCCATACCAGGAGATAAACAAACCATCCTGTGGATCCTGTGCATTACCTGTGGATAGACAAACCATCAATTACCTGTGGATAGACAAACCATCAATTACCTGTGGATAGACAAACCATCAATTACCTGTGGATAGACAAACCATCAATTACCTGTGGATAGACAAACCATCAATTACCTGTGGATAGACAAACCATCAATTACCTGTGGATAGACAAACCATCAATTACCTGTGGATAGACAAACCATCAATTACCTGTGGATAGACAAACCATCAATCACCTTGTATATTTGTCTATACAAATCATCATTCACCTGGAGATTAACAATAGATGCATAAACCCAAAAACAAACTCTTCTTCTTCCTACGTTCTCAAACTCCTCCAGGTTAGCAGGATATACTACGGAGAATGGAATGTGCTGTATCCCGGTTTTACAACGTTGCTGCGATATATATGCCTTCGGGACTGACATATCCCAACCTCAGCATGGCATCCTTGGTCACTTTTACCCTATATTGCATGGGACAACCAACTTCCCCCTTAACTTCCTTGGTCCCCTCTTACAACATGCGTGGAAGGTAATCAGTATTGCTATTCTTTGCTCCCCTTCTAGGACTTGGTAACACAGCACACACAAATTCTTAAAAACACCATTACAACAACAAAACAAATAACAAACCTCATCAGGGACATTGTAAACAGTAAAAGGACCTTC
Organism: Meghimatium bilineatum; assembly: GCA_034231615.1. NCBI lineage: Eukaryota > Metazoa > Mollusca > Gastropoda > Stylommatophora > Philomycidae > Meghimatium > Meghimatium bilineatum. The sequence continues at coordinate 20,404,096 of CM067302.1, forward strand.
AAATTCCGGTCTTGGAGTGTACTCAAAATCCTCCACTTTTTGTGATACAATCTCACTGTTGCATATCAGAAAACCCTGCGGACACAACAGTGATTTCATCTTAAATATGGTCTCTGGTTATCACAACAGCAATCATTGGAAAAACATGGTCAAACAATGAAATTATGAAAACAGTCACAGACATGTGCAATAAGCAAGTTATGGAAAGCGATAATGATATTACGCTTGAAGATATTACAGCCGCACTGAAAGGATCAAGAAACACAGCTGTGCCAGGACCTGATGGCAATAGGTACAATGATATCAGAGGCAGGTCAGACGAGGACCTTAAGGAGCTGGCAATGTTGTTCAACAAGAACCTAACGAATGGCACAGTAGAAGATGACTGGTTGTATAGTTACATAATCCCACTACCCAAGCCTGGCAAGAGTCATGCAAAGATACAGGGTTTCAGGCTCATAACCATGCAGAATACGATCGGCAAATTGTTAGAAAAGATTGTTGCATGGAAATTGTCCCTACATCTAGAGAGGAATAACAGTCACATCGAGTATGGAGTATGAAGATGGAGTTACAGCTGTACTTAATTGATTGATAACTGATACATCAACATACTCGGTAATACTCACAGACTCTCAAAGCATGTTGCGCAAGATATAAAAGTTCATGCTGAGAAAAGAATGGTGGGACTTATTGAACAACTCAATTGTCCAGAGCATTACATGGATATACTGCCCTGGTCATGATGGGGGTCAGAGGAAACAAGAGAGCTGACTTATTGGTAGGCAATGCGGCGATTGACGGCACATTGCTGAGAAGAGATAAAGCAGATAAAGTCATTCATACCTGTCCATCAATCATATTCATACCTGTCACTCAATCATGCTCATACCTGTTCATCAATCATATTCACACCTGTCCATCAATCATACTCACACCTGTCCCTCAATCATATTCATACCTGTCCATCAATCATATCATACCTGTCCATCAATCATGCTCAAACCTGTTCATCAATCATATTCATACCTGTCCATCAATCATGCTCACACCTGTCCCTCAATCATATTCACACCTGTCCATCAATAATGCTCATACCTGTCCATCAATCATATTCACACCTGTACATCATATTCGTACCTGTCCATCAATCATATTCACACCTGTCCATCAATCATATTCACACCTGTCCATCAATCATATTCATACCTGTCCATGAATCATATTCATACCTGTCCATCAATCATATTCACACCTGTCCATCAATCATATTCACACCTGTCCATTAATCATATTCATACCTGTCCATGAATCATATTCACACCTGTCCATCAATCATATTCATACCTGTCCATCAATCATGTATGAGATCATCATAATCTGATCGGTCTGAGAATCTGGAAACTTGAGGGGAAGTTTTGTTGTTTCAATATCAAAAGCTAAAATCACCGGATCCTGCAAACAAAAATTAAAATATCATCTTCAATCAAAAATATAAATTCTACAAGAAGTACAGAAGAGAGTGAGAAACTTCTATAATAGCCTTCACCGTAACCTTTACCGCACTCCAGACTAATAGATTCGATAATGGATTAGCAGGTTCGCAACTCTCCTGTCGCTCCGATTAGCCGGTTGCTATGAATTGAGTTTGCAAAGAGAACAACATGATATTAGTGTTCATGTGATGGGAAGTGATGAATAATAGCTTTCTTGTTCTGTTAGACTTCCTTTCTGACTTTTTAATGAACATGAGTGACAGCTAGGTCGCTGGAATATCAAAATCCATGACATCTATATATATATATATACACACTCACACGGCTTACACAGGCATACATATATAAAATTCAACTGCTAAATTCAATGCAATTATATTTCATAAAACTCACATAGTTCAGTAAAATAAACAATAACATTATTTCATCAAACTAACACGCCATAGCCTCAATAATGACAAAGTAATTATCATCATCATCATCAGGTGCCATGCCGGCTGGCGTAGGCCGTCAAGGCTCTCCACAGCTCTCTGTCCACAATATTATGTATGAAGATCGCTGTTGTTTCTCTGCTGTGCCAGGTTGTCAAACTGTCTAAAATTTTCTCACGTTGTCGCCCTCTGTCTGTCTCCTTCAATTTTGCCTGTTGTGACTATGTTCTCCAAACCTGCCTGTCTCATGAAGTGGCCAAAAAATAAGATTACCTTTTTTCTTATATTGTTGATTAAGGTCCGTTTCGCATTTGACTCATTCAACACCTCTACATTAGTTTTTCTGGCAGTCCATGGTATTCTCAGCATTCTTCTGTAGAACCACATCTCGGTTGCCTCTAATTTTCCACTTTCCAGTTTGTTTATTGTCCAAGACTCGTACCCATATGTTAGCATAGGGGTTATATAGCACTGCAGAAATCTCTTTCTCACCTCTAATGACAAGGTCATATTACACAATATATTAAAGTAATTGTACTAAAAATAATTATCAATTAACGCAGCAGTTAATATGCATTTCAAAGTCATATGGAAAATTGTCTTCATTCTCCGCAGTCTTAAAAATTTCAAATGTTGATACAATATATTTGCTGTTTTGATATTGCACCATGCACAGAATGATCTAACAATTAACAAAGCCTGCAAACAGTCTTTCGTCAATCGGTTGCTTCTTTGTTCTTAATTAAGTAACTTTGCAAAATCGTTCTTTCGACTGCTGCATTTCTGAATGGTAGTGAAAGAAGAGATAGCTTCTTCTTTTTCTGCGTTCGCTCTCATATAACCACAATGAATGTGTCGTGTGATTTCCGCCGGGGAGCGTGAAGTACGTTGTGCTGCAAGTTCTACAGTAGAACTGTGTTATTTGCACCTCGGTTGGCCACTTGTAGTCAGGACATTCAAGGTCCAGCACATCCGTTTTCGTCAGAAGAGATAGCTAAAATATGTAACAATTCATTTATTTCCTGCTCCCATGTGGTGATGTAGAGGGGGTGGCTGAAAAGGGAGCAAACAATAGAAACATTGTTTAACTTTCATGCATGTCGCAAGAGGCGACTAATGAAGTTTGAGGGTGGAGTTGGACGTCCCATCCCATGTATAGTTAAATGACCCAGAAGCAATTATGAAGTTTGATGTGTCAGGCCGAAAGGAACAGATATTGCATAAAAGTTGTAAACTATGACACAGCACATTTTGTTCTCCGGAATACATCCTGCTAATCTGTAGGAGTTTGAAAACGAATGCAGAAGAAGAAGAATAGACAACATAGGCCTACTGTAGAACATTAAAGTAATTTTTTTCAATTGGTGCCCCTCCCCCTCATAATTAATACTCGCCCACTGAAAATTTAGTAGCAGATATGGTCAATATCAAAATCTTTCCAGTTTATTAGACTCCCTGAAATAAAAATACACAGTAGCAAAGTTCGAACTCTTTTGTATCCCATAAAAACAAATTCCATCTATAGTACCCCCCCTCTCCCATCCCAGGTTGCACGTGTGTCTCATCATTTCTTTGATCACCCAGTTTCCCACTTAAAATTTACTGTCTTCTGTGATTTCACCTCCAGATTTTGGTTAGGTACTTGGTAACTACTGTGCACACATGTGAATTGCACCTTTCCACATCTGAAACTCTGGACACAAACAACTTCTGATTGTTTTTAACTTCTAATTCCAGGTGATTTCATTAACAGCACTTGGGTTAAAACCATCTGGCGATTACCCACTGTAAAGTATCTGCGGTAAAACAAATACTGGTTCCAGATAGCTCAAACAAAAAAGTAATTATTAATATGGTGACAATTTCCGGGCATTATTCCTTCCGAATTCTGAACATTTTTATGTTTTAATAGTCCAAAAATAAATGGATAATTAAAAAAACCAGCCATTAAAAAAACCATTAAAATAATTTAAGAAATCACAACCTGTGGCTAATAAAACTAACCAGTGGCTAGGGTATAAAAGTAGTCCAATTGAGCGGGAAAACCGCAGAACTGACAACACTGCATCCTTTCCTCATGATGTGCTATATTGTCCTTGATACAGACCTTTTGGTCCATTGATCGTTGATTTCTATGTGTTTTCATGCATTTCTACTGACTAGCACAACTTCATTACCCTGTTTCCAATATTACCCAATACAGTCATGGAAGTGCATTAGTATTTTACCCTAAAGTCATGGATGTCGATTACTAGGCTATATCACCTTGTATGTGTGTGTATATATATATATATATATATATATATATATATATATATATATATATATATATATATATATATATATATATATATATATATATTTGGATCTAGATATCTACATTAGATTGCAGACTTACTGGCCATGACACAAGATCTTCCCTTCTCTGCACATCCAATTCATGAGATCCTTTGCTCTTGACAGAATACCAGTGGCCAACAAAGATCTTCAAATCAATGGAGACACGGACATGATAAGGAACATCATACTCCCTAGGAAACAACAAAATCATTAGTAATGACAGCTAATTGTGAGAGAGCAATGTTGAATGTCTAGAACACAAGCCTCATAACCATTAGGTCTCAGGTTCAAATCACGGTTGGGACAAGATTTTTGTCTTTCAGATGAACAATTTAGGCTTGTAATTGTACGGTAAAACAGTATTAGGCCTGTAATTGTAAGGTAATACAGTATTAGGCCTGTAATTGTAAGGTAATACAGTATTAGGCCTGTAATTGTAAGGTAATACAGTATTTGGCCTATAATTGTAAGGTAATACAGTATTTAGCCTGTAATTTTAAGGTAAAACAGTATTAGGCCTGTAATTGTAAGGTAATACAGTATTAGGACTGTAATTGTAAGGCAATACAGTATTTGGCCTGTAATTGTACGGTAATACAGTATTTGGCCTGTAATTGTAAGGTAATACAGTATTTGGCCTGTAATTGTAAGGTAATACAGTATTAGGTCTGTAATTGTAAGGTAATACAGTATTAGGCCTGTAATTGTAAGATAATAAAGTATTAGGCCTGTAATTGTAAAGTAATACAGTATTAGGCCTGTAATTGTAAATGACCAACAGCATATCTAGACAATCAGCATCTTTCCTGTCACATTTACTTTCCCAGGAGAACTGGTACCTATTCCCTGAGGTTGACTTGTCATTAGTGACGTAATAAATATTTCCTGTTAAACTGGAAATTTCCACCAAAGACGGATGTGTTTGGCCATTGGCACAAATAAAATGGTGACACAATGCATTTTCATTCTCTGGGCTACATCCTGATGGAAATCTAGTAGGACCATGGTCCTGCTACAAGAGAAATTCAGCAGGAGTTTGAGAATGTATGCTGAAGAAGAAGAAACTGGAAATTGAACCCTGGATCACCAGATAGGAAGCCAATGCACTAACTACTGTGCTACTGCAACCATCATAAATAAAACAGAAAAATATATCTGTAATGTTATGTGGATAGTGCTGGAAATAATTCGAAAACAAAATTCTCGGAACAAAAGAACAAATAAACAAAATAAACACAGACAAATTTAACAAAACACAAACAGAAGAATATGTTATCAAGACAAACAACACAAAAAACAGTTAAGTATATATAAGACAGAAACAGACAAGTGGCCAAGACAAACACAGATGTACAGACATACACAGAAGAATAGACAAAAACAGCAGGACAAAACAAGCATAAAAGAACAAGAAAAACACGGAAGGACAAAGAAGAAATGACAAACACAAAAGAACAGACCACAGAAGAAGTCAAACACAGACAATAGATAAAGACAAAAGAACAGATAAACACAGAATAATAGACAAACACAAAAGAATAGACAAACACAAGAACAAACAAACACACAGAAGAATAGACAAAAAAAGAGGACTATACAAACAGAAGAATAATCACATAGAAGAACAAACAAACACAGAAAAATATACAAACACAGAAGAATATACAAAAACTGAAGAACAAATGAACAAAACATACCTTATATCCACAATATTTTCCATCTGGTCTGAAATTTTTTTAGAGACACCAGCAGCATCTTCTCCACCAAAATGACTAGAAAATAAAAATAGAAAACTTATGGAGTATGAAATGTGTGGTCACATAAATTTTATTTTGGGGGGGGGGGGGTGTCAATGTACTGAATCTCATGTTCTGAATAAACCGCCCCCCCCCCCCCAAAAAAATATTTGCATGTTAGCAGAGCGTATGTGAATGTCAATAATTCCAAGGCTCATCAGAATAACTACTACCACAAATTTTCTTGCTTCCTATCACATCTGAAGTTTAAAAAAAGGGGAAACACGATTAAAATTGTGTTGTGAATCTCAGGGTTAGACCACAAACTTTGTACAAAACAAGAGCTTCACTGCTCATAATTTCTGGGGATCGTAATAAACAAAATTAAAGAAATCCCAGATGACTGACTCCACTGTACCGAACATTGCCACAAGCTGAGCAGTCTTCTACTTCAGTGGGGTCATACTAGTCTTTGGGCAGTCTTCTATTTCCACATGTTGTCCATATTCTATACATCATCTATATTTTATCTTTATCTTCTTCAGTGTTCATTCTCAAACTCCCACTAGATTTCTCTTGTAACAGGACAATGGTCCAACATGATTTCCAATTGGATGTAGTCCAGAGAATGGAAATGTATTGTGTCACTGTTTATTTGCGCCAATGGCCCTACATATCTGTCTTCGGTGGAAGAACAATGATCCTACAACCATTATTTCTAGCAGTATGTAGTCCAGAGAATAGAAATGTATTGCGACGCCATTTTATTTGAGCCACCGGCCCAACGTATTCGACTTTGGCTGTGGTAACAAATACATCCAGTGTTTTTACCATGCTATCATTTTTTTCCCCCCGCTCATTCTTAAGCTCCCATCTGATCTCTCTTGTAGCAGGATGTTCCTACTAGATTTCCAGCAGGACGTAGTTCAAAGAACATAAATTCATTTTAGTAACGTTATCATTTAATTTGTACTATATAGGCCAAGCACATCTATATTTAGCGGATAATATTCATATTCTTTGAAGTGCCTGTGTGTTACTGGGTCTCAAGAGGGAAGCAAAGAATAGCAACACTGTTTACATTCCATGCATGTTATAGAGGCAACTAAGGTTATGGGTGACGATGGCTGTCCCACCCCATATAGGGCTCAAAAAGTGACCCAAAACCATGCTGAAGTCGGATGTGTCAGGCCAAAAGGTGCAGATATCATAACAATGTCTAAACTATGACACAACGCATTCCCTTCTCTGGACTAGATCATGCTAATCTGCAGGAGTGTGAGAATGAATGCAGAAGAAGAAGACATCCTTTGAAGTACACATGGAAACAGACACAAATCAACATTTCAACCAAAAGATCTTCGACTGTTGAGTGTTCTCATTAGTTATGATAATTTTGAAGGATGCAGCACTTCTATGTTTGTGATTTTGTTTTGCGACCTGATGTTAAATGAGAAAAACTTAAAGCAGCTGAATAGTTTCAAATATTTAGGAACATTAATAACTTCAGATGGTAAATGCATTTATAACCAGATAGGACAAATTATAACCAGATAGGACAAGCAAAAGCTGCCATTCCATAAAATGAAAAATATCCTATATGCAACAAGTCCATATCGATGGATACTAGAAAACGTGTCCTCAAATGCTACACTGAACCAGTGCTACTCTATGGAAGTGAAGCATGGACAATAAATACGACATCACAAAAATCATTGGAGGCAGCAGAAATGTGGTTTACTCGAAGAATGTTGCGCATTCCTTGGACAGCAACGATTACTAATGAAGAATATCTTGGATGGATATGAAAAGATGCATTATTGATAATATAAGAAAAAGACAGTCAACATTTATTGGGTACATAATGAGAAGATGAGGCATTGAGAATATAGTGACAACAGGAAAGATAGAAGGGAAAAGATCAAGAGGAAGACCCAGAGAAAAGATATTGGACAGTTTGATTAAATGGCTTCGATTGACGACACCAACAGAAATGATGACATATATGAGAGATCGATGTACATGGAGAAAATGATCGCCGCCATTCGACACAGCACTTGATGATGATGACCTGATGTTAGTGAAGGTGAAAGATATTGAGTATTCTCTAACATCTGGAGTATAATGTCCACAACACCAACAAAAACCACGACACCAACAAAAACCACGACATCAACAAAAACCACGACATCAACAAAAACCACGACATCAACAAAAACCATGACACCAATTAAAACCACGACACCAACAAAAACCACAACACCAACAAAAACCACAACAAATCTGCTACCTGGCTAACATGCTGGTGTAGCCGCTAGAATTCTTTTCCCGTTCCATGTTTTTCTTTACTGCTGGAAGTATTTCCCTGCGAACTTTAAGAAGATCCTCTGTGCTGAAGAAGGACAGTTTGATGTATGACCTCTTCAATCCAACAAGGTGATTCGGCTACAAATATTTGAAACAAAAAGTTGTGAACAATGTGATTCGGCTACAAATATTGGAAATAAAATGTAAGATTCAACATTTTTTAAACAATTAACATGAAAATGCGATTCAAATTAAATAAAATTCCACCGAAGACGGATGTGCCGGGCCATTGGCGCAAATAAAACGGTGGCACAACACATTTCCATTCTCTGGACTACATCCTGCTAGAAATCTAGTAGGACAATGGTCTTGCTACAAAGGAGATCCAGCGGGAGTTTGAGAATGAACGATGAAGAAGAAGAAGAAATAAAATAGTGCACCATCGACGTCAACTCTTTCAAACAATGATGGGGATTTACTAAACTAAGGTTGCTCGGGCCATCCCCCCACATCGAGCAGGATCACAGTCCTGCCCAAGCAAGTACAATTGCTGAAGTCAAAGATACCAGATCAAGGGGCGCACCAACAACCATGGTATCATACAATCCCCCATTTAGCAGTATACAGCAGCATTCATTAAGAAAGCCAGACTTGCTGCATCTTCTTCTTCTTCCCTTCCTCTTTTACCCTTTACGGGTGTCGAGGGAGATACAATGTTCTTATTCTCGCTTTTCTGGCAGCTTCAGATAATATTATTTGGCGTTCGTGTAATGTCTCTTTGATGTTGTCGATCCAGCGTACTCTAGGTCCACCCCTGGCTCTTCTTTCTGCTTCTCCTCTCTTCGTATATGCTTTATAAAACTAATGAATCACACTTGCTGTGTAGACACGTTAAACTGAAAACGAGAAGAAGAATTTAAAAAGTGAACCCATAAATAAAAAGTGGATTAGCTTTACTAAAAAATATTTTTTTAACTGTACAATGTTAAAAAAAAAAACCATGCGCATGACATATCTCTGTTTGTCTTAGACCATTTTCTGTCTATCTAAAACAGCCCTGTGATGATGATGGCACACTGAAGGAGTAAAGGTTTTACGCTCTAGTTTCCTATTTCAAGTAATACAGTTTTTACTATTTTATTATTACTTGGCATTCTTTTTTTGATGGTGAGTGTTCCCAACCTTTTACAAATCCCAGATACTTGAGGACTGCCCAACATACACAGAGAAGAATGGCGAGTCTATCCTTAGGATACAAATTTGAGGCAAAAGCTATGGGGCAGCCGCTCTCACCTGGAGAAAACAGTGGATTTCGCCCTGGTGACAGGCCTGAGAATTTAACATAACCGCAGATGTTGAATGCAGAAGAAGACAAATCCCAGAACACTTTTACTCGATTAAGCTGCAGGATGCAACGCCATAACCTGGACAATCTTCTAATTGGAGGGGAATTTGGTTGTCTGTAGACAGGTGCTGGACCTCTAACCATCAGTGACTGGTCCATGAGCAATCAGTAAAGGAAAATAAGTCCCATGGCAGCAACTTGTTGTCAAGAATGATGATAACACTTCATATACTAAGCCACACCCCTCCAAGCAACTTCGCCATCACTTTTTTGGGCTATTTCAGGGCACGTTTCAGATAAAAGAGTTTATTTCAGGTATTGTACTGGTAAAAATTACACGAAATGAAAATATGTGTAAATGCGCTTGCCATAAGTGATGAGAACAAGCTAGAACTATCTAAATCATGTCAAAATTCTTGAGACTAACAGGAATTGAACCAGTCCGTTCTACGGCACCAAATCGCCTAGCAACAATTGCACACGCGTTTTTCAGTACTTGACTAACCGCATCTACTGAAAAACGCGTGTGCAATTGTTGCTAGGCGATTTGGTGCCGTAGAACGGACTGGTTCAATTCCCTGTAGTCTCAAGAATTTTTTTTAATTGTCCTCTAGCTTCCTACTTAAATTTACTTCTAAATCATGTGTTAGTTTTACTAGTACTTGGAATTTGTGGAATGGTGTAATCAATAAATTTTATAGAAATGAATTACAATGAATTTCTGTAAAATATTCAGACCCAATCAAATTCATAAAATTTCTGTAAACATTTTTTAGTTTAGTGATTTTGTAATTTTTTTTTTGTGTTTCTTGAAAAAGGTCCCAATAGGACCGCAATGTAGGAAAATTGTCATGTTTTGTTTTATTGCATATTTCTTATATACCTTTTTATCTAGATTTGTTCATAGTTAGGTATTTCTAGTAACCTGTTTATTTTATTTTGCATTATTATTTCTTACTTTGGTTACTGCGGCACCCTCCACTTTGTCGGACACCCTCCGACCATTTGGTTATTTATATATTCAGAACGGTTATGCGCTGTCACGAACTATTTGTTCACACCCAAAGGGAATACTTCATCATCATCATCAGCGTCGACATCATTCCTACATTCAAATCAGCCACCACTTAAACTAAACAACTGTTACATACCAAATCAAGATCTTCTTTAAAGACAGACTCTATTGAAACAATCTTTCCTGAAAATTTACGGCTCAAATAGGATGCCACCTCCCTTTCACAATCATCTTTAGCCGCCACATAAAAATATGGCTTGAACGGAAGAGATGCCTGCCAAAATAAAACACAAAATAATAAATTTATTTACAAAATAAATTATCAAATTTTGAAATAAGTACGGCTAGTACACACTTGACTAATTAAAACAATCAACTTTCATATAACTTAATTCTGGTTAGGTGAATAGCTATAGATAGCAATTCCTAATTCAAACAATTAATTTACATATAGCTTAATCATAGTTAGATGGTTGATATATGGCCATTCCTAATATATTTATCTCTACTTTTGCCTTCTTCTTCTGATTTAATATTTAAGCTCTTGCTGGTTAGCAGTATCGCCTGTGTGTTGCCAGGGCCCGAAAGGGGAGCAAAGAATAGCAACACTGTTTACCTTCCACGCATGTCATAAAAGGCGATTATGGAGGTTATGGGATGGAGCTGGCTGTCCCATCCCATATAGGGTCAGTGACCCAAAGCCATGCTGAAGTCAGATGTGTCAGGCCGAAAGGCGCAGATATCGCAGCAATGCTGTAAACCATGATACAACGCATCCCGTTCTCCGGACTACATCCTGCTAATCTGCAGGAGTTTGAGAACGAACGCAGAAGAAGAAGAAGCTGGTTAGCAATATGAAGTCCAAAGATCTGACTGTGTTATGCCATAGTTTACAGCTATGCTGTGATAACTGTGCCTGTCATTCTGACATATCCAACTTCATCATGGTTTTGGAGTCACTGACCTCTTCTGCCTTTTTTCTGAAACTCCTGCAAATAAGCAGAATGTAATCTATAGAGCAGAATGTAATCTATAGAGCAGAATGCGCTGTGCCATGGTTCACAGCTTAGCTGTGATATCTGCACCTTCTGGCCTGACACATCTGACTTCAGCATGACTTCTAGGTAACTGTGACCATCTATGGGATATGACAGCCAACGCCACTCTAAAACTTCCTTAGTCACCTCCTACAACATGCATGATAGGTACCAGTGCTGCTATGTTTTCACTCCCCTTTCGGACAACACGCGAGTGACTTGGACCTATGAGAAAGATCAGCAGACCCTACCTCCAAATCTTAGTCACATGACAAGACAAAGTGCTGTTATTCTTTGCCCCTCTTGCCGAGCCTTGCAATATACGATGAATGTAACGTTAAAATAATGCATTACAACAAAAGACATGATAGAAATGTAGAAAAAAAAACAGACAAAATAGACTTGCCTTAAAGCGACCGCCATCTTCCTGCAGGAAGTAAAAATCAACAGCACTCACCAACCTCTTATCCGCATCCAAAATGTCAGTCTGAAATTGTAAATAAAGAATGCACGAAACGTATCAATGCTATTACTACAGTTGGTCTGTGTGGCAGAGAGGTTAGTAAGACAATCAAATAGTTCTGATTTGCTCAATCTTGGTCGAAGCTATTGAAGCCTTATATAATTTTGTTTTGTTATAAAAAAATTTTTGAATTGTTTTACTTAGATTGTTTCACTTTGCGCTGACAAAGTTATGGTATTTATACGTTCTACTTATACATTCAATAAGTTAAACACTTATAAGTTAAACAAATAAGTTAAACACTTATAAGTTAAACAAATAAGTTAAACAAATAAGTTAAACAGTGCTAGACATCCATTAATATTGTCTCAAATGAATTTCTTACTTTTATATAAATTTATGAGTGCAAATTATTATCAGTGCATGCCTGATAAATTTATAGATGCTACATTCGCAGCCTGAATAAATTCATGAGTGTAGTGGCTCAGTTTCAGCTTGGTATTGATTTATCAGTCTATTCATAGATCTATTGTCTATATATGTGCCGTTCCAATCTTTTAATCTTCCACAATTTTGAGACTGACCATAAAAATCTTTCAAATAGACAAGATCCTTAGTACACAAACTATGTCAGAATGAACAAGATCATCAGGACACCAACTATGTCAGAATAGACAAGATCTCCAGTACACAAACTATGTCAGAATGAACAAGATCATCAGGACACCAACTATGTCAGAATAGACAAGATCTCCAGTACACAAACTATGTCAGAATGAACAAGATCATCAGGACACCAACTATGTCAGAATAGACAAGATCTCCAGTACACAAACTATGTCAGATGAATCCATTGATATATGAACCCATGGTGTGCACTCATCCATTTGAAACTGTTGACCACCACCTTTTTGAATGTCCAGCGCTGGATGACATCAGAAAAATGCTCCTCCCTCCAGGGCCAAATAAATGGAACACATTATATGGAACAAAACAACAACTCACAAACACATGCATATATCACACAATGGCATTGGGTCAAAGGGCATGAGCCCATGGACCGCTGGATCAGCAACCAACCAATCAACCATGGACCCATGGCATATATGAACATAGATAAATATTCAAAAAACAAAAACCAAGACAATCAGCAAAATCGTAGAACAGATGCTAAACATAAAATACATGGAGAGAAACTACGACAAGTAGAATATTATCAATATCTTGGACACATATAAACACAAATCATGGTAGATGTGAAACAGAAGTTAAAAGGAGAATAAGAATGGCTGAAAGTACTTTCAACGACAAGAGGAAATTATTAACATCTAAACAAATTACAAACAAGTTAAAAATGAGAATTATAAAATGCTACATCTTGATTCTTGATTAGAAAACTGGCCTCACAGCACGTGGGGCATTCCCATAAGGTAGGGTCGATGTTTCAAGTCCAATGCCACTGAAACAGACGTCGACATCAGGGCACAACTCTGGCCCATGCGACAGGTTTATTTGTTGCTCCGCCCACCCACACCATACCCGTAACTAGTTCAAGCACAACATCGGCCTGACGGAACAACATGGTAGCTGTTATCGAAGGTTACGACTACGGGATTGTAAAGATCATGTGTCATGAAGATTCTATAAGAAGATAATCTCAATATAAAGGCATGTCATCTACTAAGGTTTTCTGTTGTATGGTTGGTTTGTCTAGTGAGCCATTGGTGAGACCCAGAGACACAACCGCATGCTACATATATTCTATAGTAATGTATGGCTCAGAAACATAGACAATGAACAAATAACTAGAAGACAACTGACGCCTTTGAGATGTGTATATATAGAAGAATAGAGAGAACTTCGTGGGATGAGAAGAAAATGAACAAAGAGATTCTAACAGCACTTTGTATGAATAAAACTATTACAAGAAATAAAGATCAAACAAATCAAGTATTTTGGACATATTAAAAGACATGACACCTTGTTTAGGAACTTACTTGAGGGTTTAGGTCAAGGGGAGGTGAGCGGAGATACAAATGGGAGAGAAACATCACGAGATGGACAAGTTACAGTCTAGTAGAGTGCACAACCAAGGCAAGAGTGTTGAGACGCTGGAGGTCCTTTGAGGATTTTCTAGCGATGATGAAACTTAATGATGATACCCTTCAATACTGTGACAGTGCTTACCAGCTTATAATCTCGCTAATTAATCTTGAGTCATAACAACAAACACGAACAACATTTGGAAGATAAAAACTTAAAATATTGGGCTCATCTTGAATACATACGGGGTGTATATTAATTAGCCAGCCAGTTTTCTCTGCTGCATCCTTGTAGCGCTCATAACCAAAACGCACATCAATCTCATCATTAAGAATTGCTCTTTTCAAACGTTTTTCAGTTGAATCCTCACGGCCCCTGTTTAGAAAATAAACATATAATTCACAAAGGTACATTACGGGTAGATGAGCCCACATAATTTAGCGGCATGAAATAGAGGCAAATAAGCTCTTTGTGAGTACTATAAAACAGTTGGAATGTGGACTCATCTCTAAGTATTGTACTTTCACAGATTTAAGTATACTAAACAATATCCAGAAGAACAATACTTAGAGAAAGTAAAACAATTAATATCCATACTATCCAAGAACTGAACAGAATAGCTTTGAACAGACAGAATTGGAGAGATCTGATCTCTGCCCTATGCGCTAACTTCAGCGCAAAAGGAAAATCAATGCATGAAACAATATCCAGAGTGGATCATTTGATACAATATCCAATGTGGATCATTGGATACAGTATCCACTTCCATTGGATTCTATCACCTGTGTAATAAATCCTCATAGGATGGCTGAGGCTGTAAAACATCATGGATAGGAGTACTCCTCTAGCTCACAACCATTTTCGAGACATTACCTTTTTCTTCTGCGCTTATTCTCAGACTCCTGCAGAATACAGGATGTAGTCCAGAGAACAGACTGTGCTGTGTCATAGCTTATAGATTTTCTGTGAAATATGCGCCTTTTGACCTGACACATCCGACTTCAACTTTCGCCCATGTGTTGCCATGATCCAAAAGCGAGAGTTGAATAGTAACAATCTTCACCTTCTATGCATGTCATAAGAGGCAATTAAGCAGATTATGGGGTTGGAGTTGGCTGTCCCACTCCATACATGGTCAAAGTGACACAGAAACAATGTTGAAATCGGATGTGTCAAGCCGAAAGACTCAGATATTGCAGTGAAGCTGTAAACCATGACACATAGCATTCCATTTTCCTGACTTAGTTTGTTCCTCTGGTGCCAAGAGCGATACATAGAGCAGAAGTCATGTTTCTCCCGGTTTGCTGCAAGCTGTTGTAGTTCTTGGGTGGTGTTAATACCCATTGTCTCGTTCTTGATTATGTCTCCGGATTACTTCCTGCTAATTGCAGGAGTTTTAGAACGAATGCCAAAGTAGAAGAACAGCTATCAATAAATCATGTGCCATGCCGAGTAGTGTAGCCGATCATGCTTCTCCACAACTCTCTGTCTTTAGTGTTGTTAATAGGTTCAGTTGGTGAAATCATTCCATTTTTTGTGTGCCACAGTGACAACCAATCATTAACTTTCTCTCTTTTGTCTTCTTCTTTCTCTTCTCTCCTTGATCTTTCCAGTTGTTACTAAATTTTTTACTTTTTTCATACCACTCCCTAAAAAATCTTGATTGTCTGCTGAATAACTTACAATACCAGAAAAATTATAAATATTACACATGAAAAAAACTATTGGCGCTGTAACCTGATATCTGACTGAATAACGACAAAGAAGAATGCATTAAAAAATGTAATGAACAAAAGAACATACAATAATTCTTACCCAGAATATTCTGCATTGTCACCTTTATTCTTCTCAGCTTGAAACTTCCCTGTGTTTTGAAGAACCATTTGTGATTCTGTGCTTGACTTCCCAAATCACTTGCAATTATCTTACACTTCTGTTAGTCTATAGAGTTAAAAAAAATGGTGACATGTTTGTGATCTTCAGTTAGTCTATAGGGTAAAGAAATGGTGAAATGTTTTCATTCAACTAAAGAATATATTGAACTTCTAATTTATTTTTACATGTAAACGCATGTGGTTGCATCTGTGGGTCTCACCAATGGCCCACTAGACAAACCATCCATGCAACATAAAACCTTAGTAGATGACATACCGTTATATTGAGGTTATCTTCTTATAGAAGATTCATCTATACAATTATGCTTTTATTTTGTTATTGAAATGTGTTTCATGTTTGCTTGAATATATGTATGCACCTTCTGTGGTTAGGAGGGAGCCATAGATGTACTGTGCAGCTGTGGGGGAGGAGGAAACTGACAGCACTGTTTTTTTCCTATGGCTGAGACCCATCATAGAGGCAGTGACTCAGGATTTGACAATCCTTTTGACTTGAACATTTGGTTGCATGCCTGGAGTTATAGAGAAGTTCGGCATAACCAGTAGTCAATTGGTGGTGGGGAATGAGCACAGTGAACTCTATCTTGGCTACAGTGGCTCGTAGCAGTGCATAGGTTGAAACCTACCTTCCTGGAGGTGTGATAGTTATTCTCTGGCTCTGGCCCGGGGTGGGCCGAATAAGTCTTCACAACAACAAAAAACTACAACCTACATTACTTTCTGCATTTCATTATTTAGGCCTTAATGACAACTACTATACGACAACTTGTGACAGACTGTGGGGCTAGCCAAGAGGTGGACAAACAAAATTGACAAAGAATAATACTAAAGTCAGCTGTCCTTTATATTGCTTAGGTAGTACATTTAAAAGAAAAACACTAAATTTTTACAGGATGAGGTTATTGACAGAGTTAGCTAGCGTGAATATTCAACCAGCCTTGACCGAAACTGGACAAGAAGAATAAAATTGACAAAATTGTTAAGTTAAGAAAGGATGTGTATAGAATAGAATATTCTAGAAAAGCTTGTTGAGAACTTTAGTATAGCAAAATTTAACAAAAACTGGATTAGTTTTGCTTGACATTTTCCTGTAAAAAAACATGCATAATCATGAGTGTTCAGGAAGAGTGCGATCCAAAATATGTCCAAAAACATGAATCTAACAAATTGTAATCAACCTTGAGTGATCAGTCGTTCATTTTGGCAGTAACCAAGTAACATCTCAGTAATGTAACGAAGGATTAATCGGGGAACTGTCCATGAAGCAGGACATGGTTCCACGAACAATGTTGTTTTTGTAAAAGGATGCTGGAATGCAAACTGTACAACGAAATGTTGGAGGAATTTGTCAAATGTTGTATTTATTAGAAGCTCCTATGCTATTGTCAAAAGTATTAGAGGTCTTAGAGTTGGAAAATCTGGATGTGGAAAAATCATCTCACTCTTAGTCATACTATAGGGTCCTAACATTCATTCGATGTGCGTCTGTGGGTCTCACCAAATACTCGCTATACAAACCACTCACGCAACAGAAAACCTTAGCAGATGACATGCCATTATATTGAGGCTCTATCGAAGCTTTGTAGTATGTCATCTATACACCCCTCTGAGTAGAAGGCTCCTTCAATAGACATTGATTTTGAATGAATTAAGTCGAAAGCTGAAGTTTCCTGGGTATGAAAGAAAGCTCAGATAAACCACCCCACTTCACATAGGAAGTAAGAGCTAATCGCTCGCAATTCCCTGGGTTGTTAAACAAACTTCTTCTTCTTCAGCGTTCATTCTCAAACTCCTGCTGAATTCTCTTTAGCAGGACATGTCCTCTAAATTTCCAGTAGGATGTAGTCCAGAGAATGGAAATGCGTTGTGTCGCCGTTTAATTTGCGCCAATGGCCCGACACATCCGTCTTCGGCAGGGTTAAACAAACAATAGATGCCTAACAACAGTAGACATTCGTATTCTAAGTTCATTCTTGAACATAACACAAGAGTCAGTTTCATCAGTTTCAGGTTTATTGAACTTTATTCACGTTTATTAATTATTGGTAAGTAGTAAGTGCAATTAGTGTGAGCATATTATATCAAAGACTAAATGTTCATAGTCATAGTAATATTAATGCAGGCTCAAGTATAGTTCTCCACTGTGACCTTTGCTCTAGTTTCGATGTGTTTTCAGACCTTTGTTGTGTGATTTGGCAAGCTTACGGGTAAGTACTTATAGTAAGGTTAGGATTAGAAATAATATTTCTAATGTGTGCGCGCATCTCACTCCGTGTGTAGCGGGCAGAAATACTGATCGCTCACTACAAATAATAGGAAATTGTAAAAAAATGTGTAAATTGGAAAAAAAAACAGATTATGCATAAGTTCATCTGTGTCTAGAGTTGAACTGTGTGATTGTCGGTCACGACATCTATTATTTTGATTGGTGTTACATGGGAATCCATGACGTGTCACAGTTAAAAAACTTAAAATTGTCAACATTGTGCTATTTATAGCACAGTGGAGAACTAATCTGTACTTTTACCATTAATGCATATAGGTTATATAGAATGTTATAAATATAAATGGTATATTATAATACCGCTAGGCCTACCTCAACTCCACTGTAGTAACACAAATTACACAGTAAGTGAGTAACAGCACACTCACAAGTGTAGCGACTGAGCTATCCACCAGCAGGCACATGTACAATGTAAGCTAACTAGGCCCTAACAGAAAACAGTAGACTAGTACCAGAACTCAGCGCACAATTCTACACAACTATATCACACAACTACAATCTATTATTCATGATAAATATATAAAAATCATATTAAATTGCGTTCTTTCACTTTGATAACTATCCCACTTGTATGTTATCAAATCTTTGTTTATTTCGCCAAACCGGGTTGCCAGGTGGTTGAACTGTTTATAGCCAGATTGTTGGTTTTCAAAATTGGCAACAAAAAATACCCAATTTCTAAAATTGTATATAAACTACTTTAAAAACTTGGTGAAAGTATGATATAACCCCTTGATATAACCGACATTGACATCAGTCCTAGGTTGAACGCGGCGGGCCTCCACCAAATAAGGCGAAACCCCTACTTAACAAACAAATAAATGGTGAAAGTATGCTTAAATTATGTGAATTCAATTAAAAGCAAGTACTCTCTGGCTTCAAATGCTTATAAAAATCATTACTGTAATACAATTATTATAGGATGATCGCTAACACGTTAACTTCAGCAACATTGATACATCAAAAGAGGAAGAAATTTATCATATGCTGACGATGCGAAAATTTAGTGTACCATCAGGGTAGAGATCGAAAGCGGATGGTTGGAGAACTTGATCAGAACTGGGCTGGTTATGCAGATGGTACGAAGAAGCAGGAGCAATAATGAACCCACCTAAAGCAGCAGTAACTTCATTCTCTCTGAAGAATCGTATTGTCGACGCCACGCCAACCATGAAATTGAATACTGAGGTCATTGAGAGATCACATGAGGACTGTTTATAAATGACGTCACAACTTTTTCGACAATTTTTTTTACCCCATCCCTTCCTTTTCAAAAATCCATGGAACCCACCTCTGCTTAGAAAATATCAAAAATAATTAACCCCCATCTACACAAAAAAATTAGCAGGAAAAAGTACGAAAAAGAAATTGGTCTATAATTTTTTTCTAAATTTTAGGAATTTTTTTTCTTATTAATACAATGTAATTGGTGTATTTTAAAAAGTGTATTGATTTCAATATTTGTCAATCCCCCTCCCACCCCAGTCAACAACTGTCAAGTTTTTCAGACCCCCTCTCTGATTGTTGATTATGTGTCGACAACCACATGCAATTAAATATCTAAGAGGGCGATTTGACAGAAGTCGTGTTTTCACTGAGCACGTGCACCGCGTGATTGATAAATCCAATAAAGGTATGAGAGTAATGGCTGCAGCAAACTCTGAGCTTCGCCACCTCGTTTTCTTGTACCAGAGTCTGGTCCTATCTGTTAAAAATTACGCTCTGGCGATCCTCTCGGTTATACACAAATTGAAAATCTTGACAGTGTGTATAACAAGGCAATGCGCATCATGCGTGGGCGCACTAAGGACACAGTATATTTAGCGATGTGCTTCGGGTTTTTTTCATTTTTCAACAATTGATTATATAAGAAGGATTTGCCCAGCTTTCCTTCCATTTAGCGCTAATATAAATCATCCTCTGCACGGAAAAATTAGGAAAGAAAAAAGATGAGCAAATTTAAAGTAGGAAAATCATGGATGAGTTGGGATGCGGATATTATTCTATATATACGTACAGACGAGGACATATATCTTGGTACAGAATGAGAGAAAGTGCAATCAGAACTACATAATGCCTGTTCCGTGCACATCTGTCTTGATAGAGCTACATAATTCCTTGGTGGTGGAAGCAGAAGTTCAGGCTTCCACTTGATTGATGAGAATTCGTTCAAGGGAGATATAGTAATTATATACAGATGGTTCTATTATTCGGAATGGGTGTTCAAAGCACAGGTTGAGAAGATAATTGTGAATGAAGACTCCCGTGATTTTACTGCGACTTCTGCTTTTACTGCGAGTAAGCATGACCGAGGATATCATGGTTGCCAGGAAAATGGTGTGGGTATAATCTCAAATCTACACTTGCTTATGATTTCTCGGCGAATACGTATGCATGATAAGAAAGACTGGGAATGGCTGAGCACATAGATAGCGGTTTGACACGATGGGGCGGTCTAATCTGACAAGAATCAATTTCATATTTGTGACTGGACGTGCCGATGTTTGATGAAATGACCGCGTAAACAGACTTGCTGGTACGGTGATCCTGGAGATCTGATAATCAATGAACAACCGAGCTGATGTCCTGAATGCTTGTAACGATATGGATGAGAGACCGGTGAAATAAATGCGCCTGAATATGCAACCCTGAGCAGACTACATGAATACCATGTAAAGAGGGATGTGGAAGCTGCAGAGTTAGCTTTCAGCTATTACATGTGAGAGAATATTTAACATTACATGTTCCTTTCACAAACCATGTACTTTTGTAAACGCTGTAAACCCGTAACGCTTGTATTGATTATCGTAAAACTGTAATGGTACTTTATTATAATGTTTACATCTACTTTGTAGTTGCTTCTTTCCCTTCTTCTGCGTTCATTCTCAAACTTATACAGCTTATAATAATGTAGTTAACCAAAATGAATGCTATGTATCATGGTTTACAGCTTTGCTGTGATAACTGTGCCTTTTTTCTTTACACATCCGACTACAGTATCACCAATGAGTCACTTTATTAATCTGTGGAACGGAACCGCCATCTTCATCGCCCAAACCTCCTTAGTTGCCTCCTACGATATGCATTGCAGGTAACGGCGTCGCTATTCTTTGCTCCCCTTTCGGGTCTCGGTAAAACAAGGGCTTGTTATATATCAATATAATGTTTTTTAAACGAGTAATATGGATTTGTTGTCCTTTATATGGGGAGCTGTCCACGCCCATGGATGGAAGAGGGGCTTCAGTGTTCAAACACCCTCTCCTTCCGTATACAAATAGAAAAACATGACTGTAAATACTAGGAATTTAACCAAAATTTGGATAAAACCCCTCGCTTAAGGATTTTTTTTAAACCATCAAATCTCCGAACAAAAAGAGGGAATTTCACATGAAACGGATACCCCGTCCCAATTTTTTAGGTACAACCCGCTCCTTACTGAAAACGTATCTACTATCATCTATCCATGATTATGTCAACATCTGTCCATTATTACGTCAACATCTGTCCACGACTACATCAGCAACTTTTGGCATCTATTTCCCCCCACCCACCCTCCGTGTCTATAATAGATCCTGCATATATTTTTAGTCATATTTAAACAATACAAATGTTAAAGTATGTAGGCATATGTTTATCACACGAAAATTGTCAATATTAACCCCCCAAAAAATGTCAAACCAAACATTTCATACAGTGACCTTTAAAAATGGCATAATTTGAGAAATTTAGCACTAAAGTGGCCAATATGGCAATCCTGCTCCAAGCCACACAAACTGGCGGGAAATACAACGTAATGTCTAGCAGTCTAAAATTGTCAGTCATTCCCAGTTACCTATTGAACAAAAATTATAAGACAGCAGACGGTGTTTAAACCATATCCGCTAAGCTGGTACCAATTTGTCTCAAATATTAAATTACAAACTAAATTTGTCCTTGAGTAGAAATCAGCATCACATTCGTGATAAACTATCAGCCTAAATCGAAGCCACAATAAATTGTCCAACACAACATAAAAACAGTGTTTGACATATCACAAACAAATTAAGAAATTAAGACTGCCATAGGACAAATGTCAGATGTGCGCATGGAAAAGCTTTCAATATGCAGTATATATGCCATCCCAAGTTAAGAAGAGAAGTGGTTATTCAGAAATGTACCAAGATCTTTATCGCGTGCTGAAGCTCATTAATATCGCGTCAAAATCTAAAAGAAGCCTATGTTGGATCTGGAGTGGCTTTTTGTTGATTTCCTGGTGGAAGAGATCCATTTTGTTTATATTTGTTATGGTCTTTTGTTCTTAACTGTTTTTGTTGTCTTTAAAGGTCCCAATTGGACCGATACATTGACTGTTGTGTTTGTTCCTTTTATTTATTGTTATTTGGGTTATTTATGCTGTCTACATATAGGCATATGCACTTTTTACAACCATCAAAGAATGGCTATAGTTCGCAACAACGTACAAGAATTACACACAGCAGCATCACATCGCTCGAGGTGGAAAGCTCAGGTTTCTGTCCATTGCGCCGTATTCGGAGCTGAATTAACATATATAGATAGATAGATATATAAACGCAGTTGAAATAAAAATGACAACCACAGAGGGATATGTTTTCTATCTACAGCTGGCAAAATATTACCTCATTTAATGCTAAACAGACTTACACAGACACTCACGGATGATCTTCTTCCTGAAAGTCAGTGCAGGTCGAGAGACAGTGGACATAATCTTTAGTCTTTATTGCTCTTTTAATTATAATAAATGTTCAAGAACACCAAATAGACATTTTCACAATTATAGACATTGCAAAGGTATTTGACGCAGTGAAAATACGACAGTGGAGAGAATGGATAACCCCCAGCCCCGTTTTCTTAGCGATTTTGCACAAAAAAGGCCATCACATTTTTCATGATAACGAATATCTGACACATATCTTCTTCTTCTTCAACGTTCATTCTCAAACTCCTGCTGGATCTCCCTTGTAGCAGGATCATGGTCCTACTAAATTTCCAACAGGAAATTCTGAGGTATAGGCCTATGGTGTAGTCTGTCATGTGACGTATTCCTTCCAGAACGTTGTCTTCCCAATGAACTCTCTGAACCACTCTCTGTCTTGGGCGATGCGGCTTGCATTTTCTAGCGATGTATTCATGTTATCTTTAATGTCGTCAGTCCAACGTCTTTTGGTCTGCCCTTTCTCCTCTCCCAGGTACTCTTCCCTCCATTATTTGTCTTTCTAATCAGTGGTGCCTCTTTATGTGACCAAACAGGCGTAGTTTTCTTGTTGTTATTGTGTTTAGTAACCAACACTCTGGAATCTTCAATGTGTTAATAATATCTGAGTTTCTGATTTTTTCCTTCCATGATATTCTAAGTATCTTTCTGTGGCATTTCAGCTCGAAGGCGTTGATCTTCTTTGCCGCTGTTTTACTCAGGGTACATGTTTCACAGCCGTATGTTGCAACCGGAAAAATAAAAGTTCATAACATTAGCACTTTCGTTTCTATTTTGTTGTTTTTCCATGGTGTAGTCTAGAGAATAGAAATGCGTCGTGTCGCATTTTATGTTCCAGTTTTATCTGTTCCAGTGGCCCGACACATCTGTCTTCGGTGGGATATCTGACATGAAAAAGTACGAATTACCCTTTTTTATGGTAAACCTTCTCTCTACGGTATAGGAGAGTATCTACGGTCCTGTCACCAGAGTTTCCAATCACGAATCGTGTCAAACAATTATGAGTTCTTTCCTATTACGAATTGGGTCAATGATGAGTTCTTACTCCAGTGCTGTTCCGTTTCATGTTTTCTGCTATGTTGACAGACGTATCTCGATCAAGTCACGTAACATGCACATACAGAAAATACAGAGCAGACAGTTTGTTTGTTTGTTTTTCGTTCGCTCCATTGTAACCATCACGGATATCCGTGCGATTTCCGCAGGGAGCGTGATTACGTTGTGCCACCGTTATGCGCCTTGTAGGCCTAGCACATCCGATTTCGGCATGAGAGCAGACAGTAAACCTTTCAATCTTTTGTCTATGTATGACAAAACGAATGTGCGAGACACGATGGTCTGGGAACTCATATATTCAGATGACTGCGCACTGTATGATGATTCTTATAAACGAATACTATAAGAAAGAAGCATCGATGATTTAATAGTAGAGAAACAGATTATAAGATAGCAGACGGGATGAACCAGGTTACGGTCAGACGACATGTCATTGCATTGCGAAACGAATAGGTGCTATATTAACGGACAATTCAAATCCCGTTTGCTGACATGATTTTATACCAATTCTCTATACCAATTTTCTGAAGTCTGGCAAAATAGGCAACGTCCATTTTATTGCAATTTTCTCGTCCCATATATGAACTTCTACTGTAATATAGACAATGCCAGTGCAGGATTTACCTATAAACTAAACAAGCTATAGCTTAGGAACCCCACTTTCTTGGGGGGGGGGCCACAATTGTTTGTATATTTCACTATCTATATACTTCTTAATTGTTATAGGGCCCCATATCTCAAATAGTTTAGGGCCTTATCAAGTCTAAATCCGGCGCTGGACAATGCACACCATTTTATGCATAGCAGTTGCAGAAAGCACATACACTAAACTAACGAGCATCTGGAAATCCAAAGACATAGGGAGAAATAGCAAATTAAAACTATTCAACTCCTGTGTTATTCCATCATTGACTTATGGTAGTGAACGCTGGAAATCAACACAGGCAACGGACCAAAAGTTAAAGAGCTTTGAAAACAAATGTCTCAGAAACAATTTTAACATAAAATGGACCGATTTCGTCACAAATAGTGACATAATGAAAGAGCGGATCAACTGGCATCGTGTGCGATTGTGGCAAAGGGCGATGGGGCAATGGATCGCGCTGATGTTTTGAACTCCTTAAGAGATATAACACGCGAGAGTGAGACGAATGTGGATGATGATTCCTTTTCAATGGCTAGGATTAAAGATCAGGGATTGAGATGCGGTGTTGCTAGAGGTGAACATTTTGGAGGGCGCAGAAGAATGATGGTCAACCAGCAGAGGACCGGTACTGTCAGCAGAAGTGTGATGGCGGATACACTCAAGGAGAGATCGGAGCAACTATGGATGTGTCCAGTTTGCAGTGATGATGATCCGACGACTAACTAACTAACTAGTGACATAAGAAATAAAACACACCAAGGATGTGATTAAAATGTTATACGAAAGCAAAGATGAAAATGCCTTTGGCAAGTTCTTAGACTAAATGGAAACAGACTGAATCAGCAAGCCTTATGTGGACACATGAGGGGGAAAAAGAAAAAGAGAAAAACAAAAATTACCCTAAAAAAGCACCCTACTTAAAGAAGGACAAATAGGCTACAAGTCCATCTATCTATCTATCTATCTATCTATCTATCTATCTATCTATCTATCTATCTATCTATCTATCTATCTATCTATCTATCTATCTATCTATCTATACGCTGTGTCACTTGTTTGCCTTGCAGCGTCAGGGGTGGAAGAGTTCTCTGGAGATAGCCTTCTTGTGCGCTGTTTGTAAGCATGTTCCTGTGGCTTCTTTGATTTCTGTGATCCATCTTTTACATGGTCTGCCTCTGGCTTTATAACCGTTATGTCTATGTGTCATGGCCATTTGTGGCATGCTATATGTCGGTAGTCTGGAAGCGTGTGAAAACCACTTGATCTGCTGTCTTTTGATGTGTTCCAATACTGGTATTGTTTTGGTTATCTGTCTGATGTTGTCGTTTCTAATTCTATCTCTTAATGACACTCCGAGTATTCTTCGTAGACATGTCATTTCTGTTGTCACTATTTTTCTTTTGTCTTGTGCTGTCATTGTCCAGGTTTGGCACTGGTAGCATAGTGATGGAATAATAATAGTCTTGTATAATGCAACTTTAGTGTCTATGTTTACATTTTTGTTCTTGAAAATGCGTGTCATCTGTCCTAGGATCTGGTACGTTTTGTTGCATCTATTTTGTATTTCTTTACTGGTTTTCCCTTCACTCGATATAATGCTTCCTAAGTAAGTGAACTCATTTACTTGTTTAAGGTGTTTATCATCGATGGAGATAGTGATATTTCTTTCTTTCTATGCTATTGCCATTATTTCAGTCTTTTCAATATTAATCTTCATGTTGAATTTTTGACATGTTATGTGGAGTTTGTTCATATGTTCTTCTGATGTCGTTATTAGTACTTGGTCGTCTGCAAAGAGTAGTTCGTTCAATTTGTCTTTTATGTTATCTTCTTCGTTGGTACTTGTTAGTTTACAGATGTGGTCGATATATGTTATAAAAAGTAGAGGGGATAGGACACACCCCTGACGAACTCCTGATTGAATTTGGAACTTTTTTGACACACCTGCATTTGTTCTTACTGCACATTGGCTATTTGCATAAATGCACTTGCATATGTTGATTAAATGTTCTGGTACTCCGTATATTGATAGTGTTTTCCATAGTTGTTGTCTGTCTACTCTGTTGAATGCCTTTTCTTGGTCTACGAATGCGATATATAATTCTTTGTTGTTTTCTGTGGCTCTTTCTGTTAATTGTCTAAGTGTAAAGATAGCATCCGTACAGCTTTTGTTCTTACGGAAGCCCATTTGGGTGTTTTGAAGTTGTGGTTCAATATATGTTCGTAGTCGTTGCTCTAATATTTTGTTAAAAATTGTTCCTGTGTGGCTTAGTAAAGATACCCCTCTGTATTTTGTGCAGTCTCTCTTACTGCCTTTTTTCTTCCATATGGGAATGATTATCGCGTTCCTTCAGACTTCTGGTGTCTCTTGTTTTTTCCACATTACATTAAAAAGTCTGTATAACCATTTTTTCCGCTCTCTGCTGCTGCTTTGATAAGTTCTGTTTGTATGTTATCAGAGCCTGCTGCCTTGTTCATTGGTGCTTTGTTTATTGCATTTTCTATTTCCGATAGTAGTATATATGGTTCTAGGTTCGCTGCTCTAGTGTTTATTGTTGTGTCTTCCTCTCCTTCTTTTAGATTTAGTAGTTCTTTGAAATATTGTTGCCATCTTTCCATTATTTGCTTCGGTTCTTTTAGTGCATTACCGTTTTCATCATTTATTATTTCTGTCGGTTCATATATATCTTCTTTGTTTCTCATGTTCTTGATTTTCTTGTAGAACCTCTTTTGTGCATTTTTATAATCTGCGTTGAGCATGTCTCCATATTCTTTCCATGAGTTGATTTTGGCAGTTTTAATGACTTTCTTGGCATTTGTTTTTGCTGTCTTGTATTCTATGTAATCTACTTGGGTTTTGCTTTTGACCCATTTCTTATATTGTTGTTTCTTTTCTTTAGTGGCTTTTTTGACTTCTTCATTCCACCATGCTGTTATTTTTGGTTTCTTTACACTATTATTCTTGTATCCGCATGCTTCCCCTGCTGCTTGTGTTATAGCTTCTTTGAATAGTTTCCATTCTTCTTCTGCTGTTGTAGTATCTACTGGTAATTTTTCTGTGATTTTTTGTGCGTATTGCTCACGTACCGTGTCGTCCTTTGGCTTGTGGATTTTAATTGTTGTTGGTTTGCTTTCTTTGTTGTTATCTTTCTTCTTTCTCTTTCTGTTTGCTTTTACAGATATTATTACTGCTTTATGGTCGGTGTCTACACGCATGTTTGGTATGGCTCTTGCGTCTGTTATTTTTGATAACTCATATCAATAAATCAATCAATAAACCCGTAACCCGTCAAGGTCATAGGGGTACCACATTGGATGCTTCAGCACACAGAGTCCTCCAGCAATTTCGATTGAGTCCATCCAGAGTCCTCCAAAGTCATTCAGCGATGCGGATGAGTGTGGACATATCTTGTCCTGTCCATTTCTTGATGTTGTCTGTTCATGACTTTATTTGTCCTCCTCTGCTTCTTTTCTCCTTCAACAGTTCCCTGCAGTATTGTTTTTGACAAGGAATCATGTCTGCATACATGTCTAAACCGTGCTAGTTGTCATTGTTTCACTATTGAAAGCAATGGTTCTTGTACACGTGCATATATCTCTTCTTTATTTCTTTCGTACACATTGGTCTTATGTTCCCTATAGGAAAATTCGTAGAATTCATCTGTAGCATTTGTATTCGAAAGCCTGTAATCGTCTCTCAATGTCTGCAGTGAGTGTGCAACTCTCACAACCATACAGCACAACAGAAATCACCTGTGACTTACAGTTTTCTTCTTCTTCTGCGTTCATTCTCAAACTCCTGCAGATTAGCAGGATGTAGTCCGGAGAACGGGATGCATTGTGTCATGGTTTACAGCATTGCTGTGATATCTGCGCATTTCGGCCTGACACATCCGACTTCAGCATGGCTTTGGGTCACTGACCCTATATGGGATGGGACAGCCAACTCCATCCCATAACCTCCTTAGTCGCCTTTTACGACATGCGTTGAAGGTAAACAGAGTTGCTATTCTTTGCTCCCCTTTCGGGCCCTGGCAACACACGGCGTAACTGCGTCTTAAATTTAAGATTTCAGAGTATAAATATTTCCTACTTGAAACAATTTTTACTTCCCCCACCGTTATAGAATAAAACCACCAAATATATTTATCTACTACTAAAAGTTATTTAAAATATTTTTTTTTACTCTGTGTTCTTTGTACAAGTATTCATTTCAAGTCTTTGTTTATTAAAGTTTATTTCATTTTATATACAACATTTACATCAAAGAATGTCAAGTAATATGTAAATAATAACATGTCAAACATGTGAAATGGTGGGCATTTACAATTCAGTGAAATGAGTGTTAAATGGATGACAATTAAGTGATTTAAAGCATGATTATTTACATATTTATGTATAGGCTATGTTCATATTCCATTTACATATTTCTGTATATGTTCATATTCCATTGCAGACTGTTGGGTCACCTTTACCAACTGAGGATCTCATACACAGATGAATGTCCATGTGGATCCAGAACCCAGACTCCGGAACACATACTCTAGGACTGCTCAACATACAAAGGGAAGAGACAGTGGATCTGGCCAGAGAATAACAGATTTGAGACAAACGCTACGGGGCAGCTGCTCAGACCTGGAAAAAAACAGTGGACTCGCCCTGATGACAGACCTGGCATTCTAACATGATCGCAGATGATAATTCCAATGTAGATGTTGTTCATACTATATATGTCATGCTATATATGCGATTTTCACTTTTCTCATTTAACTTTTATTATGAATGGCTTTCACTTTTACCAGATAATGGTTTTCATTTTTGCTAACATGGAGACATTTAAAAACAAATGCAAAGAAGTACTTTCTTACTGTTAGGTGTCACTTAGGTTCATGTTTGTTTAACAGGACTACCATTTCTACTTTTTATAACATTTCCATTAATCTGAAATTTTGTTAAATTTTGTAATGTCACTGACTTCTAAGTTCTAGATACAAAATGGCTACCATAAGTTATTTAAGCCTACCTGCAACAGATAGAGATGCAGTATGCATGTTACAGATGGGAGGACTGCTCCCGGATACAAAGATATGCGCTCATGGTCATTCTATGATGTTATATTACTGCATTCACAGGAAGGATTCACTGAAAGTGCAATATTAATCAGCACCAACAGAGTATAGAGCTGAAGGTCAACAAATGTTTACATTTCAGTAAAATGCCGGTCGTCATGATATGCTAATTCTGCTAGGCTGGGCTTTTCAGATGACTTCTATCGAGTGGTGTGCACGAGAATTGTAGATGGGCAACAATACAGTGGAATCCTCTTATGCCTCCCCAAAAAATCAGTCTTTCTATACCCATACAACCATCCCAAAAATCAGTATACATAAATAGATAAATATTTATCTACATCCACCAACAGATGCATATTTTTTATAGCCACGGGAAAAATCACTGAAAAATACAGGTTTGCCTGCTCTTTGTTATTTGTTACGTGTCGTTTTCTGCACACAAAAAGTCGTCCCGTAAGCAAACATGAACCATCACTTATAATATCTGACTGAAGTATGATGAAGAAGAAGAAGATATTGCAATTTGTTGGAATCTATTACACATTGTTACCAGTGTATTGCCGGGGCCCGGAAGGGGAGCAAAGAATAGCAACACTGTTTACCTTCCACGCATGTCGTAAAAGGTGACTAAGGAGGTTGTGGAATGGAGTTGGCTGTCCCATCCCATATAGGGTCAGTGACCCAAAGCCGTGCTGAAGTCGGATATGTCAGGCCGTAAGGCGCAGATATCGCAGAAATGC
The DNA here is from genome assembly GCA_034231615.1 of Meghimatium bilineatum. Taxonomy (NCBI): domain Eukaryota; kingdom Metazoa; phylum Mollusca; class Gastropoda; order Stylommatophora; family Philomycidae; genus Meghimatium; species Meghimatium bilineatum. Next base: position 20,434,734 of record CM067302.1, read on the forward strand.
TGTAAACCATGACACAACGCATTCTGTTCTCCGGACTACATCCTGCTAATCTGCAGGAGTTTGAGAACGAACTCAGAAGAAGAAAAAGAAGAATTACACATTGTTTCAACTTATAAATTTTGTATAACCTCGTTCATTTTCAAACTCTCACTGGGTCCCTCCTGCAGCAGGGCTATGATCCTACTATTTCTGTATTTGTTATAAAACTCCTGCAGATTAGCAGGATGTAGTATGGAGAACAGAATGTGTTGCATCATGGTTTACAGATTGACTGCAATATCTGCGACTTCAGCCTGACACATCCAAATTCATCATAGCTTCTGGGTCACTTGACCCTCTATGTGATGGGACAGCCAACTCCATCCCCAAAACCTCCTTAGTCCTCTCTTTAGACATACATGGAAGGTATGCTTCTTAAAATGTGCATGGCAGGTAATAAACAATGTCTCTATAAATTACTAGGGATATCCCTCTCGCAGTGGTTAAGCCATTTGCTTTGTGCTCAAGACATTGTGAGTTTGAATGCCACTTCACCCGTATGTTGTCAGGGCCTGAAAGGGAAGCAAAGAATAGCAATACTGTTTACCTTACATGCATGTTGTAAGAGGCACTTAAGGAGGTATGGGGTGTAGTTGACTGTCCCATCCCATATAAGGTCAAAATGTGCCCAGAAGCCATGTTTAGTCGGATGTGTCAAGCTGAAAGGTGCATGTAGCACAGCAAAGCTGTAAGCCATGACACAACACATTTTATTCTCTGGACTACATCCTGCATATTTGCAGGAGTTTGAGAACGAACCTCAGTAGAATAAGAATCCAGCATGGGACATCATGTTTACAACTTGAACTTTTTTGTATATCACTGGGGATAACCGCTTGAAGTTAATTAGTAATGTGCTATAAGTGGTACTCAGCAGGCCACTTTGATGAGAAGGGCAGAGTGTATATGGGGTAACCCAAGTACAATGAAGTAAATCCGTGACATCTTTTCAACCCTTTTTAAATGGATTTATGATGCTTTCTGTATCAGAGGGGTTAGTGAAACACTTTCACAATATCGACTTGCATGAACTCGTTCTTTTCGCTGTATACCCCTTTCTACCTTGCGGCATCACAGGTAGAAGAGTTCTCTGGAGACTGCCCTTTTGTGTGCTTCATATATGTTTGTTTTCATTTATTCTTTTATTTTTGTGGTCCATCTTTTGCATGGTCTGCTTTGTATCCATCGTGCGTGTATAGCAATTCTTTCTGAGGAGCACTATCTGATAGTAGTCTGGAGGCATCTGAAAATCACTTAGCCTGTGGTCTTCTGATATAATCTAGAATTAGCATATTGTGTTTGTTAGTCTTCCGATATAATCTAGAATTAGCATATTATGTTTGTTAGTCTTCCGATATAATCTAGAATTAGCATATTGTGTTTGTAAGTCTTCTGATATAATCTAGAATTAGCATATTGTGTTTGTTAGTCTTCCGATATAATCTAGAATTAGCATATTGTGTTTGCTAGTCTTCCGATATAATCTAGAATTAGCATATTGTGTTTGTTAGTCTTCTGATATAATCTAGAATTAGCATATTGTGTTTGTTAGTCTTCTGATGTTTTCATTTCTGATTTTATCTTTTATCGTTACTCCAAGAATTCTACATAGACAAATCAATTCTGTTATAAAAAGTTTGAACTCGTTTGAGTGCAATGGAAATTATGGCATTCAATTGACATTATGGCATTCAATTGAAATTGTGGCATTCAATTGAAATTGTGGCATTCAATTGAAATTATGGCATTCAATTGAAATTATGGCAGTCAATTGAAATTATGGCATTCAATTGACATTATGGCATTCAATTGAAATTATGGCATTCAATGGAAATTATGGCATTCAATTGAAATTATGGCATTCAATGGAAATTATGGCATTCAATGGAAATTATGGCATTCAAATTACATTTACCATGCTGCTGAACACATTGGTGGGATTTAAAAATTCAGCAGCAGTTGACAAGAAACATTTTATACAGGAGTGCTTCTCAACCACCAGGCTGTGATAACGTCTACTTGATTGCGATAGTTTTTTCCTTGAATTACAAGACTACTTATGAGTACCAGTATATAGTATTTATAAGTACCGGCATATATATTTTTAAAATCGTGTCTGATTTAAAGATGCAGTGTGATCGAATTAGGAAATCGTGTTAACTCAAGTTGCTAGGTTGCAAGTCGAATAGGTGCCAACTGAACGAACCTGGTTCAAATCTTGTCTGTTACCTTCTGATTTTATTTTAATGAGGATATAGAATTTGTTTTGACTTGTCTATTAAAAATTTTTTATCGAGCCGTTGTCTCACAAAAGTTGAGAAGCACTGCTATACAGGCTGTGCTGAAATGATTTTTATATGGGCCTAAAACTAAACTAGAGTAGCATGCCATACTCCAGCACCATTGCTTATATCACACTTATTAATTGTTGTATCTTTATACAGTTCTTCCATACTTGGAGTTAGAAATACTTTTCTCGGCCTCGTTTGTGGAGGCGTTTCTTTATCTTTTTGTTGTACGATCTCCTGTTTCACTTTCTTCTGGTCACTTTCTTGCTTGCGTGTGTCTTTTCTTTCTGCCAGTTTGTCAGATAAAACAGAAGATCCTTTACCATTCAAATACACTGTGTTCCTGATGGATGTTCCGTGAGGCTGTGGTTTCTTGAAAAGTAGGATTGAATTCCCTGATATAAACAAAGATAAGAAATAATAATAAACATAGTATTATAGTGCATTATGTTTGTTTGTTTGTTTGAGAACCCCAGGAATTACGAGCACTTAGCTTTTACTTCCTATGTGCAGTTCGGAGGTTTATGCGCTTTCTTTCAGGTACAATGCCTATTGGAGGAGCCTTCTACTTGGGGGGGGGGGGTGTGGTAAATGTGCATTATGTTTAATAATCTCTTCCTCAGCATTCGTTCACAAACTCCTGCAGATTAGCAGGATGTCGTCTGGATAAAGAAATGCATGTGCCATGGTTTACAGCTTTTGATATCTGCCCTTGGGCCCAGAGATGACATGCACGCCAGAGTGCACCGGCCGGGGCTCCATAACTGGTCGAGAATCAGGGTCAGTGAACCACAGCTGGCCAAGACCCTCAGTACACTTCCACGCAGTGGGCCTGGAAGCAGGAGTGCAGCAACCCTGCTGTAGCCTGGCCACGTACTAGGGATCGAAGATACGGGAATGCCAACCCGGCCCAAAAAAATGCTGGCTGAAGACGGATGTGTCAGGTCGAAAGGCGCAGATAACGCAGCGTGCTGTAAAACATGACACAACGCAGATCACCCTCATACGTCCTTCTCAGGACGGTCAGCGGAATGCTTTCAGAGGGTCCGCTGCAGGCGTACGACGAAGAAGAAGAATATCTGCCCTTGTCTGCCTGACACATCTGACTTCAGCATGACTTCTGGGTCATTTTGACTATTATGGAATGTGACAGTCAACTCCACAGCAAAGACTTCCTTAGTTGCTTCCTTTGACATGCACAGCATGTAACAATGTTGCTATTCTTTGCCACTATTTACCTTCCATGTATGCCATGAGAGGCAACTAAGGAGGTTATGAGGTAGAGTTAGCTGTCACATACCCAGAGGTTTCAACTAGTACAGATTTTGCGTATTGGTACAGATTTCACCCCCCCCCCCCCCCCCAACAAATGTTTTATTTTTTTTAAAAGGCCATTTGGTGTTAAATTTCCTAGTAATTATCACTAATGCAGACATTTTTATTTTTCACACACGTATTGTCCCCCCCCCCCCCCCCCCCCACAAAAAAAAAACAACCATGGGGGTTTTGGGTTTTTTTAAAAATGATGCTAAATATGGACTTTTTAATTGAAATACAGAAATAAATTGTTAAAAATACAGATTTATGGAAAAATAAGCTGACAGCTATGCATACCATATAGAGTCATGGTGACCCAGAAACCATGCTGAAGTCTGATGTGTCAAGCCAAAAGATGCAGATATCACAGAAAAGCTGTAAACCATGGCACAATGCATTCCCTTCTCAGGACTACATCCTGATAATCTCCAGGAGTTTGAGAATGAACGAAGCAGAACTTATTTTTGCTTCTCCTTCAAGCCACAGAAACACATGGGTGGTAAAATACAAGTTTTTGATATTAAGATAATTACAATATCCTTAGTTCATCATCGTCACCGCACACAATTCTCCCGTGTGTTGCCGGGGCCCGAAAGGGTAGCAAAGAATAGCAACTGTTTACCTTCCATGCATGTTGTAAAAGGCGACTAAGGAGGTTATGGGATGGAGTTGGCTGTCCCATCCATATAGGTTCAGTGACCCAAAGCCATGCTGAAGTCGGATGTGTCAGGCTGAAAGGCGCAGATATCACAGCAATGCTGTAAACCATGACACAACGCATTCCGTTCTCTGGACTACATCCTACTAATCTGCAGGAGTTTGAGAACGAACACAGAAGAAGAAGAAGAATTGCACACAGATCATGTCCACAGATGCTCTAATCTTACCTTAAGTATATTTGCTCTTGATGACAAACAATTTCAGCTCTCAGTTAAGCTGTCAAACATTCTTCTACGTCCATAATAATATTAATTTCTAGTGACACCAAAATACAGTGGAATCCCGTTATAACAACCTGGTCCGTACCAACAAAATATGTGTTATAACAGAAAATTTGCAATATATAGTAAAAATAAATAAAATTAGTAGCGTAAATTCAGGACATAGTCACCAACTTTGCATTTTTTGGCTATAGTGATTTTATAGGCAATATAAATATGTTCAGTAGTTTACCATTGCTTTCTGAATGGTCAGGATGCTCAAATGCCTGTACAAAACAATATAGAATAAATATAATTGGGGAGTTTAAAAATTGTTGTTATAAGAAGGAAATTTGTTATAAAAGAATGCTCTATAATAGAATTTCAATGTTCTAGGTTCAAGCCATGCTGCAAGCAACTGTGCATTCTGACTATTCAGAAAGTAATGACAACCTAATTAATGTATTTATATTGCCTATATAATTATTACAGGATCTAGCACTGAAATAGACCAATGAATACTAACCTACCCTCAGAAATGCTTGATATTTTGTATGAGTCTGCAGAACTGAAGCCATTGTAAACGGGAGTATGAGATTTCTCATGCGGTGTTTGTTCATCTTTTATGATTGACAATGCATTGCTGTAGCCATTTTCTTCATCTCGTCTCTTTTCCTGCTCTCTTCTGTTGTGAAATAAATAGGTTACACATCTTCAATGAAATTTTCATCAGATAAAACTGGGATCTAATGCTTACATTTTTGTTGTTTTTTCTACTATATTTTAAACACTATTGATTTATCTATTGTTATCTTCCACTTCTGTTGTTAACCATCGTGGGGGAAAGTTAGAGTTGTCTGTCTGTCTTTGGTCATTTGGGTTGAATTGGCCATGGTCAGCTCATGTCTCTTTAAGGTTTCTTTGATTGTCTCCACCCATGTAGTTCTTGGTCTGCCCCGTGCCTTGTAGGCAGAAATTGTAGGACTCATGTCCCAAAAACTTATATGGGTCTAACTATTTGTCTATACACCTATAAAGTCCTTAACTAACCGTAATCATTATAAAGATACTGCATGAAACAGAACAATAGTACTTATGTAGAACACAGGTTTTTTAAAGTATCCCTTAAACAAGATGGACTATCGCTAAGGGTTTATAGTGTAAACATGAAAACATACAAATGACAATACACAAGACATTTTCAACATTTTGAATCATTAGGTCTTTCTCAAGAATATACAAATATACTACTTCAGCGTTAATTCTCAAACTTCCACTGGATTTCTCTTGTAACAGGACAATGGTCCTACAAGATTTCCAGTTGAATGTAGTCCAGAGAAAGGAAATGCGTTGTGTTGACGTTTTATTTGCACCAATGGCCCAACACATCCTTCTTCAGCGAAATACAAATATACAAGAATCAATCAATCAATAAACCCATAACCCTTCAGGGTCGTAGGGGTACCACATTGGATGCTTCAGCACACAGAGTCCTCCAGCGAATTCTATCGTCAGCGATGCGGATGAGTGTGGAAATATCTAGCCCTGTCCATTCCTTGATGTTGTCTGTCCATGTCTTTATTTGTCCTCCTCTGCTTCTTCCACCCTCGACAGTTCCCTGCAGTATTGTTTTTGACAAGGAATCGTGCCTGCATACATGTCCGAACCATGCTAGTTTTCGTCGTTTCACTATTGAAAGCAATGGCTCCTGGACACCTGCACACATCTCTACTTTATTTCTTACGTACACATTGGTCTTATGTTCCCTATAGGAAATTCGTAGAATTCTTCTGTAGCATTTATACTCGAAAGCCTGTAATCTTCTCTCCATGTCCGCAGTGAGTGTCCAACTCTCACAACCATACAACACAACAGAAAGCACCAGCGACCTATACAGTTTGATTTTCACTCCAACACTGATGTTGCTTTTCCAAATCACAGTTAGCCTTGACAATGACGCTAAAGCCATCTCCAGCCTTATTTTTAGTTCTGCTTTGCATTTACCATCGCTGCATATACTGGATCCAAGGTATTTGAAGGTATTCACCTCTTCAAGCTTGTGTCCATTCATCATGATATTAGTCTGGTTTTCTGTGTCTCTGCTGTTTACCAAAATTTTGCTCTTATCTGAATTGATTTCCATTCCGTACTTGCTGGTAACTTTTTCTAACTTTGATGTTAATTCTTGCAATGATTGTTCTGACCCAGCTATAAGATCAATATCATCAGCGAAACGCAAGTTGCAAATAGGGCGACCTCCGATCGATATAGACGTGTTGTAGTCATGCAATGTTTCTTGTATGATGTGCTCTAAGTATATGTTAAAAAGTACTGGGGACATTACGCATCCCTGTCGAACAAGAATATACTTTAATATACAATATACAAGAATATACAAGAATATACTTTAACGATCGTCCTTCTTGTTCAAGTGAAACTTTCAAAAACTTGTGTTTTACTAAGTACTATTGTTAACTAGTCTCCTCCATCTTGTCCTGATTTTAACTATTACATCCAGATTTTTCCATGTTCTACCCAATCTTTTGTGTTTCTGCATATAATTATTTCAACTGGGATTTCTTGGTCTTTCTCTTTCCCTGTAGGTTCCAGAACAATGCTTGTCTTACAATTAATTTATGTCCTCTCCTTCTCCACTGAAGATTCCTGAGTTCTCCACTAGAGTCTGTTTCAGTCTTAGCAAGAGTTCCTCATTGATAGTTTTATCATACTATTTTGAATGCATGCGTCCATTGATGGAAGTTTACAGTTTTTCGGGATGCCTCTTTTATTGTTCTCCACATCTCTGAGCATACAACAGCATTGATAAAATCTCATAAAAATACAAGAGAAAAAAACAACTTACGCATTGTACACCTCAGATTTTGGGGTTCTCCTCTTTATCACAAACACAACAATGACAATAATGATAGCAACCACCAAAGCCGCTGCAACCACACCAGCGATGATATCAAACGTATCTGACATAACAAAATATAAAATATACGGAATTAATCTATGTGTATACAGAACTAAAATATACAGAATTAAACTATACAGAACTTCTTCTGCGTTCATTCTAAAACTCCTAAAGATAAGCAGGGTGTAGTCTGGAGAACAAAGTGCGTTGTGTCATGGTTTACAGCATTATTGCGATATCTGTGCCTTTCGGCTTGACACATCCGACTTCAGCATGGCTTTAGGTCACTGACCCTATATGGGATGGGACAGCCAACTCCATCCCATAACCTCCTTAGTCGCCTTTTACGACATGCGTGGAAGGTAAACAGTGTTGCTATTTTTTTTTGCTCCCCTTTTGGGCCGGCAACACACGGGCACTATACAGAACTAAGATATACAGAATGAAACAATACAGAACTAAAATATACGGAATTAAACTAAAACAGCCCGCCGAAGACGGATGTGTCGGGCCATTGGCGCAAATAAAACGGCGACCCAACGCATTTCCATTCTCTGGACTACATCCTGCTAGAAATATAGTAGGACAATGGTCTTGCTACAAGGGAGATCCAGCAGGAGTTTGAGAATGAACGCTGAAGAAGAAAGAAGAAACTAAAACAGAACTAACTCTGCAGAAACAAATAATAATCAAACTGTCAGATGATATCAGACAAGGTGGAGAGTGCAGCAATCACAAAACTAAGAAGTGAAAACAATTAGGATAATGTATTATTTTCACTGGTTTTTCCTTCAGCTTTCATTCTCAAACTCCCGCTGGATTTCTCTTGTTGCAGGACAATGGCCCTACCAGATTTCCAGAAGGATGTAGTCCAGAGAACGGAATGCGTTGTGTCGCCGTTTTATTTGTGTCAATGGCCCGGCACTTCCATCTTCAGTGGAATATAAACTACACAAAACTAAATTATATAAAAATAACTAATCTATACAGAACTACATTATGCAGAAATAAACTATACAGAACTAAGATATACAGAAATAAACTATACAGAAGTAATCTATACAGAACTAAGTTATAGGCACTGTACTGGCTAATGTGTCCATACTTTTAATGCAACAAACGATAAATTATTTAATGAAACAAATTTTCACTAAAGGCACTTACAACGCAGCATACATCAATCTGTGCGCAGCGCACTGAGAGGTCTCCCTCCCCTGGAATACCTTTTGAGGGGGCTCTCAGTGCACATTGAGTGCACATTGAATGATCGTTAGTCACCTCTTTGACATTCCTGAACGTCACAGTGCTACTATTTTTTGTTACCATTTCAGGATTTAGCAACACATGTTTCTGCCGAAGTTGGATGTGTTGGACCATTGGCGCAAATAAAACGGCAACGCAGTGCATTTCCATTCTCTGGACTACATTCAACTGGAAATCTTGTAGGACCATTGTCCTGTTACAAGAGAAATCCAGCAGGAGTTTGAGAATGAACGCTGAAGAAGAAGAAGAAGCAACACATGGACAAACAAACTATAATTCTTTAAGCTCTTTCTGGAATACACGTCCTCAAAACAAATATTCCTTACAAAACAAACATTCCTTACAAAACAAATTTTCCTTACAAAACTCCCAATACAGTATTATAACTTCGCGCATAAAAGAAGAATAAGAACTAAAATTCCAACCAGACAACTCTTGCTGCTTACTAGATGATTTAGATGTGCTTGACTGAGTTAGTTCCCCAGTGAAACGTAATCGATCTTGTTCAAGAATACACTTGGCGGCTGGAGCAGCCATATCAACAAAACAATGTTGATCTCCACTATCTGGAAATATATTTAGAAACAGATTAGGTCAAAAACAAACCTGGCCAAGTTGTTAAGAATTGTTACTTTTTTGCCTGAGCCTGAAATAATAATATCTTCTTCAGCGATCTTCACTCAGTCAGGCTGGGACCGGATTCTATATAAAGTCTGTCTGTTTCATAGTTTCCACTTTGCCATGCAGTATCTCTTCAGCACTGATAGGGGTGAGTCATACTGGGGACATTCTTGTAAGATATGTTCTGCTGTCATATTTACCAGGTAGCAATGGCAAAAGCCAGTTGTACCAATTTTGAATTTGGTGTAAGCATACAAGGGATGTCTCATTTTGTTGTGACCAGTTCTGAGGCACAGCAGGACAGCTTGGTCTCTTCTGGATAGTTGGCAATACCCGTGATCTGCATTATATTTGTGGTGGTCTTCTTTCCACTTTTTGTTGTAGTTATCTTTGAGGATGTTTTTTACTTCCTAGTAACTAACCAGATAATCTTCTTGAGGCAAATCCCCTCTTTATTTGGTCAGTATATCTGCAACTTCATTCCTTTTGATGTTGCAGTGTGAAGATATCCACTGGATCACTATTCTCTGAAAAGTATTATGCAGCTGAACTAGAACTGCCCTCAGTTCATTTAGTTCAGTGTTCCTGTGTAGCTTCAGTGCTGTTATTACAAAAAGTGCATGTGTACTTCATGTTGTAAGATCATTTCTGTTGCTTTCTTAAGAACTTCCATTTCTGTCTTAAAATTGGCTGAGAACTTGCCTGAAAATTGTTAATATAACATCTATCCCATAAATAACAATTGTAATAGGTTATATCCTGTAAATCAGTGTTCTGTTATCAGTATAAAACTTGAATTTAAAAAACCTAGATTGTCACTAAATAGACAGTATCTAAAAACCTAAATCTCAGTGGATAAACTAAGGAGTGGCAACACTGATTGAAACATCAACACATTCAGAAGATGTATTTGTTAACAGCAAGCTTGTAAAGGCCAGCCCCAAAGAAAAACAAAATACTTATTTGTTCATTCTCAAAAATCTACAGATTGCATGTCAGTCTAGATAACTAAATGTGTTGTGTCACGATTTACAGCTTGATTGTAATATCTGCATCTTTCAGCAAGACACATCCGACTTCAACATTGCTTATGGGTCACATTGACCCTTATATGGATGAGATCACCATCTCCAGCTTTAAACCCTCCTTAGTTGTCTTTTTTGACATGCATGGCAGAACAGTGCTATTCACTGCAGGAGTTTGAGAACAAACACAAAAGAAGAAGACCCACACGAGCATACACTTCTTCATCAGCGTTCATTCTCAGACTCCCATTGGATCTCTCTTGTATCAGGACCATGGTCCTACTAGATTTCCAACAGTATATAGTCCAGAGAATGGAAATGCGTTGTTTCGCCATTTTATTTGCACCAATGACCTGACACATCTGTCTTCGGTAGAAGGAGAGTACACAAAATAATATGTCTAACACTATAGATTAATGGTAAACCCTGTTCCCCCCATCCTTATGATAAAACTACTGAAAAAAACGTGTGCTTTACCGTCTTCGTTTGTTCTCAAAATTCTACTTGTTAGTAGGGGGTCGTCCTGAGATCAGAATGCATTTTAAACTGATTCTACAGCCGAAGACTGATGTATCGAGCCAGTGGTGCAAATAAAATGGTGACACAATGTATTTCCATTCTCTGGACTACATCCTGCTGGAAATCTAGTAAAACCATTGTCCTGATACAAGAGAGATCCAACGGGAGTCTGAGAATGAACGCTGATGAAGAAGAACTGGTTTTACAAAAATGGTCCCCGCAAAATGAAATAAAAATTGTTATTTTCAGAACTCCCTGCACTTTCTAATAGCAAAGTCTCATATCTCCAGCCTTGGACAGCAGTAACACAATGAAGTAACGTATACATACCAGCCCATGAGGGTATATTCATTGTTATACTTCCATTTTTGTAAACTGATGGCAATGTTGTTCCATTGCTTGCCTATTGAAAAAAAAAGAAATTTCAAACCAAATTTACTAAATTACAAGATCAATAAATCTTAGCATGCATAATAAATAACAGATATGTGTGCCTTCAGCTTTTTTAAAGTTGCTGTGTGTGCCTTCAGCTTTTTAACGGAGCTGTGTGCATTCAGTCATTTAACAGAGCTGTGTGTGTCTTCAGCTTTTTAACGGAGCTGTGTGCCTTGTGTCAATTTTATTACAATTTTCTCGTGCCATATTAATATTATGCACCACAAAATATTAACTTGGACTATAATATAGACAATACACACCATTTCATTGTGCAAAGACACATATAAATTTGAGCAAGCTAAGTTTTCAATATTCTCTATAAATTTTATAATGAAGACCAGTCAGTCAGTCAGTTCCTCTTTTGCCAAGTTTGGCACTAGGGCAGATAGCATACCTGTAGTTCTCCATTCCTGTCGATCAGTTGTCAAGGATTGCAGGTCTTGTACATTTATACCTGTTGATTTTAATTCAATCATAAATGTTCTTCTGGGCATTGTTTTTGGTCTTCCCTGTTTTGGTTTCCTGTCTGGTGTCCACATGAAGATTTGTCATGGAATTCTGTCTTCCTTCATTCTCAGTATATGGCCGATGTATGTCCAGTGGCATTTTCTGATGATGTTCGTCACATATTCTTGTTTTGTCTCCTCTCTTAGTATGTCATTTGATTTGAAGTCTTTCCAATTAGTGTTTGTGATTTTTCTGAGGCATCAATTCTTGAAGGCAACTAACTTCTTATCCATTATAGCGGTAGATTACCAATTTTCACATCCATATGTCAATGATGGAATCACACTTGCATTGAATAGCCACAGTTTGATGTGTTTACTTGCGATCTTTGATCTCCAGATGGTTGAAAGTTTGTTAAAGGCGTTGCGGGCGAGAGCGATTCCTGTCATGATTTCTGAGTTGGTATCACCGTCTGCTATTATCTTGCTTCCCAAATATACGAAGTTTGAAATGTCTAGTATATCATCATCTAGTTTCATTGATTCTGTCAGGCCGGTAAAGTTCATGATTTTCATTTTATGTGTGTTTATTTAAAGGCCTATCTGTTGCTCAAAAAATTTGAGTCTTTCTGTTTTTTCTTGGAGATCTTGGTGTGTTGAACTCAGTAGAACAATATCATCTGTGAAGATGAGATCTTCCAGGGTCTTGTTTACCCATGTGATTCCTAGTTGTTTTTGGTATAATGAAGACCAGTCAACATTAATTAAATTTTTAAAATGGAGCACAAAGGGTACTGCATTGATCTTGTGTGCTCCCATCCCCCAGGGTCATCCAAAGGCGGCTGGCAGTTCTCATTGTGTAGCAGGAAGATCAATGGATCTGCAAGCAAGTAAACTTAGCTTCTGCGAAATGCGTCATCGATATTTAATTTCGTTAAATAATGTACATATTTGTTTCTTTAAAAAAATACCACATTTGCTTAACCTGTACCGTAAAATTCCATAAACATTGGCCCAATAGTTTAATAGTTATACATTTTGTCTTCCCCCCCCCCCCACAATGACACAAATTTATAAATGTAATATAGAGATACAATATACATACTATAGAACATCTAAGTTCCCGCCGAAGATGGATGTGTCGGGCCATTGGCGCAAATAAAACGGCGACACAACGCATTTCCATTCTCTGGACTATATCCTGCTGGAAATCTAATAGGGCCATTGTCCTACTGCAATAGAGATCCAGCAGGAGTTTGAGAATGAACGCTGAAGAAGACGAAGAAGAAGAACATCTACGTTGATGTACATATAGGCTTACCTACAAAGTTAACTATAAAAATACCAACATACATATACATGATGAACATTGTTGACACAACATTTAATTTCCAAACATTAATGAATTTTAACAAAATACCTCTTGAACATACACATAATTTACCTAAATACTTTTAAACATACATAAAACTTACAAACATGCACAGAATTTGCCAACTTACTTTCCAAACAAAGTTAACAGGTGGTGTCCCTAAACTGAGAAAGCGGCCACAAGACATACTGAGGATATTTTCATGCGTATTCACTGTCCTTGTAACATGCAAACTTGTGGAAGCCAATACAGGTGGCGCTGCATGGATAAACCATTTTCATATAACTATTTACTAATAAAATGTGCATATATGTTATATTAATTAAATGAATATTCAAATCACTAAATGACGAACATGAAATTTACAAACATGGACAAGGGAAATAACTCGACTATGTGGTGGTGTCTACTTGTGCTGTACAGATGATTTCTCAAGCACCTACCTGCTATTTTTTGTAGGCAACTAAAAACCCCATTGCCACTTATTCGTTTCTCTGTTTACTTGTCCATCTGTGTAGACCTATATGATTGTGTCCAGTTTTTTAGTGCAATTGGACAAGTTTGTGCACATTCTTATATCAGTCCATTCCTTATACACGTTTCCTAATAGTATTAACACATTTGTTAGAGACTTTTTATATTTGTCAATCTCCAACCATTCACTCCTATTTCTTACTTCTTCTTCTTCTTCTTCTGCATTCGTTCTCAAACTCCTGCAGATTAGCAGAATGTAGTCCGGAGAACGGAACGCGTTGTGTCATGGTTTGCAGCATAGTTGCGATATCTGTGCCTTTCGGCCTGACACATCCGACTTCAGCATGGCTTTGGGTAACTGATCCTATATGGGATGGGACAGCCAACTCTATCCCATAACTTCCTTAGTCGCCTTTTACGACATGCATGGAAGGTAAACAGTGTTGCTATTCTTTGCTCCCCTTTCGGGCCCCGGCAAAACATGAGAATAGTGGTGATGGAACCAAGAACAAAAATAGTTGTTTTTTTCACACTGTCAAAGTATCACATACATCAAACCCCAGAAACTGATAGACACTGATCTCATACATCAAACCCCAGAAACTGATAGACACTGATCACATACATAAAACCCCAGAAACTGATAGACACTGATCACATACATCAAACCCCAGAAACTGATAGACACTGATCACATACATCAAACCCCAGAAACTGATAGACACTGATCACATACATCAAACCCCAGAAACTGATAGACACTGATCACATACATCAAACCCCAGAAACTGATAGACACTGATCACATACATCAAACCCCAGAAACTGATAGACACTGATCACATACATCAAACCCCAGAAACTGATAGACACTGATATCATACATCAAACCCCAGAAACTGATAGACACTGATCTCATACATCAAACCCCAGAAACTGATAGACACTGATCACATACATCAAACCCCAGAAACTGATAGACACTGATATCATACATCAAACCCCAGAAACTGATAGACACTGATCTCATCCCAATGAAACAGTGGAACTCCTCCTTATCTGCCCTTACCTTTCAACTGCCAGGAAAAAACTTGTACAGATACCCCTAACAGTCACTAAATTACTGTATGAATCACTAAGTCAGCTTGAGAGATACTTTTTTAAGAAGGCATTTTGCTGACAAGGGTAGAACTACGCAGCAGCTTTTGAATATCGACACCAACAATAACTCACTGTCAAGGCAAATGGGATAATAGTAGACCCATATGTTTCTGTGACCTTCTATATTCATTCTCAAACTCCTTCCAGTTAGCAGGTTATAGTTCAAATAATAAAATGTGTTGCTCTGGTTTATAGCTTGACTGAGATATCTTAGCCAGCATATCCTACTTCAGCAGATAATTGTGTGTCCCTTTATCTATCTATGGGATAAATCAGCTCCTTAGTTGCTTCTTACAACATGCATGGCAGGTCATAGTGTTACTTGCTTTTCTTTTAAGCCCTGAAAATACACAGGAGGATGGACATTTGAGCACAAACACAGAAAAAATGAGAACATATCGCCAGTAGACATACCTGCAACAACAATCTCAACTGACCATTCTATCCTCTTGCTCAAGTGAAGGAGTTTAGCCATGTACGTGGCAGAATCGTTCAAATCAACATTGTTTATCTGGTGATAAAATAAATCAACATTGTTTATCTGGTGATAAAATAAATCAACATTGTTTATCTGGTGATAAAATAAATCAACATTGTTTATCTGGTGATAAAATAAATCAACATTGTTTATCTGGTGATAAGGTAATGCCATATTTTTAGCCAGATATAAAAAATTTCATCAAAAGAAAGAAAAATAAATACGGAGATCTGCTAGTTTGTTTGTTTGTTTTGCGTTCGCTCCATTGCAACTAGCACGGTTATCCGTGCGATTTCCGCCGGGAGCGTGATTACGTTGTGCCACCGTTATGCGCCTTGTAGGCCCAGCACATCCGATTTCGGCATGCCTTGACAACCCGGGTGGGCTACCCTAGCCTGTGACAGCCTTCCTATCTGTCGCCAGACGGTGAATGTGTAATGACTCTATGCCGAGACGGTTTGTCCTTCACGTCTGTCCTGCACGAGGAGTTCCGCAGTCAGTCGATCTGCTAGTGTTTTTCTTCTTCTTCTTCAGCGTTCATTCTCAAATTCCCCCTGGATGTCTCTTGTAACAGGACAATGGTCCTACAAGATTTCCAGTTGGATGTAGTACAGAGAATGGAAATGCGTTGTGTTGCCGTTTTATTTGAGCCAATGGCCCAACACATCCGTATTCGGCGGGGCTAGTGTTTTTGACGACAACGACAATGAGATGATGGTGATAGATACCCATGCATACATGAGTTTGTCCGTTTTGTTTCCTTTGCCAGGTGATGGATTTTTACTTGGTGTTTCTCTGGAGTTCTTTTTCGTCTTCTTCTGCGTTCATTCTCAAACTCCTGCAGATTAGCAGGATGTAGTCAGGAGAACGGAATGTGTTGTGTCATGGTTTACAGCACTGCTGCAATATCTTCGCTTTTCGGCCTGACACATCCGACTTCAGCATGGCTTTGGGTCACTGACCCTATATGGGATATGATATTAATTTGCCAGGAAGGATTTGTTGGGTGTACACGGTTAGAAAAGGCATACAGCAGATCTCACGGATATGCTGATTCTGCAGATGCCGTGAACTGCAGAAGAACAAGAATACAGTGGCGCAGTGGAATGCGTTTCTACAGCATATCACCACTGGGATTAGGAATAGGGCTTGTGCTAGCAGTCTCCCCCAAATGATTGTCCTTAAATTATTTAAAATAAACATCTACACCGGATACAAACAACCGATAAATATGACCAAGGGAAATAATCAGGAATTTTCTTATCCAATATCTTCGGTTACGAGTTTTGTAACATGTGTAGGATCTTCTACTGGGACAAAACCCATCCAACTTCAGTATGGCTTCAACTACTCATGTGTATGATATAACGTTACTTTACAAGTTAATAGAAAAATAAAGGAAATAATATTGTGTCATTTGCCTACCTGCAGTCCCCAAAATTCGAAGACAGAAAACTTGGCCAATTTGGTAACTGCTGTGTTTTGTATAAACTCCAATAGCAAATCCTCTTTGGTACCACCATCTGGTAAATGCTGATAACGATACCACTCCATGGCAATAAATTTAGCATCCAGACTCAAGCTGTCATCAAAGGGGGATTGTATCTGGATGACATTGCCGCTGGATAAACAATGAACTTGTAAACTTGATTTGGTATTTGGGCCCTGGGAATATATCACTGTGCCTAGAACTATCGGATTAAAAAAAGTGAAAACATTTAATCATATAATGGCGTAGGAGTTTGAGGTTGCAGGGTATTATAGTGTGTTTCAGGGATGCACGTAGGGAATGTGTGGAGTTATTAGAGAGGGCTAAAATACGGTCATCACTACGAAAACAAATGCTTATCTGTGTCCCCGGACACGCGGGCGTGGAGGGAAACGAACAGGCCGACAAATTAGCTAGCGTCGCCACCACAACAGATGGTCAGCCTATGGACCGAGCAGACATAGGCCTGCTCATTGCTCTTCGTGAGTCCTCATGATCTGAGAATTTTGAGTTGAATGAGTATGGGTCAATATCAAGAATGCAGGAATTAGGAGTGAAGATGAGCGTATCCCTTACAGAACCCCTGACAAAGAGCTCAGAAAGAGTAGTGAACCAACATAGAACCGGAACCATCAGACGTTATACCCTGAGAGATTTACTGAAGCGGAGATCTGATCACCTATGGACGTGTCCGGTGTGAGGAGGATAATCAACAGACCTAATAATACCTAATACCCATAGTGTGTTTAATTTCTCAATGTTAAATAGGTAATTTCATTAATTACATAGGCTTACGGTAAAATCAAACAATTTTTGTGCAACATGGGTCTATAGAATGAACCCAAACAAAATACCAATAAGAGCATATAACAAATGAATATCCAGATATAAAGCCAAAGGTAGACCAAGAATACGGTGGATAGAAAACATCAAAATAGCCGTGAATATCACATAGGCCCAGGGCCGGCCTTAGGTCACTGCAACATATGCGGCCGCAGTGGGCCCCGCACTTTCATAGCCCCCGCGCTAATTTATTTTCTAATACAAAATCTTAATTTTCACTTATTATCCTTATCCCTACCCAGACTGGGCCCCGCGAAATCCGTTTCGCATAGGGCCCCGCAATTGTTAGGGCCGGCCCTTCAGGCCTATGGACACAGCGCAAATAAGGTAACACATCTGGCTTGGAACAACAACTTAGGCCTCCACCTTTACGCATAACAGGGTGGATACTATGATACATTAGTCACATGGGGAAAGACAATAGGATATAGGCCTAACTTAGTGTCCCTTACATTACATAAAACTACAAAATCACTTTTTTTTATCATTAAAAGTTGAAAAAGCCATGGAAAGTTTCTTGGTTATCTGTTTACCCCGCACGAGAGCAATACTGACCCATTTGCATATCATTTTGGTATCTATTTCGGGATTTCCATTATTTTCTGAAACAAGAACACAGAGGTTTGTAATTCGGGGAAATGTTTCTTCCGAGAAAGAAACCATAACATTTGTGCTCGAGAGGGGGAAATGTCATGAACAATTGTGCTCGAGAGGTCAAGAACTAATAACTAAATTCAAGTAGGAAGCAGGAAGATATATTAACAATTCTTGAGACTAACGGGAATTGAACCAGGTCCGTTCCACCCATGTGTTGCAGGACCCGAAAGGGGAGTAAAGAATAGCAACACTATTTACCTTCCAAGCATGTCGCAAAAGGCGACTAAGGAGGTTATGGGATGGAGTTGGCTGTCCCATTCCATATAGGGTCATGACCCAAAGCCGTGCTGATGTCGGATGTGTCATACCGAAAGGCGCAGATATCTCAGTAATGTTGTAAACCATGACACAACGCATTCCGTTCTCCGGACTACATCCTGCTAATCTGCAGGAGTTTGAGAACGAATGCAGAAGAAGAAGAATAACCAGGTCTGTTCTAACGGCATTGAATCGTCTTGCAACTCGAGTAAACGGGTTTTTCCGCACTTGACTAACCGCATCTCCAAAAAAAGATTCGATTTTGTCAAGAAATTCAAACTGTATACTCAAATCACCGAGAACAGACCATACAAGATAAGGACTGTTACAACAACAACGAACATCCCGTACAGGTATTGAAGTATCCTTAGGAACACAAACACATAACATCCGTATTCATACTACAAGGGCCAATAAGTCTTCTTGTAAACATAAATAACATAGTCAGTACAATGTCGTTTCAGATAATAGATTATACTATTATTTATAAATGTGGAGAGACATATAAATACAGAATTAATAATTATGATATTGCGACTTTCAATGAAACAGTGATCTATTTTAGGTTAGTGCAGCATGCCGTAAATTCATACCAACATCCTTGGTAGTATAGTAATAAGTATCCCCGCCTGTCTCGCAAAATACCGGGCTTCAATTCCCCGCCGGTGATGTCACTTTTTGGACCATATTCGGAAGGTCCCACTGGTGTTCGATCTTCTTCTTCGACGTTCATTCTCATACTCCTGCTAGATCTCCCTTACAGCAGAATCATTGCCCTTCTAGATTTCCAGCAGGATGTAGTCCAGAGAATAGAAATACGTTGTGTCGCCGGTTTATTTGCGTCAATGGCCCGACACATCTGTCTTCTGCGAGTTTCGATCACATATAAGTAAAATCCTAGGTGACATATTTGAGTAGCAAGGGCATCCTCTTTTGTTGTTAACGTCAATAATTCTTAAACTGCCAATGGATCTCTCTTGTTGCAAAGCAATTGTCCTGCTAGATTTTCGCCCAGCACATCCAATTTCGGCGATGCATCCTCTTATTAAAGTCCCCAAAAAATGTCATCTCTATGTATGTAGGCCTATACAATGAACGTTTGAAATAAAATACTTTAACCTCCTCCTCCCCCTCCCTGAGTACCAAGGTTCTGAATTGATACGAAATTCTTCTTCTTCTTCATCGTTAATTCTCAAACTCCCGCTGGATCTCCCTTGTAGCAGGACGATGATCCTACTAGATTTCCAGCAGGATGCAGTCCAGAGAATGGAAATGCGTTTTGTCGCCGTTTTATTTGCGCCAATGGCCCGACACATCCGTCTTCGACGGTAACATTTATACGAAATGAGGTTCTAGATACACTCTCGACTGTGTGTTGCTGGGGCCCGAAAGTTTGCTAGCAACAAAGAATCGCAACATTGTTTACCTTCCATGTATGTCGTAAAAGGCGACTAAGGAGGTTATGGAATGGAGTTGGCTATCCCATCCCATATAGGGTCAGTGACCCAAAACCATGCTGAAGTCGAATGTGTCAGGCCGAAAGACGCAGATATCGCAGCAATGTTGTAAACCATAACACAGCGCATTTCGTTCTCCGGACTACATCCTGCTAATCTGCAGGAGTTTGAGGACGAACGCAGAAGAAGAAGATACACTCCTTCCCTCACACTACACATGAGTAAAGAGTGAAGCATGGACAATAAATAAAACATCATAAAAATCATTGGAAGCTGCGAAAATGTTGTTTATTCGAAGAATGTTACACATTCATTGGACAGCAAAGATTACTAATGAAGAATGTCTTAGAAGTATGGATGTGAAAGGATGCATTATTGATAATATAAGAAAAAGACAGTCAACATTTATTGGGCACATAGTGGGAAGAAGAGACATTGAGAATATAGTGACAACAGGAAAGATATAAGGGAAAAGATCAAGGGGAAGACCTAACGAAAAGATATTGGACAGTTTGACTAAATGTCTTCGATTGACGACACCAACAGAGATGATGACATATATGAGAGATCGATGTACATGGAGAAATATGATCGCCAACACCATTTGACACGACACTTGATGATGATGACACTACACACTTAAACGACTGCAGAAAACACTATAAGACTATGCAAAACTTTACTATCATAATTCTCACGGATGAAAAACAACAATAGTGTACTTTTCTAACACATTTCGCTGTTATAATGACCAGGAAAAAAAACAAGCGTGGGACAACTCACGCGACATTGACAGAAAGTAAACACAAATACCGGATTAATCTAATTGCGTGGTTTGTGACTCATTTAGACTAGTAGTTCTCCACATTTTTTTTTACATGTGGCCACCTTTTAGTATCGTTTTCTTTCGTGCATCCCCAATGTGTAAAAAGACGTATCATTAACCCAGGCTTTTTAAGATGTATCACTTTGATTCTTGTTGTTTATTGTTCAAGTACCGCATGCGGATTGTCATCGGGCTTCACAAATGGCGCACTAGAAAAACCACCTCCACCGAAGACGGATGTTTAGGGTCTTATCCTAGTGCGAATCGTCAGGGATGGGGGGGGGGGGGACAAAGTCTTCTTTCTAATGCCAAATTTGTTGCATTTGTTGTTGTAATAGGCCTACCATGTTGTTGTAGTATGTTTCTGATGTTATCAATTCATTTGCCTCTAGGTCTTCCTCTCGCTCTGTACCCTGATATTCTTCGTCTTCTGTTTGGCGCCTACCAACGAAATTCACGTAATAAGCAAAAGCACAGGCCTAACCCAAAAGGCTTGATTGAATTATGTTGGTCGGTCTGCTATTGGCGAAAGTCACGAGCCATCCCATTAAAGTTCACAGAAACACAACATCCACTCTGAAGTCGGATATGCCCGATTGAAAGTCTCAGATTTTGAGATTTAAGCTGTAACTATGACACAGCGCATTAAGTTATCCATTCTTCTTCTTCAGCGTTCATTCTCAAACTCCCGCTGGATTTCCCTTGTAGCAAGACCATGGTTCTACTAGATTTCCAGCAGGATGTAGTCCAGAGAATGGAAATGCGTTGTGTCGCCGTTTTATTTGCGCCAATGGCCCGACATTCGTCTTCGGCGGGGTTCTCCATACTAAAGCAGAAGTTTGAGAGCTATCGAAAATAAGAAGGAAGTTTGATATTGTTTGCGCATGCGCCTGTTTCTATCTTGTTTCAACATCCGTGAAATATGAACAACCAGGCTCACAAATGAAAAATGGTTCTGTGTTCAAGGTTTACAAAAGTGAAATGGAGAGTCTAACACAAGACAAGTCTACTGGCAACGAAACAATTCGTACGGGATAGGCGTTGTTACCCCTAAGCATTCTTATTTTTCTTTCGTTCTCAAACTCCTACAGATTATCCTTATGTAGTGAAGTTATACACATACTAGAGAATTTGAATATCTAAAGTAAAGATTTAAGAATCATCAAGAATATATACTGGCAACAAACAGCAGCAATAAGAGTAGGACATAAATTTAACCCGTTTCAACAAACAAAACAATGAGTTAGACAGGGATGTGTACTTTCACCAGACCTGTTCTCTTTATACAGTGAAAACATAATGCGTGCAATAGTTGATATCCCAGGAATATAGGTGGGAGGACATAGCATAAATTCTTCTTCTTCTTCTGCGTTCATTCTCAGATTATCAGGATGTGGTCCGGAGAACGGAATGCGGTGTGTCATGGTTTACAGCATTGCTGCGCTATCTGCACCTTTCGGCCGGACACATCCGATTTCAGCATGGCTTTGGGTCACTGCCCCTATATGGGATGGGACAGCCAAGTCCATCCCCACAACCTCCTTAGTCGCCTTTTACGACATGCGTGGAAGGTAAACAGTGTTGCTATTCTTGTGACTCGGAGTCGCATGCAAAAATAAAGTCGGGGTCCACCAACGGATATAATCACAAATCAACCTTTCAGGTCATGTTTACTTTCAATACACAGGTCTTCACCGCAGCATGGCCATAAATAAGGTAACCCGTAGAGAGGGGAATTTTCATAGCACATCTTCACATCCCCTCTCCTTTGTAGTAGAATGTGACATGGTGTACTAATAACCACCGCCGAAGACGGATGTGTCGGGTCATTTGTGCAGATAAAACGGCGACACGGCGTATGTCTGTTCTCTGGATTACATCCTGGTGTAAACTTAGTAGGATCGTTGTTCAGCTACAAGAGAGATCCAGCGGGATTTTGAGAATAAACGCTAAAGAAGTACTAATAAACCAAAACATTCAAAAACAATGCCATCCACTTCCCCTTTTCTTACCTGTATTCCCCTCCCCCAATCCTTGGTTTACATGTACCTGTATCCCCCTCCACCAATCCCTGTTTTACCTGTACCTGTATCCCCCAATCCTTTTCTTTACCTGTTTTTACACCTTGTTTTACACCTGAATCCCACAATCTTTTTTACCTGCATCTCTGATCCTTTTGTTACCTGTATCCCCCAATCCTTTTTTTACCTGTATTTCCCCCCCCCCCCCTAAAAAAATCAGTGATTTCCCCCAATATTTCTTCGCGAGATAAAAATTTAAAAAACTCCCTCATACCCAATTGATAGATAATATAGGCATACCGCCCCTGTGTTGCCGGTGCCACAGAGGGGAGCAAAGAATAGCAACACTTTTTACCTTCCATGCATGCCGTAAGAGGCGACTAACGAGGTTATGGGGTGTAGTTGATTGTCCCATCCTATATAGGGTCACCATGACCATGAACCAAAGCCAAGCTAAAGTCGGATGTGTCAGGCCGAAATGCGCATCATTGCTGTAAACCACGACACAACGCAACGCATTTCGCTCTCAGGACTACATCCTGATAATCTGCAGGAGTTTGAGAAGGAACGCAGAAGAAGAAGATGATATACACTATATGCCATTCACACCGCCAAAGACGGATGTGTCGGGCCATTGGCTCAAATAAATCGGCGACACAACGTATTTCCATTCTCTGAACTACATCTTACTGTAGGATCTAGTAGGACCATTGTCCTGCTACAAGAGAGATCCAGTGGGAGTTTGAGAATGAACGCGGAAGAAGATTACGCCATACACAATCATGTAAATAATTTCACAATAATTTCACACTTACCAAATAATCCCTTACACAGAACAAGATATAAAACCATCAGACACATCTTGGTCCAACAAAGCGGCAGATACATTGAAAGTCTAACACAAATAAGCACGAACGCTCATACAATGAAAGTAATGTAATAAGGTGACAGAAAAATCCACAGTACTATTTATATCTAAACTATTTATAGACAGAAACAATGTCTAGCGAGCACCTCGTCATGTATACAGTCCTGTGGAGTAAACAGTTTTCTTTCGAAACTGACGCTATTTTGAGCAGTACGCCAAGGGAAACATCAGCATATGGGGACTGACTGCCAATAGTTTTGCTCAATGTACAGTGACTTTATCCCATAATCAAATAGACGCTACTTTACTTTTTTTTCCCCGTGTTTTGATAGGTCCTTTTTTGTACTTTGTGTCGACAACCAATGAAATTCACCGAAACGTCAAAAGTGTCACTTCTGAAGGATTCGTATTTAAGTATAATCAACTGTAATGGGACGAGGGATTCGTATGATGAATGCGAAAAACCACTTAATGTGCCAGTGTGGTTAATGTAATTTAAAAGTATGTTATGTATTATAGTGTATATTATTATTAACTTAAAGAATTATGTAATAAGACTGTCAAAATTGTATATTTATTTGATGCTCTATTTATTGATTGCAGACCTTTTTTAATTTGTAGGGGAAATTATATTGAATAAAACAGAATTAAAATCAATTTGAGTGTGTTAAATTAACTGTACAATCGCAACGGGGAAAACCCTCACCTTTGTATACGGGTATCTTCATTAGCATAACGTAATTCTGTGTTTGTCATGGGGTGAGTAACACCATGGATTTATGGACAAAAGGATATACTACGGTATAGGTTGCGTCACTTTAACAGCTGGTTGTAAATCAATACTGTCAGGTATTCATTTACGGTGTTATATTGTTATAAATATTATATTTTTCATTTGTCTGGTGAAAATGACCAAACATGCAATAACGGCCTTGAAACAATTACCGTTTAGTTTATAAATTAGAAAATATTTATACTGTAGGCCTACTAGAACTCCCAACAAAGTATGTTATTACAGTAAACTGTAGGCCCGGCCCGAAAAGGGAAGCACATAATAGCAACACTGCCCATGCATGTCGTTAGATGCGACTAAGGAAGCTATGGTGTTGAGTTCAGTTGTCCCATTCCACATAAGGTCAAAGTGACTCAGAAGCCGTACTGAAGTCAGATGTGTCAGGCAGAAAAACGTAAATATCACATCTAAGCTATAAACTATGACACATGGCATTCTATTCTTCGCACTACATACCTTTAATCTGCAGTGATATCAAATCAGAACTAACTCATAAGAAGATAACCTAGAACCTAAAGATATTTTGCAACGCTAAGTAAAAGTGTGATCGTCGTCAGTTATAAGACCTGTTAATCTTGGATGACCTCAAATTATTGACGTATTTTTATTTTTCCGTGATTTTTTTTGGTTTCTTTTTCTTCTGCGTTCGCTCTCATATAACCACAACGTATATTTCGTGTGATTTCCGCCAGGGAGCGTGAAGTACGTTGTGCTGCAAGTTCCACAGTAGAACTGTGATTATTTGCACACCGGTTGGCCACTTGTGGTCAGGACGTTCGAGGTCCAGCACATCCGTCTTCGTCATTCCTTTATTTCGGGTTTGGTCCCTAGTCCATGACAGCCTGTGTATCTGTCGCCGGGCCCGCTGGTGTGTAGTGCCTCTTCACCAAGATGCTTGTCGAGCGCGTCTGCCTGGTACGAGGTGTTCCACCATCTTCTTCTTCTGCGTTCATTCTCAAACTCCAACTGGATCTAGCTGGATCATGGTCCTGCTAGATTTCCAGCAGGATGTAGTCCAGAAAATGGAAATGCGTTGTGTCTCCGTTTTATTTGCGCCAATGGCCCGACACATCCGTCTTCGGCGGGGTTCCACCATCTATGAGCTCATAACGTGCATTTGGTCAAACAGTGCCTGTGCCCATCGGGTACTGAACCGTTTCTCATCCGCGAGCCTGGTTCCGCATGAGGAAGAACTCGCCAGAAGAGTTGGACCCTGGCTCGTTCGCCATCCTACCCGAGGCGTCGTTCACAGACATCGTAAACACCTCGTCCAAGTTCGAGTCTCACACCACGCGTTTGAGAGCAAGGCGATCTCGAGCTGAGCGACCGTGTCCCAATAGCGCCTGAGCCCATCAGGTACTGAACCCTTTCTCTCTGCAAGTGTGTTTCCGGTATAGGAAGCTTGACAGTAGAGTTGGGCCAGGGATAAAATCGTTGTCCCTGAGCCCATCAGGTACTGAACCCTTTCTCTCTGCAAGTATATTTCCGGTAAAGGAAATCTTGACAGTAGAGTTGGGCCAGGACTGCCATCGTTGTCTCTTTTTTTGCCTAAGCCGATCAGGTACGACCCCTTTCTCTTCGTGAGCATATTTCCGGTTTAAGAAGGCTCGACATTAGAGTTGGATTAGGTCTTCTTGCTTTTCCGAACGCCCATGATTGGGTCTGGGTCTCTTCCTATGAGGAGTACAGGTAACTAGAAGCTCGTTTCGAGCTAACAGAGCTTGTAGTTCCCCCTTCCTATGAACCTTTCACTTTCTATTTGCAGTTCGCGCTACCCTCTGGCGCTGTTCTGTCCTTTCATTGTACTCATTATGACATACATTTGTTTCTCGCAATGCATTAACTTTTACGTGCCTTTTACTTTGACCGCCCCTCCAATGTTCTGACTGGACTAGCTGGCGTCACTGTATGTCGACAGTGTCGCTGTATGTGGTGATGCTAATGGTGTCGGAGATATTGTCTGTCTCTAATCCAGTCAAATCTCATTCCAACTGCTTCCTCTATCTTCTCTGACACGATCCCCAAATGATTTGACCAGAATCAGCTCGAGCTGCTGTATTTCTGTTACCAGGGTGCACCGCGAGGAGGTACATTTGGAATCTTGGTTATCTGCTAACCCTGGGTCCGCCTATAACAATGCGTTCCCTTTGCACCCCATTGGTTGCTGATTCAAAGTGACTAATACACAGTCGTGTCAGACCAGATGAATGATTCGGCACGTGTGACTATCCGTAGATAGGAAATAGTCAAGAATCGGAGTACAGTATGCGTCACTCATCCGACATGATGTACAAGGGACAGCACCGGCAGTGCTATACTTGTTCGATTGTCCTACGGCAGAACATATAATACAGGATTGCCGTGTAAGGGAGTACCTTCAAATAAATGCGGACAAAGTACATCTTTTGCATCCCGAAATTCTTAACGTCAAAGGTAGTAAACTGAAGAGAGGAAAATCGTTGGTGGGACGAGCAGAGGATATCATACAAAGCGTGTGTAGGTTCAACCCCCCCTCCCCACCTAAATATAAATTTAGCATAGAATATTTAGCATTAGGCTTACACTGCAGGTTTGTCGCAGAGACCGAACAAAGAGTATCAACAGTTTACCTTCCGTTCATTTCATTTTCCTTAGCGCATAGGGCAGATTTCTCCAAATCTATTCTGTGTAGTTCTTGAATAATATGAATATTTTTCTTTTAATATCTTAAGTATTGTTCTTTGGTTGTTTCCTTTTGGTCTACCCCTGTCTTTTCTGCCTGTGGTTATCCATGCAAGAGATTGCTGGTGCCTTCTGTTATTGTCTGAACGTAGGACATGCCCGATGTAGCACCAACGGCGTTTTCTTATACCATCTGTGATGTAGTTTTGATGTGTCTTCGTTCGATTTGAATTCGCTCTAGTGGGTGTTAGTAATCATACGAAGACATTTGTTCTCGAAACTCAATAGTTTCTTTACTGAAAATAAATAACTTTTCCAGCTCTCACATCCATACGATAGCACCGGAATAACTAAGGAATTGAATAAATGTAATTTCGTGAGTATGCTGATTGACCTCCAGATATTAGACAGTTTACTGTTTATTAGGCATTTGATTCTAAAGCAATGCGAGTTACAATTTCTGCTGAAATTGCCGTCGACTTAATTTGCTTCCTAGATAGAAAAATGTGTACTTTTTCAAGTTGTCCATTTAAATTAATTGCTTTATGTGAACCGGTGAAGTCCATAAGTTTTGTTTTTTGATGGAATAATATGAAGACCTTCCTGTTCTGCAATGAATTTTAATGTGTCAGTTTTTGTTTGCGCATCTTGATGGTTTTCAATCAATATTGCAAAATTGAGGTCTTCCAGTGATGTTTTGTTTATAAATTGAATTTCTAAAGTGGTTATGCTTTTTCTCCTTAACCAATCAATTGCGATATTGAATAGCTATCTTCCATGGATGTCGTAAAATGTGACTAAATAGGCTGTGCAGTGGAGTTGACTGTCACATCCCATATACGGTCTATAAATAATTTTTTATTATATACTGAAAGCACGCATTTTCTCTTTTACTGGATGCGTTTCCACGACTGTTATCTGGTCACGTTTCTGCGTTAATTCAGTTATCTATTTTGTGCAGTATTGTTTAGTTTATAAATTATTACTCTATTGAAACGTCCGTGTGTTGACGGTCCCGAAAGGGGAGCAAATAATAGCAACACTATACCTTCCATGCATGTCGTAAAAGACGACTAAGGAGATTTATGGGATGGAGTTGGCTGTCCCATCCCCAATAGGGGGAAAGTCTCTGCATGTGTATAGTTGTTCTCTGAAATTGATTAATGGTCTTCCTCATTTGTGTTCTTGAGACTAACGGAAATTGAACAAGTCCGTTCAACGGCATCAAATCGCCTAGCAACTATTGCACACGCGTCTCCAAAAACAGATGAGATTTTGTCAAGACATTCAAATCGTGCACTTACCATAAGACCTTGCGCACTGTTTATGGCAACAAATTTCAATTCCTGTTAGTCTCAAGAATTTTTAAATTGTCCTCTGGCTTCCTACTTAGTCATTTGTGATGTAGTAAATTTTATTTATACAATTAATATATGCGATGAATAAGTGATGAACACCACGAATTAGGAGCGATTGTTCTGCTTTCTATGTGCAGTGGGTTAAGTTTTTCAGAGCTTTCTTTCATACCCAGGAGACTTCAGCTTCTGCAATGCCTATTGAATCTTCTCAAAGGGGGTACACATGTCACGAGGTGAGCTGATACTTTGGTCATGCATTGTTTTGTAATACCTTCTACTAGGCGCTTCGCTATTCCACGTGAAGGAAGACCGTTCCATTACCACCCTCCAATAGAATGTACATTGTATCCATAAATTGAGTGAAATCATCCCAGAACATCAACTGTATGTGTAGATATGTTGACAAACTGGAAAAGAATTGTGTAGACTTCGGCCCATAATCCATTAAACTTTGTTTCAAAATAACCCCCCACCCTCTCCTGGTCAGCGCCCCAGATGACTGCCAAAATCTCTATATCTAGTGGGAAAACACCAGCTGTGGCATCACTGGTTGTATCATGGTTTACAGCTTATCTGCTCATGTTGCTCTTCTGCGTTCGATCTCATACTCCTGCAGATCAACAGGATGTAGTCCCGAGAACGGAATGTGATGTCATATCTGCGCCTTTCGATCTAACACATCAGACTTCAACATGACTTTAGGTCACTGAGCCTATATGGGATAGCCAATTCCATCCCATAACCTCCTTAGGCACCTTTTATGACATGCGTGAAAGGTAAACAGTGTTGCTAGTCTTTGCTCCCCTTTCGGGCCACGTAAACACACAGCGTCATATTAGTCTAATAACACCATCCACAGCCTATCTTGCATATTCCGGCCATTACAAATTTGCCACATTGAAAGACATTCGTCCGTTCTCAAACTCCTGCAATTATTAGAATGCGCTGTCATGGTTTACAGCATTGCTGTGCTTTTCGGCCCGACACATCCGACTTCAACAAGGCTGTGAATCACTGACCCTAAATGGGCTGGGACAGCCAACTCCATAACCTCTTTAGTCACCTTTTACGACATGCATGGAATCTGTTGCTATTCTGTGCTCCCCTTTCGGGACCCTGAAACACACAGGCGTTCTCTGGACTACATCCTTCTGGAAATGTAGCAGGACAATGGTCCTGCTACGAGAGATCTAGTGCGGAGTTTGAGAATGAATGCTGAGAAGATTCCAGCGACAGTATTACTTCTGTGTAGCAGGAAACCCATGTCCATGATATCCCAACATTTTTAATGTTATACACAATGAAATGCTTTGGTGTAGTTAATAAAACATGAGTAGATAGATACATGATCCATGTCTGAATGGATAGAGCTTATGTTGCAGTCTTGTCTTGTTGATACAAAGTAGTTGTTTTGTTAACTTGACAAATAGTATTTAGTATTTTTTTTAACGCCTGTGTGTTGTCGGGACCCGAAAAGGGAACAAAGAATAGCAACACTGTTTACCTTCCATGCATGTAGTAAGAGGCGACTAAGGAGGTTATGGGATGGGGTTGGCTGTTCCATCCCGTATAGGGTCAGTGACCTAAAGCCATGCTGAAGTCGGATGTGTCAGGCCTAAAAGGCGCAGCATTCCGTTCTACTTCCTGCAGGAGTTCAACAACAAACGCAGAAGTATTTTCAGTTTTGGACTGATGACTTTAATAATAACAGAACTTTGCCATATACATTACCAAATATCATTGAGCTTTTTTTAGCAGATGCACCCAACTGCAGAACCAAATGACCCCCCAACCATCTAATGTCATGCAAGAACAAACCATCATCTTTCAGACTATGAAATGACCTCAGCAGACTGAGAAGTCGTGTTCTGAAAGCTGAAGATTGGCGAGACAGACCTGTGCAACTCTGGGCTGAGACTGCATTACTCATTCTTCATGCCTGTCAACTCTACTTAGAGAGGGAGAAAGTATGGCCTACTTCCAGACTCAAAGGGGTTCCATGGATGACATGAAATATATCACAATTCATTAAGCTATTGGTGCTGTGTCTGACTGAAGAACTGAGTATTTTGGAGTGTTGCTAAACATAGAATTATCACGCATGTGGTTGCGTCTGTGGGTCTCACCAATGGCCCACTAGACAAACCACCCATGCAACATAAAACCTTAGTAGATGACATGCTGTTATATTGAGGTTATCTTATAGAAGCTTCATGGCACGTCATCTATACAATTATGCTCCTTGTGCTGTTATTTTGTTGTTGGAAGTGTTTCATGTTTACTAGAATATATGTATGCACCATCTGTGGTTGGGAGGGAGCCAGAGATGTACTGTGCAGCATTGGGGAGGAGGAAACTGACAGCACTGTTTTTTTCCTATGGCTGAGATCTATCATAGAAGCACAGCGACTCAGGACGTGACAATCCTTTTGACTTGAACATTTGGTTGCATGCATGGAGCAATAGAGAAGTTCGGCTTAACCAGTCAAAAATCCAGACTTCCCAGCAATATAATGCAATTTAATAGCATTGGGTCAAGGAGCATGAGCCCATGAACCGCTAGATCAGCAACCAACCAACCATAGAATTATCATGTGAGTGTTCGCTATCTAAAAATAACTTTTTGTTCCTTTCTTACAAGTATGTAGATTGCATGGTATGGGTGAGTTTACTTCAGCGTTCATTCTTAACTTTCTTTTTCTTCTATGTTCATTCTTGAATTCCTGCAGATTAGCAGGATGTAGTCCGGAGAATGGAATGCGTTGTCATGGTTTACAGCATTGCTGCAATATCTGCACCTTTAGGCCTGACACATCCAACTTCAGCATGGCTTTGTGTCACTGACCTTATATGGGATGGGACAGCCACCTCATCCCATAACCTCTTTAGTCGCCCTTTACGACATGCATGGAAGGTAAACAGTGTTGCTAATCTTTGCTCCCCCTTCGGGCCAAGGCAACACACAGGCGTCTCAAACTACTGCTGAATCTCTTATAGCAAGACAATGGTCGTCCTAGACTTCCAGCATGATGAAGTCTAGAGAATGGAAATGTATTGTTTCGCAGTTTTACTTGCACTAGCCAGACTTTGCTGGGGATTTTATCATATCCAGATGATATAAAATTGTCATCTGCTGATAGTAGTTACTTCCAGTTTTTGCACCCTGGTCTGCTACCAGACGACATTGATAGCAAAGACGATCATACACTGGTGACATTGCATAAAGCTAAAAATATTGCAACGGAGCTGCTAACCATAAAATAACATTAAATTCTCCGGACTAATATGCAGGAGTTTTGAGAATGGAATATTACATAGACATGTAACAAACTGAGAGGTTAATCTGTGTCATCTGTATAAATATTGCATATTTTATATTTTGATAATTTCATCAGCACATAAATTCCCACATGAATTACAACAACTAGTATTCCTCTGCACACATTAAAGAACACAAAACACATCATGTACACTTGAAATTTAATTATGGCAACAATTCAATTACGCTGGATCATCTTTGTCTCCTTTGGTTGCCCGTGTGTAGATCAACTGCGAATTGTGCTTGGATACAAGTCGGATTAATCCTGAAATAAATTGGACGAAACCATTATGATATAACAATACAATCTGGAACACAAACCCTCCAATATATCAGACTCAAAAGCACAGATATCCCACTGTCAACCAGCACTCACTTTCTGTCCCGGCCAATCGGGAAAATCTCGTGGCAAGGGGAATAACTCGGCAATAAGTGAGTTTGCAAGAAAATGAATACAAAATACAATTTGCAATCAATTATTAATATTCACGGTCCAATTTACAAATAAATGGAAGAGGTACTGATCTGTGAACATATCTTGTCATGTAAGGCATTTACTTTTCATGTAACAAGCGAGTAAAAAAATTAGCTCCAGTGTCGGCTTTATTTAATGGTGTCAAAATGTTTGACAATAAATGTTCCTCAGATCTAATCCTAAAAATTAAATCTTGTACTCATAACATGAATTTGGAGTTCTATTCAGATAACTGGTGAAACAAGTTTCCAAGTAGGACCTTATTTCCAAAAAAATTTACGGCAGCATACACATTGGTGTGGTTCTGCATGTATCTCAAAGATCCACTCAGAAATAGTGGAAGATAGGGCTACCCCTAATAAAAAGCAGAGTAATCTGGATAATTGTCATTTGCAGGATCTGCTTTCTCGTGAAAGTCATCAATGTTGACATAGATCAGCTGTGTTGACTTCTCAGTCCTTACACAGTCTAGCGGTTGTACATGATGGGGTTCACACATTATTTGGGCCTACACCACCGCATCGATGATTAAATTTTAGCATGTCTGCTCACATGTGGAACAGCGACGAAAATTAATTGTAGAAATCAGGAATTAATCATTTGCAAGCAGTTTGGAATTGAGTGAGTTAAGCACCATATCTATTATAAAACCAGTTTACAAACTGTAAAACACACAACCATCTCCCAGACTACATCCTGAAAAATTTTTAGAAGTGATATTAAGGATAGGTTGGGGCATAGGCTGACAACCGATCACGCGAAATTATACATTTTGTCTCAATCTTGTACTTTTTCAAATCATGTACATGGAAGACTACATAGAGCATAAGCCAATGGACCGAGGCATCATCAACCAACAAACAATGCCAAAGGGCGAATCAGACATTGAAAGTGCAGATGGAATAATAAGTGCAATATGGCATTCCAGTGTGGTTAGCACTGAAGGCATTATGAAATGTCTTCCATCCAATATTCCTCATGGGTACAGGCCTTTGTGGCACTTACGATGGGGTATGCTAGGTGTGCCATCACTGTCGATGGATCAACAAATCTGAAATGATAAAATAGTTTCAGAAATGTAATAAGCCCAGAAATGTATCCTATGCTACTGGAAGGACATGGTGATCCTGGAATCACACTGACACGCCTTCCTTCAGTGACTAAAGATGTTTTCGGAAACTTTCCTTACACAACCATATCTTTGGAACAACCTTTACATGAGACCAGGTTTCCATCTGTTACACAACTAAAAAAACATGTATTTTTGTCTGAAGAACTATTGGCTGTCAAGAGCCACATGCTCACGGTTAATTAAATTATTTCATCATCAGTACATACCTTTTGCGTGTAACTCTCTCAAAGCTTGCTTGGCCAGAGATCCCCTGACTTTTAACCTTTCAGAAACCACAGAGGGAGTGATGAGCTTGTAGCTTGGAACCTCCTTGTACAGCTTGTCATAAGTAGCCTTGTCAAAGAGGATCAAGTTGTTCAACTTGTCACGGACTTTACCTTTAGACCACTTCTGAGCTCGGAGAATCAAGAAAGTATTTTAATTACTTAAATGTGCTAATTTTGAAGCAGCCTTCATACTATTATGAAAATTATAAAAGTATATTTTTCATGTGAAATTAATAGGTATCCATAATCCACCTCATTAGAAAGTAGTCCTGAGAATGGAATGTATTGTCATGATATTCATTAGGGGTCTGCAACATGGTCTGCCTGAATGACCTAACACTGAGTTCTTAACCTGAAGCAACCCGAAGTATACAAATTTAATCTAGCGATAACAACCCCAATGTCCACATTGAGGTATCATTTGTAGTAATGGACAACAATCGTCCATGATTATTTCCCATCATGCTCTTATAGTATGTGCTAGAATGATTGCCTCTGAATTTCCGGCAGCAATATAAATGTGCAATTGTAATTTATTCGGCCGTTTCACGTTTACAAGCCAAACTGTGTAAACCTAACTTCTGTGCTGTCATTTTTCAGGAATAATTCACTCATGATTCAGACGAAGACGATTTTTAAAGCTTTAGTGTTGCTGGTACTGTAGATCAACGTGTGGGAGTTGAGATATGTTGATATTTAATTGTGTAAATGCGACATTAACAAGGAATTTCAGGAGCTGTTTTCTACAATTAGGTCAACGGATGACTGACACGGATGAAGTTTTTGTATATGTCTGTCCACGTTGTCACAAGCGAACATTTCCGAACCATATCTAGCATCCATAATCTCATTGTCTCCTAATTTGAAATCAATAACAGTAAAAAAAAGTTGTCCAAAAATCAAAGGAGCAGAAAAACTAGAAGTCATACAAAATGGCCGGGTGAGAGAGGAAAGTATGCATTATTTTTCTCTGGGTTACTACAGATTTAAAAAACATTGTAACTGTGGACCCGCTGTGCTCCTAAAAATAATGTTAAGTGTTTATCTTAAGTCTGATCTAGAACCACATGTATACATTTGCTTGCATATAAATGTACAATTGTAAATGTCCATTAGAAAATGTTAAAATGTATATTTAGTAACATTAGCATAGTTCATTAAGCAATCATTTCTTTGGTCCGGCCAGCAATCAGTTGAGTATTTAGGCATCCCTCCCTCGCACCAAAAAGATGTTGCAGATCCCTGGTTTTAGTTGGGCTGTAATAACGATTAATAATTTGGCACATCCATTTATGTCATTTCATGAGTTTTGCCATTTGAGTGAATGTCAAACACATAAAATGATAGATGCAGAACCTGGGTACAAGCACTAAGATAATTTAACGAAAATTACTTACACCAGATGGTTTATGTAACATTTAAAAATGTTATGTAACGTAGACAAAATAGACAACTTATTTTACCTTCTTTTTAGCCTTGCCCCCGGATCCCTCTTTCTTGGGCTTTCCTGCAGTTGGCTTCGCAGCTTTTGCAGCTGCTTTCGCTTCATTTTTTTTGGCCCCCTGAAATATATGGAATCTTAGTAAACAGTACACTACAGAACAAGGACATTGTCAAATTTGATCTTATCAGACTAGCACTTGTCCCAATTCTTGCTACAGAGATATCAAGAATTTCAGGTCTCTGGCAGAATCACTACCAATAAATACTGTTTCCTATGCTATTAACCGTCACCACGCTTGTCCACGACTAAAGTTAAGTTGAAAGAAAATATGTTGCAATCTGCTATGTTCAAACCTAGACCATACTCAATTTCCATACTACTTTGAACGGTTAGGGAATACCTCAAAAGTAAAACAAAGGTCACAATGGTGGACAAAGACAAGCGGCAGATGCGCCAAACTTTGCATCATTGAACATGACTTTACACATTTAGCAACATTAGCAAACACGAGAGACTAATGTGGATGATTATTCCTTTTCAATGGCCAGGATTAATAAATCAGGGATTTAAATGCAATGTTGCTAGAAATGAACATTTTGTAGGGCGCAAAAGAATGATTGTCAACCAGCGTAGGACCGGTACTGTCAGCAGATGTATAATGACAAACACTCAAGGAGATGGGAGCAACTATGACTATGGACATGTTCAGTTTGCAGTAATGATGATCCAACGACTAACTATTTAGCACCATTATTTTAAAACACTTTACCATAATGCATATAGGGGAGACGTGAGGCTCGGATAGGTCCTTTGTTCTCATGCTCTTGCATATTAACCAAATTCGTTCACCCGTGTGTTGCCGGGGCCCGAAACGGGGGCAAAGAATAGCAGCATTTTTTACCTTCCATGCATGTCGTAAAAGGTGACTACAGAGGTTATGGGGTGATGTTGGCTGTCCCATTCAATATATGGTCAGTGACCCAAAGCCATGCTGAAGTCAGATGTCAGATTTCGCAGGAATGCTGTAAACCATGACACAATGCATTCCGTTCTCCGGACTACATCCTGCTAATCTGCAGGAATTTGAGAACGAATGCAGAAGAACCAGATTCGTCAGGAGAATGGACGAATGGAATATGTTGCCAGTTTACAGCTTAGTTGCGATATCTGCTCCTTTTAGCTTGACAAACCCATCTTCAGCATGACTTCCAATTCACTAACTAATCACTTCAAAGACACATACTTGGTTGCCCATGATGCCCAAGTGACGGACATAAATTTGCACCATTGCCAGGACTATGCACTTGAGAACCAGTATGTAGGGGCCAAAATCATATACTAATTTGGTACACTACAGCCTTTTGGGATTAACATATGTAAATATCTAGTTGTCTTATGTTCCATTATTGTTATGTGTATTATTCTTATTCTATTTTATTCTGCCAATTTTTTTTTTATTTTGTTCCATCTCAACGCCAGTTTTTCAATTCATTCAAATTATGGCGCATCTTTCATATTAAAGGCCAGTGAAATTCGACCTAGTTTTGGTGTGTTTCCTAACATGATAAGAATGATGATCCGGCGGAATGACAATCTTGTACAATAATAGCTTTTGGTAAAGGGGGGTTAAACGGATTAGAATTAGTTCATAGATAGTTTTAGGAGGGGGCAGAAGGGTTAGAATCAGTGTTTAGAAGTAATAATTCTCTAATAATTCTCGTGTAAGGGTGAATCTATGATTTATAACAACGGCATACAATCACTTGGCAGGGTGTGGAACTGTGACATCGTCTGCTTAAACATGAAAACTGCTATTTATAGGGCAGTGACCGTCGATAAGAACAATTTACCCAAATTATTCCTGGATATATCAACTCTAGTCATTCCTTAGGCCTATATGTTCTGGATAAAGTGGGTCAAAATTATGTGACCCGTTATTAGCAAAACCAAACTGTCAAGATTAATTTTGCTGCAGTCAAATAGGATTTATGGTTAGCCTTGCCTGGTTTTAATAAGGGTTTGGTAAACATAATTAAGACCTGTTGCGTGATATCATGGTTGGTGCGGCTCGTAGCCTGGTATCTCAGACTTCAGCACCAGAGCTTGCTTGGGCAGGACTGTCATTGATTGTGACCTGTTTCAGGGATGCCGGACTTACCACTCAGTTTCAAGTATTATGTGCCCCCCCCCCTCACATCACTTCAAGGAATTTGTGTCAATGAGGCAAATATAAGGTACATCACGGAGAATAGGCCATGGGGGTCTGCTCCGCAGGATAAGTAGCCCAGAGAATGGAATGTCGGTAAATGTGTTATAACGGTTGTCTGATTTTGTCATGGCATACCAGTTTTGTGAAATCCACAACCTTTTGGCCTGACATCCTACTTCATCATGGCTTCTGGGTACAGGTCACTTTATATTAATATAGTATTGTATGGAGCAGCCAACTCCACAACAGAACCCTCATTAGTAACCTCTTACGTCGTGCATAGTTAACGTGTAATACTTCTCTTTCGGGCCTTGACAACACTCGGGTGACTATCAGTAAAGTATCATATTCATTGACTGATTATTCAATGGAAGTTAGCCTGCGCCGAGAACGAAATATACACAATCACGATTCACTAAAAGTAGAATTTGCGGTACCGAATTCACCCCTTTCCGATTTTTTTAGGATTGAGTCAACCTTTGTATATTTTATGGTTAAGTCTACATGAATGTTGTAACGTTTTTAATATAAAAAAAATTAAATACAATCAAATAAGATTCCAACAATGCCGCGTGGGTCAACAGAAAAAATATGGGCATACCAAAATATGTAACAAACGGTAAATGAAATCACAAATTGTACAAGGAGGAGATCTTTTGTGCGTTGATAATATTCAACATATATTTGTACACTTTAGTACAGAATACTATGTTTCTGAAACATCTAATGATGACATAATGCACAAAATAATAGAGATCTATCGACATAACTCACCATGCTGGAGTCTACAGAAATGAGAAAGGAAGAAGCAGTGAATGATGGTACATCACGTGATGTCAGCTTATGATATTAACAATTGCTATTTATGTTGGTTTTTATGTGTTGTTGTTATTAAAGTATATGACATTAATTATCAGTGCAAACTTAAAAAGGTTACATACAATATCCAAATTTTACATATTATTGAAATAACTGTAATATATATATATTTTACTAGCTGTAAGCATACATTCAACACTGTCATCATCAGCAAGTGCCATGCAGGGAACACTGAACTATTCAAGAGAAACGAAAAGATTCAGTTTACATGTACTTACTACTTTGTTAATAGGGAATACGAGACGAGGTCATTGAATTGTTTTGAAGAAATAGAACTCAGTATGAATTATATGTACATAAAACTATTTTATTGTATCACAAGTAAAATTAAGGGCTGTCAGTAAATTATTTCAATAATTATTTGTCATTTCGTGCCCTTGCCTTTCAATCTCAATAATTCAGGGACCATCGCACCCCTCCCCCTCCTATTTAAATAGGTCAAACAGTTTAATCCTTTCCTCAAATAATTAAAACCTCGGGGTCTTTGTTACTTATAATATTTTATGGTAGTGTGCTCTTGTACAACCTAAGTGGACTTTGTTGTATGCTGGTTGAAAGGGCACGCCTCTCCACAAGAGAGGCAAACTTATTAACTACCCAACTACCACTTTTCCTTAACCAAAAAAAAAAAAACAGAAAACAGATTATCTTTCTTTTGCGTTCATTTTCAAACTCCTGCAGATTAGCAGAATGTAGTCTGCAGAACAGAATGTGTTTTATCATAGTTTGCAGCAATGCTGCAATATTTTCATCTTTCGGCCTGACACACCCGACTTCAGCATAGCTTTTGGTTACTTTTCCCCTAAATTGGATTGGGACAGCCAACTCTACCTCACAACCTCCTTAGTCGCCTCTTACGCCATGCATGGAAGGTAAACAGTGTTGTTATTCTTTGATGCCCTCTCGAACCCCGGCATCACTGGGGCGAGAAAACATGTAAACGAACTTCTTTAGCGTTCATTCTCAAACTCCCGTTTTTTCTCTAATAGCGGGACAATGATGTTAATAGATTTCCAGCAGGATGTAGTCCAGAGAATATAAATAATTTGTTTTATTTACGCCAATGGCTCGACATATCCGTCTCCGACGGTATATTAAATAAATAAATTGTATATTTCAAGTCCAATATAATGTACTAAGATGGATTGGTGCTTTTCTACTACAACTCGGGCCGTATATACGTCTTTTTCAAGGGGAGAGGTTACCTAAAAGCCGCAAATTACTCCGTTTTTGTGTGGTTTTATTCGATTTTGTGGCGGGAAAATCCTTTTAAAATGGGTAGGGGATGGGTTGTGGTGGTGGTGTGTTATTTAAATTTGTTGTGTTTTCTATAACTAAATATCACACTCTAATTTACATTTGATGACAGATGTTGTTACAACAGTTTTAATAATCTCTTCATTCTTTGACAAATTTGACTCAAGGTTGATAACCCTTCTAGATGAGGTGCTTCTTTGCCAAACGCAAAACACGCGGGAGGTCTGGAATTTGACCTGTACATTTCTCACACACTCGTTTCGTCCATCTGCGATGACCTTCCAATTCATCGTCAGAAGCGGCCTGTGTTTTTTTTTTACTCTTCGCCATTGCGCATATCGCCCAAAGAAGTAGATAGATTACGCCTGTCTCGGACGAGGATCTTCGCAGTGGGCCCTTGGGTACTGAACCCAGTGCTCTCTGTATAAGCCATGTTGGGCAAAAGCAGCAGTCGATATGGGCAAGGATTGGAGTGTTCTCAATGACAAGTACTTGCTCTCCCCCCCCCCATCTTTACGGAGTCTATA
This sequence comes from Meghimatium bilineatum, assembly GCA_034231615.1. Lineage (NCBI taxonomy): Eukaryota > Metazoa > Mollusca > Gastropoda > Stylommatophora > Philomycidae > Meghimatium > Meghimatium bilineatum. The sequence continues at coordinate 20,474,751 of CM067302.1, forward strand.
TCGTCTACATTTTGAGTCTCAACACTACTTCGATAGGAAATTTGAACAATGTGCTCCGCGACATATTTTCAATGCTTGTTCTAAGTGCAGCGGGGAGCTGTATTCAACACTTTTTTTTGCATACCCAGAAGTGCATGTTCAAGTTGGCGTATCCAATACCCGAGTCATGGCTCCTATTTTGAAAGATGTCAATTGTGATGGGGCATTTTATCTTTTCTGTGTTCTCGAGCATAAACAGCAGTTCCACTAGTCGGTCTTGTGATGGAGAATTGTAGCTTCGGTCCAACTATATAGATTCACATACACAACGCTGACCTCTAGTGCGTGTTGCCATATGTGTACCCATAGGATCACCATATCTTAGCCATATCGAACCATCAACGTTGGCTGCCCCTCCAATTTTTCTGCATTCCTGGCTGACAGAGACAAAATGCCTACGTTACTGTGTGCCGACAGTGATGCTGGGTGTGTTGGCGTATACGTCTTGGAGATATTGCTTGTCTCTTTGCATGCATTTCTCATTCCATCTACAGTCATCACATCCACGGGCCTAAAAGTGTTGGCCAGAAAGATAGCAAGAACAGCTGTCTTTCTGTTTTCAGGGTGCACCAGGGAAAGGTACACGTATGATCTTAGTCATCTGTTAACTCTGGGTGCGCGGAGAGAAATGCCTGCCGAACCATATGCATCCCTGATTCTGGTTTAGGAAAGCATCGACGGTAGAGTTGGACTCTTTCATTCTCGTAGCGGAGGTGATTCTTGATTAGAAACAAATGTCACAGCACTGGGGGTATCCCCATATATGCTTTGCTTGCCGTTCCGTCAGCCATCTAAAAGTGTATAAGCTCATGTCCCAGTCAGTTGATGATTACGCGTTCTTCTGTTCTTTCCGGAGAGGGAGCACTTTCTCCCGTCGCCTCTAGTCACTCCCATTTCTACCATCATCTGAATATGTACATTGTTTCGGTAGACTTCCTCCTCTTCTTCTCGTAGGATATCAATGACCTGCTCTAATCAATTCAATCCTATCTCTTCTCATCTCGGTGCCGTTCACCACGGTCTTACCAGATAACACATCGGCTCTTTCATTTCCCCTGACCCCAGCATGACCTGGACAGTATATCCATGTAATGCTCTGCGCATTGTTGAGAAGAGTGACCCATTCGGTTCTGATCATACTCTTTTCTATCTTGCGCAGCATACTTTGAGAGTCCAATAGAATCACAGAGTCTGTTGGTGGTTGCGTCGCCAGCCAAGTGAGAAATGTCAGATGCTTCTATTTCATTCTCATACTGGAATCACACTCGATGTTGTAGTGGGGCATGCAGCTAACTTCTCTAATAATTTCTTGCCATTTTGGTAGGCGATGAAACCCCCAACCACACTTATTTGTTTCTTGTGTTACTGCGCCGTCTATGTAAATTATCGTATCGTCTGGTTCGAGTACTGCAGTATGAGTTCTTGGATTATTCCCTCTGTTCTGTTGGCAGCCCAGTCGCGGCACTCTCTTCCCATCTGTATTACAACTGTTGTCAATAATTTTTCTTTCTTTGCCAAATGTCACCCATTCACAGCCTCTTCCCACTTCCTCCAGCTCACAAACTCTGAGTAGGGTATCTTCTGCTTCTGCCATCCAAGACCTTCATCTTTTGATACGTCTTCCTTTTGTTGTTGTGTAGAGATTGGTGTAAAAGTTGATCATCATTATTGGCAACCTTGAAGTATTATTTAACCTGAGCTATTTTATGTCTTGGTTTGATGCCCTGTAGGTCTAGAAGAAACCTCATGGTCACGATGGGTGTGTCTCTTGTGAATCATAAGACAGCTCTCATGGCCTCGTTTTGAACTCTCCCCCAATCTATCCACCTGTGTTTGTGATAGTGTCAGTAAAACTAAACCATAGTCCAACACATATAACACAGATAATGCCACTTATTGCATCATCTGAAAAAGGGTTCGCTGTGGCATCTCTGCAGACGCCATGATTTTGACTGCACGGACACCCTTCCTAGCTTTCTGAATGACATTGCCCACACATTTCGTGAAGGATAGACTTCTATCACAAGTGATACCTAAAAATTTCATAGTCTGTTCCATGTCAATGGTGATGCCCATACAAGTGGCTGTTGGCAATGTATCTGTGACTATGTTGTTGTTCAGTGAGAACCAGACGATGTTTGCCTTGGTGGGATTGATGACTGTCTTGTAGTAAGTTCACCAAATCGACAAATTTTCTAGATTACTCTGGACGCCATCAATCATGTCTCTTCTGTTTCTGCTGTGCTAGTACAGCAAGAGGTCGCCCGCATATATTAGTATCCTGCCGAGCCTCCTGAAGCTGCGCTATTTTGTATGTGTAGACGTTCAAAAATACATGTGATAGTGGCGATCCCTGTGGCAATTCCGGTGCTACAGTACTGATATCTGATGTCCAGGATCCCAATTTCAGAGCAACAGGTCTGGAAATTAACACCATTATTATCCATCGAATTGTCCACAAGTAGATGATGAGTTCGCTCAGCAGATGTATTAGCTGGTTAAAATGACTCTGTTGTAAGCATTTTCTAGGTAGACCACTGTTCCCTCCTTTGTCTGAAAGCCCTCGTATATGTCATAAGCGAGGATTGTCGCATTTGTGGTCGTGTCTCTCCCCGGTCTGTATGCGCATGGAGTGTCAGTAACGGAGGTGCCATTCATCGACATTATGAACCCATCTTCCAAGTCTGAGTCTCTACACATTTTTATAGTAGCACTGGTGATTAGAAGCGTGTTCTCGAAATGAACAAAACTTTGGTTCCGATTTAAGTTTAACGTCTTCTCTTTCTATTTGCGGGTAGTGCTGCCTTCTAACCTCTCATTGTACTCAATATGTTATCTTTGCGACTCTCACTATCCGTCTTGACATCTACCCATTTCGTGACAATTGCATTGGTCAACCTGAACTCTACCGACACCTACCTGGTGCGACCAAAGGTGGCGAATATGGAACGGCACTCCAGTTATGGAGTGTTAGCTGCAAATTCTTCTTCTGCATTCGTTCTCAAACTCCTGCAGATTAGCTGGATGTAGTCAGGAGAACGGAATGCGTTGTGTAATGGTTTACAGCATTGATGCGATATCTGCGGCTTTCGGCCTGACACATCCGACTTCAGCATGGCTTTGGGTCACTGACCCTATATGGGATGGGACAGCCAACTCCATCCCATAGCCTCCTTAATCGCCTTTTATGACATGCATGGAAGGTAAACAGTGTTGCTATTCTATGCTCCCGTTTCGGGCCCCGGAAACACAAGGGCGTAGCTGCAAATAAGCAGCCGTGGACCAAATCGGTGTTGTTGCATACCATGATGGGGCGGGATTTCAGGCGGCGCTGATATCTGTACTGAAATAATGTCCAGTGAAAGGAAGCATGAAGCGAGTGTGAGCTGCTAACACTGACACCAAGCTAGGAGCGTGCCAAGGGTGATGGGGATGAGAGTGAGGCTTGGGTTACTGATATGAATATTTGACAGGGTTAGGAAAAATAATGGATAGTAGAATGAGACCCGCCGAAGACGGATTTCCATTTTCTGGACTATATCCTGCTGGAAATCTAGTAGGGCCATTGTCCTGCTACAAGAAAGATCCAGTGGGAGTTTGAGAATTAACGCTGAAGAACATGGTATGAATGAACATGGTATGAAAAAACATGGTATGAAAGAACATGTTATGAAAGAACATGATATGAAAGAACATGGTATGAAAGAACATGGTATGAAAGAACATGGTATGAAAGAACATGTTATGAAAGACAGGGCCAGTCTTAGGCCACTGCAACCTATGCGGCCGCAGTGGGCCCCGCACTTCATAGGCCCATAAATTCATATTAGAATTTATTTTATTATCCTCTTCCCTACCCAGACTGGGCCCCGCGCAATCCGTTTCACATTGGGCCTCGCAATTGTTAGGGCCGGCCCTGATGAAAGAACATGGTATGAAAGAACGCTCTTAATACAGGAAGAACCCCAATGCACACAGGACAAGAATTGAACAAATGTCGGGGATGAGCAAATTGTTCAAAATTCTGACCTGACAGTGTTGAGACTTGAACTCTGAAAACATAGAGGAGGGAGTACATTCTTGTCATTGAGAACACTTCAAACAAAGACTCGACTGTCTGCGCCGCTTACATAAGAAATTAGGTCTGGGACCCTGGGATACAATTGGTGGTAATGGAATGGTCTTCCTACTCGAGGAACAACTCGCTGGCTGCGAAGCGCCTCGTGGAAGGAAAGACAAACAATGGGTGACCCGAGCAAATTATCAGCTTGTCTCGTAACATGTAACTCTCTGAGTAGAAGGCTTATCCAATAGGCATTGAGCCACGTCGAAAGCTGAAGTCTCCTGAGTATGAAATAAAGCTATGAGAAACATACACACTGCACATAGGAAGTAAGAGCTAATTGCTCCTAATTCTTGGGGTTCGAAAAATTTTAAACACACATCTCTCTTGCTATTCGTCACATATATTGATTGCGTCCGTGTGATACCGGGCCCGAAAGGGGAACAAAGAATAGCAACACTGTTTACCTTCCACGCATGTCGTAAAAGGCGACTAAGGAGTTTATGGGATAGAGTTGGCTGTCCCATCCCATATAGGGTCAGCGACCCAAAGCCATACTGAAGTCGAATGTGTCAGGTCGAAAGGCGCAGATATCGCAGCAATACTGTAAACCAAGATACAACGCAATCCGTTCTCCGGACTACATATGGCTAATTTGCAAGAGTTTGAGAACGAACGCAGAAGAAGAAGCGCAGCAATACTGTAAACCAAGATACAACGCAATCCGTTCTCCGGACTACATATGGCTAATTTGCAAGAGTTTGAGAACGAACGCAGAAGAAGAAGACGAAGAAGAATATTGATTGTATAAGTCAAATCGCCCGTGTGTTGCCGGGGCCCGAAAGGGGAGCAAAGAATAGCAACACTGTTTACCTTCCACGCATGTTGTAAAAGGCGACTAAGGAGGTTATGGGATGGAGTTGGCTGTCCCATTCCATATAGGGTCAGTGACCCAAAGCCATGCTGAAGTCGGATGTGTCAGGCTGAAAAGCGCAGATATAGCAGCAGTGCTGTAAACTATGACACAACGCATTCCGTTCTCCGGACTACATCCTGATAATCTGCAGGAGTTTGAGAATGAACGCAGAAGAAGAAGAAGAAGTATAAGTCAAATTTACAACACAAATGAAGCAGACAGCCAAAACAGACTTCTTTTCGCAGAAGATCAAGCAACAATATCAACATCAGAAGAATAACTATAACAACATTTAAATAGACTGCACACAACATGTAAGGGCTGTAACATGAAGACAATCACATAAAAAAACCATATTAAAAGTAATACCAATCGCAAAAACAAAAAGAAACACCACTATTCTCATCGATGATCAACAACTAAAACAAGTGAAAGAATTTACTTATATTGGAAGCAACATATCATCGAATGGCAAAAAACACCAAATAAATCAAACGTAGATGCAACATAACATACCATATTTTAGGTCAGATGTTGTGAAACAAATGTTTAAAAACAAATATGTAAACATTAACAACCAAAACTACACTATATAAAACGATCATCACTATGATACCAATGTCAAACATGGACACTAACAACAGAAGCGTAAAGAAAACTTGTCACAACAGAATTGGCTTGTTTACGTAGAATCCTCGGAGAAACAATAAAATATATAATGAGAAACGAAAACATCAGAAGGGTAACAATCACTTCACAACAGAATTGGCTTGTTTACGTAGAATCCTCGGAGAAACAATAAAATATATAACGAGAAACGAAAACATCAGAAGGCTAACAATCACAATGCCAATTCTGGATTACACCAGAATACAACAGAAAACGTGGTTTTCACAAAGTTCCAGACTACCATCACACAGTACCCATCGAAAAGCATTACTATACAGACACGATGGATACAAAACCAGGAGCGGACATTACAAACGATGGATTACAGAAATAAAGTCATCGAAAACAAACATATATGAAGCACACAAAAAAGCAATCTCTGGATAACTTTTCTACCTCTGATGCTGCAAGGCATAAAGGAACCTGCAACGAAAAGAAAGACGACGCCATTAGTAATGTTTTACGACATGCATGACATATTTCTTATCTATTATTTCCCCCCTTTCGAGCCCGATGTTAACACATAATTATCATCCGTGACAGAAATAAAAAAGGAGGACAACACAGGGATACTTAAGGAGTGTTGCAGTCAAATACAAAATAAACTAACGACATCAACAGAAACAGACGACGTTTCGACTAAAAAATCTTCATCAGGACAAAAACAAACAACAAGAAATAAATATTACAAAAAGAAAATGATGATGTTTAAAATAATCACTACATATCCTATTCGGGACGTAGCTATCAACCCAGCATATGTTGGCTGTGGTGATTTTATAGGCAATATAAATACGTTCAGTAGTTTGTCATTGCTTTCTGAACGGTCCGGATGCACAATTGTCTGTGGCGGCAGCGAACCTTGGCCGTCACAGACGCGCCCTGTCCCACTTCGCCACAGAGAATGATGTAAAACGAGATAATAAGGGAGAGAAGATGAGAGAAAGAAGACAAGATACAATAAGAACTGAAAAGTTTTGTATTTTCCTGTTTGCCGAAGACGGATGTGTCGGGCCATTGGCGCAAATAAAACGGCGATACAATGCATTTCCATTATCTGGACTACATCCTGCTCGAAATCTAGTGGGACCATGGTCCTGCTACAAAGAAGATCCAGTGGGAGTTTGAGAATGAACGCTGAAGAAGTATTTTCCTGCAACACTCCTTACGTATTTTTTTTTTCTCTCTTATTGCACCAACCCTCATATCTTTATTTCGTTGGGCTGTTCCCTAACACGGTGATTTATCTAAGAAATAACAAACATAGTTATGGACTTTAGTACATTGTGTTACAGATGAAATACATTATGAATTATGATATGATCTTTGACATAGAGCAATATATGTTGATGCAATTTATAACCGGAAGCCTACGTGTAAGTTTAGAAAAGTCACCAAAAGTAAAATTTTTGACCAATCAAATGTCGCCACGGTCGGAACTCCGTTTATGTACCGGCGACTTAAACGAACGACGTGGTTGTCGATTTTCTAGTTTGTTCTTTCACTGTACTTGTTAATACACATCTGTTTTATTTAATTTATTATACGGTAAGACGCGTTATATTTAGAGCGCGTATATTTGTGTATAAATATGTGTTTGTTTGTTGGTAGCGCGACATTTGAGAGTGAATAACGGGTTTGTCTATGAAGTGTCAGGTGGGGACATTGTTGTCCAGCAGTCACCACACTCAAGTGAAAGTTAAAACAGTTATGTAACATCTTACAATAACAAACGGTTAGTTTTGTTGAAGTGTGACCGGATTAAATTATCCATGTGAAGGGAACAAATCATGCCGTAGATATGTTCTGCTCAATGATGGGGATGCGTTACCTAAACAAATTAAATTATTTTGATATCGTGAAAATTTGATGACCGTGGCTATGATGCCAAGTTATCTTTATCCTTATTTTTAGCGTTTGTGAAAAATGTCGAAATGGTGGTGGGGGGGGGGGGTGTGTGTTTGACCTTTGGTCCGCCTTTTTGGTTAAGTCATAAGTACTAAAGAAAGTCATGTTCCGACCTTGTGGTGGGGGGGGGGGGGTCAGGTAAGAAGGTATGATGTGACTCCCCCATTTTTAATCTGGGACTTGGAACAAATATAATATAGGTCTAGGTGATTATTAAGACTTACAAATGTAAATTTTGCAGGCCGTAGTTGTAAATGTAATAATTACTTGATGATGATGTTTGTTAATTGTAGTTTAAATCAAAACATTTTGTAAGGACAAGCAGCTCCAGAAGTTCAGTTGGTAAATAATTATGAGAATAGAGAAGATACTGGATACAGGGGCTAGAATAACTTTAGATGCTTAATAATTAATATAATTATAAGCCTGACTTTATCAGGACAATTGTACATTTTCTCAACTATACTACTACTAGTACTACAACAAATACAAAGTGAAGAAAATTATGCTTAAGTTGTTTAAGATTTCCCAGGAATTAGGAGTGCTGAATCTTTGTGTCCTATGTGCGCGGTGTTGCTCTAGACCAGAGCTTTCATTCTAAAACGTTTCATTCTATTGCAGTCTTTTGTTGTGATTAAGTGATATGCAATAATAAGGCTTTTAGTTATTTCAGGAGCTTACTACTCAGTAGAGGTCTATGTGTCACACATTGTGTGCAGGCCTATGTGAGAATGTTATTATTGAATCACGAAACTAACCTACAGAGGAATGCAGCCATTCAATGCCCAGGACATACATTATATTTTTTACATGAATTCTATTGATTTTGATGGAGAGGATATGTGAAAAATGGCTTTCCTTCAGTGTTTCACACCTACCTTGATACTGATACTTAAGAAGCTGATGATAGGGAATGCATAGCTGTTGCTCCACCAATACCAGTGACCATGGCCCACTGCTGGGCTGTTATGGTGGGCAGGAAGGGATGTTTGGCAAGAGAGTTGAAGCTCATAGCTTCAATTCTGCATTTTGCGGAAAGATAGAAAAGCGTATAATTTACGCCCCTCTGAGTAGGATACTTCTCAAAGCATTGCACACCGCTGATAGTTGGTGCACACTGCTGAGAGTTGGTGCACACCGCTGAGAGTTGGTGCACACCGATAGAGTTGGATTCTTCTGGGTATGAAATAATACTGAAGAATCCACTCCATTGCACATTTAAAGTGAGAGCTAATCGCTTGTGATTCCTGGGGATCGAAACACCATCAATAGTATATTGTTTTATTTTTCAGCTCTAGAAGGTGAAGATAAACTACAAGTTATGGTGAAAGAACTTCACCAGAGGGGACTTCTTGTCCTGCTGGTGCTGATGGTTGCTTGTACCTCAGTCTCAGGTGAGAGATCTTGATTTTTGTCATCTATCGTTGCTTAAATTACCTACCATTTACTCTTTTAACACAGAAACCATAAACATAAATACTTATGGCATCTAGAATATTTAGCAACCACAGTTTTGATTTATGACTACATGGATGAAAAAGAAACGTAGGTTTCTGTAAGGTATGGAAATTGATGGAGGTCTTCTATTGTATTCATCTTCAGCATTCATTCTCAAACTATTGTAGCAGGACAATGGTCCTACATTTCAGCATGATGTAGTCCAGAGAATGGAAATGTGCAGTGTCACCATTTTATTTGTGCCAATGACCAGTCTTCAAATGGCTATTATATAATTGAGTTAATGCTGAAGACTGATGTGTCAGGCCATTGGCGCAAATAAAACGGTGACAACGCATTTCCATTCCCTGGACTGCATCCTACTGGAGATCTAGTAGTACTGCTACAGGAGATATCCAGCAGGAGTTTGAGAATGAACGCTGAAGAAGAAGAAATATAATTGAGTTAAAGATTCACCAACCAAATGGATCCTTATAATTCTTGTGCGAATTTAATAGTTAGACTACTAACATAATACTCAAACATTGTGCTTCCTATAAACAGATGTTGTTGCTTCTGAGTAGTTCCACTATTGACAGTTGAATTACTGTCTGAAAAGAGTGAAGTTGACTTGATGACCCATACTAAACATTGAGTTTAGTCGCCCGTTTTGTCGGGGCCCGAAAGGGGAGCAAAGAATAGCAACACTGTTAACCTTCCACGCATGTCGTACGAGGCGACTAAGGAGGTTATGGAATAGAGTTGGCTGCCCCATCCTATATAGGGTCAGTGACCCAAAGCCATGCTGAAGTCGGCTGTGTCAGTACAAAAGGCGCAGATATCGCAGCAATGCTGTAAACCATGACACAACGCATTCCGTTCTCTGGACTACATCCTGCTGATCTGCAAGAGTTTGAGAACGAACGCAGAAGAAGAAGAATTGAGTTTAGTGACTTGAGAGTGGTTGTTTGCTGCAGATATCTTCCTCTCAAGATTGGCATGAAAATGTCTTCCTCTATCTGAAACTGGTCGTATGGTCAATTGCACTCATGAAACCTCCATGAAAACGTTGCTGAGGGGGGGGGGGGGTTCTGGTGGAGATTCACAGAGATGCATTTCCCACTGGTCTCAAGAGGCAGGCCTTCATTCTGTGACCGTTTCACGTCCTACATCCTATGCCTTCACGATTCTCCCCAGCATTGAATTTCTAGATACCTCATCAGTTTATTGCTTCCAATATCTCAAGATTAGGATATGTTCTGGCCATGGGTGCAATGTCAATTTGCAAGACACTTTTGCTGGGACATTATGCAGGGCCTGTATCCACACGCAGCTGAAGACGGATGTGTCGGGCCATTGGCACAAATAAAACTGCGACACAACGCATTTCCATTCTCTGGACTACATTCTGCTGGAAATCTAGTAGGACATGTCCTGCTACAAGAGAATCCAGCAGGAGTTTGAGAATGTACGCTGAAGAAGAAGTATCCATTCAGGATTCTTGGTGTGGTCATCAAGATTAGACAAGGAAGTGTGGTAGACGAGAAAATATAAAAATATAGTAAGTCACTGATGCACTTTGGCGATCCTATAGTAAACTTTGTAAGAACGGGGACACCACATAAAGGTCTTGCTATGGACATGTTTGTGCATGAGAGGCCTTATGCTGGAAGCTTACTATCAGATGGACAGTAGCTTCCATTGCAATCAGCTGCGCTTGGATGTGAGAGGCTATAGATTCACATCACAATTTTTGTCCTGTAAGCGGGATGTCCTGCCCAGACCATACCTGTTAATCCCCCCCCCCCCCCCCCCCCATGAACCCCAAAACAAAAAAATTTGCAATTTCTTGAGCAAACTTTCATCTGGAAATGACAAGTAATTCAGCAGAATACAGAGTCCCATTTGCACAAATAAAACGACGAAACAACACACAATCCATTCTCTGGACTACATCCTGCTAGAAATCTATTAGGATCACTGTTCTGCTATAAGAGAAATCCAGTGGAAGTTTGAGAATGAATGCTGAAGAAGAAGAAAAGTAATTAAATAATATGCAAAACGAAAAAGTATTTAATTCTTCTTCAGCGTCCATTCTCAAACTCCTGCTGGATCTCTCTTGTAGCAGGACTATGGTCCTATTAGATTTTCAGCTGGATGTAGTCCAGAGAATGGAAATACGTTGTGTCACCGTTTTATTTGCGCCAATGGTCCAACACATCTGTCTTCGGCTGAGTTTTTGACTCCAATCCATGGGATTTATTGAAACTAGTTCAGACACTCAGAGAATCAAGTGAGATTCTAGGAACTCTGATATTTTGTGTTGTCTGTCATTGAAGCGGTATATGAAATTTTGACGTTTGTTTGAATATTTTATCTTCAGCGCGACTGGCAGTGATGTCCATTGATTTAGGTGGAGAATACATGAAAGTTGCTATTGTCAAGGTAATTACTCATTTCTCTCCCGTCTGTGATAATTTGTTCATCTCTTCTCTACTTAGTTTTTTCCCCCTCTTTTACCAGTACCCAAACACAGGGGACAAACCAAAGAGGAATAACAGAATAGTAACATTGCCACCTGCCATGCATATTGTAAGGTGCAACTAAGACATGAACAAAAAATAAACTAATAACATTTTTAAATATTTCAACAGCTGTTGGGATAGAGGCCTAGTGCCATAGGTGTGGAAAACCACCATAATGATGCCTATTCACAAGAAAGGCAAACCAAAAAAACAAGATGGATGGCTATCGGCCAATAAGTCTGACCAGCTGTTTGTGCAAACTGATGGAACGGCTGGTAAACAAAAGAATAATGTGGTTCCCAAAAAAATGTTTAATCCTACACCAGCAAGCTGATTTCAGAAAGTATAGAAGAAAAGAAAGCAGACATCAGTGGTGTGGGTAGACATGGAAAAAGCCTTTGATTGTGTGTGAAAAGATGGACTCCTCCTTAAATTACAAAACAAAGTGACCCAGCGCATGTACTGCTGGATAAAACACTATCTGCACAACTGAAAGGCAGCAGTAAAGCTTGAAATGAAGCACAGCAGACATATACTCTTCCTTCAAGCATGGAGTACCACAGGGAGGTGTTCTATCCCCCACTTTATTCCTTATATTCATGAACAATATTGACCAAATTATCTTGTGTAAACACTGCATTGTATGCAGACGATCTGGCAATATGGTGTAGTGAAGAGAACGTAGACACAACAAAAATAAGGTTACAGGGAATGGAACTATGGACAATTTGGCCAAGTGGACAGACCATATTTTATTCTACATATGTTTTGTTATTGTTTATTCATTTCCTCTGTTTCCTTTGATTCCATGATCCGTTCATTAATTCTCAAAATTACTTAATTACAAATAATAAAAATATTCAATTTGTCTGAACTAATCTTATGTGTATATTTCTCCACAGCCTGGTATTCCAATGGAAATTGTACTAAATAAGTAAGTCTTTATCATTACTTGTTGTTCACCAGCAGAAAATCACATTTAAACATCAAAATGAGTAACACAAGGAGCATTCTTAATTTATTTCATTCACATAAAAAAAAATTTCAGGATTCTGCAAAGGATACTGTAGAATCGTCTCGGCGAAGAGTCACTACACACCCGCATCTCCGGTGACAGATAGACAGGCTGTCACGGGCTAGGGAAACCAGCCCGAAATAAAGGCATGACGAAAACAGATGTATTGGACCTCAGATGTTCAGACCACAGAGTGGCCAACCGAGGTGAAAATAACACAGTTTTACTGTGGAACTTGCAGCACAACGTACTTCACGCTCCCTGGCGGATATCAGACGATATATTCGTTGTGGTTATATGAGAGCAGAAGAAGAAGGATACTGTAGACTGACTACAAGTACATCTCCACAAATTAGAGACTATCTAAACTGCAATTACTATGTCAAAAGGGTCCCCCATATTCCAGAACACATTCTGCAGACACGTCCACTCTTCAATGAGAACTAAAATATAGCCCCAAGAGATAGATCTCAAGGTGAAGCTGTTGGGCTACCGTTAGGACCTTCTGCTGATGATGACTTCTTCTTCAGCGTTCATTCTCAAACTCCCGCTGAATCTCTCTTGTAGCAGGACAATGCTCCTACTAGATTTCCAGCAGGATGTAGTCCAGAGAATGTAAATGCGTTGTGTCACCGTTTTATTTGCGCCAATGATCCGTCACATCCGTCTACGGCGGTTGCTGATGACTGAGTTCATGAAAGAGGCCCACCTTGCTGTACAGACTTCTGAGCATGGGAAATTGAATGCAGAAGAAAAATAATAATTCACATAAAAAATAATATCGTTACTGCCATAATCTTAACGTTGCAAGCCAAAAGCCTTATTGCTACAGACTGAATATCTCTCTAGCCATCTCTTTTCCTGGCCTAGTGGTAATAATGCATATGCACAAGAAATGATATAAATAGATAAGGTGACACATACCTCACACCACCAGCAAGGTATGTATCTAATATGCACTGCTCCCGCCCGTGTCTTGCCGGGGCCCGAAAGGGGAGCAAAGAATAACGACACTGTTTACGTTCCACGCATGTCGTAAAAGGCGACTAAGGAGGTTATGGGATGAAGTTGGCTGTCCCATCCCATATAGGGTCAGTGATCCAAAGCTGTGCTGAAGTCGGATGTGTCAGGCCAAAAGGCGCAGATATCGCAGTAATGCTGTAAACCATGACACGCATTCCGTTCTCCGGACTACATCCTGCTAATCTGCAGGAGTTTGAGAACGAACGCAGAAGAAGAAAAAGGAGCAAGATTTATGGCTGTAATTACATCCAGTCAGATAAAAACCGCCTTTTGGCCTGACACATCAGACTGCATCATGGCTTCTGCGTCATTTTAGTCCTATATGGATTGGAATCCGAATCCATAAAAGTTTAGGAAAAGATGGCTTCTCAATGTTGCTCGATTTCGTTTGAGTAAAACTGAAATTGTCTATATTACACTGTACTTTAACACAAATATGACATATGACTATCATCAATCACGCATATTCACAGTCACATGACTTAAATGCTCGTGTGATCATAACTTCGGTCAATAGGGGACCGTAAAATGTTGTATGTACTCAACCATGGGTGTAATTGACGTGGTTGAATTTGTTTTTATCCAAACGACCATGGCGTGCTGATGTTTAATAAATGCATCAGATAATCTGTTGTATGTTATAGGTTATTGTTTTCTTATTCTTGGATAGTAGCTAGTCAGAGAATATGATGTGTTTGATGTTATCTTCTCTTGTTTTACAGAGAGTCTAGCCGGAAAACTCCAACAATTGTTGCATTCCGTGATGGGGAAAGACATTTTTCAAGCCAGGCTGAAAACACAGTAAGTTACTTGCTATTCACTCACACAACACAGGTTGTTTTTCTAGGAACACTCAGATACCTTGTAGTAAGTCAGCCTAAAACTAGACTATTGAGCCACCTTTACTGAGGATCTCATACACAGATGAATGTCCTTGTGGATCTTAAATCCAAACCTCTGACCACATACTTTAACTGCTCAAAGTACAAAGAGCATAGAAGATGGGTCTGGCCAGAGAATACAGATTGATTTTAGGCAAAAGCTATGGGGCAGCTGCTTTGATCCGGAGAAGATAGTGAACTTCATCCTGACAACAGGCTTGACAATCTAGCAATACTGCAGACGGCGAAGCCTAATACGTTTGTTTGTTTGTTAAATGGGGAATTAAAACTGAGGCATGAGCTATTCAACCTAAGACCGAGAAGTCTGTTAGTTATTTAGGACTGTGTTGGCTTTTATCTATGTCTGACCTTACGGTCTGGGACACAATTAAACAACTGCGTGCAGTTATTGCAGAAGAAAATCCATAGTGCTAGGGGTATTCTGTAGTCAGCAGTCCTCTGTTCAAGCTGCTGGGGAAACCTGAAAAATAGTTCTGAGAATGACTAAAAGTCTTGAAAAGAATTATCGCCAGTGTGTTGCCTGGGCCTGAAAGGGGAGCAAAGAATAGCAACACTGTTTACCTTCCACGCATATCGTAAAAGGCGACTAATGAGGTTATGGGATGGAGTTGGCTGTCCCATCCCATATAGGGTCAGTGACCCAAAGCCATGCTGAAGTTGGATGTATCAGGCCAAAAGGTGCAGATATCGCAGCAATGCTGTAGATCAGAAGAAGAAGAAAAGAATTATTGACATTGGCTAGAGTAGCACCAGGTGTAGCATCATCTAGGTGATTTCTTCTTCTGTTTTCATTCTCAAACTCCTGCATATTAGCAGGATGTAGTCCGCGGAACGGAATGCGCTATGTCATGGTTTACAGCATTGCTGTTATATCTGCGTCTTTCGACCTGACACATCCGGCTTATCATAACTTCAGGTCACTGGCCCTGTATGGGATGGGACAGTCAACTCTATCCCATAACCTCCTTAGTCGCCTCTTACGACATGCATGGAAGTTAAACAGTTGCTATTCTTTGCTCCCCTCTCGGACCCCATAAACACACAGACAATCTAGATGACTTGAGGCTCTGGGATGGGAACAGAAGGGATAGTGTTGACCCCAAGAGAACTTGGAGACTCAGGATGGTTTAGAGAAGAGATTAGTAAAAGTCTAACTCATTTCCTAAGCAACTCTTATAAGCATTTCTTATGAATTCTAGAACAATTTTCAGTATACAAACGATTAAAAGGTAGTTGGGCAGTCTACAGGGTAAATAGGTGTTGTCAACATTGAACACTTTTGCTTTCACATCTTTTTCTTCTTCTCCATTCATTCTCAAACTCCCACTGGACTATCTCTTGTAACAGGACAATGGTCCTACTAGATTTCTAGAAAGATGTAGTCCAGAGAATGGAAATGTGTTGTGTCGCCATTCTATTTGCAACAGAGGCCCGACACATCCGTCTTTAGCAGAACACCGTTTTAATTTAAGTGTTTCCAGCTGTCCATGGTCTTATGCCCTTTGACCCTAAAAAGATGCTGGCAATTCTGGATTTTCTACCCATCTAAGGCCAAAGGCAGATAATACCTCACACCACCAGCAAGGTATCTATCTAATATGCACTGCTCCGAGCCACTGCAGCCAAGATAAGGATCTCTGTGCTCATTCCCTGCCACCATTGACTACTAGTTATGCAGAACTTCTCTATGGCTCTAGGCATGTAACCAAATGTTCAAGGCAAAAGGCCTGTCACATCCAGAGTCACTGTGCCTTTATGATATGCCTTTTCTTCTTCTGCATTCATTCTCAAACTTCTGCAGATTATCAGAATCTAGTCCGGAGAACGGAATGCGTTGTGTCATAGTTTACAGCATTGTTGGGATGCCGTTAGCTATTGATGACACATCTAGACTGATTTGGGAAATTTAATACCAAATCAAGGATGACCGTGTATTGCCTGACTCTGAAATGACAGTAAGAATAATAACAATGTGACCTGTGATGCAAGTTGTAGATGAAAACTGAGGAGGTCTTGAGAGTGTAATTAGCTGTGTCATCCCATATCAGGAATTGCCACCAACCGTAGAACAGCTAAACACATTATCTGAAACAACTGTAAACAATGGATGGACCGCTGGGGCACTGCGTAAAAGGAAGAGTGCTATATGTAGACATGTCCCAACCAAATTCACACAGCAGCATAAATAGGTTACTCCGCAAATATAAAACCACCATATTTCGGCTGCGAACTACACATGGTTTTTAAGGTTACAAAGAATTACTGCAGGACATACATCATACTGCAACAGTCGAGGAGGAAACAATAAAACACCACCTTATTTAATGACTTACACTACAATACCCTGTGAACACAACTGTTACCGCCAAATCCCTCCATCACTAACACCCTTTATACAGATACAACACAGCTGAGGAAAACATGCACCTACCACCATCTGGCACATGGAAGAAACAGTGAAAGCTCAGAACTCAGGGAATCGGATAAGTAAGTAAAGTCTCATCCAGCAAAGTAGCTCTAAAGCCATACTGGAGTTGGATGTGTCAGGCCAAATGTGCAGATATCGTAGCCAGACTAAACCATGACATACGCATACTGCCATCCAGACTACATCCTGATAACAGGCAGGAGTTTGAGCACAAGCTCAGTCGACCACATAGTACAAACAATGAAAACTAACCAACTCTGTATTTTATATCATACAGGCCCTCAAGTTCCCTCAAAAAGCAGTCGGATACCTCATGCAAGTTGTGGGCCGTCAGTTCGATGACCCACAAGTAGATCTATACAGAAAGAGGTTCCCATACTATACATTATTGAAGGATGAAGACAGAGGGACTGTCCTGTTTAAAATTGATGAGTAAGTGCTAGGTTTAGTTCAGTTTTGTGACAAGTTACAATCAATGGTTCATGTTTGGATAACGTTGATACTTTTTTTTGTGGAAAGTGAAACGAAATAAATGACAGTTTGGCTAGAGTAACACCAGGTGTAGCTGATTTCTTCTTCTTCTGCGTTCATTCTTGAACTCCTGCAGATTAGCAGGATGTAGTCTGTAGAATGGAATGTGTTGTGTCATGGCTTACAGCATATCTGCGCCTTTTGGCCTGATACATCAGACTTCAGCCTGCCTTTTTGTCACTGAAGCTGTATGGTTGGGACAGCCAACTCCACCCCATAACTTCCTTAGTAGCCTCATATGACATGCATGGAAAGTAAACAAAGTTGCTATTCTTTGCTCCTCTCTTGAGCCCTAGCAACACACAGGCAGAGTATGTCATAAAATTCTGGAAGTCAATGCTGTTATCTGCAGAATTGTTACTGGTGGTGAGTCTTGGGTATTTTGATATTATCTGAAGTCCATATAGTATGTGCATAACGCCCATGTGTTGCCCGGGCCCGAAAGGGGAGTAAAGAGTAAAGACTGTGAAAGTGTAGTTCACACAGAATATATGAAGAATAATAACATATTGAACTATTTTTTAAATAAAATATCAAGTGTGAGTTAGTTCTGAGATAAAAATTCTGAGGGATTCTCTCTCTCTATCCAGGCTCAAATGATGCTTAAACAATCCAACTCTGAAGTTTCATTGTTGACAACATGTCAGAACTGATGAGCCTGATTCGTTGAACATTATGTAGATCAACTGTTTTATGTCATCTTCTTCTACAACGTTAGTTCTCAAACTCCCACTGAATCTCTCTTGTAGCAGGATAATGGTCTTACTAGATTTCTAGCTGGATGTAGTCCAGAGAATGGAAATGCGTTGTGTTACAGTTTTATTTTCGTCAATGTCCGGACACATCAGTCTTGAGTGAGCTTTATGTGATAAGAGTGTGATTACATGTTACATTGAGGATGATGATGAAATAATCCCTTTGAGCTGGTAGCTCCTGACAGCCAATAGTCTTTCAGATAAAAGTACAAGTTCTTTTCAGTTTTACAACTGTGTACCCGGACAATGCATTCCATTCTCTGGACTACAACCTGTCACTCTACAGGTGTTTGAGAATAAATGCAGAAGAAGAAGAAGCAACTGAGTTTAGAATGGATGGAGTTTGTGTCAGTGTTAAGACACAGATTTTGTGTGATACTGTCTGGCCAGGCTCAAATGATGCTGTAACAATCCAACACTGACGTAATTTTATTGTAGACAACTTGTCAGAACTGATGAGCTTGAACTTGTCCCTTTCATGTGTCTGGAATATGCATGAACCTGCAGTTTTGCCTTTCTTCTACAAACATGCCTGTGTTTTGTAGCTCATACAGAGCTTTAATGGGCTTTGTGTTTCGTAATCGGTTGTCTATTCTCAAGGTTTCCCATGTCAATTGGGATTAGACCCTTTGAGGTACACAGTCTGGAGATTTTACTTTCCAACCAATAGTGTCTTTTTTATGTTTTCAAAAATATACATTTGATTGCTTTTGTTTTTCAGAAGACATTCTTTATGTTTGTCTACTTGTTTGTTTGTCACAATCCCCAGGAATTATGAGTATCTTATTTACTTTATACAATGGAGTGGTTTCTCAGAGCTTTCTTTTATATCCAGGGGACTTCGGCTTAATGTGATGCCTTTTGAAGAAGCCTTCTACTCGGAGGGAGTCTATGTTACGAGACAAGCTGGTATTTTACCTGGGTCACCCACTGCTTCTTTTCTCAGATGAGACAGTTCGCAGCCAGTGAACTATTCCATGTGTAGTAAGATGCCTCCATTGCCCCCCTAGGTACCAGACCTAATTTCTTCTATATGAGCTGTCTTGGGTGACGGCAACAGCCGAATTAGAATGGGGTAGATATGTTTTTTGTAGACGAGGTTGCAGCGTCGTAAACACATCTAGAGTCTTGGATTTGACCTGTGCATTTCCCATGTGTTTACTTGTGATGGCCTTCCAATCCATCACCAAGAACAGACTTATCATCATGTCAAAGACTGTATTTAAAAAAATGATATCTCTGTCTGTGATATTCTAGAACTTGCAGGTATTCAAGGTAACATCTGTTTGCTAGAAATAGAAAAAAAAAAGTTTTCATGTAGTCTTTAGATAAGATGGAGTATGGGTCAGTGTTAAGACACAAATTTTGTGTGGTGTCGTCTGGCCAGGCTCAAATGATGCTGTAACAATCCAACTCTGAAGTAGTTTTATTGTAGACAACTTGTCAGAACTGATGAGCCTAGGTATCTCCCTTTCATTTGCCTGGAATGTGCATGAACCTGCAGTTTTGCCTTTCTTCTATAAACATGACAGACCCACTCTTAGTAGAAGGGACATTGTAATAAATCAAAAACTGAAGTCTCCTGGGTATGAACGAAAGCTCAGAAAAACCACACCACTGTACATAGGAAATAAGAGCTACTTGCTCACAATTCCTGGGGTTCTCTAACAAACAAAATAAAAACATAAACATGCCTGTGTTTTGTAACTCATAAAGAGCTTTAATGGGCTTTGTGTTTCTTGATCAGTTGCTCTATTCTCATCCTTTCGGCTATTCAGGGCAATTGAGAACTTCCAGTAATTGGGATTGGACTCTTTCGAGGCTTACAGGCAGACACCATCCCTTCTTCAAAGTCTTGTAGGGCAGGCATCATAACATTTATCAGATATAGGCATTGCCTGCGTGTTGTTGGGCCCTAAAGGGGAGCAAAGAATGACACGGCCCATATGCCAACTTTATTGGCAACAGCAGACCATTATCTTTCGACTTAGAACTGACCACTGCAAGCTACAGAGCCACTGTACTGGATCAGGGTGGTCCAGACAAATTAATGTCCATGCAGAATATGCATATAGTCTCCTGAACGCATACTCCAAGACTGAAAGCTTTGTCCTGGCGACTTGCTTGAAGATCTAGCAAGACTGAAAGAAACCTAAATGCAAAAGAATAGGGAGAGTGACAATCTTGTGTTCCCTTTTTCTTCAGCGTACATTCTCAAACTCCTGCTGAATTCTCTTGTAGCAGGACATGTCCTACTAGATTTCCAGCAGAATGTAGTCCAGAGAATGGAAATGCGTTGTGTCGCCGTTTTATTTGCGCCAATGGCCCGACACATCCGTCTTCGGCAGTATGTGTTCCCTTTTGATTCCATTATCATCAAGTTGTTTTTCTGTATGTGATATGTATACTGGATAAAGATATTATTATTTGCCCTCTGACTTCAGAGATACAGTTTACAGTTGTGAGGAACTCCTAGCAATGATACTGGAAAAGGCTAAAGAATATACTCAAGACGTTGCTGGTAAGTTGCTGATAAATAATTGCTTTTCAAAATCTTTATTAATCTTTAGCTGGCCATCAATGCAAATAATTACACACTTCTTGGTTACTTCCTCAATGCTGTGGTAACAGAATTGCATTTGTTGCTAAGCAGTTTTGTAACCATGGTAAAAAGTTCAATAGGCCAAAATTTATCCAAAAAAATAAATAAGACGAACAGTGTGGTCTCCGTTTAGAGAATCCCCATTTTTGGGAACATTTATTTCGTTTCGCATATGGTAGGTAGGTAGTTAATGAGTTTTCCTCTTTTTTTTGGAGAGGCGTGCTTCTTTCAACCAGCGGACAAAGTCCAATTAGGTTATATCAGGACACATAACCATAAAATATTAGAGGTAAAAAGACCCCAAGTTTTTTTAATATTAAGTTTCACATATATTTCGTTCCTTTTAATATGTAAGTTCGGCTCCTGGGAAAAGGACTAAATAACATTATAAATATAATAATCCTAGGAATTATCCCATAGATCGGACACGAACATGTGAGCCAGTAATTTGATATCAATTAATGTGATTATCCTAAAACAATCTGGGTGTACAGGGAGAATGTTGCGTAATATGTATTGGACGTGGTAATGAATAAAAACAAAGTTCAAGTTAATGCATGTTGTATATTTCTTCTTTTTCGACATTCTCAAACACCCATTGTATCTCTCTTGTAGCAGGACAATGGTCCTACTAGATTTCAAGCTTCTCCGTCTTCGGTGGAGTATATAATGTGAGGTGTGAAATTCTAGAGATCTCCCATGGCTAGGCAAATACAACCATATAGTGTATATGATGCTTTTTTTATATAGATATTTTATGGCATACTCAGGCATGGCTGTCTTTTTTTGTATAGATATTTTATGGCATACTCAGGCATGGCTGTCTTTTTTTGTATAGATATTTTATGGCATACTCAGGCATGGCTGTCTTTTTTTGTATAGATATTTTATGGCATACTCAGGCATGGCTGTCTTTTTTTGTATAGATATTTTATGGCATACTCAGGCATTGCAGTCTTTTTTAATAAAGATATTTTATGGCATACTCAGGCATGGCTGTCTTTTTTTGTATAGATATTTTATGGCATACTCAGGCATGGCTGTCTTTTTTTGTATAGATATTTTATGGCATACTCAGGCATGGCTGTCTTTTTTTGTATAGATATTTTATGGCATACTCAGGCATGGCTGTCTTTTTTTGTATAGATATTTTATGGCATACTCAGGCATTGCTGTCTTTTTTAATAAAGATATTTTATGGCATACTCAGGCATTGCTGTCTTTTTTAATAAAGATATTTTATGGCATACTCAGGCATGGCTGTCTTTTTTTGTATAGATATTTTATTTCATACTCAGGCATGGCTGTCTTTTTTTGTATAGATATTTTATGGCATACTCAGGCATTGCTGTCTTTTTTAATAAAGATATTTTATGGCATACTCAGGCATGGCTGTCTTTTTTTGTATAGATATTTTATGGCATACTCAGGCATGGCTGTCTTTTTTTGTATAGATATTTTATGGCATACTCAGGCATGGCTGTCTTTTTTTGTATAGATATTTTATGGCATACTCAGGCATGGCTATCTTTTTTTGTATAGCCATTTTACAGTCTGTGTACATGAAATGTCCATGCCACACTGGTTTTTCTTTTACTTGGCATGTACATTACATGTATGTTAAACTGCCGATATTATGAGCTGTAGAGGAATTATAGCCCGTGATCTATGGGGTATAGAGCATGTCATGGTACAGCCATGGTACATGTTCAGTTTCCAGCTGAGACAGTTGTGCACCCAGACCATTTCATAGCATATGAAAGCAGTGGCAACCTACTGAATGTAAATATTTCTGAGAAAATCACTATTTAATAGCAAATGCTGGGTGATAGTTATACCCTGAATAGGATATGCTACATGCAGTAAAACATGTACAGATGAACAATATTGTGTACATATAGACATGATATATGCAGTAAAACATATGTACAAAGCATGAACAATATTGTGTACATATAGACATGATATATGCAGTAAAACATATACAGATGAACAATATTGTGTACATGCTAGGAACACATGACACACCCATATTTTGAATATGGCAATGTTCATGCGTTTCTGTGTTCCAAAAGGGCAGCAAAGAATAGTAACACTGTTTACCTTCCATGCATGTCGAAGAGGCGACTAAGGAGGTTATGGGGTGGAGTTGGCTGTCCTATCCTACATATAGTCAAAGTGATCCAGAAGCCATGCTGATGTCGGATGTGTCAGGCTGAAAGGAGCAGATATCGCTGCAAATCTGTAAACCTTGACAGAATGTATTCTATTCTTCAGACTACATCCTGCTAATCTGCAGGAGCTTGAGAACAAACGCAGAAGACAAATATGACAATGTTTTAATATGCTCACGTGATGAACTGTAACAATCAGACACAGGAATGCTTTTGTATGGACATTTTGGGTTGACCGATGGTCATATGTCACCTCCCAAAATAAAACAACTTACTATAGCTGTAAGACGCTAGTAATAAAAGTTATTTGCCCTTTGTTTCATCTCACTTTCATAAGAACAAGAGGTTAAGGACGCAGTGATTACAGTACCTCCATTCTACAATCAAGCAGAGAGGAGAGCTGTACTGACTGCAGCCAAGTTGGTTGGGATCAACGTCCTACAGCTGATGAGTGATAACGCTGCAGGTTGGTTATTTCAGACTTGATTTTATTTTATATCTCACACACAAGATTCTCTCTCTCTCTCTCTCTCTCTCTTTACTTGGATATAGTCTGTTCTTCCTAAGTTAAAAAAATGTTTGTTTCATATTAGTTGCTCTTATCTGTGTTAATTTCATCTAACATCTTATGTGTTGATTCCCGCCGAAGATGGGTGTGTCAGGCCATTGGCGCAAACAAAATGAGGACACAACGCATTTCCATTCTCTGGACTACATCCTGCTGGAAATTTAGTAACAACATAGTCCTGCTACAAGGGAGATCCAGCGGGAGTTTGAGAATGAATGCTGAAGAAGAAGAATGTGCTGATTCACCTGCTGGATAGCATGATGTTGTCAGGAAATGGAGTATGCTATATAGTATTTTACAACTTGGCTGCTGTTTTCAATCCATTACATTCAACTCCAGCAATGATGTGTTTTCCGTGTGTTGCCGAGGCACAAAGGGGGAATGGAGAATAGTTACGCTATGACACGAGTATCCATGATAAGACAAATTTCTGGAAAGAAAATTCTTCTTCTTCTTCAGCGTTCATTCTCAAACTCCCGCTGGATTTCTCTTGTAACAGGACAATTGTCCTACAAGATTTCCAGTTGAATATAGTCCAGAGAATGGAAATGCGTTGTGATGCCGTTTTATTTGCGCCAATGTCCCAACACATCCGTCTTCGGCGGTGGAAAGAATATGACATGCTATATATATTTCAGTTGTCCTAAACAGTGACTTGATAATGTTCTATTTCAGTTGCCTTGAACTATGGTATATTCAGACGTAAGAACTTCAACACAACCACACAGTACTACATGTTCTATGACATGGGCTCAACCAGCACCACCGCTACCATTGTTGGTGAGTAAACATGACCGTACGCAATATAGATATGCAATTCTACAGTTTCGATAGGAGATCTCTGTGGTTAGGCCGTGTCTTGTGTTCATGAGGATGGGGGTACGAAATCAGACCATGACGTCTTATTTACAAATTGATTTTTTATTAGATCCCTGGACATTTTCACTTGAAGCTATAGAGGTACCATGCTATGAGTGTACTTTCGGTAGGTGTTGTGTTTCTCTGTGGGGGGAAGGGAGAGTACTTATGAGGAAAACCAAGTACTTTAGTCAGGAGTTTCACACACAATGGCATCATAGAAGATAGATATCACTGGATGACTGTGTTGATGACAACCAAAGTAGTACACCTATGACCCTAATGGGTTTATGGATAGATATATGGTAACATACCAGCTATGTCTACTTGTTTGCTGGATTACTCATTCATCTCTTCTTGTTCTTTACCAGGCTACAGTGTTGTTAAGACTAAAGAAGGTACACGGATGGAATCTAATCCACAACTTACCATCAAGGGTGTTGGGTAAGTCACTATCAGAATGTCTTCAGAAAATTACATTTGTGGACATTGTCTTTTGTTCATTATTATTTAAATACTTCTGCCAAAGACGGATGTCGGAACATTGTTTCAAATAAAACGGCGACACAGCGCATTACCACTCTCTGGACGACATCCTGCTGGAAATCTAGTAGGAACATGGTCCTGCTACAAGAGAGATCCAGCGGGAGTTTGAGAATGAATGCAGAAGAAGAATTCTCTTCACCGCCGAAGATGGATGTGTCAGACCAGTGGTGCAAATAAAATTATGTCTCAATGTAGTTACATTCTCTGTACTACATCCTGCTGGAAATCTAGGATCAATGTCCTGCTGCGATAGCGATCCAGTGGGAGTATGACTATGCAAACACACGGATGACTGACAAATCATTCAGAGCTCAATTATCTACCATTACCAAGACTGTTTGCGAGTTTTACAAAAAATAAACATTACCGTTGAAAAGTAATAGAAAATTGAAGAGAGTTCTTTAAATTTGTCATAATCCGCCCGTGTGTTGTCGGGCCCAAAAGGGGAGCAAAGAATAGCAACACTGTTTACCTTCCACGCATGTCGTAAAAGGCGACTAAGGAGGTTATGGGATGAAGTTGGCTGCCCCATCCCATATAGGGTAGTGACCCAAAGCCATGCTGAAGTTGGATATGTCAGGCCGAAAGGCGCAGATATCCCAGCAATGCTGTAAACCATGACACAACGCATTCCGTTCTCCGGACTACATCCTGCTAATCTGCAGGAGTTTGAGAATGAACGCAGAAGAAGAAGAAGAAATTTGTCATAATGAGTGGTGGTTTTGTCTGAATAAGTTTTCAGTACTAGAATTGTTCCAAAAGTCGGAATAGTCTGACTTCATCACTTTGTGTGTGTCTGAAGTCAGAAATGGGAGCAATAAACCGAGACTTACTTACCAAGTATGTTGTAAGAGATGACTCACATGGTTTTGGGGGATAGAGTTCGCTGTCCCATCCCATAATGTGGTCAGTGACCCAGAAGCCATACTGAAGTTAGATGTGTCGGGCCAAATGGCGCATATATCACAGCTAAGCTGTAAAGCATGATTATATTCATTGTGTTCTCCAGACTACACCTTGCTAACTTGCGTGAGAGTGCACACTTATAATGCTGGCCCTCCTTCTTCATTGTATAGAACATATCTCACGTGTGTGTTGCTGGGGCCTATAAAGGGAGGAAGGAAGTGACACTAAGACCTGCCCGGTTTATTGTAGGAGGCAACTGCGGGAGTGGCTGTCATACTTGCTTCCCCATCTTACAGAAGATGATCCATGTTATCTAAGCGAGTCGCCCGTGTGTCGCCGGGGCCCGAAAGGGGAGCAAAGAATAGCAACACCGTTTACCTTCCACGCATGTCGTAAAGGCGACTAAGGAGGTTATGGGATGGAGTTGGTTGTCCCATTCCATATAGGGTCAGTAACACGAAGCCATGCTGAAGTCGGATGTGTCAGGCCGAAAGGCACAGATATCGCAGAATGCTGTAAACCATGACACAACGCATTCCGTTCTCCGGACTACATCCTGCTAATCTGCAGGAGTTTGAGAATGAACGCAGAAGAAGAAGATCTAAGCGAGTTGCACGGGTACCATGGTTGATAGTGCAGCTCTTTGCCTGATATCTCTGACTTCAGCACACATGCTTTCTTGGACAGGAGTGTGCGCCTGCCTCATGTAAAGGATGGCCCGAGCAGCCATTGTTTCCAGCCTCTGTTGTCTGGACTCAGTCCCATCCTCATGTCAAAGAGCTGGCCTCGATAGAGATCCCATCACCGTTATGGGATCCATAAAACTCGGCTGAAGTCCGACGTGTAAGGCCATTATAAGACTGCACAGATGTCACAGCCAAGCTGTAAATCATTGCACAACTCATTCTGTTCTCTGAATTAGATCCACCTAATCTGCAGGAGTTTAGAAGAAGAAGAAGCTCTCTTGTTTCATAGACTTGAATTCTAATTCTGCTCATAAAAACTTGTTGACACACGTTCTATAATATATTCATGATTACATGCGACTTCTGTGCACAAAGTCTCTGTTTAATCTTCCAGGTTTGACCGCACACTAGGAGGTCTGGAGTTCACGCTGAGACTTCGAGCACATCTCGCTAAGACATTCAATGAACTGAAGAAGACAACGCAAAAAGTTGAAGACAGCAATAGAGCTATGGCTAAGCTCTTAAAGGAGGCAGAGAGAGTCAAGAAGGTCCTAAGTGCCAACAATGAGCACCATGCACAGGTGTGGTATTTTTATCAGCATGTGATTGTATATTTCTGGTCAAATTAAAAAAAACATTTGTAAACTCCAATCTTACTAAATGTCCAAAATATGTGTTGTGCTGTGGAAAGAGCCAATGTTTGACATTGATAGCCATGCAGAAAATGGATGTTCTGGGTCTACATAGAGCATAACAGTGGCACAACGTGCTTTTGGCGAAAATCACACAAATTTTCGTGTTGATTATTAAGGTGCGAACGCAAGGGAAAAAAAAGAGAAGCTATTGATAACACAATGTTGGTATAAAAATGCTATTTATTATTGTTTGTTTAGTTATGCTGATGTTCGGAGTCTAAGTAGTGATGTCAGTTGATAGTATATTAGATTGGCCTTTTGACACCCTCTCAATATCCCTACCGAGTTTTTTCTTCTTTTATTTTTGCTTTATACCTTTTTATGTCTTGCAACATCAGGGGTAGAAGATTTCTCTGGAGATGGCTTTTTTGTGTGCTGCATATATGTTTGTTTTTGTTGTTTTATTTCTGTAATCCATCATTTGCAAGGTCTGCCCCTGGTTTTGTGTCCATTGTGTCTTTGTATCCATCCATCTAGTTTTTCATGTTCTGTAAATACACTTGTCTCAGTTTGTGTAATACTGATTGTCATTGTCTCAGTTTTTGCGTAATACTGATTTTCATATTGTGTTTTCCATGTGATAACATTACTGTGTTAGCATGTGTCTCTATTGTTGTTCAGCATTACCGTAAATAAGGATTTACTCATCTCCACCGTGACATCTATAAATTAGTAGTGTCTGTCTCTATCTTATCTATAGATTAATCATTTTTCACACTAACTTGATCGTCATCCATTGGTTAGTCATTTCTGTTTTCCCGCACTTATTGTCTTCTATCGTCATTCCACAGTGTCTTCTATCGTCATCAATTTATTATAGTCCATATTAAAAGTTATTATATAACTTTAATTCATTCTTAAATGTCCCAGGACATGCCCGTGCTGAACAAGCCGATACACTAGCGAGCATGACAGCAGTGTCAGTAGGTACATCATTCTGACATAGTCACTGCATTAAGGAACCTCATCCGCTCAGATTTGGAAAAGTGTGAATCACGGTCGCTCTCAAGATTTACGTGAGATTGGTGTAAAGATTGGAATATCTGGAAAAGTGTGAATCACGGTCGCTCTCAAGATTTACGTGAGATTGGTGTAAAGATTGGAATATCTGGAAAAGTGTGAATCACGGTCGCTCTCAAGATTTGCGTGAGATTGGTGTAAAGATTGGAATATCTGGAAAAGTGTGAATCACGGTCGCTCTCAAAATTTGCGTGAGATCGGTGTAAAGATTGGAATATCTGGAAAAGTGTGAATCACGGTCGCTCTCAAGATTTACGTGAGATTGGTGTAAAGATTGGAATATCTGGAAAAGTGTGAATCACGGTCGCTCTCAAGATTTACGTGAGATTGGTGTAAAGATTGGAATATCTGGAAAAGTGTGAATCACGGTCGCTCTCAAGATTTGCGTGAGATTGGTGTAAAGATTGGAATATCTGGAAAAGTGTGAATCACGGTCGCTCTCAAAATTTGCGTGAGATCGGTGTAAAGATTGGAATATCTGGAAAAGTGTGAATCACGGTCGCTCTCAAGATTTGCGTGAGATCGGTGTAAAGATTGGAATATCTGGAAAAGTGTGAATCATGGTCGCTCTCAAGATGTGCGTGAGATTGGTGTAAAGATTGGAATATCTGGAAAAGTGTGAATCATGGTCGCTCTCAAGATTTGCGTGAGATTGGTGTAAAGATTGGAATATCTGGAAAAGAGAAACATAATAGATATAGGAAGAGACTGATAAATCAGCATCGCACTGTCGGCAGCCACACTCTGATAGATTTATTGAGACGGAGGTTGGAGCACCTATGGACTTGTCTGGTGTGCACTGATAACTGTCAATCATAAGGAGGTTTAGGGGGCAGAGTTGGCTGTCCAAACCCATTTTTCAAAGTGACCTAAAAGCTGTGTAGTGTTGGAAGAGGTCCAGCAACTTTCATCTTTCAGTAAGATCTGCACTGGCATTGCATATGAGTGGCCTGGGTTCATTCCCCAGCTGAGGCGGAAATATTTTTTAGACAACAGTGGCTCCTGGATCAACCCAGCCTTAATTGGGTACCGGATCAGTCTGGGAAGTAAAGACTGAGAGGGAGAGAAGATGGCTTCCGCACTCATATAGCCGAAACACTGAAATGTGAGATTGCTAACATCTCACATCCTTGTGGCAGTTAAATGTTATGGGTTAACTTTACTGTACTTTTAATTTCAACAAGATGTCACTTCTTTTCTGTCCAAACACCATATCTTTCTCAATACATTCTGAAATTGAATTACAAATTTAAAAAATAACCAACAAATGTTTCATATCTGGTGACATTTTAAAATTGCCAAATTTTGTCAGCCCTGATAATGCAGTCGAAGAAGAAGACACACAACTGTGGATTATTTAATCAATTCAATTAAGTAGCATGCAGAGTTTAATAAACGATTGTGCTTCTTCACAATTCTGTCTCTTGTGTTAATAAGTTCATTTGGTAATTTCTTTTTGTGCTACAATTACAACCCTTCCAGAAATTTCTTGTCTTCCTGTCTCTTCTCCCCTTGATCTTTCCGGTTGTTACTAAATGTTCTAGTGTTACTTTCTTCATTACATGCCCTAA
Source organism: Meghimatium bilineatum (assembly GCA_034231615.1). Taxonomy (NCBI): domain Eukaryota; kingdom Metazoa; phylum Mollusca; class Gastropoda; order Stylommatophora; family Philomycidae; genus Meghimatium; species Meghimatium bilineatum. Next base: position 20,504,588 of record CM067302.1, read on the forward strand.
AAATCGTAATTGTCCGTAATTTTTGATATAATTTGCCATTTAACTCTAGCATCTTTAAGGACTGCTACATTAGTTTTCTTGGATGTCCATAGAATTTTCATAATTCTTCTTAAAAACGACATCACAGTTGCCTCCAGCTTATCTTGGGTACTTTTGTTTACTGCCCATGCTTCGCATTGCATAGAATGCTTCTCATTTTTTGAAATGTTGATTTGGCCTGTGCTATTCTGTTCTTGATCTCATTGGAGCACCCACCATCTGATATTAAAATGGTACCAAGATACTTAACTTTATCCACTTAATTTTGCATCGTTGATAGTAATACTGCATGTGGCGGTGTGTATTTCTTTGGAACAACCATTACTTCTGTTTTCTTCATGTTTAAGCAGAGTCCTTTGTTTTCACTATCTTTGTTGATTATTAATCAAACTAGCACATCAGTGTTCTAATCCTGGTTGTTAACTCTTCTCTCACAGATTGAGAACTTAATTGATGAGAAGGACATGCGTATTGGTGTTACAAGAGCTCAGCTAGAGGAAATGACAGAAGACTTGACAGCCCGTGTCACAAAGCCAATAGAGGAAGCTCTGAAAGTGTCAGAAATCACATTGGTCAGTTTAAGAAAAATATATTTGGTCTTGTGTAAAAATGTTATTACTAGCTAACTTTTGTTTAACATACTATTCTATTGAAGACTTTTTTTTGTAAAACTGTTCTTAACCTTTGCAGACGGCAAGTACCGCCAACATGTAATAGATAGTGCTCCAGAGCACTTATAAATAGTGGAGGAAACAGTTGGCTCTGAAACATTGTAAAAAACACCTTCTTTTGCTATATTTGTAGCATATCCTATTAATTAAGGATGTAACCATTAACACAGCATTTTGTTTAGCTGTATTGCTTTTCTAGGCCATTAAAAAATCAGTAGTTTGCCATTGTTTTTTGTACGCTCCTGATATACAATTGCTTGCAGTAGAATTTGAATCTAGTACCTTCACATCAACTATTAGGTGGAATGGCCCTTCCTTGCTGTGTTTACCTTCTTAACTCATGCGTCAGTTACCAATTTACAGCTGGGTCGACTGGCGAAGCTTGAGATGAGAAATCACGACACAGGTTCTTTTGTCTGGGTGTGGTTTCTAACCTGGCATGCTGTAACCCAATGATAGTAAGTAAGCACACTATCAACTAGGCTACAACTCTTCAGCATGTAATGATATTTATAATTTCAGATACCCTTAACAAGTGTCCTGAACCTGGTGCTCAAAAGTGACATATGCTAACACCATGGAAGTTAATTTTCTGTATGCTTCTTGGCACACTTAAGTGTTAATAGTAAAAATAGATTCAAGTGCATTTATAGAACATCATGGAATAATTGAAGTTTAAGGAAGTGTAAAGTGGAGAATCATACAGTATGGATAACGGCCGTATTCTGAATGTTCAGAGGTAGCCCTGAGATCAAATATGGAGGTCAAATGATGTAAAAAATAAGGATTCTTCTCTTTGTGAATCAACTGTCGCTCCTGCCAATCAAGTATCATTTCCCTCAAATTAACCAGCAGAATATAGTCCAGGGAACATTTTCATAGTTTACAGTTTGGCTGTGATATTTACACCTTTCAGTCAGACACATCCAACTTAAAAATGTATTTTGATCACTGACATTTTTTGGGATGGGACAATCAGCCCATTCCCAAACCTCCTTAATCACTTCTTGTGACATGAAGTGCAGATCAATGTTGCTATTATTTGCTACCTTTTTTAGCCCTGGTAACATGTGACTTATCAACGAAATATGAAACTGTTGACCACCACCTTTTTGAATGTCCAACGCTGGATGACATCAGGAAAATGCTTCTCCCTCCAGGGCCAGGTAAATGGAACACATTATATGGAACAAAACAACAACTCACAAACACATGTATATATCACACAAGGGCATTGGGTCAAAGGGCATGAGCCCAAGGACCGCTGGATCACCAACCAACCATCAAAGAAATCAATCAACAATAATGTTGCCATTTTAGAACATGAACTTGGCTGGTTTCTGATTCAGTGGCTCGTATTTGTTAACCCAGGATGAAGGCAACCTCCAACAACTCTGACAAAGTTTGTTTCCTGATCTGCTGTAAAGATAACAATGACCTAATAGTCATTATTGTATTTTCCCTCTGCCCAGTTTATGGTTGACATGAATATTCTTGTTTTGTCTACCAGCCAGAGATTTCAGAGGTGATTCTCATGGGAGGAGGTACCAGAATGCCAAAAGTACAGGAACTGCTAATGAAGTATCTGGGACGGTGAGAATTAATTTTTGTATGCCCTATGCGTGTTGTGGTAACGTGTTTCAATGTGACCTATGTGTGAGTTAACTGTCATTGGATGTCTTTATGTTTTAGTTATGGTGTAGCTTATGTTTGGGTTGACTATATTATCTTATGTTTTAGTGGTTGGGTAGCTTGTGTTTGGGTTAAGTATATCTTGTGTCTTCTGTTGTAGTTGTCTTGGTGTAGCTTGTGTTTGGGTTAAGTATATCTTGTGTCTTCTGTTGTAGTTGTCTTGGGGTAGCTTGTGTTTGGGTTAAGTATATCTTGTGTCTTCTGTTGTAGTTGTCTTGGGGTAGCTTGTGTTTGGGTTAAGTATATCTTGTGTCTTCTGTTGTAGTTGTCTTGGGGTAGCTTGTGTTTGGGTTAAGTATATCTTGTGTCTTCTGTTGTAGTTGTCTTGGGGTAGCTTGTGTTTGGGTTAAGTATATCTTGTGTCTTCTGTTGTAGTTGTCTTGGGGTAGCTTGTGTTTGGGTTAAGTATATCTTGTGTCTTCTGTTGTAGTTGTCTTGGGGTAGCTTGTGTTAGTGTTAATTATCTTGTGTATTATGTTTTAGTTGTCTTGGGGTAGCTTGTGTTTGGGTTAAGTATATCTTGTGTCTTCTGTTGTAGTTGTCTTGGGGTAGTTTGTGTTTGGGTTAAGTATATCTTGTGTCTTCTGTTGTAGTTGTCTTGGGGTAGCTTGTGTTTGGGTTAAGTATATCTTGTGTCTTCTGTTGTAGTTGTCTTGGGGTAGCTTGTGTTAGTGCTAACTATCTTGTGTATTATGTTTTAGTTGTCTTGGGGTAGCTAGAGTTTTAGTTAACTAACTTCTGTCTTATGTTTTAGCTAATTGTCTTGTGGTAGCTTGTGTTTGAGGTAAATATGCATTTGAGGAAGGTCTGCATGTTTTAGTAGTACCCTACCAGACCTACCACCATGCAATAGTATACTTCTATTTGATGATGGGTTCATTATGCTTTTCTTCCAGTGAAAATACCTCAAATTTTCATATTTATCTAACAAATAATCTACAAAGATCTTCTTCTGTGTTTGGTCTCAAATTCCTGCAGATTAGCAGGATGTTGTCTGGAGAACGAAATGCGTTGTGTCATGGTTGACAACTTTGCTGTGATATCTACACATGTCGGGCGGAAACATCTGACTTCTGCAAAGCTTCTGGGTCCCTTTAACCCTGTATGGGATGGGACAGCCAGCTCCACCCCATAACCTCCTTAGGCGCCTCGTACGACATGCATGGAAGGTAAACAGTGGTGCTATTCTTTGCTCCCCTTTCTGGCCCCGACAACACACAAGCGATCAACATACCTAACCCACAACATTCATTATTTTTAGCATTGCCAGGCCATGTTAACTTTCCTGGAAAACATTGTCTTACATGGTATTTGTAGGACATCGTGCACAGGTCAAATGTTACTCCTGTCATCCGTCGGTTACCTGGGCCAGAGTGGGGAGCAAAGAATAGCAATACTGTTTGTTTTATGTGCATGTTATAAGAGGTGACCAAGAAAGTTATGGGTTATAGTTGGCCGTCCCATCCCAATAGGGTCAAAGTGACCCAGAAGCCATAATGAAGTTAGGTGTGTCTAGCCGAAAGCCGCAGACATCGCAGCAAACCTGTAAAGCCAGGACGCAACTCATTCTGCTCTATGGACTATATACTGCTAATATGCAGAAGTTTAAAATGTCATCAGAAGAAGAAACATATTACTCCTAGATATTTAATTATGTTACTGTACTCAACAGTTTTCTCATCAAACTTTACAATAGGAAGTAATACCTTCATGAAATGTTGTTTAAGGGACACCACATAACTACCTAGTGCAAGAAACACCTAGGTGGCAAACTTGTACTCCCTTCTACGGGAGCCGCGTAGCGCAGTGGTTAACACACTGGCTTCGTATATGAGTGGTCTTTGGTTCATTCCCCAGTTGAGGCGGAAATGTTTCTCAAATCGCAACGGCTCCCAGGTCGACCCAGCCTTAAATAGGTACCGAATTAATCACGTGGAATAGCTCGCTGGCTGCGAAGCGTCTAATCAGAGGATAGACAGACAGTGGGTGACCCAAGCAAAGTACCAGATCGTCTCAAGTCTCGTCTCGTACCCCCCTTGAGTAGAAGCTCCTCCAATAGGCATTGCACCAAGCTGAAAGGTGAAGCCTTCTGGGTATGAAGGAAAGCTCATAAACCTCCATGCACATAAAAAGTAAGAGCTAATTGCTCGTAATTCCTGGGGTTTTCAAACAAACATCATTACCATCGTCACCATCATTGAAACTTCTCCAGCAAAGCATGTCAATTTCTGACACTATTTGTTTCAATATTATGTAACACCATGCCGTAGTAATTGTCTCCGAGTTATAAGTATTCTGCTCGTTCAAAGAAGAGTTTTCTTGTGTTCTCAGGACTGAATTGGGTAAGAGCATCAATACAGATGAGGCTGCTGCCCTGGGTGCTGTGTATCAGGCTGCTTACCTTGGTAAAGGGTTCAAGGTCAAGAAGTTTGGTATCAGAGAGGGCAATGTATACCCTATCAATGTAAGTAGTTGGTATGTGCTAGTTTGTGTGTGCAATGTTCGTTAACTGCTCTCAGCAGATAATTGAGGTTCATGTCTGGATAACAGGCCTACCTTACAACTTTTTATAAAATATGCGCCGGTCACAAATTTTGTGCAATTCTGTGATATCACTGACTGTCAACTAATACAAAATGGCTAACCTAATCGTAAATTTAGCTTACCAGTGACTGATAAACATGTACGTTTTTTTCAGTTGTGAGGACTGCTGCCAGATTTCATATATATGCGTGCTACACACTGAGATCTCTACTCCCACAATGATCATAAATAAATATCTCCACCTTCACCCACTAATGGGCAATTATAGCCAAAGGAAATACCCATACAACCCTCATAAATAAATAGCTCCTCCCTACCCAACAGCCATGTCTTTGAGACAACGAACCTTATAAGAACTCAAGTTTTACCTCAGTTACTTGAATGCTACAAAATATATATGTGTGTGTGTGCGTGTGTGTACACACACATACACCATAACTAGTCATTCGTCACTCATATATTTCACTTGTATCAGTGCATGTCTTGTGTGATTAAAAACTATAATCCCAGCATCAAATAGAGGTATCATGCGGCATACACTAGAGAACTATCTACATACCCTTATATCTTTCTGTAGCACTTCATTTTAAATGAATTTATTCTTTTGGATATTGTCTTGTTTAAAGTCAGTCTCGCATCCATATGTTGCTACTAGGAAAACACATGATCTTAAAAGGAAAATTACTAATATAGTGAGATTTTCAGTATTAACCCTTTCAGTCTCGGCTGATCAGGAAAAAACTCTATTTCTATATTTCTAACTCTTCTTCTATGCGTTCGTTCTCAAATTTCTGTAGATTAGCAGGATGTAGTCCGGAGAACGGAATGAGTTGTCATGGTTTACAGCATTGCTGTGATATCTGTGCCTTTCTGCCTGACACATCTGACTTCAGCATGGCTTTGGGTCACTGACCCTATATGGGATGGGACAGCCAACTCCATCCCATAACCTCCTTAGTCGCCTTTTATGACATGCGTGGAAGGTAAACAGTGTTGCTATTCTTTGCTCCCCTTTTGGGAAAAAAAATGTAATCTTTCATCAAAATAGGAGAAAATGGTATACAGCCGTGAGAAAGCACCGTACCGACTAGTACAAGATTCATTCGAAATGTCGGAGTTATATTAAGAACAAAATAATAAAAAATTATCAGCAGTGGTTGAAATTGACTTTTTGTTTGCAGGTTGAGTTTGAAAAACAAAGGTCAGATGAGTATAACGAAGACAAGAACAAAGTTATAAAACGAACATTATTTGGCCGGATGAATCCATATCCGCAGAAGAAAGTCATGACTTTTAACAAGCATACCAAAGATTTCACATTTGATGTTGTATACAGCGGACTTGAGTTCCTGACGGAAGAGGATAGAAAGTAAGATGTGTGTTTCTTCCTTTTTAAAAAAATATTTTGTTTGCTTCAGGTAAGTAAAGGCTAAAGTAAGTTGAGCGTCATAGCACGCAGTTTCCCCTAAATCCTTAGCTGTCTAGTCAGTGGCTGACCAGAAACCATATTACTAGCCTCGCCTACCACACCTTGCTCAGTAGCGGAAACACCATTCCTTGATCTTCACAGAGCATGAGCTCTGGTATCCTTCTCCTTTGTGGCGGGTTGAACCAAAAGAATAATTTTTGTTTCAAACAGTGAATAAGTGAACTCGAAACCCAGATCTGCTGGTCGGCAAACGAGTGACGTAACACTATACTACAGTGGATCCATCATTCAGGTCTATTTATCTATCTGTTCCTTTATTGCAGAACACGGTACATAGGGCAGAAATCCATAGCTCTCCAGTTCAACGATGTGATGCTACTGTGTGTGTAATTCTTACATGTTGTTGAGACCCATAGTCATACCCTCTTTGATGTTTGTTCTGTGAAGAGTTGATATTGTCTCTGTTCTTCTTCTTCTTCTGCGTTCGTTCTCAAACTCCTGTAGATTAGCAGGATGTAGTCCGGAGAACGGAATGCGTTGTGTCATGGTTTACATAATTGCTGTGATATCTGTGCCTTTTGGCCTGACACATCCGACTTCAGCATGGCTTTGGGTCATTGACCCTATATGGGATGGGACAGCCACCTCCATCCCATAACCTCCTTAGTCGTCTTTTACGACATGCGTGGAAGGTAAACAGTGTTATTTTTTGCTCCCCTTTCGGGTCCCGGCAACACACGGGCGAGTCTCTGTTCTATCTGTGGTATTGATATTATCTCTGTTCTATCTGTGGTATTGATATTGTCTCTGTTCTATCTGTGGTATTGATATTATCTCTGTTCTATCTGTGGTATTGATATTATCTCTGTTCTATCTGTGGTATTGATATTGTCTCTGTTCTATCTGTGGTATTGATATTATCTCTGTTCTATCTGTGGTATTGATATTATCTCTGTTCTATCTGTGGTATTGATATTGTCTCTGTTCTATCTGTGGTATTGATATTATCTCTGTTCTATCTGTGGTATTGATATTATCTCTGTTCTATCTGTGGTATTGATATTGTCTCTGTTCTATCTGTGGTATTGATATTATCTCTGTTCTATCTGTGGTATTGATATTATCTCTGTTCTATCTGTGGTATTGATATTATCTCTGTTCTATCTGTGGTATTGATATTATCTCTGTTCTATCTGTGGTATTGATATTGTCTCTGTTCTATCTGTGGTATTGATATTATCTCTGTTCTATCTGTGGTATTGATGTTATCTCTGTTCTATCTGTGGTATTGATATTGTCTCTGTTCTATCTGTGGTATTGAGTTAAAATACATTCTGTTCTCTAGACTTTTATCAGAACTAACACAAGAGTAAATTAAAACTTTGAAGTGAATCAGATGTTGATGCTTTGTATTATGTTCACAGGTCATTTGGCACCCCACTGATTAGCAGGTACCAACTGACTGGGGTCGAGGAGGCGTTGTCCAAGAACAAAGACAAGGCAGAAGCTAGAGGGATCAAGGCCCACTTCCAGATGGACGGTAGTGGCATTCTTACCTTAGACAGGGTAAGCTATGCAGTGTCTGGTCCAAATGATAATCTTCTGCAGAAGACGGATGTGTCGGGTCGCTGCCGCAAATAAAACAGCGACACAATGCATTTCAATTCTCTGGACTATATCCTTCTGGAAATCTAATAGGATCATGATCCTGCTCCATAAGATATCCAGTGGGAGTTTGAGAATGAACGAAGAAGAAGAAGAAGAAATGACAATCTGTAAGCGTGAGTTGAAATGACAGTTATAGAAATATATGTATCAGTTCAAGTCGGATGTGTCAGGCTAAAAAAGCACAGATATCGCTGTTGTAAACCATGACACAACACATTACATTTTCTGGACAACATCCTGTAAACCAGTAGAAGTTTAAGAGTGAATGCAGAAGAAGAAAATATATATCATGTCAGATAAAATAGAGCAAGGCTGAATGTTCATAATGTTGGTCTCACAATGGTGATGTGGTGGATTCAAAAGCTGGTTGGGTTTGATTTTTCTCTTTCGGAAATGAATTTTAAAATTCAATCTGTACACATTGTAATAACCGCTATGACAATGTTGCCTTCATTTCTACAACCTATAAAACAGGAGGTCAACAATTTTTGGATAAGCAGGTCATAAATGTTTGTTTGGGATTGAGCGAGAAATCCATCCGAAATAGTTACCTACATGCGTAAATAGTTTTATTAATAATAATTAATATGAGGTACAATTTTGTGGGTTTTTTTGGTAAGAAGACGAGGGAGACCTAGAGAAACTCTACGAAGAACCATTAATAGAGAAGACATGTCAATGAACCTAAACAACATGCAAGAAATGAAAGACCTGGCAACACAAAGACAGAAATGGAAAGCTATGGTTTCTGCCCTATGCACCGCCTATGACCCTGGAGGAACATAACATAACTTTTTTCTGTAGTTGAAATACTGAGAAATTGTTATCTAGTGGCAGCAATATTTAGTGTAAATCTCAAAATTTTGGGATATCGTAGAGTGTTACAATACAAAACTTCATTGACTTCATCTCCTTTCATCTAGAAATTGGTTAACAGTGCTGCTTGAGAATTGCACAACAATGTGATCATAACCTTTACTTCTGATGGCACTTTACATTTCTTGGCAGAATGTGAAGAAAGATGGTACCACATCATTGGAGCATGCTTTAATTTTGGTTGACAATGTTGCACCCATGATACACCCCAGTGATAATACACTCCATCATTTTGGTTGACAATGTTGCACTCATATTGACAAAGATGCTGCAAACATTCAGGTCATTTAGTTTTCTTTTCATCAGAGTTCTCTGGGCATACACATCTTAGTACACTTTCTGAATTTTTAATTGGACATACATTAGGCTGAGCTATGTGAACACCCAAGTGTGACTGCTACCCAGTCTACTATTATTTGGCTGTCAGCTCGAATAATTATTTTCTACAACACAGTTTTTACTTGACGACCAGGTCTTACTTCAGTGACAACTAATGCATAAAAAAACTTTTGTTACTGCATATTTACCTGTGAAGGAGTACAGGGAGACTTTCTATGGGCTGTGGAAATAAAGGCAGCTTTGCCATAGCAGATGTCGTGACCTGTACATGGAGGATTTTGATTGTACCTTCAAAAGAAAAAAATCCGGTCCTAACCGTGGATTTAACCTGGGACATCAAGAGTCTGAGAACGACTTTCTAACCACATGTCCATGTGCTCCACCAATGCATGTCAACTAATGCATGTTTTTGTGAAAATAGATTTATCCAGTGATTGACTATTTTACATGATAAACAGTTCTTAGTGTAAACGGTTGGTTGGTTGCTGATCCAGCGGTCCATGGACTCCTGCCCTTTGACCCAACTTAGTGTAGACAGAAACAATATTCTTATGAATTTCATTGGCAGATAGTCTTACCCACCAAAAAAAACAACAATCGCACGCTGTTCATTCCTTGTATACTCTTGGATACAGTTGTCATTTCGAGCATTCACTGCACATGCACGTGCAACTACTATCAGTGCAGCAATTATCTGTTACACACATTGATCACCTCTTTAATAATCACCTAATGCATTTCTATTGTTTTCCATATTAGTTTGTGACTTACTTATTGACTAGTTAATAGTGATCTTGTTTACTATCACCTGTTACAGTGTGCCAGGTTCAAAACCACGTCAGGACAAAAAAATTTATGGATTTCTCGCCTGACACACTTTATCCTCCAGTCAACCCAGCTATAAATAGGTGCCTGACGCTTGAGTTAGGGAAGGTAAATACCTCAAGGAAGGGAGCTGGCCGCCCTACCTAATAGTTGCTGCAGCTTAGTACATGAAGAGTTATCTTCATCTCCGGTGGGATGTTGTTGCCATGGGACCTACGTTACCTTATTGACTTCCCCTCAGATGTAGTGTATAATCATTTTGTATGTTTTTATTTAATGCACAATAATTATTTCAATAGACAGGAGGATTTATGCACACATTTATTGTCTTACTAGGTGGAGTCAGTTTTTGAAAAAAATGATACGGCAGATGCCACAGAAAAGTCAGCTTGGTCAAGTGAGTGGAACATATGTATTTTATAGCATGTCTCTGCATGGTTGTTAGGGTGAGTGGGAGATTCAGATGTTAGAGTGGGATATTCAGCTGTTAGAGTGGAATATTTCAGCTGTGGTCCCATTTCATGGTCATAGGCTCAGATGAGTGAGTTTTCCCCCCACTGGTGTATTCAGCTGATTAGGTATGAGCTGAGAGGACAATGATGATAATAATAATAATGATAATAATTAATAATAATAATAATACCCTTAACCTGTAAGGTCATAGGGATGCCACACTGGAGACAAACAAAAAATAATTCCTTGAAATACCTCTATCCTCAGCCATTTGGAAGAGTATACAAATCATGCCCATACCATTCCTTGATGTTACCAGTTCAGAATTTTCTTATAAATTCAGGACATCGCCTTCTCCTTCCTAACTCTCTCTCCCCCCCTCTCTCTCTCTCTCTCTCCCTTGTCATTTACAGAATGTTGTTCTCACTGCCACTCAGTAAGCCTCTCGGTTCTGGGCAAGCTGCCCAGTTTCTTCCAGTGTCATGTTCAGAAGGTCTTTGATGTCATGTGTCAATCGTAGTCTTGGTCTTTCCTGGAACTTTATAGTTTTGAGGTGTCAGTCTTCTATGTTAAGATCTTTGTGGGCACCTGCATTGATTCATCTTTCTGTCCATGATTTTCTTTGGACCTTTCTATAACATTTCATTTCGAATGCCGACATTTTCTTTTTCTTCTTCTTCAGCGTACATTCTCAAACTCCTGCTGAATTCTCTTGTAGCAGGACATGTCCTACTAGATTTCCAGCAGAATGTAGTCCAGAAAATGGAAATGCGTTGTGTCGCCGTTTTATTTGCGCCAATGGCCCGACACATCCGTCTTCGGCGGTATTTTCTTTTAAATTGCAGATGTCATTGCTCACGTCTCACAACAACATGTTGCCACTGGAAAGATAAAGTTTCTTAATAGTTGTAATTTTGTTGTTCTGTTTGCCCCTTGCCATAGATTTTTTATCTGTCATGTTTTTTTAGAGCCATTGCTAATCTCTTTCTGATTTCTTCTGCGTTCGTTCTCAAACTCCTGCAGATTAGGAGGAAGTAGTCCAGAGAACGGAATGCGTTGTGTCATGGTTTACAGCATTGCTGTTATTGTGCCTTTCGGCCTGACACATCCGACTTCAGCATGGCTTTGGGTCACTGACCCTATATGGGATGTGACAGCCAACCCCATCCCATAACCTCCTTAGTCGCCTTTTTACGAAATGCGTGGAAGGTAAACAGTGTTTCTATTCTTTGCTCCCCTTTCTGGCCCTGGCAACACTGGTGTTTCTGATCTCTGCAGAGCAATCTCCTGTGGTGTTGATGGTTGACCCAAGGTATTCAAAGTTGCTGACATTTTATAGTTTGTCATTGTCAATGACTATTGTAGGTGTGAGTTGATCACACAGAAGTGTGCTAAATATGCAATATACAGCATAGTTATAGTTGATTACCAGAATGAATGGAGAAAAATAATAGAATTATATAAATATAATATGGCTTGTCATTTATTGATGTCTAGTTTTTGTTTTTTATGTTTCTTTTTTTTGTGTGTGCATTTTTTAGAAATTGGAAGTGCGATTGGTGGGCTGTTTGGAGGTGGTACTGAGGACGAACATAAAGTTGAAGATTCCCAAGAGGTATGGCTGTTTTTGCTGGTTCATGGTAAAAATAATTCTTGAATTTTTGGATTTAAAAAAAAAATTGCTAATTTATTGTTTTTAGCCTTTTTTCATTTTTTATGTTATCAGGCATTGCTTATCTTTGTTTTGTATTTGGTCTAGCTTAACTATCTACTTTTCTCTTTACTACTTGACTCAGTTGATTTTCAGTTGTTGTTGCAAGTTTGAGAAAAGCTGCAGTAGGTTCTTCTTTTATTTAGCCCACAATATGTTGAGTTGTGCCTCTCTTGACTATTTGTTTCTGTACTCTTCTCTGGGTTGCAGATTCATAAGTATTAGTTACATCGGTTGCTCGTGATATCCTTGTCCGGTTCCCATGATCATCATTACCAGCAAGCCTGTCTGCACGTTCATTTCCTCGGACACCGGCATGTCCAGACACAAATATGAAATAGATTCTTGTTAAGATTAGACTTCTTCACTGACTCCAGCCACTGTCTGCGTGCTCAGTCATTATTTACATTTGTGTGGCAAGCCAGCTAAGTAGTCTGTGGAAAAAAGTAGGCCAACATTTCTTCTTCAGTATTCATTCTCAAACTCCCGCTGGATCTCTCTTGTAGCAGAACCATGGTCCTACTAGATTTCTAGCAGGATGTAGTCCAGAGTATGGAAATATGCTGTACCGCCGTTTTATTTACGGCAATGATTCGACACATCCGTCTTCCGGCGGAGGCCAACATTTATATCAGCAAATTATTTCAGATTTGTTTCACTGTATGTCATCATACAAAATGTGAGAACATATTTTCTACATACACACCACTCTGTGTAAGAGATTTCTTCTCAAAGTGTGGGAACATATTTTCTACATACACACATAGACACCCCTCTGTGTAAGAGATTTCTTCTCAAAGTATTGCATACCTATTAGAGTAAGAAGTTTTCTGGATATGAAAGAAATCTTTGGAGAAACATCCCACATTTACTAATAGGAAACAAGTGCTTCACTGTTCATAGTACCTATTATCTATTGTCTTTCCCCAGGTGAATGATTGTTGATCGCATTCACACTTGCCGTTAAGTGTAGGAGTGGTAGCTTAAGCTGTCATTTCAAGACCAGATGTGTCACCGAGGTTGCATTTAGTCCATGTTTGTTCAAGGTTATCTTGATGTTTTCTATCCACCGTTTTCTTGGTCTACTTTAGGCTTTACGCCCGGATATTCTTGTATTATATGCTCTTATTGGTATTTGGTTTGGGTTCATTCTCATAAGGTGATCAAACCATTTTACTTGCTGTCTCTCAATATGTTCGATACATGATATTATACCAACTCTTTTCCTAATTTCATTTCTTATTTTATCTAGTTTGGTAACCATTGCAGCTTTTCTCAGACACTTCATTTCACATGTAACGAAATAGTACCAGGGGAATCAAAACTAACAATTTAAATCTGTGTAATATTTTAGCTGCTACCGTGTTCTCAGTTACCAATCGCAGCTGTGCTAAATTTTTTCCTCAATGACTTCCCCATGTGCTAAATTCTTTCCTCAGGGACTGTTCCCCTGTGTTAAATCTTTTTCTCAGTGGCTTTCCATCTGTGCTAAATTCTTTGTTTAATTACTTTCTCTTTGCACTAAATTCATTCCACTTGTGCTAACGTCTTTCTCCAATGACTTTCCTCCTGTGCTGAATCCTTTTCTTGTTCTACAAAATTAAGAGAGCTTTGTTGGTGTTAGGTTTTTATTGAGACTATAAAATATATACTACATAGATTGCTGCATGCTTTATTTAATTTTTTTTGCCAGGATGTATTAGGCAGAGAAAACATATAAATAAGTCATACACAGTTGTGCTGTTGTATACAGAGTGTATGCTGTTTTTAAGCGTGTGTACACATATGTCATGCACACAGAGTGTGTGCTATTTGTAGAGAACACATATTTACATCATACACAGTTAACATATCAAATCACATTTTAATTTCTTCATATACTTAGAACTAAACCCCCCAAAAATATAGCAAATAGATTGTAAATATTGCTTTTGTGTGTGAAATACTCCACAGCATGGTGTGACACATACAGCCCTATATTACCATCCTGACACATGTATTGTGTTTCTTGTTTTATTTTGTTGTTTGAACACACTGAGCATTCTTCTTTGGCCCTTCTGATGTACTGTTTTAGGCTTTGTTTAAATTGTATTTGATAAGATAGAAGTGTCAACACGCACAAAATGCAAAGCAAACTTCAGTGTAAAAATATAGTCAACTTGCCAGTATAAACGATGATGTCACAGAATAGCCCCGGGCTAAAAACTTCTTTGAGAACCCCAGAAATTGCGATCTATTAGCTCTTCCTATTTGCAGTGGAGAGGGTTTCTCCGAGCTATCTTTCATACCCAGGAAACTTCAGCTTTCGACAATGCAATTGCCTGCTGAAGGGGGCCTTCTACTCAGATTATAAAAACTACACAGTATAAACATATAATCACTGATTTCATTGTGTGTAAATAGGTCAAATAAAGCTAACAGTAGCTACTACGCCCGTGTGTTGCCGGGGCCTGAAAGGGAATCAAAGAATAGCAACACTGTTTACATGCATGTCGTAAGAGGCGACTAAGGAGGTTATGGGATGGAGTTAGCTGTCCCATCCCATATAGGGTCAGTGACCCAAAGTCATGCTAAGCCGGATGTGTCAGGCCAAAAGGCGCAGATATCGCAGCAATGCTGTAAACCATGACACAATGCATTCCATTCTCTGTACTACATCCTGCTAATCTGCAGGAGTTTGAGAACGAACGCAGAAGAAGAAGTAGCTACTATTGTTCCCATTAACTAACAAGTGAACGCATCTACAGTAACAAATAGTGAAACATGAAAGAAATTAGCTTGTCTTTAGCAATGGTCTAATAGAAAGTAAAAAGAAAAAGTTTAACTGGTCAGTAGCAGTCACATAGAGGAACCATAAACTCTTCATAGCAGATAAACTGTTAAATCAATGCTGCTGTATGATTCAGAGATGTGGTGAACAAAAGCAACAACCATACAACCAAAATAAATAAATGTTTACATGAATTAGAAGATATGATAAGCCCACCAAAGGAAGAAAAAGTGGAAATAATTCCCCAGATGTTAAATTAGTGAAAACTCAAGAGATGGTGCTAGATTGAAAGGGGGAGGAGTTGTGTCCTCCATGACATAGTGATTAAGTCGTTTGCTTTCTGCTCAAGAGGTTGCTGGCTCTAATCCCGATCGCATCATCTTGTTTATAAAGTGGATTTTTTCAGAGATCCTTGTG
The DNA here is from genome assembly GCA_034231615.1 of Meghimatium bilineatum. Taxonomy (NCBI): domain Eukaryota; kingdom Metazoa; phylum Mollusca; class Gastropoda; order Stylommatophora; family Philomycidae; genus Meghimatium; species Meghimatium bilineatum. The sequence goes on from CM067302.1 coordinate 20,520,022, forward strand.
GATTATTGCTTGAAGCTATGGAATTATGTGCTATCAGCAGGTAGCGTGCCACTTTATTGAAATAAACAGGAGTACATATGGGGTAACCCGAGAACACTGAAGTAAATCTTCTACACCTTTTCAACCTGTTTAAGATTTGGATAGTACATACATCAAGAAGATTTGCTTGTGTGTTGACATGGTCCGAAAGGAGTGCAAAGAATAGCAACACTTACCTGCTATGCATGTCATAAGAGGTGACAAAGGATGTTTTTGGAGAGTGGAGATGGCTGTGCCATCCCATGAAGGATTAAAACGAACCAAAACCTTTCTGAAGTCGGGTGTTGGGCAGAAAGACGCTGATATCTCAGCCAAGCTGTAAACCATTAACAAAGCTTTCAATTTTCTGGACTACATCCTGTTAATAAACAGGAATGTGAGAAAGAACAGAATACGATTAAATACTGAGTTGGGCTTGTCCACCAGTCTGATCTGAGAATACTATATACATTAACTCCAGAACTCACAACCACAAATTGGAGCTGAAAGTGGCTAACAAAAAAAGCTAATGAGTTCAATGTCACATTAGAATACTACAAACTCATAAAGTTGTCCTCCGCCAAATACCGGTAGTGTCAGGTCATTGGCACAAATATAACGGAGACGCAACTGATTTACATTCTCTGGACTATATCCTGCAGGGAATCTAATAGGACCATTGTCCTGCTACAAGAAAGAACCAGTGGGAGTTTGAGAATGAACGCTGAAGAAGAAATAGAAAAAGACTGCCCTTCTGTGTTTAAAGACATTGTAAGACAGGCATAGTTCTGGAACCCACAGGAATAGAGAAAAACAAATATCCCCCAAAAAATAAAAAATTTAAAAGAAAGACTTAGATACATATACACAAGGAAATAGCAATGGAAAAAAATAGCTAAAAATTGGTCAAGATGTAAGAGATATCTTGATTACTCATGCTCCGCAGGAAGCTGATAGGTGATAGATTTACACCCGGTTCCAACTGTTAATGCACTGGAATCCCTCTATAGCATATCCCTATATAACAACACTTTATAAAATCTCTAACTAAATTATTCTGTATTGTTTGTACTGTATATAGCAAATGTCTGTTATTACATACACATTTTGTTGGTCCGGAACAAGTATTTATGAGGTTTGACTACAGTATGTCAAATTTTTAAAATATTTTTTAAATATTTTATTATTTACATCTGGCTATGTTTAACTTGGATTATGGCTATGTTTAACTTGGATTATGGCTATGTTTAAAACGGATACATTTCTCTGGCATGTTTAGTTTAAGCATGAACTGATAAATCAGAACTGAAAACACAGCTAAACGTATTGGAAGTAGTCATCAGGTGTGTTAATATGGCAGATTTATTGTGTAAATCATTGGGTACTTGAATGGATGACAGCAGTCAGAAGGGGTATATGATAATATTTGGTTGCTGATCCAGCGGTCCATGGGCTCACGCCTGCCCTTTGACCGAATGCCTTTGTGTGATATATGCACATGTTTGGGAGCCGTTGTTTTGTTCCTATATAAGTTGTGAAAATAATAGTCAACGAATGTCAAAAGTGTTTAAAAAGAGTAGGGTAATGTAAATAGGCTTGGGTTTAAAGAAATATTGTTATTCTTCGTTCACTCTCAGATTAGAAGAAAGTGATCCATAGAACAAAATGAATTGTGTCATGGTTTACAGCTTAGCTGTGATATCTGCATATTTTTGTAGGACACATTTGATTACAGCATGGCTTCTGGATGATTTGATCCTCTATGAGACGGAACAGCCAACTCCACCTTCAAGACCTTAGTAGCATCTTATGACATGCATGGCATATAAAAGTGTTGCTATTCTTTGCTGCATTTTCTGGCCCCAGAAACACACGGGCAACAGTGTCAATCATTTTTGCACAAATATTTTTTTTTGAGGAACGCTAAGATGGATAACAGATGTGTAGGATGGATATGGATATGTGTAGATAAGCACATCCGTGATATAAACTGCGACGAGTAGCAAGCGAACATATTGTTTAATTCCATGATTTTTTAACCTGACTACAGATGCTGTAAACTAGAGCACAATGTATTCATGCTGAAATCATGAGAAATGTGTTTGCTGAGAGTGAATGAAGAAGAACAAACTCGTAGTTCATTCCTGAATGAGTTGTAATTTGTTGATTATATTACCAGCTTCCAGGAAAATTGTTAAATGTGAAATGAAATGTCTGAGAAAAGCTGGAATGGTTGCTAATCTAGATAAAATAAGAAATGAAAAAAAATTAGGAAACAGGTTGGTATAATATTATGTATTAAACATATCGAAAGATAGCAAGTAAAATGATTCAGTCACCTTATGAGAATGAACCCAAACCAAATACCAATAAGAGCATATAAAAAATGAGTATTCAGGCACAAATGCCAAAGGTAGACGAAGAAGGTGGACAAACATGGACTTGACACAAATAGCCTTGGAACGACAACTGAAGCTCCCACCCCTACGCTTAACAGCAAGTGTGGATACTAACTAGCATTCACTTGGGAAAAGACAATAGATAATTACCAGCTGTGGCAGGTTTTTAAAAAAACAAACAACCCAGTTTTACAATGCATGCTTTTTTTATTTTAAAGTTGGTTGTTGTGTTGCTTTGACTTTTGTTGTTACTCATGATGTTGTTGCATGCAGACACCCAGTGATGATGCTGGTACTGGTGAAGAAGAGGCAACTGCGAAAGATCATGCTGCAGATGAAGCTACTGACAGTGGTAGTGATGGTAAAAAGGAGGATACGCCTGACAAAGACAGTGTCAAAAAGGTCTCACAATTATACTGTAGACAATAATTAAAGCATCTGTGATGGTGCTGTCTAATTCTGTAAACTAGGAAATGAGTTGCTCCAGCTGTGTTTGCTTAAATTGGAGCAAAGGTTAAAGTTTATAACTTTTACCATTGAGTGATATGCATGCGGAAGGTTTGAAGGTCTAACCAGTGGAACATCAGAGCAACCACCATGCAACAGTAAACCCCTATTAAATGACATGCATATATAATAATTATTTCCTCTTGTGGACATAGCACTTCATCTATACATATATGCTTGGTACAGTACAAGTAGACGCCACCACATAGTCAAGTTATTTCTTTCCCTTGTCTATGTTTGTAAATTTCATGTTCATCATTCTATTATTCTTCTATAAATGTCACTGGTAGCACAGTGATAGGATAATAATCATCAAGTGACATATTCTTTCCAGAACGTAGACTTTCCTATGGATCTCTTGAATTCTCCGCGGTCTTGAGCAAGTTGTCCTGCATCTTTCTGTGACATGCGCAGGCATTTTTGAATGTCTTTTATCCAACAGCGTCTTGGTCGGCCTTTGCCCCTGTTGTCTTATATCATCCCCTCCAGTAACACTCTCTCCGTGCCGTCGTGTCTCTTAATATGACTGAAAAAACTATCTTTTTCTTTAATATGGTGTTCAGAAGCCAGCCTTCCTGGATATTAATTGTTCGTAACACCTGGTTTGTTTTCTTCGCTGTCCATGGTATTCTCAGAACTCTTCTGTAACACTTTAATTCAAATGATGTTATTCTCTTGGCCACTGTTTTATTTAGTGTCCATGCTTCGCATCCATATGTTGCCACAGGAAATACATGTGTTCATAGTAAACACAATTTGGTTCTTATGTTAGTACTTGCCATAGTTTCTTTATGTTTTAATTTTGTCAGCGCCATTGCCATTCTTCTCTTGATCTCATCTGCGCAGTCCCCCACATTGTTTATATTAGTTCCTAAATAATCAAAATTTGTCACTTCTTCCAAATTGCAGTTCTCAATATTAATTTTGGGTCTTGATTTAGTTGTGTCAGTTGCCATTATTTTTGTTTTTTTCATATTTAAGAACAAATTTTGCTGTTCGCTGAACTTTTGGGTTGACTTAATCATGTCCAGTAGGTCGTATTCATTTGTTGTTAATAGCACTGTGTCGTCTGCATGTCTAATTTCTGGTATCTGCAGCCCTCCTATATTTATGGGTCTGAAATCAGGTTTCATTGTTTCTTGTCTCACATTTCTCATTATATTTTTTGCATAGATGTTGAACAAATATGGAGACAAGGTACAGCCTTGTCTTACTCCTTTCTGTAATATAACCACTCTGATCTTGCACCTTCAACTTTTACCGCTGCTTCTTGATCTTTATACAGCTCTGCGATTAGTCGTGTAGTGTTTTGGGAGACCCATATCGTTCATTATTTCCCATAATTGATGGTGTTTGACACAGTCGAATGCTTTGGTGTAGTCTATGAAGCATGCGTGCAGTTCGATGTTATACTCTCTACAATACTTTACAGTATTCTTTTCACCTATCTAAAATATCACATTGCTCTGTAAGGGTGTTTCCTAATTTGTCTTTGATGACTTGCATAGATGTTTTATATGTTTTGCTCTCTATGGTATCTGCTGAGAGAAACATGTCTTTCATTTTTCCTCCTTCGTACAGGTCCTCTATGTTTTTGCAGGAGTCCTTGATAAATTGTTGTTTATCCTTTCTAAATCTCTCTTGTTCCTCTAATAAAGCTTCGAATCTGTAATTTCTATTTTGTATTCTGTTGAAATTTTTGAGCAATCAAAGGATAATAATAGTCTTGTATAACGAAACTTTAGTGTCTGTGTTTACATTTTTGTTCTTAAAAATACTTTAGGGTTAGTTGTGTTTTACATAACTAACCCTAAATAAATAAATATTTCAATTATTAAATGATGAACATGAAATTTACAAACATAGACAAGGGAAATAATTAAACATGTGGTGGCCTCTACTTGTACTGTACCTTATGTTTTTACCCCCATCTGAGTAAGAGACTTCTTTTCAAAGCATTTCACATCTCTGGGAGTTGGAGACTTCTGAGTGTGAGATAAAGCTCCAAAAGAAGCTCCACATTGCACAAAATGTTGCAAGAGCTCTATTGCTCATAGATCCTGGCAACTGAAACAAACACACATTTGATTGCAACTTGAGCCTAATTTGAACTTTATATTCTTGTATTCTTTTTTCAATGGGGAGCTTTCTTCAAAGTTCTATTTCATACTCAGAAGACGGATGTGTCGGATCATTGGCTCAAATAAAACGGTGGCAGCGTATTTCCATTCTCTGGACTACACTCAACTGGAAATCTTGTAGGACTATTGTTCTGTTACAAGAGAAATCCAGTGGGAATTTGAGAATGAAAAAAAAAGAAGATACTCAGAAGGCTACCAATCTCAACAGATGTGCACTCTTCTGAGAAGTCTACTTAATGGGGGCTCAAACATAATTATAAAGAGGTGCAGCTCTATGGGGCTTCCACTCGAGGGAAGCCTTACTATATATGGATGTCATTATTAGGGGTTTGCTGGTAGTTGGACAGGTGGATTGACGGTGAGATATTCTGTATGTGGAAGATATGTGTAGTTAAAGAACTCCAAACAGGTAGAGTTCACCCAGAAGACTAGTCTGACTGTATAGACATGAAACAACAAAAGAGCATGGGGTCAGGATTTAGTTACATGCTCATAGTATGCCATTGAATCTCTGTAGTATAGTGGATAAACTATCTGCTATGTGCTTACGACTGTGTGAGCTTAAAATAGAGCATCATATTTAATTCACGTATACTTTTGATATTTTACTTCATCCATGAAGATTATGGCATAAGCTAGTTACGTACTCTGAGTTATACAGTGACACCTCAGTTTTCGCTGATAATCCGCCTGAAAACAATCGACAAAATCTGAAACCTAAAAAAACCGAGGCAATTATTTCAATATTAATCAATTAAATATAAATCAAATGAATTCATTCTAGACACTGCAAACTACATATCAAAAACACATTTGATAGAAAATAAATATAGTGTTTAATACTAAAAACAATAATAAATGAATATAAAATGAATATAAAATGAATATAAAAGATTAAATGAAGATGTAATATGGTATTTACCTTTCTGAAGACTTCTTGGCGTATGGAAGACAGGGAGGGGTGAGAGTGTAGATATTATTGTTTTGAATAATGTTAATGTGACTGGTAATCGTCCTCCATAAGGACCGTAGGTATCAAACCACTATCTGGGGTCACTTCACTTCTTGGTCTTTTGGCACTAGGACCGGCATGAGCATGGCGGCGAAATCCGAGACAAAATTTTGTCTGAAAATATTGATGAAAACCGAAACCGCAGAAAATGAGATATTACTGTACTCTTGACAAGAAGCGTGCTTCTTTGTTGAGAGAAATGGCGTATATAGGGGAAAACTTGAGTACTTCTTCTGTATTGACGGCCTGGATTGTTTAACTACACGTAGGCTAATATTTGAAGTGTATAATTTAGTACATATAATAGGGAGGGAATGCGTGGAAGCTGCAAGTGTTGATATATAGGCACAGGCACCAGAAACAAGGAGAAAAAAAACATGGGGATTAATATAATGTATGGGGAAAAAAACTGTCAAATACTGCATGTTTTCTGTTAGGTAATTGCAGGGAGGGATTTTGTAGCTGTGTAATAGAGGCATCTTTGTCTTACTTATTCACATCATGTACAGGGTCATGTTTTAAATTTCCAGTCGACAGAAAAAATCCATTCCTTACTGGGAGTTGAGCCCTGATGCTCACGGATATGAGACCAACACTCTAACCTCTGTGACATGGTGTGATGATGTAGAATATAGAGTCCTTATAGAGAGAACCAAAAAAATGAAGTCAGTGAGTTTTACAGTTCACATCAAAAATAGTTCACATTTAAATCAAAAGACTACCAAGGAGAGAACATATCAAATGGTGATTGCCCCTTATCCCTCCACAAAGTGGGACATTTCATTACTTTCCTTGAGTGACCTTCTCAATGGATTTTCATAAATTACCTTGATACTATGTACCCTTACCCAACCAAAATTACAAATTCATAGAGGTAATTAAATGGAAGTAACATATTGTCTATTTGTGGAAGGAATGAGGACATATGCCATACAAGCTATCCTTGTATTTTTAGAGACAATCTTTTTATCTGATTTAATTTGGTCCTGCAGTGTTTTTTTTTAGTATAATTTTGGTTGGGATGGTATAAATTTGTGAAGTAATTTTTGTTTTATTACATTTATTGTGTTATTTGACAATAATCCCATCTGGATGAGGAGTTTTTACATGTTTGAATATAATATCTGCCATCTATTTGGATTGAAGTTGTGAGCATGTAGTTGCTGTCATATAGATGTAGCCTGAGTGTTGATAGGACCCAAAAGGGGATCAATACTGACTTACCATGCATGCGATAAGAAGACTAGTGTGGTTTTTGGGGGTGGAGTTTACTTTCTTTGCTACAGGTCAAAGGAACTAAGAAGATCATGCTGGTCAGATGTGTAAAAATAAAAGGTGTCCAGCTGAAGACGGATGTGTTCGGCTATTGGCGCAAAATAAAACAATGGCACAACATATTTCCATTCTCTGGACTACATCCTGTTGGAAATCTAGAATGGATCATGGTCCCGCTACAAGAAAGATCCAACAGGAGTTTGAGAATTAACGCTGAAGAAGAAAGGTGCAGATAGTCAAACTGTAAACCAATTTTAACATGTAAAGAAACTTCAACACATTCTGTTCTCCGGACTACATCCTGCTAACCAGCTGGAGTTTGAGAAGATGCAAAAGAAACGTGGATAAATTGAGTATTTTGAGCAAGAGATAATGCTGCTGAAAGCCATTATTAGAAATGACCTGTGGAAGAGAAAGTCAATACAGTGGAACCCTCTATAGCACATCTTTTTATAACAAATATCTCCCATATAACACATCCTTTTATAATTTTCCCTATATAACAACAATTATCAAAATCAATTATATATATTATATATTGTTTATACTGTATACAGCTAATTTCTGTTATTACATACATATTTCATCTGTCCGAAGTTGTTATAATGGGAATTGACTAATATAATTACCACCGAAGACGGATGTGTTGGGCCATTGGCGCAAATAAAACAGCAACACAACGCATTTCCATTCTCTGGACTACATTCAACTGGAAATCTTGTAGGATCATTGTCCTGTTACAAGAGAAATCCAGTGGGAGTTTGAGAATGAACGCTGAAGAAGAAGAAGACTAATATAATTGAAGTGAAGAGACAGGGAAGACAGCAAGGACATCAAGACTTTAAAATATAACCATATTTATGAAATATCTATGCAGGATATTCAGCGTGGTAAGGATAGATGATGATAGAAAAATCAGAGAGTACTATCCTGGCAAACAAGTCTACCATCCAACTTTTTATAAAAGCTACAGAGATTGAAATTTTGTAAATAAAGTTGGTTAGTTTCGTCATCAGAGCTTTATTTCGTACCCAGAAGACTTGGACTGTAGGAGTTGTGCGATGTGTTAACCTTACAGACTCCATAGGCGTCGACAGCAGCCGACACACAAACATAAAAGTTATTGTGTTTACCACTCAACAAAAAATAATGCACATTGTCAAAAAAAGAATCTGAGCCCAGGGGATAAGTTGCAGAATTTTTATCTGGGGTCCTAAAGGTTAAGTAGAAACCATCTCCTAAAGAGGGAAGTCTTCTTCTTAACGTTCATTCTCAAACTCCCACTGAATTTCTCTTGTAGCAGGACAATGATCCTTCTTGATTTCCAGACGTATGTATTTCAGAGAATGGAAATGCGTTGTGTAATAGTTTTATTTGAGCCAATGACCTGACATATCCATCTTCGGTGGTAGAGCTAAGTCTAAAAAGTTGGAATAGTAAAAGGACACCAGGAAGCAAGTGGGCACCAGAGCAGTGGGTTTAATTAAGTAATGGGGTTAAATGGTTCGGTCATATCACGAGACAACCTCCAAACAGCAATACTTTATATACAATAATGACAATTTAGACAGAGACAGACTCTGAAGTGTAAATAAATGTTGATAGTTGTAAATGAACATAAGTGGTGTCTTGTTGACATTTGTAAATGAAAATGATGGAGGTGTCTTGTTGACATTTGTAAATGAACATGAGGTGTCTTGTTGAAATTTGTAAATGAACATAAGTGGTGTCTTGTTGACATTTGTAAATGAATATAACTGATATATTGTTGACATTTGTAAATGAACATAAGGGATGTCTTGTTGACATTTGTAAATGAAAATGATGGAGGTGTCTTGTTGACATTTGTAAATGAACATGAGGTGTCTTGTTGAAATTTGTAAATGAACATAAGGGGTGTTTTGTTGACATTTGTAAATGAATATAACTGATATATTGTTGACATTTGTAAATGAATATAACTGATATATTGTTGACATTTGTAAATGAACATAAGGGATGTCTTGTTGATATTTGTAAATTACTCTGCAACATGACTTATTTATATTCAAAGGAAGAGCACCCAGACACTGAGCATGATGAACCTGATGGTAGCTCTGATGAACAAAAGGAAGGTGGGGAAGATAAATCAGAAGAACGTGATGGAAAAAATGAGGAAGAGACAGACAAGGCAGATAGCGAGAAGTCTGAGGAGGGAAAAAAAGAGCCGGCCCCAGAAGACGATAAGGTAATTGTTGACAGCATGAATTTGAGTCAGATGCAAATTATGCAATCAATCAAGTATCAATCAAGGCTTGCTTAGGCAATCATGTAGCCTCACAACTTCCTTTGTCTTGTGTTGTTAGTTCAGTTGGTGAGATTCTCCCATGCCATGATGACAACCCATCCAGCAACTTCTCTCTTTGTATTCCTCTATCTCTTCTCTTTATCTTCCCAGTGATTATTAAATGTTCCAATGTTTTCTCACAGTATGCCTTATAAAAGTGGTATTACAAGTATTTGCATTCATATACACATAGATATGTATATTTATAGGCATATGCGTACATAATCTATGTTTAGACTGGTGCTCCTCCGATTCCCTAGTCATGTGTACAATGACTCCAGGCTCAAAGTGATCTCATGTGCAGAGGAGCTGAAATGCTGCAGGTTGTGCAGTTGTTAACGTGTACAGTCTGGTTGGCTGGTGTTGAGGCGGCAGGCCGGTGGACACTTTCTATAATGATATATCCCTTGCTCGTTGCTATGTAGTGTGGCTCTGTCAAGTTGACCGTTTGTTACCACCAGTTATTAGCAATACAATATAAATTGTTCAAAACATAACCTGGATCTACCACAGGAGTGATGGGGATTGTGCTCTAACGTCGGTACTTCCAGCGCAAGAACATTAAAAATGCATGTCAAAAAAAGGATAAGAGGAAGATTAGAAAATTAAGATCTGTGAAAATGTCAATGAACAGTAGAGACTTGCAAAACATATTTCAGGCTTAGGTAATTTAGCGTCAACTATCGATTGGACATTTTGCAGCGCATTGTATTCTTCTTCTTCAGCGTTCATTCTCAAACTCCTTTCTAGATTTCCAACAGGATGTAGTCCAGAGAATGGAAATGAGTTGTGCCGCCGTTTTATTTGCGCCAATGGCCCGACACACCCGTCTTTGACAGACATTGTATACGTTTTTTAATATAGGAGTCTCAGAATATATCGTGCCCAGGATATAAGTATTACTCTAATCTGTGACACAGCAAAAGGCTTGGACAGGCCATATTTGACTAAGCCCATCTGCGGATTGATACATCACATACAATACTGAAGCAATAGAGCTGCAGGGAGGAGAACTGACTATAGCTAATCTTCTTCAGGGTTCGTTCTCAAACTCCCGCTGAATCTCTCTTGTAGCAGGACAAGAATCCTACTAGATTTCCAGCAGGATTTATTCCAGAGAACAGAAATGTGCTATGTCGCTGTTTTATTTGCGCAAATGGTCCGATACATCCATCTGCGGCAGGGTATAACTAATAAAAAGTGGAAGATAATAAAGTTATATGCACATGTTGATAAATTTCATCTGGAATTTTTTGAGCCAGCAGGAAAATAGATATACCAAGAAATACCTGGAGGAAAGAATTAGATGCCGGAATACAAAGGTTGGGTAGGACACATAACTGTGGAAGCTGTAACCTAAAGATAGGACACGATGCAAGAGGTTTGTTTAGGACCTGTGCTCTGTAAGAAGCTAAACTATATATCTGTCCTCACTGCCACTCTGTAAGTCTCTTGATTCTGTGCAAGTTGCCCAGCTTCTTCTAGTGTCATATTCAGGTTTTCGATGCCATGTATCCATCATAGTCTTGGTCTTCCTCTTGATCTCTATCCTGGAATTTTCCCCTCCATGATTAATCTTTCTAAACCATGTGTCTCTTTATATGTCCGAAATATGTTAGCTTGCATTTTTTTTATAGTTTTGAGGAGCCAGTCTTCTATGTTCATGTCTCTGCGTTAGTTCATCTTTTTCTCCATGATATTCTTATGTCCCTTCTATAAGATTTCATTTCAAATACTGATATTTTCTTTTCCATTGCAAATATATTATATATATATATATATATATATATATATATATATATATATATATATATATATATATATATATATATATATATATATATATATATATATATATATATAATTATACCATGTAAACAATTCTTCTTCTGCATTCGTTCTCAAACTTCTGCAGATAAGCAGGATGTAGTCCGCAGAATGGAATGCGTTGTGTCATGGTTTACAGCATTGCTGTAATATCTGCGTCTTTAGGCCTGTCACATCCGACTTCAGCATGGCTTTGTGTCACTGACCCTATATGGGATGGGACAGCCACCTCATCCCATAACCTCCTTAGTCACCTTGTACGACATGCATGGAAGGTAAACAGTGTTGCTATTCTTTGCTCCCCTTTTGGGCCCTGACAACACACGGGTGTAAACAATTCTATTTTCAAGTTGAAATTCCATTATGTTTGATGAATTCTTTCAGAGGTTTGTCTTGTATCATTTTTTTTGTAGGCTGAGAGCGGCACAGAACAAACAAGCAAGTCTGACAAGAAAGAGGCAGAAACCACGGATAAAGCTCCCAAGACTGTCAGCATCAAAGAGAATATCCAAGTGGTGCCACAAATTTTGGATGTTAAAGAGTTCACAGAGGAAAAGTTTCTAGCCAGCAAGAAGAGGTTGGTCCTGGCAGTCTTATTGTCTACTAGTTTGTGTAGTGTGGAGATAGGAGTTGCCCATAATTTGGCCGTTTCATGGCTAAATTCATAAATTTGAAAATTGTCATCAATGATGTAAGAACTAAAATATGGCCCCAAGAGACAGATCTGAAGATAAAGCTGTGGGGCAACCGTGAGGACCTCCTACTGACGAATGAATTCATGGAGGTGTCCCACCTTCCTGTATAGATTTATGAGAATAGGAAACTGATCACAGAAGAATAATTAGAATGAATTAAAAAAGTTAATTAAATTGCACCAAATTCTAGCACATTTTATTATGTTTTTTTAGTTTGGAAGATTTGGGTCATTTTTTACCTAACATTTGACCATAAACAAATTGAAAAGAACTATTGAAACAGAAATCACAACAGCTGGTATGAAAACAACCGTTCTGTAAAAACTGGATGTTGATCAACAAGCATGGAGAGTTATGACATCTGCTCTATGTGCCAAGCCTGGCACAAGAGGAAATGATGATGATGATTTGACCATAAACTGCTTCATCTATCTGGCAACCTGGGTACTGCATACATACAGCAGGTTTTATTTTAGTTGAATAATATATATATACAAATATTGTAAACATGAAGCTGCTAGATATGTAAATACTAATCTATCTATCTATATAAGTTCCTTCAGCAACAAGTCAGAGGCTGGTGCTCTCCAGTTTGAGAGATGTGATGCTACTGTTGTTGTATGTTGAGAACCAGTCATACCCTCTTTGATGGTTGTTCTGCAGAGAGTTTCTCTTGGTCTTCCTCTTTCATTTGCCATCTGGTACCCACTTTAATGCTTGTAGTTGCAGTCTGTTTTCATTCATTCTATGTACATGTCCGATATAAGACCATCATTTCTTCTAATTGTTGTAGAAACATATTGCTGTTTCATGTCTTCTCTTACTTGCATGTTTGACTTGAATTATTCCCAACCAATATTTAAGTTTTCTAAGACATTATTTTCAAATATAACCAACCGTGTTTCTGGGGCTCAAAAGGGGAGCAAAGAATGGCAACTCTATTTACCTTTCATGCATGTTGTAAGAGGCAAAGTGAATCACAAGCCATGCTGAAGTCAGATGTGTCAAGCAGAAAGGCACAGATTTCATAACAAAGCTGTACACTATGACAACGTATCCCGTTCTATGGACTATATCTGATAACTATATATCTGATAATCTGCGGGAGTTTGAGAACAAACGCAGAAGAAATGAAAACCTAGTAAAATATAACAAACGTGACATAATATTATTCAAACCCTGACCTTCATCTCCAGGTTGAATTAGTAAAATATAACAAATGTAACATAATGGGATTCTAACCCTGATCTTCATCTCCAGACTGAACTAGTAAAATATAATAAATGTAACATAATGGGATTCTAACCCTGACCTTCATCTCCAGGCTGACAGAGCTCAGAAAAGCTGATAATGCCAAAGTAGAACTGGAGCAGTCTAAGAATGATCTAGAATCATTCATCTTTGATTTCCAAGACAAACTAGGCCAGGGCCCACATGAGAAGTGCTCGACGGAGGAAGAGAGGGAAAAATTATTTGCATTGATGAGCGAGACTTCCGATTGGTTGTATGACCATTCAGCTGAAGCCAAGAAATCGGTATGTTTTCTATGTGATGCATATTTTGCAGAATATTGTCTTCACTGTCACTCTGTAAACCTCCCAGTTTTGTGCAAGCTGTCCTTTTTTCTACCATGTCAGATTTAGGAGGTTCACAATATCATGACCTACTTTATACAGGCCTATGTGCTAACACTTTTTGCATCACATAAGGCCAATCTGATTATTGTTGTGCTTCTCATTGGCTGGCGAAAGCATAAATAGCAAAGTATAAATAAATTCCAATGAAAAAAGTATGGCTATAGTTGCAGTGGCTTAACCTTTAGAGCCCTGGCGTAAAATTACAAAACTTCCCCCAGGGCCTAACTTATTTTTTGGAAAATTTGCGTTATTGATGGTGGGTGTTTTGAAAACGTCATAACTTTTTTGTTTTAAAAGATATCAAAATAATTTTTGCACATCTAAATAAAGGAGCGAATAGTGAATATTATCGTGTTTTTTTTTGGTTGTTGTATGTGTGATATGACAGTTGTGAGCACGTTTTGAAGTTGAAAATTCTGGCGAAAAACGCAAAACGTCATTTTCAAAATCGCAAATATATCTTCGTGACGACCCTAATACATGAGCAATGTGTGGCAACATTGATAAAATCCTCATAAATACCTATACTTATTGTATATGTATTGTTTTATATCAAAACTAATATAATATGAACTAAAAAGACTAATAAAACGTGAAGAAATTGCATATAACGTCCGTCCGGTCAACACTAGGTCTATGCCGACACGCAGCGTAATTATTGTCCATGCACACACGTGTCACCCCTGATACATATTATTTTTGTGCTTTTTAATGAATACACACACATTCTTATCAAATAACAACATATTAAACACACAAAAACAACAATTAGAACATGTAGTCACGATCACTTACCCATGCCACGCGGTACTCAATTTGATAGTAAAATACGGCCGAAAATGGCTAAAGTCGCTCTAGAAATGCGTTGACAAATTCAACCGGCTTTCTCTCTCTTACAATCGTAATGAGTAAAGGAATTTGACCTTTAAACTGTGACGTATTCCTAGCTTCGTGTTGCAGGAATTCTACGTCATATAAGCTTTAACTTCGTGAAGTTACGTACTCGGGAATTTAGTGATATCGTATGTTGCGTGATTGCGACCACAGGCACTACGGGATGCACACGTGAGGCGCAATGTTGCGACCGTAGGGGCCTAAAGGTTAAGGTAGTGACTGCACTACACTCTCTGCTCTTTACATGTTACAAGACGTGTTGCCTGAGCCAAAAGAGGAGCAAAGAATAATAGTAACACTGCTACTTGCCTAGCATGTCATAATAGACAACTAAGGGGGTTTAGAGGATAGACTCGGCTGTCATGACCCATAGGCCTTTGAGACCAACTCCTTGAAGTGGAGATGGGGCTTATTCCAGCCATCAGAGGCTGGAAACTAAGATTAGTCGGTCCATCCTTAACATCGAGCAGGACCATAGTCCTGCCCAAGCAATCACTGGTGCTGAAGTTGAAGATACCAGGCTGAGTAGTACATCGGCAACCATGGTATCATGCAACACGACTAGATAACATCTTCACAACAAAATTGACTTACTGTGTAGACATATTAAACTGTGAATGAGAAGAAGAAAAAGACCTATAGGCCATGCTGAAGTCGGATGTGTCAGCCTGAAAGATGCAGATTTCTCAACTAAGCTATAAACCTTGACAGAACGCTTTCCATACTCTCAACTTCAGAAGTTAGAGAATGAGTGCAAAAGAAAACATTTGATTTGTCTAGTTTTTCTTTTGTTCGCCTGGAACATTCTTATATATGAAGTTATTCATCGAGTAAGCTTTGCTATATATCATTTCTCAATCAGGAATTCAAAGAAAAGCTGAAAGCTCTGAAGGATAAGTCACAGGATATCCTCAGAAGGGTCTATGAAATGGAAGAGAGACCCAAAGCATTGGATGCTCTGAAGGAAACTCTCAACCAGACTGATTTCTTTTTGGCGACTGTTAAGAATTATTCAGACATTGAAGATCCAGTTTTCACACAGGTTGAGATGGACACACTGGAGAAGCTAATTAATGAGACAAAGGTAAGTTGCATCTTGTATGCTCTTCTTTTTGTTGTTATTTTTTTGTTGACACTGCGAATAGTATGTGAATTGGAAGAAATATGAAAGGGCAGTGAATGGGTGGAGGTAGACACTGAGAAGAAATCACACAATAATACAGTAATAATACAACTAGATAAAGTGTGTCGAAAATGGACGGCAGTCAGGGCTCAGGATACAGTGCATGAACTCGCCCAACTACACTCGAAACCACAAGACATAATTATATACACAGATGGCTCTGTTAACAGAAACACAAATAAAAGCTGTTGGGGTTTTGTTGCCTACAGAAATGGTGTGAAGTTGGTTGTGAAATCTTCAGCATATTCTACTGTCACATCGAGCATGAGGATGGAGATAGAGGGAGTTACAGCAGCTTTTAATTGGTTGATAACTGATACATCAACACACTCGGTAATACTCACAGACTCTCAAAGCATGTTGCGCAAGATATAAAAGTTTATGCTAAGAAAAGAATGGTGGGACTTATTGAACAACTCAGCTGTCTAGAGCATTACATGAATATACTGCCCTGGTCATGCTGGGGTCCGAGGAAACGAGAGAGCCGACTTATTGGCAGGCAATGCGGCGATAGACGGCACATTGCTGAGAAGAGATAAAGCAGATTTAATAAAGGCAGTAATAAATTCATTTCAAGATGCAGATGATGTCAATGAGGTTGAGAACGTACACATACAGAGAATGTTAGAAATGGGAGTATCCAGAGGTGAAAGGAAGGAAAAGTGAATTTTTTTGAAAGTCCCGAAGATCACACAATCAACACCTGACCGGGACTCATGAGTCTACATACACTGGGATGGCTGCTGGAGGGGAGGACGGAGCACTTATGGGAATATCCTGCGTGCCGTGAAGCCAGTTTCTAATCAAGAGAATCAAGCATCTTTGTTGACATTGTCATCCATGTGTTGTCAGGGGCCCAAAAATGGAGAAAAGAATGACACTTCCATCTGTTGTGCATGCCACATAGATAGCGTGATGAATAGGAGGTTCAGAGTAGTGTTGGCTACTCGTGATCTCTGCCTCGATGAAGACCCTATGCTTGGAGGGAATGAATCATCCCTTTTATCTGCAGCATGCCTTGAGATTGTAAATCCTGATTAAAGTAAAAAGGGTACTGTGAATACCTAACTATCGATATAAAACATAAATAGATTAACAATGAAACAAAGAACAAGGACAATTATCCACGTATCCGTACAATCTGGACCTTTTTCAAGAAACAACGGTCACGAAAACACAACCATAAAATATAGAAAACTAAGATGACTGGGACATTGTTTTCCTTACCAAAAAACAGTTGCCAGTAAGGATGCACTACGCATGTCTTACAGATGGCACAAACATGTGTTCAAAATGTAAGCTAAAATTAGCAGTGCAATATTGATAGACAGAAATGGGCATGGCTCAAATGACAATTGCAAGTGGTGATAAAATAAAAATAAAAGATAATATATAAGGGATAAAATGGAAGCCCAATGTAAAAGATGAGAAACGCAGAAATAAAGAATGTGGCCAACATTGAGATGTAAGGAAATCACTGCAAAGTTCTTCTAAAGAATTACAAGACTGTCCAACATGTGGCATTCTACTTTACAATCACATTGAGTAAAATTGGTGCTGAATCACTCTAATAACAGACTCCCACCATTTTGGACTGATATATTTGTAATAAATAGAAGTTGTGCACTGAATAAAACTGAGTACAAAATTCCAGTTGAAAAAATTCATTCACGAATGATAAAAGTCGTTTGTCAGTGAAGGGGGCTGTTGATTGATGACTAAAGTCATTCTTGGATGACAGAAGTCATCTGTTAGTGAAGGGAAATGTTGATTGATGCAAAAGTTGTTTGTTAGTGAAGGGGACTGTTGATCGATGGCCAAAGTCATCTGTCAGTGAAGGGAAATGTTGATTGATGCAAAAGTTGTCTGTTAGTGAAGGGGACTGTTGATCGATGGCCAAAGTCATCTGTCAATGAAGGGAAAAGTTGATTGATGCAAAAGTTGTCTGTTAGTGAAGGGGACTGTTGATCGATGGCCAAAGTCATCTGTTAGTGAAGGGGACTGTTTTTCTATGACTAAAGTCCAGTCATTAATAGCAGCGAAAGTATTAAATTACTTCTCTTTACAATTGTTTTTTATAATTTGTTTTTACTTCTGTCATGCTGCTGAAGATGGATGTTTTGGGCCTCTGGTGCAAATAAACGGTGACACCATTCTATGGACTGTATCATGCTGGAAATCTAGGACCATTGTCTGGCTATAAGAACTAGTGGGAGTTTGAGAATGAATGCTGAAAAAGATTTGTCATGTGTGCTAGTTGTTCGACAAGGTTATTCGCATCAAGCCCCTATTTAGCAAATTTATCTATCACTTGTGGTTATATCAACATACCTGGGTGGGTATCCACTGCATGTTAAGTTAATTTCTTATAGTTTTTGAAGTTTATGGCATATTTCTATTATTTTTCGATGGTTCTTTAGAACATTGATAACATCAAGGAATGGCCTGGGCACGATTTTTTCTTTCTACACTCCTCTGAATGGCTGATTGGAGGGCTTTTTGTGCTGATGTGTTCCAGTGTGGCACCCCTATGACCCTGACAGGTTATGGGACTTATTCTTATATAGAACTTGTTCTCCAGTTTCTAATAGCTATCTGTACAGCGTGTGCCAGTGCAACTTGTGTCAGTGCAACGTGTGTCAGTGCAACATGTGTCAGTGCAACTCGTGTCAGTGCAACTCGTGTCAGTGCAACTTGTGTCATTGCAACTTGTGTCACTACAACTCGTGTCAGTGCAATCTGTGCCATTGCAGTCTTTCTGTGCAGCCTGAGTCAGAAAAGACCACAAAATCATTCGGTTTTTCATTATAAAAAATAATCTGAACTCGTTTAGTAGGTTTTTTTTATCGCAACTACCTCAGTTTTGTAATTTGAGCAGTAAGCTCCACTGGGATCAGTAATTGTGTCGATGACATCAGTCGGAGGGGGATGATGATGGCTCCTCATCATGCATGAATTTTGGCGTTACATGTTGAATTATCAGTATAGTCATGAAAGATGTTTTCTCCATAGTAGTATATAGACACCATAGCATTTCCAGCGGTGTGGATTGAAGGGTCTTATTTATTTCTTAAGTTACATGCTAAATAACAGTACTCATATTTATGAAACTGCGACGTCATCTAGAAAATTCCCATCTATGGAAACCATGTGAAACCCTATTTTAAAAAATATTAATCCCTGATGGTTGGTTGCCGATCCAGCGGTCGCTGAGCTCAGTTCCTTGAACAAATGCTGTCGTTAGATATGTGTGTCTGTGAAATGTTGTTGTGTTATGTAGTGGAATACTCTATAGTGCATTCTTTTATAACAAATTTCCCTATATAACAACACTTTTCAAAATCCCCAATTATATTTATTCTATATTGTTTGTTCTGCATATAGCAAACATTTGTTATCGCATACATATTTTGTCGGTCCAGACCAAGTTGTTATAACAGGATTCCTCTGTATTTGTTATATAATTATTGAAGTGTGACTATTTCAGCAATGGAGAGATACAACTGTGATTGCTCAGAAAAAGCTCAAACCTTACGAGAACCCAGTCCTCCTGGTAGAAGATGTGGCTCAGAGGATAGTTGCTCTAGAAAGAGAGAGAAGATATCTGATCAACAAAATCAAGGTACAACTTTTATTGTTGTCTTGTACTTATCTTCTTCATACTTTCTTAAACATTTGTTTTGCACTGTTTTTTAAAACTCCTTTTGCTTTCTTTCGTCTTCTTTTTCTGCGTTCGTTCTCAAACTCCTGCAGATTAGCAGGATGTAGTCCAGAGAACAGAATGCGCTGTCATGGTTTACATCATTGCTGCGATATCCGCGCCTTTTGGCCTGACACATCCGACCCCAGCATGGCTTTGAGTCACTGACCCTATATGGAATGGGACAGTCAACTCCATCCCACAACCTCCTTAATCGCCTTCTACAACATGCCTGGAAGGTAAACAGTGTTGCCATTCTTTGCTCCCCTTTCGGGACCTGGCAACACACTGGCGAATTATGGCCCTATTTTTTACATTGTCATAAGAGTAGTTTTTATCAAAATTCGGTACAATACAAGAATCAGTGGACAGGTTTCTACGGAACAAAAAGCCAACATAATTAAACGAAACGAAATTCCGATAAAGACGCATATACCGATGCATCCAATATTCCACACATTGTGCGAAGAGAGCCCCTGATCACTAAACATGCGTGCTGCACACCGAGTGGGAGGTGAATGGCCAGTTCATTGCACGCAAATCGATAGATTGGTATTTTAAGTTATGACTTTTTAAGTTTCCGAGATAATGCAATAGCATATGAAATTTAAAAGTTGGTATATTGTCACGTGATTTGTCCACTGATTCTTGTATTGTACCCAAAATTCTTAATTATGGCTCTATATTTTTACATTGTTATAAGAATAGTTTATATCAAAATATTTAATTATGGCCCAAATTTTACATCTTTAGAACGTTGGTCTTATTAACCTGGTCTTAAAATAACTTGGTCTTATTGTTGAAACCAGAATTTCAAACCTAAATTCAAGCCTAAGGAGGAGAAAAAGAAGAAAGATGAGAATGGTACAGTGCCTGATGACAGCAGCACAATAGAAGAAAATCAAGGTCAGTCCATGTACATTGTTGACAGATTTCTTAACACTTTGCTCACCATCAATACAGAGCGTACTTGTCTACCATTACCGAGGGTGCACGCACAATTTTATAATTGACATCGCCGTCTTTAAAAATTCGCATAAAATCGATCTAGCACAAGAGAGCCTTGAAACTTTCTATGCGTTGTAATGACTGTTTGCACTTTCTGAATGAATTTGAAAGCTCTAGAGTTATTCCAAATGCTACTTATCATAATGCTAGGCCTAGATTTACATTAATTTCTACATATCATACAATATTTCCTTCGAAAACTCTGATATTTCTTGATAAAAACTCACTTACTAGGTCTATATCGTTATTCCCGACATGCAGCTATTTTGATAGAACATAATTTCCCGGAAACACTATTTTTAGCACATTATTGCAATGGGTATTCCCATTTTTCGGGTCTATCATAGCGCATTTGACTAGCGTCGAAATTCCGTCACTATGGCCACACCTGGATACTGAACCTTTTCTCATCTGTGAGTATAGGAAAAACTCGACTGTAGAGTTGGGTCCGGGTTCCTTCGCTTTCTTAACAGAATTGTAATTTATCGACATCGTGAACATCGTCCCAGTATAAGTCTCTACACATATTTAGGAGCACCAGGGACTAGAAGCTTGTTCTCGAACTGAACAATACTTTAGTTTCTATTTCCCTGTAGTGTTTTCTCTATTCTATTACCACATGCGCTGCTCTCTCATTGTACTCAATATTCCGCTGAAGATGGACGTGTCAGGGCATTGGCGCAAATAAAATGGCAACACAACGCATTTCCATTCTCTGGACTACATAGACGTGCTGGTTGACACATAAAATATATACCCCATAGACGTGCTGGTTGACACATAAAATATATACCTCATAGACATGCTGGTTGACACATAAAATATATACCCCATAGACGTGCTGGTTGACACATAAAATATATACCTCATAGATATGCTGGTTGACACATAAAATATATACCTCATAGATATGCTGGTTGACACATAAAATATATACCTCATAGACGTGCTGGTTGACACATAAAATATATACCTCATAGACGTGCTGGTTGACACATAAAATATATACCTCATATACGTGCTGGTTGACACATAAAATATATACCCCATAGACGTGCTGGTTTACACATAAAATATATACCCCATAGACATGCTGGTTGACACATAAAATATATACCTCATAGACATGCTGGTTGACACATAAAATATATACCTCATAGACGTGCTGGTTGACACATAAAATATATACCCCATAGACGTGCTGGTTGACACATAATGAGGTGGTTAGAAAACAAAGGATGAGCTCATTCATACTAGAGGAATGAGTAAACTCGTCTATACCAGGCAAGAGCTAAGATGTCCAGGAATAAATCTTTTTCAGCGTTCATTCTCAAAGTAACGCTGGATCTCACTTATAGCGGGACAAAGGTACTACTAGATTTCCAGCAGGGTGTAGTTCAGAGAATGGAAATATGTCACCGTTTTATGTGCTCCAGTGTCCTGACACATCCGTTTTCTGCAGGATGAATAAACAGTAGCTGTGACACAGCTTGTGCTATTCTCTTTTACATGTGTGAATAAGGAAGAACAATTTGTTGATTGTTATTGTTTTATCTGAGTTTTTCTTTTCCTGAATCTGTAAACAGATAACATTCCTCCTGTAGATGATGTCAAGACACACGAAGAGGATGACACGACTGTTGTCGAGGAAGAGGAGACAGAGCCTGGCAGGACAGGTGAGGATACAGAGTCTGGGAAGACAAATGAAGATGTGGAGTCTACGAAACCAGATAAAAAAGTCGGCACAGAGGAGAGAGCAGATACAGAGCCAGTGAAAGAAGAGAAAAAAGCCAGCAAGAAAACTAAGGACAAGTCTAGCTCGAGTAAGAAAAAGCCCAAGTCTAAACAGAAAGATGTAGATGAAGGGTTGGATAACGAAGAGGTTTTAGAATTAGGTGAGATCTTTTTTACCAATTGTTGTTGCCTACATTAGTACATTCTGTTGTTGGTTAGTGCTGTTGTTGTCAACATGTAATTGCTGCTGTAATCTACTCTTGACAGCTCATTTCCATTCTTAGAAAGTGCATGGTTTCTAAAGTTTACTATGTAATCTATACTGTCAATTAGTAATGAGGTAAAAAAATGCTTTTCTTGGTAGCTGAGAGGGAAGTGCAGTCAATAAGGAGGTGTTCTGCTGTTTCGTAGGAATGAGGGCAGCTTAAGTTGTTGCTGAAGGCTGATATGGTTTAGATGGCTATTTACTATTGTAATCTGTTTGAAACTGAAAGTTCAGTCTCTTCTTGTGGTTGTGTCATTTTTTTGTTGGTTAGAATTTATTTTCAACTCCCACCGGATCTCTTGTAACAGGATGTACCTGCTAGATTTCCAACAGGATGTAGTCTGGAGAACAAAAATGCGCTGTTACCGTTTTATTTGCACCAATGGTCCAACATATCCTACTTTGGCTGTGATTGTGTAATTTTGCTAAATACATTTTAACCAGTAAGTTACGATGCCGTTTGTTCATCGCATGATGATGATGACCAATTTTTACATCCACTTGTTGAAATTCTGTTAGAGTTATGTCCTTGGTTTCGCCAGCCTACATGGCTAATAAACCCTATGCTTGTGCCAAAGGTTATTGGGCTGGTTTGGCATGGGATGATCATTTTGAATTGTGTTTTATTGTGACTTTCTAGTAAATTATGAAGCCATGATAGGTTAATATGTTATTCTTCTGCGTTTGTTCTCAAACTCCTGCAGATTAGCAGGATATAGAACGGAATGAGGAGTGGTATGGTTTATATCATTGCTGCGATATCTGCGCCTTTTGGCCTGCCACATCCGACGTAGCATGGCTTTAGGCCACTGACCTTATATGGGATCGGACAGCCAACTCCATCCCCATCCCATAACCTCCTTAGTCGCCTCTTACGACATGCATGGAAGTTAAACAGTGTTGCTATTCTTTGCTCCCCTTTCAGGCCCGGCAACATGGGCGAACATGTTATTTAATTCATTCTTCTTAAAGTCTGATTGATTACCAGGATGTAGTCTGAAGAATGGAATGTGTTGTGTTATCATTGAGAGATACTACAACAAGTAGAAAGACTACCAATATCTTGGACACATAATCACAAATGATGGCAGATGTGAAGCAGAAGTTAAAAGGAGAATCAATAAAAACAAGTGCCATAGGCGATCATGCTTCTCCACAACTCTCTTTCTCTCGTGTTGTCAATAAATTAAGTTGGTGACTTCTTTTTGTGCCGTAGTGATCCACACAATCTCGAGATAATTATTGGTAGAGGAAGATATCGAACAGAAATTGTGTCTGTGCCTTCACGCCACCAATGTGTCACTGGGACCTGGAAAGAGGAGCGAAGAATAACTACATTGTCCATAATGTGCATGTCATAAGATTTGACTATAGTGGTTGGGGGGGGGGGGAGTTGGATATTCCCATTCGCAGGACCCAGACGTAATGCTGAAGTCAGATGTATTGGGCTTAACGCTGCAGATATCATAGCCAAGCTGTAAACCCGTGACACATTGCATTCTGTTCGCTAGACTGCATCTTGCTAATCGGGCAGGAATTTGAGAATTAACAAGGAAGAAGGCATCATGGGCAACATTGGGGAAGATCTACAAGGACTAGATATTAAGGATTGGTAGAGGGAAACTTCATGGACAACATTGGGGAAGATCCAATCCACAAAGACTAGATATCAAGGGTTGGTAGAGGAAGACATCGGACAGAGATGGGTGGAGAGAAATTGTGTCTGTAATAGTTGTTTTGTTTGTTTGCTATCCCCAGGCATTGCGAGCAACTTGTTCTTACTTCCTATGTGCAGTGGTGTGGTGTCTCTGAGCTTTATTTCATACCCAAGAGATCTCAACTTTCAGTTTAGTGCCTTTTGAAGAACCCTTCTACTCAGAGGGGGCATATGAGACGGGACGAGCTAATAATTTGCCTGGGTCACCCACTGTGCACCTTTCCTGCGACGAGGCTTCGTAGCCAGCGAACTGTTCCTCTTGTAGGAAGACAATTTCATTGCTGACCTTCATGTCCCTGTCTACAGCAATAAACCTTCATGCTTTGCAATGTTACGATTGATCAAGCACATAAAGTAATATTTTGTCAGAGCTGTTTTGTTTCTTTTTTTAGTAATGACTTTTTTTTATCATTTCCAGATGCAGACACAGACAAGGGCAAGACAAAATCTGATAAAGATGATGAGGCACACATTGAGTTATAACATGTGTTATTGTTTAGTATAACCATATTGTTATTATATTGTTTGGTCCATGCGAGCAGAAGTACAATCTCTCGTTAACTGTTTCTAAAGTTGAACAAGGGTGTCTGCCATTTGTATGAGCTCATACTGTGGTAGTCATTTCTACCTGAACATCACAATTTCATGATTAGAGTATCTGTATAATTGATCACTGCAACATTATCATGAATGTTAGTGGGTCAATCCATGGTGATGCTTCTCCACAAAATTAGGCTGAGTTTATGATATTTTAATATGGCCGAAAGGTGCAGCTATCTCCGCCACACTGTAAATCACCATGCAAGACATTCCATTCTTTTGACTATAAAGATATAGTTTAACCAGCGGTAGTTTGAGAAAAGCACAGAAGAATAAATATTTGAAGTAATTCTTTAGATCCACGCAGGCCTATCATATGGTAATTTTTAGCCTATTTGCTCCAGCAGTCAGCTGTGATATATTGCACCTTTCGACACAGCACATCCAATTTCATCATGCTTTTTTGTTAGGTTTACTTCCGTATGAAGAGTATCGTAAAAATCTTAATATGTTTAAACCGTCTTCGTTGACAGTGAACATTTGCGTTTTTCAAAAATGGTGATCTATATCTTTCTATTACTTTAATCAGCTTTTGCTGTATAGGTCGCAGGGTTGAATGACTATTGGTTTTTAGGCTGTGGCATGTTTAGTCGCTTGAAATGCAGTAATATTGTGATGCCTCAGATAATTGGTAAATCCTTGAATCTAACTTCTGCTTGTTCTTTCTCTGAAACTTATTTCTATTCTCAGGTTTTATGCTCTGTCCTCCGTCTTTGCAAGAGTCAATCTAGAATTCTCCATATAACAGTTTTTTGGTAGATGTAGATATTTGATCTTCTTCAGCGTTCATTCTTAAACTCTCGCTCCTATAGCAGGACAGTGGTCCTACAAGATGTCCAGCAGGATGTAGTCCATGGAATAATGCATTGTGTTGCTGTTTTATTTGCACCAATGACCCAACACATCCATCTTAGGTGGGGGTGGGGGGGATATTTGATCTGAAGTAAATGACCTGCCCATAATAATTGAGTAGCTAACCTTGATCTGTCTGTACAGATAGGCGAACCTGTCAGGTTTGAACTGTATGGACAGGCTAACGCTGTCATGATTGATCTGTCTGTAGGGACAGGCTGACCTTGTCAAGCTTGATCTGTCTGTAGGGACAGGAAAACCTTGTCAGGCATGATCTGTCCGGCTTGATCTGTATGCATGGACAGGCTGATCTTGTCAAGCATGATCTGTCTGTATGGACAGGCTGATCTTGTCAGACTTGATCTGCCTGTATAGACAGGAAAACCTCGTCAGACATGATCTGTATGTATGGACAGACTGACCTTGTCAAGCAAGATCTGTCCGGCTTGTTCTGTCTGTATGGACATGCTGTCTATATCAGAGATGGAAAATCTTCTGGGTAAACCAGATTAAGAATTTTAGTATCCCTTGTAGCTTTCTTTCTGAGATTGGGTTTTTTTTTAAATCAGCCTAGCAGACTGTATTTTGCCTGCCACTGATCTATAAACAGTTAAGTCAAATCTCATAGGATGAACAAATCAAGTAACACATAGTATGAGTTTGTTTAATTAACATATGAGGTGTGTGAAGATGGGGCCCTATTCTTTGCACACTGAACTAGAAGTGCAGGCATTGGTTGCAACACTGACTTTGCTTGAAGGATAGTTAGAAAACTAAAACAGTTCTATTTCCTCAGTGGCAGTTTGAACCTTAACAGATCACCACCTCCCTGTTCTCATTTTCTACTTGCTTGCCAACAGGGTAGTTTGGAGGAGGAAACATATCTCTTCCACATTCGTTCTCAAACTCTTGCAGGTTAGTAGGATGCAGCCCAGAGAATGAAATGCATTGTCATGGTCTACAGCTTGGCTGTGTGATACCTGTGCTTTTCTGCCTGACAGTCAGGCCCGCTCTCCCTCCTTATTTGCCTCCTATGATATGCATGCCAGATTTAGTGGTCCTAGCTCCACTTTCGGGGAAACGTGGAGAGCAACCGATTTGAACAGACCTTTCTCATAGTACATTAAGTGAAACTTAGAAAAGGTTAATTAAGTTTTGCTAATTGCTGGTAACACACAAACATTGATGTTTCGACTCAAAGACCTTTATCAAGAACACAACATAAGGAATGGCACTGTCCACGTTCACATCATAATGGGTAGGCAGGGTAAATACCAGAAATGTATGAATGATTAAAAACTAGGATAGAAATAAAGCACAACAAACACAAAAATGACAACATAACCGGGTATCTACACATAGGAATGACGGATATTAATCCCAAAGGGCTGTATTATGCCAAATTGGTGGATAAACCATTTCTCAAGCACATATTGAGTTCAATCATCCGAGGATCAAGATTTAAAGAGTGACCACGGGTACCACAATGTGAACATTGTCATTCTTTACTCGTAAAGTGTTATGTTGTGTTCATGAAAAAAGACTTTTTGGTCAACATGTTAATTTATGTTACCAGTGATTCATTACCTGTTTCCAAGTTTCTGTGTCAGATTAAAGTTTTGTTACAAGTTATGACTTATAATTGATAGGACATGAGATTTGTGGTTGTACAAACCAAACAGATGCCTAATTTTGTGGGGGCATATCACAACAAATCTTTGTGAATAGTGCGATGAGCTGGTTACTGATGTGTGAAGTACTTGTGATGTATGAACTAGTTATGAATGAGTTATTGATGAGTGAAGTACTTGTGATGTATGAACTAGTTATGAATGAGTTATTGATGAGTGAAGTACTTGTGATGTATGAACTAGTTATTGATGAGTGAAGTACTTGTGATGTATGAACTAGTTATGAATGAGTTATTGATGTGTGAAGTACTTGTGATGTATGAACTAGTTATTGATGAGTGAAGTACTTGTGATGTATGAACTAGTTATGAATGAGTTATTGATGAGTGAAGTACTTGTGATGTATGAACTAGTTATGAATGAGTTAATGAGGAATGAAGTACTTGTGATGTATGAACTAGTTATTGATGAGTGAAGTACTTGTGATGTATGAACTAGTTATGAATGAGTTATTGATGAGTGAAGTACTTGTGATGTATGAACTAGTTATGAAATGAGTGAAGTACTTGTGATGTATGAACTAGTTATTGTTGAGTGAAGTACTTGTGATGTATGAACTAGTTATGAATGAGTTATTGATGTGTGAAGTACTTGTGATGTATGAACTAGTTATGAATGAGTTATTGATGTGTGAAGTACTTGTGATGTATGAACTAGTTATTGATGAGTGAAGTACTTGTGATGTATGAACTAGTTATGAATGAGTTATTGATGAGTGAAGTACTTGTGATGTATGAACTAGTTATGAATGAGTTATTGATGAGTGAAGTACTTGTGATGTATGAACTAGTTATTGATGTGTGAAGTACTTGTGATGTATGAACTAGTTATTGATGTGTGAAGTACTTGTGATGTATGAACTAGTTATTGATGTGTGAAGTACTTGTGATGTATGAACTAGTTATTGATGTGTGAAGTACTTGTGATGTATGAACTAGTTATTGATGAATGAAGTACTTGTATTTATGAACTAGTTATGAATGAGTTATTGATGTGTGAAGTACTTGTATTTATGAACTAGTTATGAATGAGTTATTGATGTGTGAAGTACTTGTATTTATGAACTAGTTATGAATGAGTTATTGATGTGTGAAGTACTTGTGATGTATGAACAAGTTATTGATGTGTGAAGTACTTGTGATGTATGAACTAGTTATTGATGTGTGAAGTACTTGTGATGTATGAACTAGTTATTGATGTTTGAAGTACTTGTGATGTATGAACTAGTTATTGATGTGTGAAGTACTTGTATTTATGAACTAGTTATTGATGTGTGAAGTACTTGTATTTATGAACTAGTTATGAATGCGTTATTGATGTGTGAAGTACTTGTGATGTATGAACTAGTTATTGATGTGTGAAGTACTTGTATTTATGAACTAGTTATGAATGAGTTATTGATGTGTGAAGTACTTGTATTTATGAACTAGTTATGAATGAGTTATTGATGTGTGAAGTACTTGTATTTATGAACTAGTTATGAATGAGTTATTGATGAATGAAGTACTTGTGATGTATGAACTAGTTATGAATGAGTTATTGATGTGTGAAGTACTTGTGATGTATGAACTAGTTATGAATGAGTTATTGATGTGTGAAGGATTTGTGATATATGCACCAGTTATAAATGAGTCAGTGATGTGTACTAAATCTGTTTTGACAATATAAGGCATGATGCATGGTCGGATCTGATTAGAATCTGCGGTTGTAGCATAACTGATGTTCATAGAATGTTTGTAGCAACACGGAAAATAGTGGAAATGATCGTACACATCTGGGGATATTCTTAAATCTAAATAAATAATAATAAGAGCCACAACACATTAGGGTTGGGGGGGAAGCTGCACTGGATACATTAGCACAAAAAAGCGCTCCATATAACTCTATCCTCAGCCATTATGAGGAATGTAGAAAAATCACGACCAGGCCAGTTCTTTATTTTATCAATCCAGGATTTCTTTCATCCTCTTCTCTTTCCGCCTTCGACTGTTCCTTGCAGATACTATTACTCATTTGCGTCAATACTCCAGTTGGATACGCCAATATTTCCTTGGGCAGAATTTTACTTGGCGACACCAAAGTCCTCTAAAAAAATTGGCTTATCGGCAAGCAGAAAAAACATTGCTGTTGAACGCAAAACAAAACAAATATTCAACACTGTGCTGACCAGAAATCCAGGGCGTATGCAAAATTTTATACATTTATATTGCTGTCTTTAAAAGTCCATATAAAATTATCTCATGCGAGCCTTAAAACTTTGTGTGCGTCATAACGACTGTTTCCACTTTCTGAATGAATTTGAAAGTCCTAGAGTTATTTCAAGTACAAAATCCTACTTATTATAATGCTAGGCCTAGATTTTACATGACTTTATGTAAATATATCATACAATCTCAGCTTCGAAATCTCTGATATTTTCATGATATTCATGAATGACATCTATATTTGTATAACACGCACGCCATTTTTAAACAACGTACTTTTCCGGACAAGCTATTTTCAGTAAAAGTATAGCAACAGGTATTGCCGTATTTCTGATCCATCATAGCAGTTTCAGTGATTGTAAAAATTGATCACCAAGGTTCTATAACCGAAATTTGACATTCGTCGGAAATGGTATTGAGAGTTAAACACAATCGCTCCAATAATAAAGAGTATATTTATCTCTCATTACCAAGAGTGTATGCACATTTTTGAGACAGCATTGTCTTGAAAATATGTATCAAATCAAACTTGGCGTGACAGAGCTTTCACATTTTATGTGCATGATGAATGTCTGCATTTTCTGAAGGAACTTGAAAACCCCAGAATTATTTCAAGAGCGATATCATAGTTATTCTTCTTTTCTTCTTCAGCGTTCATTCTCAAACTCCCACTGGATATCTCTTGTATCAGGACCATGGTCCTATTAGATTTCCAGCAGGATGTAGTCCAGAGAATGGAAATGCGTTGTGTCGCCGTTTTATTTGCGCCAATGGCCCGACACATCCGTCTTCGGTGGGATCATAGTTATTACAGTGTAATCCCTCTACAGCACATGCGTTTATAGCAAATATCTCTCAATTTAACAACACATCAAAATCCCCCAATTATTTTTTATTCTTGATTGTTTATGCTATATATAGCAAGTTTTTGTTATGACACAAATATTCCATGGTCCAGAGAAATGAGTTGTAATAGGATTTGACTGTATAACAATACTTTCAGCTTACCATGGACATTTGCAAGTCTAAAAATCAGACATATCCCGTGTCCAAACATTGTCATTTTTATTGGGGTAAGCATTTTAAGAAGGCTGGCTTCTAAATTAACCATATTGAGAAGAAAGTTAGGTTTCTCAGCCACGTAAAGAGATATAGTGGTATGAAAAAAGTATTGATTAGGGGAGCAGAGGTAAAGGTCACCCACGACGTCATTCGACAAAAGATGTCCAAGAATGCATGCATATGTCGCTGAAGGAGGCAGGGCAACTTGCTCAACACCGAGATTTGAAGAGATTTGTAGGCATGACAATGTACTGGAAAGAATATGTCACATTAGTTTTGATTGCCTGAAGAATTGATGTTTAGTTTTGGTTGCCTGAAGAATTGATGTTTAGTTTTGGTTGCCTGAAGAATTGATGAATAATTTTTGGATTTCCTGAAGAGATTGTGTTGAGCTTTAATTTACCTGAAGAGTTTGCTTAATTTTGAGTGCCTGAAGAGTTGATATTCAGTTGTGGGTTGTCTGAAGTTGTGTAATTTATCATTAATTATTAGAACAAGTTCATTCATGTGTCTATAAAATATGGAAGTAGAAAAAAATATATGCGTGTGTCAAATTAGAAAGAGAGGTAACTTAGTTTTGATATCATTCCTGACGTCTCGTGTTGAGTAATAACATTTATATATCCTTGTTTTCATGAGTCATACCGTATGTGTAACAGCGCTAGTAGACGTGCCTCGTGTGAATGGGACTATTGACTAATCAGTTGGTTGTTTGCTGATCCAGAGGCTGTGAGATCGCACCCTTTTACCCAATGCCAATTAGTGGTACATGTGTGCGTTTGTTTCATTAATGATGTGTGTACAGCCAGCACCCTGGAGTGTGTTGTGGTTGAATTGATTTTTCAGCTGTATATGTTAGATATGCGAAATCGGAAGATGGCAGTTGAGATAGTCTTTCCTTCCCAGCAGGTTGAAGTGACTAGTGAATTGTGTTTGATGTACTTCACTGTTGATACAACCATCTTACTTAGTCATTTATGATACAATCTCCTTTCTTAAACATAATGATCTCAACATTGGTGCACAGACTCGCAGCTCTGGCAAGGGTCCCGCACATAATGCTCTTTTCTTTTTGGTGATGGTGTCCTCTTTGTAGAAATAGTATAGTGGAATCTCTCTATAGTGCATCCTTTTATAACAAATTTATAGCTCATCCTTTTATAACAAATTTCCCTATTTAACACTTTTCTTCATCGTTCATTCTCAAACTCCTGCTGGATCTCCCTTGTAGCAAGACCATTGTCCTACTAGATTTCCAGCAGGATGTAGTCCAGAGAATAGAAATGCGTTGTTGCCGTTTTATTTGTGCCAATGGCCCAACACATCCGTCTTCGGCGGGAAACAACACTTTTCAAAATTTCCAATTTTATTTATGCTATATTGTTTACAATAAATGTAACGAATTTCTGTTATTACATAAGTATTATGTTGGTCCAGATCAAATTATACTAGGATTTGACTATTCTGTTTTTTTCCCCGGACAGTAGCTTTTCAGTTTATTGTTATGTATTTCTGATCTGTTACATGTTCTTTTTTTCCTGGAACACTTTACTGACCAAACCAGAGCATACAGGTACTTATCTCCCATTACTAAGGCTGCTTGAAATTTTTTTTTAAACATACGTCTTTTAAAATTTTCATAAAATTGAAATCACGACATAGAGCTTTCAAATTTTCGGTGCGTCATTATGAATTGAATGTT
This sequence comes from Meghimatium bilineatum, assembly GCA_034231615.1. Classification (NCBI taxonomy): domain Eukaryota; kingdom Metazoa; phylum Mollusca; class Gastropoda; order Stylommatophora; family Philomycidae; genus Meghimatium; species Meghimatium bilineatum. Next base: position 20,552,471 of record CM067302.1, read on the forward strand.
GCGTTTTCTAAATAAATGTGAAAGTCCCAGGGCTATTTTAAGAGTGAAATCATACTTATTATAATGCTGGATATTTTCCACCAAAGACGGATGTGTCGGGCCATTGGCGCAAATAAAGCGGCGACAATGCATTTCCATTCTCTGGACTGCATCCTGCTGGAGATCTAGTAGTACTGCTACAGGAGAGATCCAGCAGGAGTTTGAGAATGAACGCTGAAGAAGAAGAAGATAATGCTGGATATGAATTACATGACTCAATTTATCACAGATCCTCGCCTGCAAGAAATTCACTCATAACTCACGTCAAGAGACTGTATTTCATGGCTGCAGCTATCCTGTAATGACATACTATTCCAGATAAGCTATTCTTAGTAATACTATCACTACTGTTGCTGTATTAAACCCAACAACAAACAACCCATAATCCTTCAGGGTTGTAGGGGTGTCACTCTGGAAACATCAATACACAAATTTTTCAATGGATCTCTGGTATGAGTTCTTGGGTATGGAGAATATTAACCTGTAGCAGTCCAATGTCTACATTTATCGATGTGTTTACTTTTTCCATAGACATCCTATGTCTAAATTTGTGACCATTGAATTAGCCATTTGTAGTCATGGACAACAATCTTCCACGCTAATTTCCCCATCATGCTCTTATAATAACTGCTAGAGTGATCATCCCTGAATTTTTCGCAGTCATATAAATCAGCAATATAAATGTTTGTTTGAGAATCCCAGGAATTATGAGCAATTAGCTCTTATTTCCTTATGTGCAATGGGGGAGTTTCTGAGCTTTCTTTCATACCCAGGAGGTTTCGGCTTTGTGCAATTCCTATTGGAGGAGCCTTCTACTGGGGGGGGGGGTGTTACATAAAATTGGATTTGACGAGCTGATAATTTGGGTCACCCATTGTTTGTCTATCCTCTGACAAGGCGCTTCGCAGCCAGCGAGCTGTTCCTCGTGTAGGAAGACCATTCCATTACCACCCTGTGTCCCTAGGTTGGTTGGTTGCTGATCCAGCGATCCATGGGCTCATGCCCTTTGACATGATGCCATTAGATAGCATTATATTGCTGGGAAGCCTGTGGATTTTCGGCCCACCCCGGGACAGAGCCAGAGAATAACTATCACACCTCCAGGAAGGTAGGTTTCAACCTATGCACTGCGCCTAGCCACTGTAGCAAAGATAGGGTTCACTGTGCTCATTATCCGCCACCAATTGACTGCTGGTTATGCCAGACTTCTCTATAGCTCCAGGCATGCAACCAAATGTTCACGTCAAAAGGATTGTCACGTCCTGAGTCACTGTGCCTCTATGATGGGCCTCAGCCATAGGAAAAATAGTGATGTCAGTTTCCTCCTCCTCAGTACATCTCTGGCTCCCTCCCAACCACAGAGGGTGCGGTGCATACATATATATATTCAGGCAAACATGAAAAACATTTCAACAACAAAACAAAATCATAACTGTATAGATTACATGCCATGAAGTTTCTCTAAGAAGATAACCTCAATATAACGGCATGTCATCTACTAAGGTTTTCTGTTGCATGGATGGTATGTCTAGTGGGCCATTGGTGATACCCACAGACGCAACCACATGCATGGTGTCCCTAGGTCCTAGACCTAATTTCTTCCGTATGAGCTGTGTTGGGTAACGGCGACGGTCGAACTAGACTAGAGTTGATACATCTTCCTAGACGAGGCGCTGCATTGCCAAACACGTCAGTGGTCTGGGGTTTTACCTGTGCATTTCTCACCTCACCCACTCGAGATGTCTTCCCATCCATTGTCAAGCGCTGTCTGTGTATTTTGATTCTTCGCCATTGCATATATTACCCAGAGACAGGTAGAATACGAATCTTGGGCGAGGGGCTTTGCTCCTGGGTACTGAACCCAATTTTCTCTGTATGAGTCATGTCATGTTGGGTAACGGCCTACAGTCGAGTTAGGCTAGGTTTGCAGTATCGCTAAAGACTTGCACCCCCCACTACATTGCCCCACAGTGTCCAGATTTCGACTCTCTACAGTGCTTCGGTCAGAAATTTGAACAATGCGCTCCCCAACATGTGTTCATTGCTTGTCCTGTGTGCAATAGGGAGCTGTATTCAAAGTTTTTATCCATACCCAGGAGTACATGTTCGAATTGGCATATCAAATACCTGAGTCATAACTCCTACTTGGAATAGGGTCATTTGTGATTGTCCCAGCTGATACAAAATGGCTAATGTAATCTAAAGTTTGTTTAGTTACCCGACTAGTACCCCTGTTACAGGCTCACCCATACAACCCTTCTAAATAAATATTACCACCTTCACCCACTGATGGGTATAGTATAGCCAAAGGAAATAATCGCTGAGAAACTTTTAATTTATTTTGTTTCACTTTCCACAAAAAGGTAGGTCCGTTATCCAAACGTGAATATTTTTTCTTCTGTTTTCCTTGAATTTCACCTGTTGTGTTTTTTATTTCAAACAGCTACTATATTTCACAATACAGTAAATGTTTTATAATACAGTGGAATTCCTCTATAGCGCATTCTTTTTATAAGAAATTTTCCTATATAACAACAATTATCAAAATCCCCAATTATATTTGTTCTATATAACGAATTTATGTTATTACAGAAATATTTCTTCAGTCCGGACCAAGTTGCTATAACGGAGTTGTACTGTATATAAATTGATTGATATGACAATAACTCTGTTGCTTCTTGATATAGTCAATATTTATATGTCTCAAAATAATGTAATGTATTAACGGGTCAACAAGAACCACGTAACAGTCGTGAAACTTTGTGGTATGGGTACGTGATGAGATAGTCTTTGATGACAAAAGATGTTTTTCCAAGGTGCTGTGGAAGGTGAAAGAAGATGAGGTGGACAGAAGAAGACAATGGCTGGATAATATCAAGAACTTGACAGGGTGTGAAGTGTCCAAACTCATCAGGAGGATAGAGATGAATGTAGACCTTTCTGCACCAAATGTCCTAATATGATACCCTGATGGGTTATGGGCGTTATTATTTATTTATGTTAGTTTTGTTGCACCGACAGCCACGGAAAATTTCACAGCTGTTAGTGTTTTGTGTGTAACATTTTTTATGAAATCAGTATGAAAAGTTTCGCTGCTGTTAGTGTCCCATGTGCGTGGGTAACATTTTTTATTAAATCAGTATGAAAAGTTTCGCAATCGTTAGTCTCCCATTTGTGTAGGTAATTTTATTTTCATGAGTCATCGTCTCTCCAGAAATGTGTAGATCATTAATTCATCTTCAATTCCTGCAAAATTAGCAGGATGTGGTCCAGATAGCGCAATGCGCTGTGACATAGTTTACAGCTTGTTTGCATACCTGCACCTTGCGGCCTAACACATCCAGTTTCATCTCGGTTGCTGGGTCACTTTGATTCTCAGGAAGTGTTTCTCAACCATCTGGAAATACTTATTGACTTGTTTCGTCAAGGCTTATTACTACATATCTGATTCAATATTGTTCACATAAGTGTATGTAGGGAGATTTGTTATAAAAGAATGCGCTATGCAGAGATTCCACTTTATTTCTTTCCATCACTGTGACTCTGTGGAGAATCCCTTATGAGATGGGACAACCAATTTCTTAAATCTCTTACAAAATATCCTTGGTAGATTTTTTTGTCATGTTCTTCCTGTGTTAGATTCCAGAAACAGCCATATTTGTCTTGTTTTTCCCAGGGTGTTCAAACATTGACCTCTGGAAGGTATAATGTTGGAAAGATCAGAAATTGTCATTTGAAATAAAATAAACAAAATAATGAGTTCTTTTAAATCATGGCACAACTGAATATTTTGTGGGTCACCTTTAAACTCATTACACAAGATGAAGACAGATGTTGTAAAGACTGTGCGACAGCGCATTTCCATTCTCTGGACATCCTGCTGGAAATTTAGTAGGACCATTATCCTGCTACAAGAGAGATCCAGCGGGAGTTTGAGAATGATCACTGCAGAACAAGAATAAACTCCTCACATATTTCCTTCCCTGTTATAGACAGTTTGTTGTTATGAGAGAGATGCTTGGATCACTGTATTGTTTATTTTCAGAACATACTTTTGTTGTGCTAGCCGACTGGTTGCAAGTTTTTTTTTTATGTGTATTGTGATTTCATTATTTTTGCTTGTGAAGTTATATTGACGTATTAAACATTGTCACTTTCATGAACTCGGTTCAGTGTCCACAATTCCTGATTAATTTGATGCATGGTATCAATGAGTGCAGTGGCCTAGTTGATAGTGAGCTTGATTACTATCACTGGGTAAGTGTGCCAGGTTCAAAACCACATCCGAACAAAACAAAAATCTAGATTTCTCGCTTGACATCACTCCTCCAGTTGACCCATCTGTAAATGGGCACCTAGCGCATGAGTTAAGAAAAGTAAAGACAAGAAAGAAAACTGGTCACCCCCACCTAACATTTTTGCTGCAGATTAGTAAATGAAGAGTTATCTCCACCCCAACGGTAGTTTTCTCTTTGATATCAATGTTGGAGTGAAGGTTACAATTTTTACTCGTGTTCTATCACGAAGAAAAATCATAACACTGTATTTCGACTTCAACAGACACCAATTTTCCTCGCAACTTGAATCAACAAATTTTCTTAATTTGGCCAAGACAATTCTTACTTTAGGCGATTTCTTCTGCCATATTGGTTATGGCATGTCTTACGATTCCATTTCAGATCATTGTATCGTATTTAAAAGTCCTTCATCGAGGCCAAATCCTTGTCCAGGCAACAGAGGATGGAAACTAAGAACGGTGGGGACATTGAGCAGGACCAGAGTTTTGCCCAAGCAAGCACAGGTGCTGTAGTTGGCAGAGAGGCCCACCATGGTATTACGCATCACGACTAGATCTACAAGTCCATTTTTAGGAGATATTTCTGGGTAAAGTCAGCTTGTTTACTTTCTGTTCAAAAGGTCATGGGTTCAAATCCAGCTCAAACATCTTGTTCAAAAAGTGAATTATTTGGAGATCCCTGAGTATTATTGCTTGGAGTTACCATGATATAAGTGGTACTCTCAGCAGGCAGTGTAACACTTTATTGAGGGATGGAGTACATATGGGGAAACCTGTGTACAATGAGGGCAATTCTCTACACATTGTGAACCCTTGTATTTTTTTAAACTATGAATTTGGACCTGTAGATCAAGACACAGGCATGAAATTTCTCAAAAGCCACAAATAACTCCTCTTAAAGACAGAAAACACACCGATTTTAGCGTATGCCCAGTTTATATAGTTAGTCAGATTTTCATCATGGGATTCCGGACAAGTCCATAGGTGCTCTGATCTCATACTCAGTATATCTTTCAGAATTTGGTTCTTTAGGCTGAAAAGAAGTAGCTTTATCCATCAGACCAAACGACTCCGTTGAAAAACTTAGACTTGTTGGAAGTTGACAACCCCCTAAAGGCAAATACTACCCCATATGGCACAATCTTGTTTAGGACACCCACACATAAAAAATTCAAAGCCGTAGCAGCACCAACATCTAGAGAGTGAAGGAATCGGGTGCCCATGCTCATCCTTGTAAACCAAGGAACACAATCAAGTGCCATGCAGAGTGGTGTAGGCAATCATGTTTCTCCACAACTCTCATGTTCTGTTAAGTTCAGTTCGTGACATCTTTCTGCCACAGACAGACACAACCCTTCCAGTAATTTCTCTAATTGTATTCCTCTATCTCTTCTCCTCTTGATATTTCTGGTGGTTACTAAATGTTCAAGTTTTGCTTTTCTCAACACAAGCCCTAAAAATCTTGACTGCTTATAATTTTTGCTATATTTTGTCATTTTACTCCAGCATCTGTGAGTACTAGAACATTAGTTTTCATGACTGTCCATGGAATTTTCTTCGATAAAAACCATATCTCAGTTGCCTCCAGCTTATTTTGAACTCTTCTTTACCATCCATAAAGAAGGATTGGGTCAATGTAACATTCTAACACAAAAACTCATGTATGATTTATATTACTCCATTGCATAGAATATTTCTCCTGAGAGGAACACAGAAAGAGAAACAATGTCCAGCATATTCCCAACTATTTTAATCACTTGAGTGGCAACATACAATTACTATACACAACTACTAAATCAATTATCCCAAACAATGCCATCAAACATCCTACATATTCTCCAATTAGATCAAGTATTCTCTGCCCTCTTCTTCTTGCGCTTGAATGTTCAATTTTTCCTGTTCTGATGCAGCAGCAAGGGTTTCTTGTACTTTCTGAATCTGTTCTGCTGTGAGACCTGGCCATACCAGAGCAGGCTCTGAAAGAATTTAAAAAAAAGCAAACATAAAAAAAGTACAGTGGAATCCATTTAGAGCAGTTTCCCCGACGTGGGACGGGGCAATTTGAACAATTTGTAATAGGCTTCCTTTAGGAAATAATTCTTCTTCTTCTTCTGCGTTCATTCTCAAACTCCAACTGGATCTAGCTGGATCATGGTCCTGCTAGATTTCCAGCAGGATGTAGTCTAGAAAATGGAAATGCGTTGTCGCCGTTTTATTTGCGCCAATGGCCCGACACATCCGTCTTCGGCGGGGAAATAATTCAATTTTAATATTAACAAATATGCATATGGTACATTAGGGTGGGGGGGGGGGGGTCCGAATTTTAGAAAGACAGGTTAGGCATAGTTAAAAAAAAGTTTGTGAAACTCTGGTTGGTTGCTGATCCAGCGGTCCATAGGCTCATGCCCTTTGACCCAAAACACTATCTAGAGCACATCCTTTTATAACAAATTTCCCTATGTAACAATACTTTTTAAAACTGGAATTCCTCTAGAGCAGGGGTGGGCAAACTGCGGCCCGCCATTGGATATTTTGCGGCCCTCAAACACATTTTTAAATAAACGGACGATCGTCAAAAATGATTTTTTCCCCATTAATATTACACAGACATCCAATGGAATTTTAATTCGACTTTCTTATATATTATATATACAATATTTTTTCCCAATTTCACATCATTTAAATATATATATATATATATATTGCCAAATATACATAATATTATATGTGGCCCTCCAATAGCTTGACAATTTTCAATGTGGCCCTCTGCATAAAAAGTTTGCCCACCCCTGCTCTAGAGCACATCCTTATATAACAAATTTCCCTATGTAACAACCCTTTTAAAATTTCCCAATTATATTTATTCTATATTGTTTGTATATAGCGAATATCTGTTATAGCATACATATTTTTTTTGGTCCGGACCAAGTTGTTATAATGGGATTCAACAGTATTTACTTCTAAATACAAAATGGCAGGGCAGGAAAACCTTCACCGGACATTGATCAGTTGGGATGATCTTAATTTGTGGAGAAGTGCTTGTAGTCTAGTGCCCTGTGCGGAGCGTAGAAATGGTAGCTTGCAGTTTGCTGTGATCTGTTCAACTTTAGGATGGGGGTCTTGAGGAAATTTGCTGATTGTTGTCTGACTTCATGTAAGTTGATATCTTTGTCTTCATTCTCAAACTCCAGCTGGATCAATCTTCTAGCAGCACAATGCTCCTGCTCTAAATTTTCTGTAGAATGTAGACCAGAGAATGGAAATGTGTTGTGTTGCCGTTTCATTTGCGGGAATGGCTTGACACATCCGTTTTCAGCAAGGCAAGTTTGTATGAGACCTGCAGTGTGAGCAAAAGTTTAGCATGGGGGTTGGTTATCCCACCCTGCAGAATAAAAGTAACCCAAAAATGTATTGCTAAAGTCAGATGTGTCTGTCTGAAAGGCACAGATATTGATGCCAAGCTGTAAATCCAGACACAATACACTCTGTCCTCTGAACTACCGTATATACTCGTTCTAAAGCCCACTTGATCACAAGCCGCCCCTCCCCTCTATTATTTTGGAAGGAAAAAACAAAACCGTGCTCACCTGATCATAAGCTGATCGCTTCTCATTAAAAAAAACCACTTTCGTTACTGCATGTTTTCCTGTGAAGGATTGCAGGGAGGTTTTCTATGGGCTGTGGAAACAACAGCCGCTTTGTCATAGCAGACGTGACATGTACAGGAAGGATTTTGAATATATCTCCAAATGAAAAAATCCTGTCCCATCCGTGGATTGAACCCGGGACCACAAGGGTCTGAGAACGGCATTCTAACCACACGGCCCTGCGCTCCACTATTGTTTCTCATCAACACAAAAATGACGAGCTGCTGCGCAATTATTGCTTCCTTCAGCAGAACTGACATACTTTCAGTGTAAATAATGAATCATAAACAGGTCTCTTTTACGTTCAACTATTTCACGATTCATTTTCAAGATTACGGGAAATGCTATTTCTTACGTTGGTTCTTTCATAAACAGTGGCAGTAAACATTTGGCGAACAAGTGGGCATTGCATCTGGGCAGAAGCATAATAAGTTAGTGCTCCCTATGTGACATCAGAATAATAGTCAGCTGTTGTATGCTGTCAAAATTAGCAGTATACACACTGTCGACTATAGGATAATAAGTTCATCCGTTCAGAAACTGACCGCCCCGATTTTTCCAAAAAAGGCGCCTTTAATTCTAGTATATCCAGTACTCCATAAAGAATGGTGGGACTTATTGAACGTTGTCCAGAGCATTACATGGATATACTGCCCTGGTCATGCTGGGGTCAGAGGAAACGAGAGAGCTGACTTATTGGCAGGCAATGCGGTGATAGATGGCACATTGCTGAGAAGAGATAAAGCAGACTTAATGAAAGCAGTAATAAATTCATTTCAAGATGCAGATGATGTCAATGAGGTTGAGAACGTACACATACAGAGAATGTTAGAAATGGGAGTATCTAGAGGTGAGGGAAGGAAAAGTAAATTTTTTGGAAAGTCCCAAAGATTACACAATCACCGGGACTCTGGGCCTACATACACTGTGATGGCTGCTGGAGCGTAGGGTGGAGCACTTATGGGAATGTCCCGCGTGATGTGAAGCCAGTTTCTAATCAAGAATCATGAAGAATATCCAGTACACCCTGCTACAGAAAACACACATAGAAGAACTAACAAACTTCATATATGTCAGTACTTTTTTTTTTCTACAGCTGCTCACCTGCAAAATTAAACGTTGGAAACTGTGTCATGTCAACCCCTTTAGCACCATAAGCACGTTCTAAGTTGCTAAGAATATCCTTCAGTTTGGCCTCACTGTCTGGAGTAGCATCTACAAGTTTGCCTCCTGTTGATCTGTAAACATTGCAATGACAAAACATTTTTAGCTGACAAACCAGAAACATGTACTCCTTTTCACACCATTCTTATTCTTCAGCGTTCATTCTCAAACTCCCGCTACATCTCTCTTGGAGCAAAACAATGGCCATACTAGATTTCCAGCAGGATATAGTCCAGAGAATAGATAGTATTTCATTATTTTATTTGCGGTAATGGCCCAACACATCCGTCCTCTGTGGTGTCACTAAAATAATTTAACCATATCCTGCATATTCAATGTACAAAGATAGGCCCAGTGTTTTCTTTCTATACATATCATAGCAGGCAACTAAGGAAAATTGGGGGGGGGGGGATATGCTGGCAACCAGTTTATTGTGGAAAAACCAACATTGTCATATTGTCTTACTTTTGTTTTTACACCAATTATGTAGAAATGATAACATCAGACAGATAACAAAAACAATACCAGTATTGAAACACATATAAAGACAACAGATTTTTTTTCACACACTTTTCACATACACAAAAGACAACAGGTTTTCACACACTTCCAGACTATCAACAGACAGCATGTCACAGATGGCCATGACACAGACATCACCTCTATAAAGCCAGATGCAGACCGTGTAAACGATGGGCCACAGAAATATAAAAAAATCCACGGGAACAAACCTACAAACAGCACACAAGAAGGCCTCCAGATAATTCTTCTACCCTTGACACCACAAGGCAAACAAGGGCAATAGTGTACAGATAGACAGCTAGATAGATCAAATATGATGACCCACTATCTATTTCCTTGTAGTTCCCTGTAGAAAATATGCCTGAAACTGTTCCTCTCCAACAATTTCTGCACTCCGCCGTTCTTCTTCATGTGTTCCTCAATTTTCCAATTAATCCCTTTTCCTATAGGTTCCAGTGGTATAGACAATGTTAGTGATGGAGGAGTTTGGTGGTAAGTTGTTTCCGCAAGTCTTGCATTCAAGAAGGTGTTGTTTTACAGTTTTATTTCCTCTTGTCTGTTGAAGTGGTTGTGGTATGCATTAAGGCCTACTGCAATTGTTTGTAGGTATTTGTTGAATAGTGAATGTCTTGTTCACAGACTAACTATTGCGGTCCAGTCTCTACAGTGTAGGCTATTTATGCTATTGCAAAGATATCAATTTTGTTATTGAACAGTTACATAATCAGATTTTACACGAGTGGGCTTATAGACAGTAATATATAGTATGTTGCCGTAACACTTTACTCACGAAACGAAGCGCACCTGAATCACATAAGGACACGTGTAGCAGTGACCGCTTGAGCAACGAGCAGTACCGAAATAGTCAGAAACAGAAGACCTAAGGTGGCTGTAGACCAAGATGTCTTTCAGATTTTTGTCACGCCTATAGGCAACCAGAGGCAAGTCCTGGAATGTGGCACGGGTGTTAGAATAAGACTGGAGAATGTTTAAGAAAGATATGTTGGACAGTGGAGTTATGGGGATGAAAGGTAAGGATAAGTTACCAGAGGAGGAGTCTTATCAGAGGAGGAGGAAGAACCCTGGGAATTAATTACGGTATTGAGGAGAGATAACTGACGTATGAAGAGCTACGCCGATGAAAGGATGCTATCGGGAAACAAGCGTCTATGGAAGAACTCAATCATCTCAGAGGATTTGTCGAGAAAGTTGTCGTCATTGCTACATAAGTGACACGAAGGCGAAGAAACTGTGAGTATGGCAGAGAGTTGTGACCAGCGGGAGGATGAGAAGAAGTGTAGAGCAGAAAGCCATGTACTTCAGTAGGTTTATAGTAGACGGATGTGCTGAGGTAAGGGGAATGAACAATGACAATGATGTCAAGGAAGTTGACAGGGGTAGTGGAAATGTTACATGTGAATTGAATGGCAGGGTTGAAATGTTGATGAAGCGAGACAATTCTATTTCAGATATGTCAGAAATACATAAGTAAGTAAAGTAACTCATAGCATTTATTAATGCCGTAGGGGTGTGAGATGTTAGCGATCTCACATTTCAGTGGCTCTGCAAATGAGGGCGGTAGCCATCTCCTCTTCCTCGCAGTCTTTACTTCCCGGATTAATCCAGTACCCATTTAAGGCTGGGACAACCCGGGGGCCGTTGAAATCTGAACAACATTTCCGGAATGAGCCCAGCACCACTTATATGCGAAGCCGATGCACTAACCGGCTCCCATACTCATTTGTCTGCTGCGAATATTTAATAAGTCATGTAAATCAATGCCAAGCATTGTACTAAGTAGAATTTCTCTCTTGAAATAACTCTGGGGCTTTCAAATTCATTCACCCGCCGAAGACGGATGTGTCGGGCCATTGACGCAAATAAAAAGGCGACAACATATTTCCATTCTCTGGACTACATCCTGCTGGAAATCTAGTAGGACCATCTTCTTGCTATGAGATCCAGCAGGAATTCAAGAATTAATACTGAAGAAGAAGAAATTCATTCTTCTTCAGCGTTCATTCTCAAACTCCCGCTGGATATCTCTTGTAACAGGACAATGGTCCTACTAGATTTCCAGCAGGATGTAGTCCAGAGAATGGAAATGTGTTGTGTCGCCGTTTTATTTGCGCCAATGGCACGACACATCCGTCTTCGGCGGAAGAAATTCATTCAGAAAACAAAGATTCATTACAACATATAGAAAATTTCAAAGCTCTCTCACGTGAGTTCGATGTAATATGAATTTTTAAAGATGGCGATGTCGGTGTCTCAAAACATTTATGACCACCCATGGTAATGGGAGATAAGTAGCTCTGGATTGCTGGTCAGTAAAATGCTCAGCTTGCTCGTTCTCGTGACCAGTGCTTACCTTGTACGATATTCCCTGATCTTGTCCACAAAAAGTTGCTGTATAGGATCTAAGTTGCCTTTTTGTGATGCTCCCGCTGCAGCTCCAACATTTCTTTGCACCTGAAAAGCAATGGAATTTCCCACTGGCACAAGTTTCTTCAGAGTCTGTCTGAACATTTTTCTGAAATAAAAATATTGGCAGATACAAACACGCATATTTGTTTCTTATCCACAAATTTGAATTAGTCATTGATTATCTTCTTCTTCAGCGTTTATTCTCAAACTCCTGCTGGATCTCCCTTGTAGCAGGACCACTAGATTTCCATCAGGATGTAGTCCAGAGAATGGAATGCATTGTCGCCTTTTTATTTGCGCCAATGGTCTGACACATCCATCTTCGGTGGAAGTAATTTATGTAATATGTAATTTTAATATATGTAACTTAGCAGACATACTCATTGCTCTTCGTTAGTCCTCACAATCAGAGAATTTTTAGATTAATGAGCAGGAGCCAATATTGAGAATGCGGGAATTGGGAGTGAGGATGGGCGTGGCCGGTAGAGAACCTCTGACAAAGATTTCAAAAAGAGCAGTGAACTAACATAAAACTGGAGCCATCAGCTGTTATACCCTGAGAGATTTACTGAAGCGGAGATCTGAGCACCTATGGATGTGTCAGTGAGTTCCTCTTTTGCCAAGTTTGGCACATAGGGTGGATGTCATAGTTCTCCATGCCTGTCGATCAGCTGCCAAGGATTGCAGATCTTGTGCATTTATGCCTGTTGATTTTAGTTCAGTCATAATAGTTCTTCTGAGCCTTGTTTTTGGTCTTCCCTGTTTTCTTTTCCCGTCTGGTGTCCATATGAAGGCTTGTCGTGGAATTCTATCTTCCTTCATTCTAAGTATGTGGCCGATGTATGTCCAGCAGCGTTTTCTGATGATGTTCGTCACATATTCTTGTTTTATCTCCTCTGTTAGTATGTTGTTTGATTTGAAGTCTTTCCAATTAGTATTTTGGATTTTTCTGAGGCATCTATTCTCAAAGGCAACTAACTTCTTATCCATTATTGCGGTAGATTTCCAACTTTCACATCCATATGTCAATGATGGAATCACACTTGCATTGAAAAGTCACAGTTTGATGTGTTTACTTGCAATCTTTGATCTCCAGATGTTTGAGAGTTTGTTAAAGGTGTTGGAGGCGAGAGAAATTCGAATCTTGATTTCTGAGTTGGTATCCCCGTCTGCTGTTATCTTGCTTCCCAAATATACGAGATATGAAATATTGTTTAGTATATTATCATCTAGTTTAATTGATTCTTTTAGGCCAGTAAAGTTCATCATTTTCGTTTTATGTGTGTTTATTTGAAGGCCTATCTGTTGTGCAAAAAATTTAAGTCTTTCTGTTTTTTCTTGGAGATCTTGGTGTGTTGAACTCAGGAGAGCAATATCATCTGCGAAGGTTATATCTTCCAGGGTCTTGTTGTTTACCCATTTGATTCCTAGTTGTTTTTGATCTGTGCATTTTCTCAAACTCATTATTATATTTCCCAAAAAATGTCAGACATTATTTACTATTCTTTTTTCGATTTTTTTGTTATAATGTGTTGGTTTTTTTTTTTTGTATTATGGATGTGTGCGAAGAGGATAATCACAAGACCTAATACCTAACTTGTATGTGAGGCATAGGGAGAATCAACTTGTATGGAGAATCAAACTAGGATTGGAAGGATTAGACTTAGTGTTTAGAATTAATAAGGAATTATCTAAGAATTCTCACCTAAGGCGTGAATAGATAATAATTGGTTTTTCAAGGGAAATCCATGACATCCGTTATCATATGTTACAATATGTAAACTAAAACAGTGCTCTATTTATTAATAGCCCAACGGAGACCTATACTGTATTATGTATAAGTCAATAGTCACTGAATGTGTCACTGTCACAACACTGTGTCACTGTACTGTGTGCACTGTAGTGACTAACTATACTATAAATAACTAGAAATTCGGTAAAAATTTGATTGCGTCCACCGTTGTGCTATAAATCATATCGATTCACGCCTTTTTAAATTCACAATTTTTTTTTCTAAACACTGATTCTAAACCTTCTCCCCTACTAAAAAATCTAAAAACTAATTCTAATCCTTTTAACCTCCATTTACAAAAATCTATAATTTTATGCAACTTATCTAAACACTGCAAATGTCACAACGGTGGACGCAATCAAATTTGCGCCAAAGTACCTACTTAAATACTTTACTTCCTAATGAATTAGCCAGCCTCGAAGAGAGTAGTAGTCAGTAGACAGACCTACCCTAACTTTTAGAGTTCTAACTGGTAACTCTTAACTATTCATTCTTCAAAGAGTCAAAGTTATTCTAAGTCAGTGGAGTGTCTTCTAGTTGTATAGCGCACTAAACATTACCTGTGTTCATCGACTCACAATTTAATAACCAATATAAGAAAATAACGTTATAATCATTTCTTTGCAAAATACATATAAAATCATAAAACAATATAAAGCTTAAGACATTATTCTAAAATCTGACCTTTCTGTCTGATGTGACTTCTTGAGGACGAGAATTTACCATGGAATTTCCGGTTCGGCACGACGTTTTTTCAATGATTATCAACTTTTGTTTTCAATTTTTCAATTATTGTCTATTTCTTAATCTCTTCGATTCTTTTCCTTCGTTATTTACCCATTATTTATTCATTTATTTGTGATAATTTTAAAAAAAATGATATGCTAAATTACATGCTACTATCATATTGTTGTGGTAATTTTAGATTTTGTACATGCAACAACCCAAATTAGTCGTCAGACAAACATGTTCTTAGTTGTTCAGATCTCCACTTGAGTGTATCCATTACACGAGGAATGGCAATTCTCCAGTTATCTATTGGTTATTTGGTTGCCGATCCCTGTCTCAATAACTGGCCAACAGTTCCAGCTCGATTCTGATTTATCAATCGCTTCGCATATCTATTATATTTCTCTTTACGGGTTGTTTAGATCTTTACACCAATATCGCGGTCTTGAGAGTGACCATAATTTATTTGCGGACGGCCAAACACTAGTAGCATCACCAGAAGAGCAACTACAAAGTCAAATAGACAGATTATATCAAACATGCTAAACCTTTAACATGAAGATAAATATAGAGAAGACCGAAGTACTGCAGATATGAAGAACAGAAAGAAACATCAATATATATTGGAAACAACAGACTTAAGTGACAGAATTCACTTCACATATCTAGGAAGCAATATAACAACAGACGGTAATAGCATCAAAGAAATACACAATAGATGTAGTAAAAGCAAACCAAGCCCTAGGGCAAATGATACAAATCTTCAGAAACAAAAATGTAGATTTAAACACCAAAATAACACTATTCAAATCGATTATTATGCCAAAGCTGTGCCACCAAAGCCAAACATGGACAACACATGACAAACGTAAACTTCTGACAGCTGAAATGGCATGCTTACGCAGAATCCTAGGAATATCGCTAAGAGACAGACTGAGGAATGAAGAAATTAGACAAAGAACCGGTACCACTCCAATCTTGGAATATATTAAGAGACAACACATAAAATGGTTTGCACCATCAGACAGCATACCACAGCAAGCTATGCTACACAAATACAGAGAAGACAGGCCTAGAGGCCAACCACGAAAACGATGGACCACCGAAATAAAAGAGACGACAAATTCCACAACATACTCAGCACACACGAGGGACATCTTCAGAAAATTCTTCTACCCCTGACGCCGAAAGGCAATAAAGGCTTTAGCGAATAGAGATATATTCTATCTTCACCTATAAGAGATCTTGGGGTAGATATATCCTATTTTCAAAAACAAATATGTGAGTATGAACACCAAAACTGTACTATATGTTTGTTGTTTATTTTGCGTCCGCTCCACTGTAATCAGCACGGATATTCGTGCAATTCCCACCAAGAGCGTAGTTACGCTGTGCCACCGTTATACACCTTGTAGGCCCAGCACAACCAATTTCGGATGGGCTACCCTAACCTGTGACAGCTTTCCTATATGTCGCCAGGAGACGAATGTGTACTGACTCTACGGCGAGACGGTTTGTCCTTCACAACTATCTTACACGAGGTGTCCCGCCGCAGTGAACTTGTCTCGTGTAATTAGACGTATTGTGCCCGTGCCCATCGGGTACTGAACCTTTTCTCATCCTCGAGCCTGGTTCCGGTTTAGGAAGAACTCCGCGGAAGAGTTGGACTCGGACTCTTTCTCCTTCTTAGTCGAGGTGTCGTTCACCAACGTCGTGAATCCCTTGTCCATGTTTGAATTTAACACATATTTAAGAGCGTCGGGGACAAGCATTTTGTTCTCGAGATGAACAAAGCTTGTCTCCTTGGACGGTTGTCCCTGTGCCCATCGGGTACTGAACCTTTTCTCTCCGCATGATTCCAGCATAGGAAAAACTCGACAGTAGAGCTGGGCCCTAGCTGGGATCACCGGTAACTTGAAGCTTGTCTTGAGCAAACAATACTTTAGGTACGGGGAGCCACGTTAGCGCAGTGGTTTTCAAATGTTTTTCAGATCACAACGGCTCCCGGGTCGACCCAGCCTTAAATGGGTACCGGATTAATCCGTGAAGTAAAGACTGCGAGGGAGAGGAGATGGCTACCGCCCTCATTTGCGGAGCCTCTGAAATATGAGATGGCTAACATCTCGCACCCCTACGGTATTAACAAATGCTATGGGTTACTTTACTTTTTACAAATTTACTTTAGGTACGATTTCCTTGAAACGTTTTCCCGTTGTCTTTGCACATGACGATGCCCTATAGAACTATGCTTCTCTCTCAGTGTACTCATATGGTATCTTTATGGTGACTGACGCTGCGATTATTAATATTTCTCATGATATCTACCCACTTCGCAACATCTGCACTGGCCGCCCCTCCAATGTTTCCGCTGAACTGACTAGATCCACTGCTGCACGTGAGGGCGCAGAGGTGTCGGAGATATCGCTTGTCTTTTTGCTGTCAAATCTCTTTCCATCTGCTACCTCCGCATTTACGGATACGATCTCCAAAAGTTTTAGTCAGATTCATCACGAGCAGCTGTATTTCTGTTTTGGAAACCATGGGTGGTTTGTCTAGTGGGCCATTGGTTGAGACACACAGACGCAACCATATGCGTACAAGAGACTGCTAAGTCAGCATCGAACTGGTTGGTCAGTCGCTACATTCTGATGAATTCATTGAAACGGAGATCGTAGCACCTATAGACTTATCCGGTACGCGCTGATAATAACTTGTAGGCATTACTCATGTATACTGTAATACTGTCAGGGAATTCCCAGCCAATGTTTGTATGTACAACCAATTGTTACTAAATGTTGGAAATTCCGCATATCCTTGTATCTAGGAATCATAAGCGATGCGGATATCATTGCCCGACAAACTTATGCAATTTATTTCTATAAACTCTTATAAACTCGTCCAATTATATTTTAGAATTTTTAATTTAAAATCGTGTCTGCTGGATCGTGTTTACGGGATGAAGTTATTTGCGTTGGTTGTGGGTTTTATGACTAAACATTAAAAGCCATTCCTAAACGGTTCAAGGTCTAGTACAATGTTGCCAGTTAGTTCATGCTCTTTATGGATAAAGTACTTACGCCAAATAGAAGATCGAACAGTTTTACAATGGGCGCACAGTATTGGGTACGGTACTAAAAAAATCCAGATAAGATTATACAAGACAGTTTCATCATTTAAACCTTAAGGTATTTTTCAAGAAAATACAAAATATACAGCGAGCAAACAGTAAAGACGGTAAAATTAAGGTACTTCACAGATGCATTGGTTGATTGGTTGGTACCCCGGGCCAGAGAATAACTATCACATCACCAGGAAGGTAGGTTTCAATCTATGTAATTACAATCAAGATAGGGTTCACTGTGCCCATTTCCCGCCACCAATTGACTACTGTTTATGCCGAACTTCTCTATTGCTTCAGGCATGCGACCAAATGTTCAAGTCAAAAGGATTGTCACGTCCGGAGTCACTGTGCCTCTATGATGGACTTCAGCCATAGAAAACAACAGTGTTGTCAGTTTCCTCCTCCACAGAGCTGCGCAGTACACCGTTGACTCCCTCCCAACAACATAAGGTGTATACATATATAAAAATAACAACGCATAAAACACAATGCAACAACAAAATAAAAACACGAGAAGCATAATTGTGCAGATGACATGCCATGAAGCTTCTATAAGAAGAGAACCTCAATATAACGGCATGTCATCTACTAAGGTTTTCTGTAGCATGGGTGGTTTGTCTAGTGGACCATTGGTGAGATCCACAGATACAACCACATGTGTGATAAATGCATTAGACGGCATACATTTAACGTAGACAAAGAAAGAAACAATAACATAGTCTAATGTCTATTGTCTATCCTCAGGTTGATGATAGTCAGAATATCCACATATGCCGTACAAATGGTGATTGGGAGCATCAGCTGTATATCCAAGGCCAGATGTGTCGCCTTGTCTGTTTTTAATCTTTTGGCCTGTTTTTGTTTATGGCTGTCTTGATATTATATCCATCTTGTTCTAGGTCTTCCTCTCGCCTTGCATCCGGGTCTTCTTTTCATGTTATATGTTCTTGTCGCTAGTTGGTTATGGTTCATTTTCATACCAAATCATTTTACTTGTTATGTCTCGATGTATTATGTGCATGGTCTTATACCGCTTCTCCTGATTTCGTAATTTCTTAGTTTGTCTAGTTTCGTCACTTTTGCGGCTTTTCTCAAGCATTTAATTTCACATGTTGTAAGTTTCCCTGCTGTGTAACTGTCAGCGCCCATGTCTGGCATTGATGGTAAAGTGTTCGCATAAACATACTGTTTATCATCTGTCTCTTGACTTCCATCTAGATCTGTGGATTGAGAAGTAATGTTGATAGCTGGCATGTCACTATGTTTGATTTCTGGCATCTTATCTCGATTTCTCTGTCAATTTTCCGTTGTATGTAAATATAGCCTACTTCCCAGGTATTTAAATTCAGAAGTTTGTTTCACTTTAGTTTTGTTTATTGTTATATTCACTGGATTTGGTGACTTGCTGATTTTCATTGCTTCTGTTTTCTGCGTATTTATTTCATGTTATACTTTGCACATGTTGTTATGAGTACGTTAAATTTGACAATCAAACAAAAATGGCCATAACATTAATTTTTTGGCCAGTCACATTTTAAAATGCCAAAATATAACAAATTGTGTTAAATTTGACCAAGAAATGCGTAGTATGGCAGCCCTGGTATAGCGTATAACGATTGGCTATAGCTGTGTGCGAGTGGAGTGATGAGCTGTAAATAAATAAAAGACGTACTCAATGAACTGTACCAGTCTTATTAGGTACTGCACTCGTTGAACCGTTCAGGGTCAATCTCGCTGACTTCGGGTCAAGATATATTGAAATATGCGATAAAAAGCTGTTGAAAGCTATTCTATTCTTCTTCATCTTCTTCTTCTTCTGCGTTCGTTTTCAAACTCCTGCAGATTAGCAGAATGTAGTCCGGAAAACGGAATGCGTTGTGTCATGGTTTACAGCATTTCTGCGATATCTGCGCTTTTCGGCCTGACACATCCGACTTCAGCGTGGCTTTGGGTCACTGACCCTATATGATGGGACAGCCAACTCCATCCCATAACCTCCTTAGTCGCCTTTTGCGACATGCGTGGAAGGTAAACAGTGTTGCTATTCTTTGCTCCCCTTTCGGGCCACGGCAACGCACTGACGCTATTTTTTATTGAATTGACAGATAACTTCTACTGACACTGTTTTTTAAAACTTGTTTCTACTGTTTTCGTTCTAAAACTCCTGTAGGTTACCAGGATGTAGTCTTGAGATTTAAAAGAGTTCAAAAGACGTAGAGGATTGACATCACTGTACTCGGTTTCCCATATGTACGCCGTCACTCTCAACGAAGCGGCACGCCGCCTGCCGAATATACCATTCATAGCACGTAACTCCGTAGCTTCAAGTGATAATCCACAGGGATCTCCGAAAAAATCCACATTGTACACAAGACGACAATAATCGGATTCAAACCCATGACCCCTTGAACACAAAACGAATAGCTTAATCACTATGCTAGGGAGCACCCCAAAATCTTGTAAGATGTAATGAGACACGAATTGCTTTATAAAATTATTTTGCAAGGAACAGTCGAAGGCGAAAGGAGCAGAGCAATACAGAGATAACCCTGAATTGATAACATCAAGGAATGGTCTGGGCGTGATTTTTTTCAATATTCATACAAATGGCTGAGGATATAAATTTTTGCCACCGAAGACGGATGTGTCGGGCCATTGGCAAAAAATAAAACGGCGACAAAACGCATTTCCATTTTTTGGACTATATCCTGCTGGAAATCTAGTAGGGCCATTGTCCTGCTGCAATAGAGATCCGGCGGGAGTTTCTTCTTCTTCTTCTGCGTTCGTTCTCAAACTCCTGCAGATTAGCAGAATGTAGTCCGGAGAACGGAATGCGCTGTGCCATGGTTTACAGCATTGCTGCGATATCTGCGCCTTTCGGTATGACATATCCGACTTCAGCATGGCTTTGGGTCACTGACCCTATATAAGATGGGACAGCCAACTCCATCCCATAACCTCCTTAGTCGCCTTTTACGACATGCATGTAAGGTAAACCGTGTTGCTATTCTTTGCTCCGATTACAGGCCCCGGCAGCACACGGCCGCGGCGGGAGTTTGATAATTCACGCTAAAGAAGAAGAAGAGATGTTTGGAGAGCTTTTTGTGCAGATGTGTACAATGTGGCAACCCTGGTACCATGACGGGTTATGGGTCTTATTATAGTATGGAGAACGGAATGCCTTATGCAGTTTGTAATTATTGTGAAATATTTAGGCACAACTAATGACTGTCCTGTGTTGCCGGGGTCCAAAAGGGGAGTAAACAATAGCAACACTGTTTACCTTCTCAATCAATCAATCAAGTGCCATGCCGAATGGCGTAGGCGATCATGTTTCTCCACGACTCTGTATCTTGTGTTATCAATAAGCTGAGTTGGTGAACTTCTACCGTGCCACAATACTAGTCCGTCTACAACTTTTCTCTTTGTCGTCCCATATCTCTTCTTCCCTTGATCTTTCCAGTGGTTATTAAGTGTTCAAACTGTGTTCTCCTCAGCATATGCCCTAGCAAACTTGACCGCTTGCCCCTAATGTTTGATATGATTGATATTTTTACGTCAGCATCAATGAGAACGTCTGCATTAGTTCTTTTAGCTATCAATGGTATTTTCATCAGTTTACCTTCTACTCATGCCATAAGAAGCGACTGAGGAGGCTGCATCCGTATATACGCTCAATGTGTTCAAGAAGCCATGTTTAAATCCGATGTCAAATTGTAAACCACAAACACATCAATAAATCTTAAAGTGATTCTCCTCGAGTATATTGCTACTCTCGTAAGATTTTCTTGCATCATGCGAATTAAAAGAAGTGCTCGTGAGGATTAAAGATTACATGTGGGCGGTGTTTGCCATTTGAAAAGATTGAGAACCTCTGCTGCAAATTATGACACGATGCCTTCTGCTATCCGGACTTCACCTTTCTTAACAGTCACTAACTTACTGTATGGATCACTAAGTCACCTTAACAGTCAGTAACTTACTGTATGGATCACTAAGTCACCTTAACAGTCAGTAACTTATTGTATGGATCACTAAGTCACCTTAACAGTCAGTAACTTACTGTATGGATCACTAAGTCACCTTAACAGTCAGTAACTTACTGTATGGATCACTAAGTCACCTTAACAGTCAGTAACTTACTGTATGGATCACTAAGTCAACTTCAGAAGACATGCACATATTTAAGAATGGGATTGTGCTGACAAGAGTAGCATTATTCATCATCATTTGGATATCAACGACAACATCAACAACATCTGCGCCCGTGTGTTGCCGGGGCCCGAAAGAGGAGCAAAGAATAGCAACACTGTTTATCTTACATGCATGTCGTAAGAGGCGACTAAGGAGGTTATGGGATGGAGCTGCTATCCCATCCCATATATGGTCAGTGATTAAAAAGCCATTCTGAAGTAGAATGTGTCAGGCCGAAAGGCGCAGATATCGTAGCAAAGCTGTAAAACATGATAAAACGCTTTCCGTTCTCCGGACTACATCCTGCTAATCTGCAGGAACAATCTGCATAAAAGTAACACTTAGCTTCAAGCAATAATCTCCAGTGATATCCATAACAATCCCCTTTACAGACGACACTTGTCTGGTTCGAACGCGCACCCCTTGAGCACAAAGCGAATGACTTAAAAACTACGCCAGGGTGATCCCCAATCGTCCCTAATGTTCAATATATATCAATAAACCCAACATTCAAATGGGGGGGGGGGGGGGGGGGGTTCAATACAATTTACTTCAAGGTGGCCCCCACGAGTGAAATAAGATGACCTCACGGGTGAAATAAGATATGACCCCCCCCCCCACGTGTGAAATAAGATTGAGGAACAATTGTTTTATAAGCCTTTTCTTAAGCAATAATACTGACTACTAAATCTCAACAATCACTGAAGTCGGATCTTTCGAAACATTGACGCAATTAAAACGCGACACAACGCATAATAATCGTTATCTGAATACACCATGAACATTACGTACTTAACCCTTAGTCATAGAGGTGTCACTTGTAGTCTATAGGCCTAACCCTTGGCCGTAAAGCTACACACACACACATATATATTTTAAAACAATTATAACAATCTTTAAATTGTTATCTTAAACATTAATGAAATTGTAAATTAAATAACAAACTCTTTATTGGGCTGATTGCCTAGAGAAACCGTATTAGCCAAGTATGGCGGCCAAATCAAAGATAGCGGTACTCAGAAAATATCCAGGACGTAGCTTTAGTCTCATTTCTATATCCGTCTCGTTAGCTTTTAGTCCAGATCCACCAATGAAATCCCTGAATTCTACACTCCCCCAGGAAAATCCGTAATGAGAATTGCTGTTCGCGCACATCCAGATGTCGTCAGTTATCATGATTGATGAGACTTATCATTGGTAACTTTGCATATTATTTATGGCATCAATCAATAAAATGTACCGAAAAAGTAAATCAGCCAAGATAAGTGACACTGTTTGACGAAACACTATGTGCACTACAACTTATAGAAGGACTTGCACCAGGTTAACCTACATACGGGTTCTCTAGATATCAGCTGTGAACGTGAAGCAAGCGATACTGGTATGTACTAGATACTTGTAATCTTGATTCAATATTTGGACGTTGTAAATCACATAATTGACAATTTGAACAAACATCATCTTTGAATTACGACAATAAAGATATAGAAATATTTCTAGTATTAATGGATGTTGTCATTACTTCTCAAAATAGAATACTTTGATTCATCATTTGATGTGTAAGTTTAATCGATACGTGTAAAATCAGACAGAATATAGTCAGAACTTAGAAGTTGTGAGGAAGACATGAGATTCGAGTGTTTTTTTGGATTTTACCGTCTTCAGAACAAGGTAAACCCGTTTTTATTCAAGATTGATTCTTTTGTTTACGATACATATATATTATGTAAGAAGATTAATGTATTATGTGTGTAGATTTATACTGTGATGTGTTCGTAAACATAAATTAGATGAAAGCTCTTTCTCCTCGTAAACCTCTCTCGAGACTAAGAGTACCTATTTTTAGCTCAAGGTTGCATGTGCTTAAAGAAGGAACGAGAAAACAGCTGTGAATAATGTTGTAATAAAAGACGTTAATAGAAGAAGAAGGTGAGGCTTTCAGACCTGAACGTTTATGTTTTAATTCAAGGGATTTAAGTGCCTACTATATCTTTCAGAATGGAATTGTTATTGTGTACTCGGTACGCCGTGTACTCATTTGAAAAACTTGTATGATAATTATGTTGAAACAAAAGAGATAGGATCGACTTCAGAAACCATACATTACGCCAACATTTATTTGGCAACTTTAACGTCCTCCATAATTGTAATCAACTATCAAGAACTCAAGGACCCACTCTGTTTAGTTATGTCACCAGTTTTATACCCCCCTCCCATTTTAAGAAGATAAACGAGACAGACACCTTTGTTTGGCATTTTTAGAAAAATGTTTCAAATTCAAGCAATTTAATTGACGTATAAAAATATTGCAGACATCAACTTTTTTCAATTCCTCCTCCACCTTGTCAATCCCTCCTCCACATTGTCAATCCCTCCTCCATCTTGTCAATCCCTCCTCCATCTTGTCAATCCCTCCCCAACCATGTCAATCCCTCCTCCACATTGTCAATCCCTCCCCAACCATGTCAATCCCTCCTCCACATTGTCAATCCCTCCTCCACATTGTCAATCCCTCCTCCACCTTGTCAATCCCTCCTCCACCTTATCAACCCCTTCTCCACCTTGTCAACCCTTCATCCACCTTGTCAAACCCTCATCCATCTTGTCAATCCATCCTCCACCTGTCAACAACTGTCAAACTTTTTCAGTCCCCCCCCCCCCACCCCAATGTCTGACATAATTGATAGACAGACTCGTCTTAGGCATATACAGTATATACTAAAAACAATTTTATTAAATGTATCACGGATTAAAATGTAACGGTTCACAACTGCGATGTAGAAAAGGTTACAGTTTGGGGTAAAAAGTCCCAACTCATTATTCAATGATAAATCAGCTTTTCACAACAGAAGGCCTATATTGTTCTAGTTCACAACAGAAGGCTTATATTGTTCTAGTTCACAACAGAAGGCTTATATTGTTCTAGTTCACAACAGAAGGCTTATATTGTTCTAGTTCACAACAGAAGGCTTATATTGTTCTAGTTCACAACAGAAGGCCTATATTCTAGTTCACAACAGAAAGCCTATATTCTAGCTCACTACAGAGAGCCTATATGGTTCTAGTTCACTACAGAAAGCCTATATTGTTCTAGCTCACTACAAAAAGCCTATATTGTTCTAGTTCACTACAGAAAGCCTATGTTGTTCTAGTTCACTTCAGAAAGCCTAGTTCACTACAGAAAGCCTATATTGTTCTAGTTCACTACAGAAAGCCTATATTGTTCTAGTTCAGAACAGAAAGCCTATATTGTTCTAGTTCACCAAGTTCAACCCTATGGGGAAGCACAATCAGGATATCAGACAGTGGTAGTGTACTTCCTTAGCTTCAATATACCTCGATCTTCTCGATCAAGGAAGGCGAACATTAACCTATCAATTTGTTTCTCCCTCCTCCTCC
This sequence comes from Meghimatium bilineatum, assembly GCA_034231615.1. Lineage (NCBI taxonomy): Eukaryota > Metazoa > Mollusca > Gastropoda > Stylommatophora > Philomycidae > Meghimatium > Meghimatium bilineatum. Next base: position 20,577,802 of record CM067302.1, read on the forward strand.
ACCCTTCAGAAATTGGGCCATGAGGGAGCTGTGCATAAATTATGTTAACACAGAACACGTACCTCCTCCTCTTGTCAACGAATTGTCAAGAATTCATGTCATTAATCACCCCCCTCCCCGTTTTCCAATATGTAAGATTTTTTTTCCAGAATAAGTACGAAATTTTTTTATCTTTTTTCCCTTCAGATTTTTCGAATAAGTTTTCAAATTCGAACATAATTAATAATAATATTATATATATATATATACATTTTTTTAGGAGTGACGTGAACTTTGTCAACCCCGCCTCTTGACAACAACTGTCAGACTGCCCCCCCCCCCTAATTGTTGACGTAATCTACCTATTGGACAGATCCTAGTGTTGTGTGATTCATGGTCCAGCGTCACAGCGCTTGGTGCGTTCCCATGAACGCTCATCTTGCCAGTTATAAATAAGACATTTAAGGTTACATAAGCTCAGTCGTGGCTTTCGACACTACAGACCTCCTAGCTGAATTAATTATGACCCAGTTCATTACATGTTTTGATTATTATTTGCCTTTTAGTTGGTAACTTCTTCGTCTTCTTCAGCGTTTATTCTCAAACTCCCGCTGGATCTCCCGTGTAGCTCGACCATGGTTCTAGTAGATTTCCAGCAGGATGTAGTCCAGAGAATGGAAATGCGTGGGGCGCCGTTTTATTTGTGCCAATGGCTCGGCACATTCGTCCTCGGCGTGAATTTGTTACTATTTATATACTTGGAATCGAATGCCAAAATCGCCCGTGTGTTGCCGGGGCCCGAAAGGGGAGCAAAGAATAGCAACACTGTTTACATTCCATACATGTCGTAAGAGGCAACTAAGGAGGGTATGGGGTGGAGTTGGCTGTCCCATCCCATATAGGGTCAGCGACCCAAAGCCATGCTGAAGTCGGATGTGTCAGTCCGAAAGGCGCAGATATTGCAGCAATGCTGTAAACCATGACACAACGCATTCCGTTCTCCGGACTACATCCTGCTAGTCTGCAGAAGTTTGAGAACGAACGCAGAAGAAGAAGAAGAATGCAAAAAATAGCCAAGGCGATGCCAAGTATATAAATAGTAACCAACTAAAAGGCAAAAAAATAACCAAAGCACATAACGAACTGGGTTCAACTTCATTTAAGGAACATTTCTTCTACTGGAACGCGATCATAGTTCAGTATACCAGTTAGTTCTTGGTTGTGCGTTTTTCGGATTTTTCCATAGAGGAAACACTTTTTTGCCTCTCCCCTGGTCACACATATTTCTATCATTCTCTGAACATGTACATTGTCTCTGTCCGTCTCACCTTCTACACTTTCTAGTGCATTAAATTCATAATAAAATGCCCTAATCAACTCAGTTATATCTCTTCTTAACTCTGATCCATCCACTATAGCATTGCTCGCAAATGTTTCAGCTCTTTCTTTACCTCTGACTCCTACATGGCATAGACAGAAGATACAGGTGATACTCTGAATGTCGATGAGAAGAGTAATCCACTTCTTTCTGATAAACTGTTCGTCTCTAAAAAAAATGCTATGATAGTTTGACATATCATTGTTTTCTGCTGTTATAGTGATTGACTGTATGTCTATGTTAATATTTCATGATTCTCCATTGTTTTCTTTGACTAGGTCTATGTTAATATTTCAGGACTTCATCATATTCATTGACTCTAGGTATGTGTTAATATTTCATGATTCTTGATGTTCGTTGACTGTATGTCTATGTTAATATTTCATGATTCTTGATGTTCGTTGACTGTATGTCTATGTTAATATTTCATGATTCTTGATGTTCGTTGACTGTATGTCTATGTTAATATTTCATGATTCTTTATGTTCGTTGACTGTATGTCTATGTTAATATTTCATGATTCTTGATGTTCGTTGACTGTATGTCTATGTTAATATTTCATGATTCTTGATGTTCGTTGACTCTAGGTCTATGTTACTATTTCATGATTCTTGATGTTCGTTGACTGTATGTCTATGTTACTATTTCATGATTCTTGATGTTCGTTGACTGTATGTCTATGTTAATATTTCATGATTCTTGATGTTCGTTGACTGTATGTCTATGTTAATATTTCATGATTCTTGATGTTCGTTGACTGTATGTCTGTGTTAATATTTCATGATTCTTGATGTTCGTTGACTCTAGGTCTATGTTACTATTTCATGATTCTTGATGTTCGTTGACTGTATGTCTATGTTACTATTTCATGATTCTTGATGTTCGTTGACTCTAGGTCTATGTTAATATTTCATGATTCTTGATGTTCGTTGACTTGTCATGGGTTGAAGTCGGATGTATCAGACCGAAAGGTGTAGATATCACAGTAAAGATGTAAGCCATAACACAACACATTTTCCTCACGGACAACATCCTGCGAATTTGCAGGAATTTGAGAACGAACGCAGAACAAGAAAAATAACACGAAAAATTGGCTTGTCGCGTGATGGGTATATAAAAAATATAGTTTCCCCGAAACGAAAGCTGGATCTTATAGTAATCATTACTATAACGGACTCATGGATGATTTTCCGAGAGGGTTTTACTATAACGGACTCATGGATGATTATCAGAGAATGTTTTACTATAACGGACTCATGGATGATTTTCAGAGAATGTTTTACTATAACGGACTCATGGATGATTTTCCGAGAGGGTTTTACTATAACGGACTCATGGATGATTATCAGAGAATGTTTTACTATAACGGACTCATGGATGATTTTCAGAGAATGTTTTACTATAACGGACTCATGGATGATTTTCAGAGAGGGTTTTACTATAACGGACTCATGGATGATTTTCAGAGAATGTTTTACTATAACGGACTCATGGATGATTTTCAGAGAATGTTTTACTATAACGGACTCATGGATGATTTTCAGAGAATGTTTTACTATAACGGACTCATGGATGATTTTCAGAGAGGGTTTTACTATAACGGACTCATGGATGATTTTCAGAGAATGTTTTACTATAACGGACTCATGGATGATTTTCAGAGAATGTTTTACTATAACGGACTCATGGATGATTTTCAGAGAATGTTTTACTATAACGGACTCATGGATGATTTTCAGAGAGGGTTTTACTATAACGGACTCATGGATGATTTTCAGAGAATGTTTTACTATAACGGACTCATGGATGATTTTCAGAGAATGTTTTATTATAACGGACTCATGGATGATTATTCATGGAATGTTTTAATATTTCGTTTTTAAAGAACGCAAATCAACATTAATTCATGTATATACATTTTAATGATTTCTCTATCAGACACTAGCGTCATCATGACACATGGGGCATTCCCATGTTCTCCGCTCGCCTTTCCAGTAGCCAAGACCGTAGAAATAAAGGGAAGGAGTGCATGTGTTTACACCCCCACCCCCAGAAAAAAAATCAGAATACGATTTCTTTCAGTGCTTTGAATTTAGCCAAAAGATGGGTAACCTCTCTTCCTCTCCCCATTAATGATTTCCCCAAAATATGGTCATCAAATATCAAAGGGGGGGGGGTGCAAAGGGTACCTCACTGCTCTCGGCGAACTCAGGGTTAGCAGATAACCAAGATCACAAAAGTACTTCCTCGTGGTGCACCCTGGAAACAGAAATACAGCTGCTCGTGCTGATTCTGGTTAAACCTTTTGGGGATCGTGTCCGTGAATGTGGAGGCAGCAGATGGAAAGAGAATTGACTGCAAAAGAGACAAACATCGTCGACACCACTGCGCCAACACATGCAGTAGGACTGTCGACACACACTGACGCTAGCTAGTCAGCCCATTCCGAGCATTGAAGAGGCGGCAAATGAAAACGACACGAAAAAGTAGATGCATGACGTGATACGAAACGATAACATACTGAGTACAATAAGAGGGCAGCACATTTCCAGAGGGCAGCGCCAAGTGCAAATTGAAAGGGAAAACGTTCCAAGGAAATCGGAACTACAAGCTCTGTTAGCTCGAGACATGTCTTTAGTTATTGGTGCTCCTTACGGACAGAGACCCAGACCCAGTCGTGGGCGTCTAGCAAAAAAAAGAAGCCCTAGCCCAACTCTCATCATCATCAAGTGCCGTCTCCGCAACGAAGGTTGACTGCAACGGATCTCCAACATCCCCTGTCTCTTGTCTTGGTGGTGCACTCTGCTAAACTGTAACCTGTCGATCGTGTGATGTTACTCTTTCAATTGTATCTCTGCTTACCTCTTGCTCGCCTCCCTTTGACTTTACCTTCAAGTAAGGTCTTCATTATGGTGTCATGTCTTTTAATGTGTCCAAAATATTTTATTTGCCTGATCTTAATTTCTCTTAGTAGTTCTTTCTTCATATTAAGTGTCTTTAGCACCTCTTTATTTGTTTTCTTCTCTTTCCATGATGTTCTCCCTATTCTTCTATATACCCACATCTCACAGGCATCAATTCTGTCTTCTAATTGTTTATTTAGTGTCCATGTTTCTGAGCCATATATTAATGTAGAATATATGTAGCATTTATAATTCTCATTTTTAACTTGTTTGTAATTTGTTTAGATGTTAATATTTTCCTCATGTCATTGAAGGTACTTTTAGCCATTCCTATTCTCCTTTTAACTTCTGTTTCACATCTGCCATCATTTGTGACTATGTGTCCAAGATATTGATACTGTTTTACTTGTTGTAGTTTCTCTCCCTGTATGTTTATGTTTAGCTCTTGTTCTTCTGTGTCTTTGCTGATTATCATGGTTTATGCTTTTTTTATAGGCCCAACTCTACTGTAAAGCTTTCCTATACCGGAACCATGCTTGCAGAGAGAAACGGTTCAGTACCCGATGGGCACTTTCTTCCCTCATCCATATTTCTTCTTCTTCTTCTGCGTTCCTTCTCAAACTCTTAGCAGGATCAGCAGGATTTAGTCCGGAGAACGGAATGCGTTATGTCATGGTTTACATCATTGCTGCGATATCTGCGCATTTCGGCCTGATACACCCGACTTCAACATGGCTTTGGGTCACTGACCCTATATGGGATGGGACATCCAACTCCATCCCATAACCTCCTTAGTCCGACATGCATGGAAGGTAAACAGTTTTGCTATTCTTTGCTCCCCTTTCGGGCCCCGACAACACACTGGCGATATCAGGACACACTACCATAAAATATTAGAGTTAACAAAGACCCCAGGAATTAATTTACATCAAGCTTGAAGTAGGTAGGTAGTTAATGAGTTTGCCTCTCTTTTGGAGAGGCGTGCCCTTTAAACCAGCGGACAAAGTCCAATTAGGTTATTAGGTTATATCAGGACACACTACCATAAAATATTACAGGTAACAAAGTCGCAAAATCGAACCAACCCAACACCCCCCTACTCCCCATAGATGTTGGAAGCGATTATATAAACCTGTGTTTTACGTAAGTACAATTGCTGTTACGTTTCACGCAGTTTCCTTGTATTGATTGTCGTACCCCCCTCCCCCCAATAGACTTTAAACAAAAAGCATCCTGGACTGGGAATGTTCAATCACGGTCAACAAAACATCAAGTCCTTCCAAGGAATAGTCCTACGCGCTTATTATCCAAGTTTCACTTCTCTTGGCTGGTCCAAGTTTTAAAGTGATTTTCATTGGCCGTCCATACAAACAGAGTAAATGCAAGGTCACCAATGATCAGTCGAAACAGGCAAGATAAGTGATGTTGTTTTAGATCAGTACGCATGACAACATTCGAGAAGGACTTCCTCAAGATATAATGCCTTCCAATTTGTCACTCCTGTGTCTGACGCTTGCTGATCCGAACTTTTAATTGGTGACTCGTCAGCCAATGAAAAGTATAGGTCAGAAAGACAACCGGAGTAAGGAGATGTAAGGTCGTCAACTTTAGGCCAACTTTAGGCAGCCGTAAGTTCAAGCGTTTCCGGGCGGTCCTGGATACAAAATAAGTGTAAAAAAAACTCTCATAATTAGACCATCACTGGTTACTTTGTTTGATTATTGTCGCGCGTTCCGTTGGTCACTATTTATGTACTTGGAGTAGCATGCCAAAAATAACCAAGGAAACTCTAACCCCTTAACTTAAACCTAAAAAATGAATATTTAAATTAATTTTTGATTAAATATTAATATTCTTCTTCTTCTTCAGCGTTCGCTCTCAAATAACCACAACGAATATTTCGTGTGATTTCCGCCGGGGAGCGTGAAGTACGTTGTGCTGCAAGTTCCACAGTAGAACTGTGATTATTTGCACCCTTGTTGGCCACTTGTGGTCAGGACGTCCGAGGTCCGCGCACATCCGTTTTCGTCATTCCTTTATTTCGGGTTTGGTCCCTAAAATATTAATATAATATGTATACTAATTAATCCTAAAATAAGCAGGGAGATGGGTTCCAATCAAGAATCGTTACTTCTTTTCAGTCGTAATAGTGCCACGTTACGATATATTTATTTCATTGCTTGACTTGGTATGCAGTGGAACTTTGCTTGTATTAGCACCTTCGTGTTTCTGTACTAAATCAGTGTTTGTTGCATCCCTATTTTCTCCATTTCTACTATGGGCGTTAAATTTATCCCCCCCCCCCGTGATGAAATGAAGTGTTTGGTTGTGCACTTTATCTAGTCCATATATACAGTGGTAGTTTTCTTTTCATATAGTTATTTTTCCCCCGCACTTTTCTATAATATTTTTTTCGCATAATGGGCGGGGGGGGGGGCTGAATTATTGACAGTTGTTGACAAGGGACGGGGGGGGGGTTAAAATCTGTTGACGTAATTTATGGACATTCTCTAGTATTTTCCGTTTATAACTATATTTGCCATGTGTTGCCGTAACGCATCGGATTGTTTTCTGGAACTGGAGATTTATTTATTCAATGATTGACAGCATACTTTACACAATAGAAGACCTCTCACCGGGGCATGTGTTTACTTGGCGTTCATACAGCGAAACCACTCCTGGTTTTTTTCCCCTTTCTAGATCTGGGCTGTTTAGATGAGACCGGGGATCTTGGTATCTTTTCCAAGAATATGGGTTTTTTATGAACTGAGGAAGTGTTGAGTGGTAACGCTGCATTCATATTGTGAAGGTTGTTTGAAACTTATACATGCCAATTAATAATATAAATAAGAAACATTGAGGAATTGTAGCAAGTTATAACACAGATAGCTTAGATTTTTTATTTTTGCTGTAAATTCTCCTTGACAAAGTAAACGTAGATGGTAATTTTCTGTACGCCAGGCTTTCATTTTGAAGTTGATGTCCACGCGTTACTTTCTTGAGTTCTTGTTTGGAACACGTGATTATTTCCCTTAGTCAGTGATTATTTCCCCGTTTGTCAGTTTATGCCTATCCTTTAATAATGTTAATATAATTTATTTAGGGTTAGTTAGTAAAACAAAACATCTTCTAACCCAAACCCTAAAAAATTAATAGTTAAATTAATAATTCATAAATATAAATAGACAAACATTACCAAGGAGAATTATCAAATTAATAATAACATCCGGGGACACGGGTTTTAGTAGTTTTACACATTTTGCTAGCTTTATCCAACTTCAAAATTATATAGCACAGCAAATATATAACGCCTATAATTGAAATTTTGTGTGTGAATCTCAAATGATATATACTACATTAATAAAAAAAAATTTCATTAAAATGCGGTTATTATTTTTCAATTTACGTTTATTTAAGATTATATATATATCTAGCTAGTGGGTCGCAATCGTAGTTGCCATCGTGTTACTACGACCAAACCATTCTCATTTAAACCGAATATAATTAGTCTCGGCTAAAAGTAGGCAACAGATATATCAAGTGACACATTCTTTTTTAGAACGTTATCTTCATCGTGGATACTCAGAATGCCTCCGTCACGGGCAAAAATGCATGCATTAGCCAGATACATAAATAACAGATAGAAACAAAATAAAACTTTAAAATTAAAAGATGTTGAAATACTTCAAATTCCGCCATCTCTAATATAGTTACCGCCCGTCTGTTGCCGGGGCCCGAAAGAGGAGCAAAGAATAACAACACTTTTTACCTTCCACGCATGTCGTAAAAGGCGACTAAGGAGGTTATGGGATGGAGTTGGCTGTCCCATCCCATATAGGGTCAGTGACCCAACGCCATGCTGAAATCGGATGTGTCAGGCCGAAAGGCGCAGATATCGCAGCAATGCTATAAACCATGACACAACGCATTCCGTTCTCCGGACTACATCCTGCTAATCTGCAGGAGTTTGAGAACGAACGCAGAAGAAGAAGATATAGTTACAAATTCCGCCATCTCTAATATACTTACAAATTCCGCCATCTCTAATATAGTTACAAATTCCGCCATCTGTAATATACTTACAAATTCCGCCATCTCTAATATACTTATAAATTCCACTATCTCTAATATACTTACAAATTCCGCCATCTCTAATATAGTTACAAATTCCGCCATCTGTAATATACTTACATATTCCACCATCTCTAATATACTTACTTCTTCTTCTTCTTCTGCGTTCGTTCTCAAACTCCTGCATATTAGCAGGATGTAGTCCGGAGAACGGAATGCGTTGTGTCATGGTTTACAGCATTGCTGTGATATCTGCGCCTTTCGGCCTGACACATCCGACTTCAGCATGGCTTTGGGTCACTGACCCTATATGGGATGGGACAGCCAACTCCATCCCATAACCTCCTTAGTCGCCTTTTACGACATGCGTGGAAGGTAAACAGTGTTGCTATTCTTTGCTCTCCTTTCGGGCCTCGGCAATACACGGGCGATATACATACAAATTCCACTATCTGTAATATAGTTACAAATTCCGCCATGTCTAATATACTTACAAATTCCACCATCTCTAATATATTTACAAATTCCACCATCTCTAATATATTTACAAATTCCACCATCTCTAATATACTTACAAATTCCACCATCTCTAATATACTTACAAATTCCACCATCTCTAATATACTTACAAATTCCACCATCTCTAATATACTTACAAATTCCACCATCTCTAATGTAGCCAAGGATTATTGAAAGAAATGTGAGAATCACGTTTGACACGACATATAGAAATATTGGAAGAATCATGGTTTGTCCTTCATTCAAACCGAGATTGGTTATTAATTTCTCAGAGACACATTCGATTATGATTCGGATGACGTTTATTTCCCTAAACGATGACTCAAACGTTATTGACAAAACACATTAGATGAGCAATGATCCATTATGAAAAATGGTCCTAATAGATGTTCAGATGGATGCAGTCCAGATAATTGCAATGGGCTGTATCGCTGTTTTATTTGCGCCTATAACCCAACACATAAGTCTTCGGCGGGATTCCTTATAAAATCACATAATCAGTGCGTGAAGTGGTAATTTTGTTATTATTTCCGATACACAAAAATTAAGTATTCCGACAAATATCAAAGGATTATTTCATGTATAAAAACTGGACATAATACACAGATATAAATTATATATTTATTGGGTCTTCATATTCTTCAGCGTTCACTCTCAAACTCTCGCTGGATCTCCTTTGTAGCAGGACCATGGTTCTACTAGATTTCCAGCAGTACGTAGTCCAGAGATTTGAAATGCGTTGTGTCGTCGTTTTATTTGCATGTATTGGGTCTAAGCTAAAATGACCTGCACCGATAGCATTAGTATGTTAGACGGTTAATCAGATAATTACATTTGTTTGATGGCAAAACTAGTGAAACGTGCTATAACACCGATTTACTCTGTTAACGTGTAGTCAAGACACAAGACACAAATGTTGTCTAGTGTCACGTAGTTTTAGTGTCAACGCTAGCTAGTGGGTCGCAATCGTAGTTGCCATAGTGTTACTAAGATCCGTGTTTTTAAAAAAAAGCCATATAGTGCCACAATTTTGAAAATAATGAGTGCGCACGAATTTGTACTTTTCTAAAATTTAAATTTTTTTAAAATAGTAATTTTCCATATATTTTTTTAGCTCGTCAAAATATTCGTCGTTTTATTTAAACAAAAGTTTTTGTGAACATTAAAAAGGCTAACAGAAAATAAATAGAGAAATAAATTGACATAGTACTTTATCGCGCAATATTTAATTACCGGTTGAAATCATTTAACCATTACTTGGGATCTACCATATTTTCATTTTGTACAGAGGACTGTCCGGCCCTGTGGCGTAGTGGTACACGGCACGTCTGTGACGGCCAAGGTACAACTCGATCCCCGCTACAGGCAATTGTGCATCTTGACCGTTCAGGAATGGCAAACTACTTAATGTATTTATATTGCATAGAAAATCAATATAGCCAAAATAAATATTCTGGGTTGATGGCTGCGTCCTGAATAGGTAAAAACACCTACCAATTTTTTGTTTTAAAGAGCACAAACGGGCATTTTTGAAAGAAAATGAACACAAAAAGATGATGCATTTGTAAAAATATACAATTATGTAAATATACTAAATATTATATATATTATATAATTATAAAAAATATACTATATGTAAAACATACAATTTCTATATTACACATTCTAACAGGAAACTATATAAACATTAGTTTTATTATTGAAAATACCTCTTAGAAGACAGATGTATCGTGCAATTGGCACAAATAAAACAGAGACACAACGCATTTCCATTCTCTGGATTGCATTCTGTTGGAAATCTAGTATGACAATTATCTTGCTACAAGAGAGATCCAGCGGGAGTTTGAGAATGAACGCTGAAGAAGAAGATATGGAAATACATACATTTCTAATAAATTATTTCGCTAAAAGTTTTTTAAAATAAATTTCAAAAATTTAGCTTTAATAATCTTACTTTCGTCAAATTAGAAACAAGTATTTACTACTAGGTACAGTAGAAGTAGACTCCACCACATAGTCGAGTTATTTCCCTTGTCTGTGTCTGCAAATGCCATGTTCATCATTTAATATTTTAAATATTAATTTATTTTAGGGTTTGGGTTAGAATTAGGGTTAGGATAGTCGTGTTTTACATAACTAACCCTAACCCCAACCATAAATGAATACATATTTCAATTATTAAACGATGGACATGAAATTTACAAACGTAGACAAGGTAAGTAATGAAACATGTGGTGGCGTCTACTTGTACAGTACCCGCTACTACAACATAGGTCCACTATTATTGCACATCTACAGAAACAAATGTAGCTCTAATTATTTCTATTCTTGGGAGACATTATTCTTACATTTATTTTAAGATTGAATTTGTTTTAGCAATCGCTCGTGTATTGTCGCGGTCCGAGAGAGGAGCAAAGAATAACAACACTGTTTACCTTCCATGCATGTCGTAAGAAGCGACTAGGGAAATTATGGGGTGGAGTTGTCTATCCCATCCCATATATATAGGGTCAAAATGACTAAAATCCATGCTGAAGTCGGATGTGTCAGGCCGAATGGTGTATATTTCGCAGCAATGCTGTAAACTAGGACACAGCGCATTTGTTCCCCAGACTACATCCTGCTAATCTGCAGGAGTTTGAGATTGAACACAGAAGAAGAAAAAGAAATTTTAGCAATGTTTTATTTCCTTGTAAATATGAAAATGTTGACATGTCCCAGAAGTTATATTATACAAATAATATATCTCTAGCAGATACATCAACTTGCTTCTCTCACGTGTCAAATTAAGCCAGCATAAAGAAGAAAATTCGTTCCACATTTCCATTTTCATGATATATGGAAAAGAAGAACTGAGAAAAATTTTAAACAATTCTGAATCCAGTCCATACTTTTAGACTTTTCAAAATATTATGTCCATTTTTGATGTGACAACAATTAAATGCATTCGTTATCCTTTTTATATTTGTTCCACGAATATTTTTAAATTACAAATGAACCTTCTTCTTCAGCATTCATTCTGAAACTTCCGCTGGATCTCCTTTATATCAAGACCATGGTCCTACTAGATTTCCAGCAGGATGTAGTCCAGAAAATGGAAATTCGTTGTGTCGCCATTTTATTTGCGCCAAATGGAGAGACACGCTAATTCTTGCAAGAAAACAGAACGCTGAACAACCATTCACTTACCAGTAAAATATATAAGTAAAACTTTCATGTGACGCATTCAAGAACGACGTAGAAGCCATAGAAGCAGTCATATCTTTGTTCGGTGTTTGTCTCGATTGGTCTGTTCGGGTGACTTTAAGTGCTCGCTTTGAATGTCTTGACGAAATCGCATCTTTTTTTTTTGGAGATGTGGTTAGTCAAGTACGGAAGAACGCGTGTGCAATAGTTGCTAGGCGATTTGGTGCCGTTGAACGGACTGATTCATTCCCGTTAGTCTCAAGAATTTTAAAAATTGTCCTCTGGCTTCCTACTTTAATTTACTTCGGTTTTTGTACCGTTTTTGTTTGCAATTAGTGCATACCTTCTTATTCTATTGGGTCAAAGGGCATGAGCCCATGGACCGCTGGATCAGCAACCAACCAACCAACATATTTTATAGTTAATTAATATAGATATTATATCAATAATTAATTTATATATTCTTATTTTAGGGTTAGGCGTTATGGTTATATGGTTAGTTATGTATTGCATAACACATCATAACCCTAACCCTACATTTATTTATATTAAATTAATTCTTCTTCTTCTTCTTCTTCTTCTTCTTCTCGTTCACAGTTTGACATGTCTACACAGCAAGTCCTGTTTTCTTAATAAATGCTGCTGTATTTGAAAGCTCCTCAGTGCTCCCATACAACTTTCTGTGGATGTCCATCTCTGTGGGCCAGTGTTCTTCCCTTAACTGGTTTAGTGTATTGCAGTCTTGCAGGATATGTTCAGCGGTCTGTGCTGCCTGCCCACAAGAGCACAGTGGTGATGGGACCAATCTTAGCCTATTTAAGTGGATGTTTAATCTGTTGTGTCCTGTCCTGAGGCGGAAGATAATAACCTGCTCTGCTCTGTCGAGATAGTGGTAATTGTCTTTTGGGTGGTCGACTTTCCTGATGACCTTGATGATGGTCTTCTTTTCTTGATAAGTGATTTCTTGGTCTTTTTGTTCCTGTGTTGCTCCATCCTGTGCCAGTCTGTCTGCCTCTTCATTTCGTTGTATGCCACAGTGGGATGGTATCCACTGATCCACTGTAGTACTACCCTTCTTTGGATGCTCACTTCTCGCATGGCTTTCTTCAGGTCTGGCAGCTTATCGCTGTCAAGGGCTTGTAGGACAGACATAGCATCAGTAAGAAATACCACCTGATGGCATTGGCTTGTTGTGTTTTTAATTATTTCTGCAGCTATGTTTAAAGCATGTACTTCTGCAGAGTAGTTGGAGCAGAATATTCCAGTTGGTGAACATGTGGATTCATTTTCTTGTACATAAAATATCCAGAAAAAGAAAATGAATCCACATTAAATTAATTAATGATAAACAAACTGATAACCATAGCCAAGGGAAATGACCACACAGGTATGCCCTAATTCCAAACCAGTTCCCTTTGTTCATAGCTGGACATTGTTTTATATGGGTATTCCTTCATTAAGTGAACTTTTGTAAGGTACACTTTGCTAGCAGCAAAGAATGCAAGAATATACAGCTTAGAAAATCAAAGTATAGTGCAGTTATTTCATATGTGCTTGCGTGATATTTCAAAAGAAAACTATCGATTGATACTGGAAATAGCAAATTCAGCGAACTAATTAATTAACTAACGAAGACAGCGATATTTCGAAACTACGGTACTCGGAATATATATCACGGGACAAATTATTTCCAGAATTTATTTGTCTTTGTGGTGGATACTCTAAACGCCTCTCTGTCCAATCAAGCATGTCTGCATTGGCCAGAGATATGTTTATACATTCTACTATGTCGCTGGTCCATCGTCTTCTTGGTATTTCTCTTCTTCTCTTACCCGGCACCCTGTCCTCCATATTCAGCCTGTCGATGCCATCGTGTATCTTTAAGTGTCAAAAATACTGTAGTTTCTTTCTTATGATGGTATTTAGAAGCCACACTTAATTTAGCTTCAGTAATTTCACAATTTTTATATTTTTATTTTCTTTGTCCATGATATTCGTTGGATTTTTCTGTGGCAACTCATTTCAAATGAATTTATCCCACCGAAGACGGATGTGTCGGGCCATTTGCGCAAATAAAAGGCGACACAACGCATTTCCATTCTCTGGACTGCATCCTGCAGGAGATCTATTAGTACTGCTACAGGAGAGATTCAGCAGGGGTTTGAGAATGAACGCCGAAGAAGAAGAAAAAATGAATTTATCCTTCTGTATATTGTCTTGTTCAAAGTCTGTCTCGCATCCATACACAGGGCCGGATTTAGACTTGATAGGGCCCCAAGCTATTTGAGATATGGGACCATAAGCTATTTGAGATATGGGACCATAAGCTATTTGAGATATGGGGCCATAAGCTATTTGAGATATGGGGCCATAAGCTATTTGAGATATGGGGCCATAAGCTATTTGAGATATGGGACCATAAGCTATTTGAGATATGGGACCATAAGCTATTTGAGATATGGGACCCTAAGCTATTTGAGATATGGGGCCATAAGCTATTTGAGATATGGGACCATAAGCTATTTGAGATATGGGACCATAAGCTATTTGAGATATGGGACCATAAGCTATTTGAGATATGGGACCATAAGCTATTTGAGATATGGGACCCTAAGCTATTTGAGATATGGGGCCCTTTAACGATTAATAATATATAGATAGTGAAATATAAAAAAAAAATTGAGGTCCCCCCCCCCCCAAGCTATAGCTTGTTTAGCTTATAAGTAAATCCGGCACTGTCCATATGTTGCCGCTGACAAAACACACGATCTTAAAACAGTTTTGTGTGTGTCATTATTACTACTTTTAACAACTTTCTCATTTCTGTTAATTTTAGTGTTACAATTCCGAGTCTTCTTTTGATCTCAGCTGAACATTTATATTTGCTCCCAGATATTCGAATTTCTTTACACATTCTAGTTCTATATTGGTATTTTGATTATTGGTTTGGTTACACTAGTGAACACATTTTCACAAAAAAAGTGCCAGACTTTTAATACATCATTTCTTATTGATTTTGGCAACGCTGATTTCAAATATAATGAAATTCCCAAATTGGCTCAGGTTCTGTTTAATGATTAATTTTAATTTCAGCAATACAAATTTCATGTATACTTTTTAATCTTTGATGAACAGGTATTCTCTACACTTTAGCATTATAAAACATGTTATTACAAATTAAATTAAGTGATATTCCACCATAAAATGTTAGAACAAATGAAAACAATATTTAAAGTTCATATATAATGTTTCTAAAAGGTACATTTAAACTCCTACCGTCATTATTTAGTCGCTGTTCGAGCTCTCTTTGCTTGCTTCTTGTAGTCAATCGGTGATGTGTCTCTTGTCACAGTCCAACAGTAATCCGCAAGCATTGAACAGCTCCAATTGTCTTGATACCCTGTCTCAATAGCAGCAATGTCTTGGTGAAATCGTTCAGCATGTACATCACTGACCGATCCGCAGTTTGACTTTAAAAAATTCAGATGATCATCCAGAAAATTAATTTGTAAAGACAGGTTGCAGCTTAGAATGTTATATACCTCAGAAGGGGATTTTCTACAATTTCTTTGTAATTATCGGATCTGTTGTTTCCAAGAAAACTGTCCATCACTGACTTAAATGGTCGCCATGCTTATTTTTCCTTTCCATGCAACATGCAATGAAACTCATCATCACGAAGAAGTTTTAGAATTTGTGGACCAACAAACACCCTCTCTTATTTTAGCTTCACTCAGTCGTGAAAATTGTCTGAAGAGGTATTCTTCTTCTTCTTCTGGGTTAGGGTTCCCTAACCCTAACCGTAACCCTAACCCTAACCCTTATTTTTCCTTTCCATGCAACATGCAATGAAACTCATCATCACGAAGAAGTTTTAGAATTTGTGGACCAACAAACTCCCTCTCTTATTTTAGCTTCACTCAGTCGTGAAAATTGTCTGAAGAGGTATTCTTCTTCTTCTTCTGGGTTAGGGTTCCCTAACCCTAACCGTAACCCTAACCCTAACCCTTATTTTTCCTTTCCATGCAACATGCAATGAAACTCATCATCACGAAGAAGTTTTAGAATTTGTGGACCAACAAACTCCCTCTCTTATTTTAGCTTCACTTAGTCGTGAAAATTGTCTGAAGAGGTATTCTTCTTCTTCTTCTGCGTTTGTTCACAAACTCCTGCAGATTAGCAGGATCTAGTCCGAAGAACGGAATGCGTTGTGCTATGGTTTACAGCATCGCTTCGATATCTGCGCCTTTCGGCCGGGCACATCCGACTTCAGCATGGCTTTGGGTCACTGACCCAATATGGGATGGGACAGCCAACTCCATCCCATAACCTCCTTAGACGCCTTTTACGACATGCGTGGAAGGTAAACAGTTTTGCTATTCTTTGCTCCCCTTTCGGGCCCTGGCAACACACGGGCGTGAAGAGGTATTTGAAAGCATTATCGGTTTTATCCATTGCCATGACAAAGTTTTTCATGAGACCCAGGCACATAGGGCCAGTGACCCAGAAGCCATCATATGTCATACTTAACGGCGCAGATACTTCATCTAAGCTGTAAACCATGACACAACGCATTCCGTTCTTTGGACTACATCCTGATAATCTGCAGTTTGAGAATGACCGCAAAACAAGAATTAACGAAACGAACTTCGCTAAAGGCGCATGCAACACAGCATCCATCGATGTGCGTACAACAGCCCCCACCCTTTCCCAAGGGTCTTCGAGGGGAGGGGAAAGACGGGGCTCTCAGTGCGTTGCACGCAGATCGATGGATGCTGTGTTGTTATGCATCTTTAGCGAAAGTTCGTTTGGTTAAATAATGCATGGTTTGTTTCGTTAAAAGCGTGGAAATATTATCCCGTAAAGTACCGACATTTTATTGTTAATATTAGCCAGTGTTAATACTTTTGTGCGCAGAACCGAGTTATTAGAACTTTGGTCTCACACCCTTTAGGCCCATGGTTCGATCTCCGGTAAAAACAATATTTTTTTTTCTGTTGGAGTGTAAATTAAACCCACCCTAAACATGATGTGGCGACCGACAGCAAGGACATGCAACTTTTACCACACAAACCACTCGAAGCCTCTCTTCAACTCCCTGACGGGCAAAATTCAGAATTGACGTAAAACACACACACAAACACACAAAAAAAACCACTGTTTTCAATTGTGCATTTTCTTTGTGTGCCTTACTGTACATCTCGTCAAGTATTCACATTTCCGTGGTTATTGTTTCTCTTCGTCTCTATTTGTGTTTTTCCAGACCTGTATTCTGTATAACATTGCTGATATTGTGATTCCATTCTGTGTTTGTTCATTCCTTCTTGATAAAGTTCTTTTAGTCGAAACGTCGACCCTGTGTATTGTTCAGCGTAAAATAAAATTATATGTAAAATATATTGTGTATATTTTCCCCACAATATTTACTTAGCATATTTCTAAAAAAAAAAAAGGAAGAAATTTGTTGCAGAAATACTCCTTCTTCAGCGCTCATTCTCAAACTCCCACTGGATCTCTCTTGTAGGATTATAATAGTCTTACTAGATTTCCAGCAGGGTGTAGTTTAGCGAATGGGAATGCGTTGTGTTACCGATTTATTTGCGCCAATAACCCGACATATATGTCTTCGGCGGTGAGCAGGAAAACAAGATACAACAAAACTACGTAATGATCTTGTCGATCTCACTAATTCTATCAATTGAAGGAATGTTAATCCTGGGGAATAGAACTCAAGACTTTTTAGCTCATAATCCCTATCATGGTTATGATTATTAGAAAGAAATTCTTCTTCTTCTTCTTTCGTTCACTTGAAACATGTCTATATCTGTAATTCTGTCTCCTGAATAAAACTCACTGTCTTTTGTAGTTCACACAGTGGTCCATAGAGCTTTGATTCAAGTGTTGTTTCCTCTGGCCAATATGTCTCTCTCAACAAGAAAAAAATGGCTAGCTAAACATTACCAGATAAGGAAGAAATTCGTGAAAGAAGTGTACAGTTTTTAATGGAGCTATTAAAATAGCAGTGTGTATGTTTTCCAGATAACGTTCAAGTATTGGGGGTCCATGTCATGTTTTACAAATAAATTAAATATGTTTATAGATTCAATCCTACCGAAGACGGATGTGTCGGACCATTGGCGCAAACAAAACGGTAACACAACGCATTTACATTCTCTGAACCACATACTGCTGGAAATCTAGTCTTCTTATTCTTCTCGTTCGGAGTTTGACATGTCTACACAGCAAGTCATGGAAATCTAGTAGTACCATGGTCCTGCTACAAAGAAGATCCAGCGGGAGTTTTGAGAATGAACGTTGAAAGACAGAAAGAACACTATACTTTATATGGACTAGTGAATTTTTATGGATGCGCGATCTGAACTTTAAACATGATAATGTAGTGAACGAAAGAAGAAGAAAAAAAAGACAATATCCAAAAGAACAATATACAGAAAGATCCTACGAATATCATGGACAGAGAAAAAGAAGAACATTGAAGTATTGAATTTACTGAAATTAAATGAAGGGTGGCTTCTAAATACCATCATAAGAAGGAAACTACAGTATTTTGGACACTTAAAGCGACGTGATGGTATGGAAAGGCTAATTCTAGATGGCAGTGTCGGGTAAGAGAAGAAGAGAAAGACCAAGAAGACGATGGACCAGCGACATCGAAGAATGTATGTACATGTCTCTGGTTAATGCAGACCTGCTTGTCCGGAGCAGAAACAGAGAGGCGTTCAGAGCATCAAAGACGAAGACAACGTTCTGGAAAGAATATGTCACTTGATATAATGCATTTTTGAAGAAACGAGTTGGCAACTGTTACTGCACAACTGTGGAGTGTCGGTGCACATCTGACAAGTAGCCAACATGGCGATAAACAAGTGCTTGTTGTTTTTTTCCTACCGGGTTGCCTTTGTCCTGCTAGAAATGAGGTCAGCGACAATTTTGTTATATAATTATCAGTTCTTTTGATGTGTTGGTTGCAAAAAAATTGACATGTTTAAGGGGAGTGGTATATTTGAATAAGGGAAAATCTATCATTAAATGTGACCTTTAACCTGTGATTCCGTACATAATTATAGTGCAAGGAAGGAAACAATATGGTAATTATTCTCTATTTATTTATAGTGCAGAGATTGTTTGTCTGAAATGTGTGAATGTTGACAGTTTATTTTCTTCGAAAACTTTCCTTCATCTACCGTTAGACTTCAGTCAAAGATTAACCCTATGCGTTTGTTGTAGGCAACTTTTTCATTCTACTCAAGGGAATAGTTGCCCATCAATTTTAGTTTTTTGTTGGTCAATAATTTTGCTGTGTTAAGATAAATTAGTTACATATTCAGAGATCAGGGTTGCAAGATTATCTGGACCGCGACTCCCCATTTATTTTAAATTTCATAAGCTCTGATATAATCAAACTGTGGAGTGTACAGAGATCTTCACTTATGTAAACTAATGTGTTTTCTATGCATGATAGAATTAATGTAGTCAATCAATTAATCAATGAACCTTTAACCCCTCAGGGTCGTAGGGGTACCACATTGGATGCTTCAGCACACAGAGTCCTCCAGCTAATTCTATCCTCAGCGAATAATTAATGTATTGGCAGATCAACAAGAACCACTGTTAACAATCATGAAACTGCGTAAAAACTGGTGGTATGGGCAAAGTAGAGATTCCTGGATGATAAGAGATGTTCTTCAAGGTACTGTGGAGGGATGGAGAAGAAAAGGTAGAAAGGACGGCTGGGTAATATAAAGGATTGGGCAGTTTGTGAATTTTCCAAACTCATCAGTATGGTAGAGGATAGAGATGTCTGGAGTTCTTTACCAAATCTCTCAATATGACATCCATACGACACTGACGGGTTATGGGTTTTAAAAAAATTATTATTATTATTATTATTATTATTATTGTACTGAGGTTGTTTTCCCAGTGGCAACATTATGATGCGAGACCTGGACTTTAAAAACGAAAATATCCAGAAGAATAAATTCATTTGAAATGAAATGCTACAGAAAGATCCTGCGAATATCATGGACCACGCATATCAATGGATACGGCAGAATATCGATGAATCCAGCGAATGTAAAATGCGTCTTTATCGATATTTCGTTTCGTTAAATAATGTAGGATTAGTTCTATTCAAGTTTACCATTTGTTTAGTTAAAATGTAGGCACGTCTTCTTATTTTGAATCCAGTTAAATTGTTAACTTTTCTCCAATTATGGGTACCATCCATTGTATTGTAATATTTACTAACTGCTGTCGGGTCTAGTGGCAAACGAATCATCAATATAGACCTTCAATTCTTCTCTGTTGGCATGTGTATTCCTAAGATCACATAAAATAGCATATCTTCATCAACAGATGCTTACGTCGAAATTGCAGTGGTTCTCAAGCTCTTTTCGCCCATGCCCGCCCTTCTCTAGATACCATTTTATTGTGGCCCTCTCCTCTCGGAGTCAAATATGGGTTGCTTACTTTCTTTCGGATGCCCATGCACCCACCAATTTCCAGTTGTTTTTCTTCGTGGCCTCTCAACAAACGCAGAATAACCATATGACAGGTCCGTAGATATGGGGGTTGGGTGCATCCCCAGCAAATTAACAGACCAAAAACATGACTTTTAGTGCTATGAACGTAGCCAAATGGTCGGTAAAAAAACTCTACCGTAGCAATTTTTAACAAAAAGGTTTCAAAAATCCCGCCAAATATTGAAATTTACACAAGAAAATGGGCGAATGACGTAAACCCCGTCCTTAAGGTAATCTTATCTACGGCCCTGTCATATAACCCACGTTGAGATTCACTGTCCTACTTTATATCAGATGATCGGAAGAGGAGGATGTGTTTTGGAATGGAATACATCGGCAACTATGGAGATAGATATCAGATAACATGCATATGTTATGAGGCATTCTCAGAGAGAGATACGACAACATAACTAGACAGGCACTTGACTGGAACCAACATGATAAAATACAAGTTGTAACGCATAAGAACACACTGTAATGAAGAATTGAAGAGGGAACCTGACCAATTGGAAGAATATCGTTCTTCTTCTTCTTCTTCTTCAGCATTCATTATCAAACTCCCGTTGGATCTCTCTTGTAGCAGGACCATGGTCCTATTAGATTTCCAGCAGGATGTAGTCCAGAGAATGGAAATGCGTTGTGCCGCCGTTTTATTTGCGCCAATGGCCCGGCACATCCGTCTTCGGCGGAGTTGCTGGATATAATAGCCCAACATATAGCGCCCACATGTTGCTGGATTTAATCGGCCAACATATAGCGCCCACATGTTGTTGGGAATTGAAAAGAGAACAAAGAATAGGAACACTGTTTTTCATTCCATACATATTGTAAGAATTGACTAAGGAGGTTATGGGAGAAATTTAGCTTTCCCATCCAGTAAGGGTCAAAGTGACCCAGAATCATGCTGAAGCTAGACGTGTCCGACCGAAAGGCGCAAATATCGCAGCAAAGATATCAAACAATGACACAAACGCAACGGTTCTCCTGACTACATCCTGCTAATCTACAGGAGTTTGAGACTTGGTACTGCACATTTCCCCAACGACCAGCCACAACCAAACTAAAAACCACAACACTACGTTGGCTTGGTTTTACTTGAAGTATGATATTCTTTTTCTTCAGCGTTCATTCTCAAGCTCTCATCTCTATTGTAGCAGGACAATGACCCTACTAGTTTTCCAGCAGGATGTAGTCTAGAGAATGGAAATGCGTTGTGCCGACGTTTTATCTCCAATTGCCTGACACATCCGTCTTCTGGGGAAGCTGGTAATGTGAATTGTCTGACAGTTGTCTGAATTGTCCCTGCAGGGACTGGGAACATAGAAGGGCTTCAATTCTGGCAAATATTAAGGCTGCCTGGGAAGGGTGGTCAAGAACTTTACAAAGAAGTAAAACTGAAGTCTCATGGGCTGACTAACAGAAGCTTATAAAAAAAAAAACACAAGCCCGATCGCGGCCAGAATCTTGCTGCAGTGATGGGGGCTTAGTTCAGCCAAGATAGACTGAACACATATTCATATGACATCATTGATATGGGTTCGTGGAGACATGATGCTTCCAACCGTGTTGCATGGAAGGGAATGATCAAGATTGTTATGTAGACAATGAGAAAGTTGTAGCAGTTGATGGGCTGTACGCCTACGATGATACAAGTGGTCTCGATATGACTGCTCTTGCTAGCCACATCCATCATCGTCATCATACATTGTAGCTTATACGCCATATTATAGTACAATTCTTCACAAGTCCCGTATGCAAAGCATCCATGCAATGCTGACTAGGTCCCAACTCCCCTGGACTGGCCACATCGTCCGTATGCCAGACAAGCGCCTTCCAAAGAGATTATTCTCTTGGGAGCTGTGCGAAGGTAAACGTTCAAGTGGAGGGCAGAAAAAGCGCTTCAATGATCACCTAAAAAGATCTCTCAAGAACTGCAGCATCGGTTCTAGCTCCTGGGAGACTACATCACTTGATCGCTCAGCCTGGCACACCCAGATCACTACTGGCATCACGAAATTTGAAAAAGAAAGAACACTGCGGGAAATCCACAAGTGCAAGAAGCGGAAGGACAAATCCGAAAATTCTCCTACCCCTAACCTTCAGCACTCCTGCATGCACTACAATAGAACTTTCCGTGCACAAATCGGACTCATCAGGCATCTACGAACTCACAAATCAAATTAGTTAATTATCAATTTTAATTATTATTTATTTATTTATATTGTTTTATTTTATTTTTTTCCTCATCGCATTAAAATTTTTTCATGCCATGCTCATCTTCGCTTGCGAAGAAGGAACATCATCATCATATCACAACAATAATAGTATCGTCTGTAAAGACGGAAAGGTGACCCCACGACATCTTACAATTTCACCCCGTTACATAACACACGAACTTGTCTAGGACTGAGAGAATCAGTAGAGCTACCATACAAGACACCAGTAGCAATGGACGAAAGGGAAGATACGCGATTTGTCAGACGTATTTTGTGTATATATTCGAGTTATGTGTGTAATTGCGTAAGTGAAGTACTCACGGCACGTACCTCGTCGCTCACGAGACAGTCGATCTGAAATCAATACGCCATGCGCATGCCGTGCTCTAGCCTACTTATCCAATGATGCCACATCGGTTTGCATTTTTTGATGGGGTTTATATGGCCTGTGAGACCGAATATTGCCCGTGTGTTCAGGAAAATGAGGAGGAAAAGGGGGGCGTGTGTCCTAAAGGATAGTACCACTGTTACCTACCATGCGTGTTGTTAGAGGCGGCTAAGGAGGATGGCTTGTGTAGGATTGTATATCCATACCGTAGAAGTGTAATGTGACCCGAATACACGGGTCGATGATATATGGGTCGGGTAGCGGGTCGATGATATATGGGTCGGGTAGCGGGTCGATGATATATGGGTCGGGTAGAAAGCGTAGATATATCAGCCAAGTTGTAAAATACTGCCTATATTATTGAAATAACAACAAAACGCGACAATTTACATCTCACATTCTGCTTAGTCGTGTGTCTTAGGTATCACACCCTGTAACACGTCTGTCTTAAGTAACACACTTTGTAACACGTCTGTCTTAAGTAACACACTCTGTAACACGCCTGTCTTAGATATCACACTCTGTAATACGCCTGTCTTAAGTAACACACCCTGTAACACGTCCGTTTTAGGTATCACACCCTGTAACACGTCTGTTTTAGGTATCACAGTATATATCTAATATATCTTAGTTATCACATACTATATAACTCATGTTTTAGGTGTACCAATCTGTATCACTCCTGTTTTAGGTATACCAATCTGTATCACTCCTGTTTTAGTATACCAATCTGTATCACTCCTGTTTTAGTATACCAATCTGTATCACTCCTGTTTTAGTTATACCAATCTGTATCACTCCTGTTTTAGTTATACCAATCTGTATCACTTCTGTTTAAGGTATAACACTGTGTCACGACAGTCTTAGGTATCACATTGTGTATCACGCATGTCTGAAGCACTTCCTTGCGTTGTTTTTGCCATAATGAAAGTTTTTTTTTAGTTGGAACGGCAACTATTCGTACTTTCCGTTAATTATAGTGCGTATCAAAACGCAAACTATATTTAATATCTCAATTATCAATGAGGCGGAATAACATTGATTCTAACAGATGATTTTATTCTGTAATATTTATATTTTAAAATTAACCAGTGGTTACTCGTATTTTCTTCATCACATTTCTTTGATGTTTGTACATGTTTATAATTTTGTCCCCGGTGAATTGAATTTATGCTAATTAAACTATTTTATGAGTCATCAATTTAAGAACGATTTTCTTGCAAGTTGGTTACAATACTGACAATGAAGTAAATATGGAAATATAAAATATGAAAATATAGAAATATAGAAATATTAGTCTTTTTAATAATTCCATCCATGACCGGTCTCCAGTATAGAAGACCTGTGTACAGAAAATGTAAAAATGACCTGAGAGGCTAATTATGTTTATTTCTGTGAATTTCGTTGGTCAACCATAGCTATTTATGGCATGCTACCCCAAGTATATACAGTGACCAACGAAAACAAGACAATAATGAAAAACGTGACGAATGGAGTTCTAGTTAATTTTGTACAAAAGGTCTTATAGTAATGTAGAAGGTCACGTTTCAGAAAAAGGTAGCTATATATCAGTGATGGACAATCACTCTTGTTGAGTCAGCAAGCAGGATTGATTTCGTTTTGTTGAGTCAGCAGGCAGGATTGATTTCATGTTGTCGAGTCAGCAGGTAGGATTGATTTCGTTTTGTTGAGTCAGCAAGCAGGATTGATTTCGATTTGTTGAGTCAGCAAGCAGGATTGATTTCGATTTGTTGAGTCAGCAGACAGGATTGATTTCGTTTTGTGTGGTAAGGCGCCAAAACTGGATACTTGCTTGTTCTTCGGCTAGTATTTTTTTCTGAAATTTCTTTTCATCTGTTTAGTAGTATTCTTTGGCAGTGATATAACCAACGATTTTGTCCATTCTGTAGACCGTTTCTTTGTTTTCCATATACGTTAGCAAAGTGTTCTTATACCATTTACAATTTCTGCTTTCTTTTCTTTTTCTCTCTCCCGCTTTATACCCCTTTATGCCTTGAAGCGACAGGGGTAGAATAGTTCTCTGAGATGACTTTTTCGTGAGCTTCAT
Organism: Meghimatium bilineatum; assembly: GCA_034231615.1. Classification (NCBI taxonomy): domain Eukaryota; kingdom Metazoa; phylum Mollusca; class Gastropoda; order Stylommatophora; family Philomycidae; genus Meghimatium; species Meghimatium bilineatum. Next base: position 20,603,053 of record CM067302.1, read on the forward strand.
ATGTTTGCTTTCGCTGACTCTTTTATTTCTGTATTCCATCGTTTGCAAGGTCTGCCCTAGCTTTGTATCTATCGTGTCTGTATAGTAACGCTTTTTGAGGTGCAAAGTCAGGTGGTAGTCCGGAAGGATGCGAAAACCACGTAATCTGTTGTCTTCTAATGTAGTCCAGGATTTGCATTGTGTTTGTTAGTCTTCTGATGTTTTCGTCCCTGATTCTGTCTGTTATTGTTACTCCGAGGATTCTATGTAGACAAATCATTTCTGCTATAACAAATATTTGAATATCGTCTTCTGAGAACTGTCCATGTTTCCTACGAGCGTGTTAGTTCTACACTGTCGGTTTGCTAGACCTGTCACAATGTTGTTTCAGCGTCTCTAAATGGTTAAACCGTGTTCTAATCTATCCCATTCAGAAACGAAATCACATATTCCATTTACAAAGCGCTAAAACATCGAACTTTACTTCCATTTGGGAGAGCAGATTAACAACCACCATCATGCATTATTAACCGGAAGTACTATTTCCGCACCACCCTGTTTCAGAAGTTCTGCAGAAATATTATCTATTCCTGGTGTTTTTCCCCATATTTTTTTTATTTTATTATTTTATAGCGTCTTAATTTTCTAATACACGATTTCATTATCGCCCTATTTTCTTTAACCATATACGATGTTGAGTAGTGTACAGTCTTGAATTATTGTACAGTTTTATAATTCTGTACAGTATTCAGTCGGTTGGTTGGTTGCTGATCCAGCGGTTCATGGACTCATGCCCTTTGACCAAATGCCATTGTTGTAATGGAATTATAGTGCTGGGAAGTCTGTGGATTTTCTACCCTCCCCGGGCTAGAGTCAGAAAATAGCTCACACTACCAGAAAAGTAGGTTTCTAATTATACGCTGCTCCGAGCCACTGCAGCGCAGATAGAGTTCAATATGCTCATTCCCCGTCACCAGTTGCCTACTAGTTATGCCGAACTTCTCTATGGCTCCGGGCATATAACCAAATGTTCAAAGCAAAAGGCTTGTCACGTCCTGAGTCATTGACAGCATTCAGCCCATGTATTAATTATTTGTGACTTTTCATTTCGTGTTTTCCCGTTTCTGTCTTCTATAATGGATATCTTATCTTTCTGTGGTTGTGGTAGTTTTTGTAAATGCGATGTACGCCTCCTTACTGTCACCATGTCATCTAACTATGTACATTTTCTCACACTGGTCATTAATCCATTTCTCGTGTGATTCTTTCATTTTGCTGTTTTAAATTGTTGTTAACTTTGCTATATTGTGCGTTAGTCTTCTTCTTGTTCACAGTTGAATATGTCTACACAACAAGTCTTCTTCTCGTTCACAGTTGACCATGTCTACACAACACGTATTTTGTACACAACACGTATTTTTTACACAACACGTATTTTGTTGTGAAGTCATGTTATCTAGTCGTGTTGCATGATACAATGTTTGCTGGTGCGCCTTTCGGCCTGGTATCTCCGACTTCAGCACCAGTTATTGTTTGGGCAATACTGTGGTCCTGCACGATGTTAGGAATTACCCGACCAATCTTAGTTTGCAGCCTCTGTTGACTGGACTAAACCCCATCTCCACTTTAAGGAGTTAGTCTAGATGGGGCTGTGTTTTAGTGACTATTCTTACTATCCTTGACCTGAAGAGTTCAACGAGACAATGTACATATTCAGAGAATGGTAGAAATGGGGTGACTAGAAGTGTTGGGAGAAAGTTCTCCCTTTCCGGAAAGATCAGAAGAACGCGTAATCAGCAACTGACTGGGACACTGAGCTTATACGCTTTTAGTTGGTTGACGGAATGGCAAGCAGAGCATATATAGGAATGCCCCAGTGCTGTGACGATTATTCCCTCTTCTTCTTCTTCTTCTTCTTGTTCGCAGTTTGACATGTCTACACAGCAAGTCCTGTTTTCTTAATAAATGCTGCTGTATTTGAAAGCTCCTCAGTGTTCCCATACATCTTTCTGTGGATATCCATCTCTGTGGGCCAGTGTTCTTCCCTTAACTGGTTTAGTGTATTGCAGTCTTGCAGGATATGTTCAGTGAAAGCTCCTCAGTGCTCCCATACATCTTTCTGTGGATATCCATCTCTGTGGGCCAGTGTTCTTCCCTTAACTGGTTTAGTGTATTGCAGTCTTGCAGGATATGTTCAGTGGTCTGTGATGCCTGCCCACAAGGACACAATGGTGATTGATGGGACCAATCTTAGCCTATTTAAGTGGCTGTTTAATCTGTTGTGTCTTGTTCTGAGGCGGAATATAATAACCTGCTCTGCTCTGTCGAGATAGTGGTAATTGTCCTTAATGACGCTTATTCCTAATCAAGAATCAACTATCATTCATTTTCTATTTTCTGGAGGAACCTAGTTATTAGTTTTTTTAATAAATATATTAAAAAAAATATGATTTTTGAAATATCACGAGAACACTGATACGCAGAGTTCTACAATCACATTTCAAAGTAATCAATGTCAACATTGACAGGGAAGAGTTCGAATGTTGAAGATAAAAATGATTGTGTCATCACTTACCTGTCGTTTCTGTTTCATCAATCAATGCTGTTTGCAGATGTCACTTGTGATAAAAATATAACTATTAGATGTTAGATAAAGAAGATGTAACTGAAGATAGATAGGATGGAAGAGATTTATGGAGGACCTATGCTCCACAGGGAGTGAAAGGTGGATAGATAGATGATAGATAACAAGAGATTACATTGTCATTTTGTATGCTTAGATCTGATGAAGGTGAATATGGGGTGACACTTAGGGTTTCACATGTTGGAGTTGCTTCCCCACACATGACCACACATGACCACACATTCCATGTGAATATATTAAGCGTAGGGGTGATGACTGGGAGCTTTAGTTGTATATCCAAGGTCAGATGTGTGACCTTGGTTGCGTTGATTCTGTATTTGTTCACTGTTGTCTTGATGTTATCTATCCATCTTGTTCTAGATCTTCCTCTGGCTCTGTATCCGGATGTTCTTACGTTATATGTTCTTCTCGGTAGTTTATTCTCATAAGTTGTCCAAACCATTTTATTTGTTACTTCTTGATGTATTCTGTGCATGGCCTTATACCGATTCTTCTCCTGGCTTCATTATTTCTCATTTTGTCTAGTTTGGTCACTCTTGCATCTATTCTCAGGCATTTCATCTTACATGTAAGTTTTCTCTGCTGGGGTGATGTCAATGTCCATGTCTGTATTTATAGCAGAGAGTTGGCATAAAAATACTGTTTATCATCTGTCTCTTGACTTCCATCTTGATCCTTTGGTTGAGCGGTAATGATGATAGTTGTTATGTCACTATGTTTGATTTTTGGCATCTTGTCTCAATCTCTGTCTAATTTTCCGTTGGCTGTGAATATCTTCTTCTTCTTCTGCGTTCGTTCTCAAACTCATGCATATTAGCAGGATGTAGTCCGGAGAATGGAATGTGTTGTGTCATGGTTTACAACATTGCTGCGATATCTGCACCTTTCAGCCTGACACATCCGACTTCAGCATGGCTTTGGGTCACTGACCCTATATGGAATATAACAGCCAACTCCATCCAATAACCTCCTTAGTCGCCTTTTATGACATGCATAGAAGGTAAACAGTGTTGCTATTCTTTGCTCCCCTTTTGGGCCCCGGCAACTAACGGGCGACTGTGAATATACTTCTCAGGCATTTGAGAAGATAAGTATTATAATTCATGAGAAGATAAGTTTTATAATTTATGAGAAGATAAGTTTTATAAATCTTGAGAAGATAAGTTGTATAAATCTTGAGAAATTAAGTTTTATAATTCTTAAGAAGATAAGTTTTATAAATCTTGAGAAGATATGTTTTATAAATCTTGAGGAGATAAGTTGTATAAATCTTGAGAAGATAAGTTTTATAATTCTTGAACATTGTGATTTTTCAGGAAATCTGATCATGTGACTAGGTCTGTTGGATGTAGGGACCAATCCGAGAGCAATGCCTTTGTCTAACGACGGAGATAAAACTAATAAAATGTACCTCGAGGATGATGAAGAAGATGACGAAGAAGAAGAAGAGGATGTCCACAATCCCAGACAACCTACACCTCCTGATGGTGGTTGGGGTTGGTGGGTGGTTCTGGCATCCTTTCTGTGCAATATGATTGTGGATGGAGTCTGCTTCTCTTTTGGAATCGCAGCCAAACGCTATCAGACGGTTTTTGATGCATCCCACTCTCAGGTCGGATGGGTGGGGTCTTCACTGGCAGGATGTTACTTGATTGTAGGTCAGTGTATCTATAGATCTTCATTCATTCAGACACTCTTTATCTTCATTCATTCAGACACTCTTTATCTTCATTCATTCAGACACTCTTTATCTTCATTCATTCAGACACTCTTTATCTTCATTCATTCAGACACTCTTTATCTTCATTCATTCAGACACTCTTTATCTTCATTCATTCAGACACTCTTTATCTTCATTCATTCAGACACTCTTTATCTTCATTCATTCAGACACTCTTTATCTTCATTCATTCAGACACTCTTTATCTTCATTCATTCAGACACTCTTTATCTTCATTCATTCAGACACTCTTTATCTTCATTCATTCAGACACACTTTATCTTCATTCATTCAGACACTCTTTATCTTCATTCATTCAGACACTCTTTATCTTCATTCATTCAGACACACTTTATCTTCATTCATTCAGACACACTTTATCTTCATTCATTCAGACACTCTTTATCTTCATTCATTCAGACACTCTTTATCTTCATTGAGTGTGTCAGTGTTATTAGATAGTGTCCTTCATTATGTCAGTTAATCTTTTAATGTGTCAGCGTATCGACAGATCTTCATTCAGACACTCTTTCACCCGTGTGTTGTCGGGGCTCGAAAGGGGAGCAAAGAATAGCAACACTGTTTACTTTCCACGCATGTCGTATGAGGCTACTAAGGAGGTCATGGGATGGAGTTGGCTGTCCCATCCCATGTAGGGTCAGTGACCCAAAGCCATGCTGAAGTCGGATGTGTCAGGCTGAAAGGCGCAGATATCACAGCAATGCTTTAAACCATGACACACTGCATTCCGTTCTCTGGACTACATCCTGCTAATCTGCAGGAGTTTGAGAACGAACACAGAAGAAGAAGAAGACACTCTTATCTTCATTGTGTCATGCGTCACTATGCCATCAATCATCAGATAGTGTCCTTCATTATGCCGGTCAACCATTTAGTATGTCAGTGTGTCATCAGACATTGTCATTTATTAATTTTCTAATTAAATCATTCATTTTATATAACTATCCACGTTCCTTCAGTACCAAACACGGTGCATAGGGCAGATACCAGAGCTCTCCAGTTTGAGCGATGTGATGCTACTGTGTGTAATTCTTGTATGTTGGGAAGACCCAAAGTCATACCCTCTTTGTTGGTTGTTCTGCAAAAGAGTCTCTCTTGGTCTTTTTATTTCTTTTTCCATTTGGTACCCATTTTAAAGCTTGTAGTGGCAGTCGGTTTTCATTTTTCTAAGTACATGTATGATATAAGTCTATCATTTTCTTCTTATTGTTGTAGAAACATTTTGCTGTTTGGTGTCTTCTCTTACTTGCATGTTTTGGCAGCCATTAATTTTCTAATTCAGTCATTCATTTAGTTTTTTAAATTAATTTTCATATCCAGTTAATCATCGAATCAGTCATTAATTTTAAAAACTAGTTATTTATTGAGTATGTCAGTTATTGATTTCTAATTCAGTTATTGAGTCAGTCCATAATTTTTTTCATCAAGTTGGTTATTGATTAACCATTACAATTTTTTCTGCATCTCATTTAGACTTGTTTGTATTTTTTCCCAGGACCTTTTGTAAGCGCGCTGAGTGCTAGGTACGGCTGTCGTAAAGTTACAATGTTGGGAAGTGTTGTAACGATGGTGGGATTTATCTGGAGCGGACAGTCGAAAAGTGTAGAGATGCTTATCTTTACGTATGGTATTATTGGAGGTAAGAATAACTGTCATAAGTTATTGAAAATATAACATTATAATTTTCTTTGCATATAATTCTTCTATACTGCTAGTTTTGTCGGTTTTTTTGTGCCCTGACCGTTGCTTTATGCATGCATTGTTTGTTTTCTAGTTTGTTCTTTTGTAATTTTTTAAACGTATCTACACCTTTCAGCAATCCTGAATACTATATATCTCAGTCTTTGACCTCCGCCGAAGACGGATGTGTTGCGCCATTGGTGCAAATAAAATGAAAACACAACACATTTCCATTCTCTGCACTACATCCAACTGGAAATCTTGTAGGACCATTGTCCTGTTACAAGAGAAATCCAGCGGGAATTTGAGAATCAATGCTGAGGAAGAAGCAGAAGTCTTTGACCACATTGTACTAGATATAGGGGCATATATGATAGTTCTTACATGTGTCGTGACTCAGGAGTGGGATGCCCTTGAATTCATTTTCATGTCTAAAATAATCAAGGGTAACTTGATATGATAATAAAAGTCAAAATTAAATCAGGACAATACAAGTGAATGTTTTTTTGTCTCTTCTGCTTCTTTTGTGTCTTTTCTCACATTACTGTAGATTAGCAGGATGTAGTCCGGAGAACAGAATGCATTGTTAGCTTTTTTTTACAGCTTGGCTGCGATATATTGTCAACCATTTTTCATGCCTATTCATTTTATTATCATTGTTTTTATTCATTATGTTGTCATGGTTTTTATTCATTATGTTGTCATGGTTTTTATTCATTATGTTGTCATGGTTTTTATTCATTATGTTGTCATGGTTTTTATTCATTATGTTGTCATGGTTTTTATTCATTATGTTGTCATGGTTTTTATTCATTATGTTGTCATGGTTTTTATTCATTATGTTGTCATGGTTTTTATTCATTATGTTGTCATGGTTTTTATTCATTATGTTGTCATGGTTTTATTCATTATGTTGTCATGGTTTTTATTCATTATGTTGTCATGGTTTTTATTCATTATGTTGTCATGGTTTTTATTCATTATGTTGTCATGGTTTTTATTCATTATGTTGTCATGGTTTTATTCATTATGTTGTCATGGTTTTTATTCATTATGTTGTCATGGTTTTTATTCATTATGTTGTCATGGTTTTTATCATCTTTTATTAGTAGTGGTAGATATTTGTACTACATATTGATATATTTGTTAGAATTTCTTCTGTATAGATTGTCAAGCATAGAAAACTGATCACAGAGAAGGAATAGGAAGGGCTTGTATACTTGTCAGCTAATTAGGTTTCCTCATGGGGAAACTCTGCAACATTTCATCTTTTAAATTACATTTCTTTTCGTGTTGCAACATTCAGAAAACCAGGCATTGCACCCACATGTGTTGCCGGGGCCCGAAAGGGGAGCAAAGAATAGCAACACTGTTTACGTTCCACACATGTCGTAAAAGGCGACTAAGGAGATTATAGGATGGAGTTGGCTGTCCCATCCCATATAGGGTCAGTGACCCAAAGCCATGCTGAAGTCGGATGTGCCAGGCCGAAAGGCGCAGTTATCGCAGCAATGCTGTAAACCATGATACAACGCATTCCGTTCTCCGGACTACATCCTGCTAATCTACAGGAGTTTGAGAACGAACGCAGAAGAAGAAGAAGAGGCATTGCACATCACACTAGGGAAATCAGATGACCTTTGGCCTTGACCATGGTCCTAGATAATATATGGTGCCCTGACTATGAACAGGGGGTTGTTGGTTATCGGCCAATATCATTGCGCTCAGGGCAGACCTATTGGTGCTCAGTCTCCCCTTGCAGATTATGAAGGGAATGAATACTGATGGTTCCTGTGGCCCACTGGTTAAACATTTTTCTTGTTCCTCCTTGCAGGCTTCTTATTCTACTACCCAATTACTACATAAATTGTAAAATCTCTGCTTCAATGTTTCATCAATTGCAATGTCCTCATCCAACTGGCGCTCATGAAGCAGTTTCAGGGCATCCCCCGTTATCCATTGTTAATTCCCCGTCTAATGGTGCCTGGGATGCCAGTCTACGTCAGCTCTCTCATTACTGCAAATAGTTGCGTTTCCTAGGCAGGTGTAACTCTTAGTAGGGGGTGTAAAGCAACTCAGTGTAGGACATAACAATTCCCCGGAAGAGCTCAAAATCAGGCATGTTAGCTCTGCATAATTGAAGAGCTCTCTTGGATGGGAGAATGCATAGCTGGCTGCCCCATCCATCATGTTGGCCCTTTAGCTGGATTACTATGGACAAGGAAAGGATGCTTGGTATTTGAGCTGTAGCTGATGACTCCAGCTCTGCATGTTGTAGAAAAGTAGAAAAGCCAAAATAAAAAAAAGGAATTCTACATTTACCCTCTTTCAATAGTAGATTATTCTCAAAGCATTTCACAGCACTGAGAGCTGGGGTCTTTGGTATGAAAAAAAAGCTCCTGAGATACCACCCCATTACACATAGGAAGTAAGAGCAATTGTTTGTAATTCCTGGGGATTGAAACAACATCTTAACCGGTTTATAAGTATGAATTTGACTAGAAATTTAATTAAAATCAGCCTTATTCTGACCGTGTAAACATTCATTTTGTTATTTTACAATTTCTTCCCCAGGGATTGGATTCGGGATGATTTATCTCCCTTCTATTGTATGCGTTGGATACTGGTTTGAGAAGAAACGTGCATTTACAACGGGCATCGCTGTCTGCGGCACAGGCATGGGTCAGCTCATCTTTCCACCACTGGCTCACTTCCTTCTCAATGAGTACGGATGGGAAGGTCAAAATTTAATCATGGCAGGTGTCGTGTTACACTGTGCTGTATGTGGGATGACATTCCTTCCCCTTGGTCGCCGTCACTTTTTTAGGCGACACAAGAATCCTAAATACAGAGATGAAGTTGAAAGAGGAGCCATAATGAAAGCACTCATAGAAGATAAGAAACGACAACGAACAATCTCTAGTGGTTCTCTAGACAATTGTATTATTACAAAAGACAACCGCCTTATTAAAGTAGACCCTATTCTTCTTGAGTGCAAGAGAAACAATTCGTTTATTGCCAGGTTCAAACGCCAGCTTGGATTTAGTTCACAAAGTCTGTCATGCTCCAAAACTAGCATCCAGGGAATTCCTAGTATCGTAATCGATGCAGTTCAAAAAGACTTAAATAAATCATCCGCAGCACCAATTTACAGGCCAAAAGCCATAAAACCACAGGAGACACTTTCACGGTCTCAACTTGTGATGAAACGATGTTCTTTGCCTGATGGATATGTCTTAAAATCATCATCGCCTCTGACAAATGGGAGAGTTCAAGTGGCAAACGGTGTGACGAAGTTGAATGGTGTTAGCGTAGCGAAAACACGTAGCTGTGATGTCATCCCGAGCACAGATAGTCAGTTGCTAGACCAATCACAGGATGAAGGTATTACCTTCAAAGTTCAACAAACTGGCCGTGTCATCTCTGTAAGCAGGTCAGCTAGTGACCTTGAGGCAATGTCCATTCCATCATCATCACTTCAAGGAAGTGTTATTGATATTCAGGTCATAGAGAACAATGATTCTGATTTCAAAAACAGCTGCAGAACGGTCAGGTAAATAAAAGAAAAATCCTTCAACTGTAACTTGTTTCCTGCATGTCATTGTAACATAACTTACTTGAGAAATGTCTTCTTCTTCTTCTTCTTCTTCTTCTTCTTCTTTCGTTCATTTGAAACATGTCTATATCTGTAATTCTGTCTCCTTAATAAAACTCACTGTCTTTTGTACAGTAACTGAGGTTGGGCCCTTTCGAGGTATAGGGCCCGGCACCGTCCCTGCCTGAACGTCCGCCACAGGGCAGGCACCATAACTTTTTATAGATACAGACATGTTTCCATTGTGTTTTGTGCATGGCATCCTGATTATCTGTGCGCCTTTTGGCTGGATGCCTCCGTCTTCAGCACTCTGCTTACTTGGGCAGGACTATGGTCCTGCTCGAATGGGACTGCCCGACCAGTCTTAGTTTCCAGCCCCAGATGGCTGGACTAAGCCCCATCACCACTGCACGGTGCTGGCCTTGATGGGGAGAGAAACGTCTGTTAGGTCATTCTCGTTATTTTATAAATACACCTTCCTTGATATAGAGTATCTAGTGTTTAGTGGGTAAAACTGTTGTTGTGCTATCAAGAGGTTAGTGGGTAAAACTGTTGTCGTGCTATTAAGAGGTTAGTGGGAGAAACTGTCAGTGTTATCAAGAGGTTAGTGGGAGAAACTGTCAGTGTTATTAAGACAGGTTAGTGGGAGAAACTATCAGTGTTATCAAGACAGGTTAGTGGGAGAAACTATCAGTGTTATCAAGACAGGTTAGTGGGAGAAACTATCAGTGTTATCAAGACAGGTTAGTGGGAGAAACTATCAGTGTTATCAAGACAGGTTAGTGGGAGAAACTATCAGTGTTATCAAGAGGTTAGTTGGTAAGACTTCTCTGTGTATTATCAAGAGGTTAGTGGGAGAATTGTCAGTGTTATCAAGACAGGTTAGTGGGAGAAACTATCAGTGTTATCAAGACAGGTTAGTGGGAGAAACTATCAGTGTTATCAAGACAGGTTAGTGGGAGAAACTATCAGTGTTATCAAGACAGGTTAGTGGGAGAAACTATCAGTGTTATCAAGACAGGTTAGTGGGAGAAACTATCAGTGTTATCAAGAGGTTAGTTGGTAAGACTTCTCTGTGTATTATCAAGAGGTTAGTGGGAGAATTGTCAGTGTTATCAAGACAGGTTAGTGGGAGAAACTGTCAGTGTTATCAAGAGGTTACTGGGAGAAACTGTCAGTGCTATCAAGAGGTTAGTTGGTAAGACTTCACTGTGTATTATCAAGAGGTTAGTGGGAGAAAACTGCAACTGCCCCCCCCCCCCCCCTCTTTCATCTGTGGGCCTGATCTAATCTAATTTAATCTGATTAAAAAAACAACTCTATCTATTATAAAAAAACTATTCGAAAATTAACTTTATTCTAAAACTGTTCAGAAGTGGGATTGTAACCAGTTTTGTTCCTCACTCGTAAGGTGTTCCTTTGGAACTCCCCCCAGACACTCTCTATTTGGAATATGACCACTTTTGACCACACAGTCCATATGTGTGTATAGTTTTATACAACCACTTTTGACCACACAGTCTATATATGTACATGGTTTCTACAGCCACTTTTGACCACACAGTCCATATATGTACATGGTTTCTACAGCCACTTTTGACCACACAGTCCATATGTGTGTATAGTTTTATACAACCACTTTTGACCACACAGTCTATATATGTGTGTATGGTTTTATACAGCCACTTTTGACCACACAGTCTATATATGTACATGGTTTCTACAGCCACTTTTGACCACACAGTCCATATATGTACATGGTTTCTACAGCCACTTTTGACCACACAGTCCATATGTGTGTATGGTTTTATACAACCACTTTTGACCACACAGTTCATATGTGTGTATGGTTTTATACAACCACTTTTGACCAGTCTATATATGTGCATGGTTTTATACAACCACTTTTGACCACACAATCCATATGTGTGTATGGTTTTATACAACCACTATTGACCACACAATCTATATATGTGCATGGTTTCTACAGCTTACATTTCGGTTACAACAAAAATGTGTAGATGACAAATAATTTATCTGATCACAGGTACAGATCCAACCGCTCCATAGCTAGCAGTTATTCCAGCCAACTGACATCATCGAAGGCATCCTATGTGACCGGTAGTGTTCTTAGCATCCCACAGATGCATGAGGAACATGAGCTAAGTCGGAGACACTCTATGTTTTGGAAATGTTGCCAGATTTTGTGTGATATGTTTGATATCAGACTGATGTTGAATCCGGTGTTTGCACTTCTGGTTCTATCTTCATTTGTAACTTTGTTGGGTAAGCTGCTGCTAATCTAGGAATAATTTTGTTTGCTTATTTTTTTTTCTGAGTTCAATTTGTGGAATCATATCTTGTATAGGATAGAGACTTATTCAAATTTTTACTGAATTTTTTAGGCACATCTAGTGCATCCAATTTCTATGTACAATAAATGCTACACCTATTCTATATTAATGTATGGCTCAGAAACATGGACACTAAACAAGCAATTAGAAGACAGAAGTGATGCCTTTGAGATGTGGGTATATAGAAGAATAAGGAGAAAAATCATGGAAGGAGAAGCAAACAAATAAAGAGGTTCTCGCCCGTGTGTTGCCAGGGCCCGAAAGGGGAGCAAAGAATAGCAACACTGTTTACCTTCCACGTAAATGGCGACTAAGGAGGTTATGGGATGGAGTTGGTTGTCCCATCCCATATAGGGTCAGTGACCCAAAGCCACGCTAAATTCGGATGTGTCAGGCCGAAAGACGCAGATATCGCAGCAATGCTGTAAACCATGACACAAAGCATTCCGTTCTCCAGGCTACATCCTGCTAATTTGCAGGAGTTTGAGAACGAACGCAGAAGAAGAAGAAGAAGAAGAACTTCTAAAAACACGTAATATGAAGAAAGGATTACTAAGAGAAATAAAGATCAAGCAAATAAAATATGTTGGACACATTAAAAGACATGACACCTTATTGGAGATCTTACTTGAGGGTAAAGTCAAAGGGAAGTGAGCAAGAGGTAGGCAGAGATACAAGTAGGAGAGTAACATCACAAGATGGACAGGTTACAGTCTAGCAGAGTACACCACCAAGACAAGAGCAGCCAACTGCAGCCAACCTTCGTTGCGGAGACGGAACGTGATGATGAGTACATCCAATTGTATTGCAGTAAAAATATGAATTATCGGTTTTCAGACTGCGAGCAAATTTGACAGTTGAATTTATAGATCTACTAACCACTCTACCACCAAGTGAGCTTCTACTTTGTGGGGGAAATGTTTCCTCTTCTGTATTTATGAGATGGGTCTACTAACCACTCTACCACCAAGTGAACTTCTACTTTGTGGGGGAAATGTTTCCTCTTCTGCATTTATGAGATGGGTCTACTAACCACTCTACCACCAAGTGAACTTCTACTTTGTGGGGGAAATGTTTCCTCGTCTGTATTTATGAGATGGGTCTACTAACCACTCTACCACCAAGTGAACTTCTACTTTGTGGGGGAAATGTCTCCTCTTCTGTATTTATGAGATGGGTCTACTAACCACTCTACCACCAAGTGAACTTCTACTTTGTGGGGGAAATGTTTCCTCGTCTGTATTTATGAGATGGGTCTACTAACCACTCTACCACCAAGTGAACTTCTACTTTGTGGGGGAAATGTCTCCTCTTCTGTATTTTTGAGATGGGTCTACTAACCACTCTACCACGTGCTGTGAGGCCAGTTTCTAATCAAGAATCAAGAAGAATCAAGAAAGAGTAATAATAAAAATGTTTTTTCCATATTTCCAAAATTTTGCACATGAAAATTTTTTTCATTTATTCCACAGCTTTCTACGTTCCTTTTTTCTACCTGCCTAGCAAAGGAGAAATGGTCGGAATGTCAGAAAGTGCAGCAACTTTTCTTCTCTCTATCGTGGGAGTCACAAACACTATTGGCAGACTTTTATGTGGTTGGTTGGCTGACAGGCCATGGGTGAACACACTCCACCTCAATAACTGTGCTCTAATTATGGCTGGCTTGGCCATCTTGATATGTCCAGTTTGTGAAAGTGAGTGGTCTTTAGCAGTACTGGCTGCCATCTTTGGTCTCTGTGTGGGTAAGTTATGACATCATCATTCTTTGTGTTTTACATAACTCTACTACTTGTGCACATATTTTCAAGAACAAAAATGTAAACATAGACACTAAAGTTGCATCATACAAGACTATTATTATCCCATCACTGTGCTATCAATGTCAAACTTGGACAATGATAGCACAAGACAAAAGAAAAATAGTGACAGCAGAAATGGCATGTCTACAAAGAATACTCGGAGTGTCATTATAAGATATAGAATTAGAAACGATAACATCAGACAGATAGCCAAAATAATACCAGTATTGGAATGCATCAAAAGACAACAGATCAAGTGGTTTTCTCACACTTCCAGACTACCAACAGATAGCATACCACAAATGGCCATTACATATACATAACGGCTATAAAGCCAGAGGCAGACCATGTAAAAGATGGATCACAGAAATCAAAGAAGTCACAGGAACAAGCTTACAAACATCGCACAAGAAGGCCATCTCCAGAGAACTCTTCTACCCCTGATACCAAACAAGGCAAACAAGGGATACAGCGTATAGATAGATAGACTAGACTGCTTGTTGCTTGTGCAGTCTCAAGTAGGTTACGAACAGCATATAGATAGATAGATAGACTAGACTGCTTTTTGCTTGTGCAGTCTCAAGTAGGTTACGAGAGCCCTAAAGAGGAGCAAAGAATAGTAACATTGCCACCTGGCATGTATGATATTGAGGTCAGTAAGTAAAAAAGTTGTGTATTCAGTTGTCTGCCTTGGACCATGATCAATATTATGATGCAGGCTACTTGATAAAGTCATATTTTATAGAGGGAATTAGTGAGCCGATACACTGAGAAGCGTAAACATGGCAACAGTGTCAATACCAGGTACATCCAGAAAATGAATAGCGAAAATATTTTTCATATTAAAAAAATTATATGAAATAATATATAAAAAGTGTTCATATTTTTATATGAATTTATATTATATATAAATTTGAATAAAAATATATATATATTCAAAACATATTATATATAAATATGAATTTATATTATATCAATACTAGGTGCATCCATAAAACGAATAACGAAAATATTTTTCAGATTAAAAAGAGGAGCGGGGTGGAAAAGGGGTGGAGAGGTATTAAATTAAATTAATTATGACCAATACGGATGTTTTTTTATCTCACACGCACGTTATAATAAGCAAAAATAAATATATATTAAAAAATAAGGTAACGGGAGGGAAGGGGGATCACTCACAGCATGTAACTCTAACTTCCAGCACTAATCCACAGTGGATCTTAGGAAAAAAAATCCACTTTATAAATAAGACACCGCGAACGGCATTCGAACCCACAACCTCGTGATCAAAGTGTGAACTGCTTACTATGCCAGCAAAACTACAAATTTCTGTGTGAATTACACAAAGAAACAGTCACGTTTATTGAAAAGACAAACCTGCATATATTGGCACATATCAGGCAAATAAATGTAGAAGAAACAATAATTAGATTCTTAATTTTTACAAAATGAATTTGATTTATAATTTATTATTCAAAAACTAAAAGAATTTCTAAGACAATTATTCAAGCTATGACCTTGGCATTATTTGAAAATGATCAAACCTGTATATGATTGAATCACAGCCGTGTACGTGTCCCTGAGGTCAATTTTGCTAGTGGATCTTCTTGGGCTGGACATGCTGACAAAGTCTTTCGGGTTGCTGATCCTGTTTCAGGGTGTTGCGGCCTTCATTGGTGCTCCAATTGCTGGTAAGTGTTTATAGAGGAAGTGGTAGGGCGTGATACAAATTTTTTATTAGACATATGCTTTTAACCGTTAGCATGCTATGTTTACAATTACGCAATTTTTCTTGTGTCGCTGACTGCCGCGAATTTGGTTTTCGAAATTTTACGCAATCGACGGTGGATGTTTTAAAATTGCTATAACCGTTTTGTTGTTAGGATATTTAAATAATCTTTGCACATATAAATAAAGAATTGAATTCTGCATATATTGTTGTAGGTTTTGTTTGTGTGTGTAATACAAGACATGTAAGACAGTCTCAAAGACAATTTCCACAAAAACCCAGCGATTTTTTTTACCTTTAGAATGAAAATACAATTGCACGAAGTTTATTAAATATTCTAGATTGGAAACAGTATAAGATAGACCTAATTAGCGTGCCATTCACAGATTAATCGTTATAATTTCACGGATTACAACTTCAGGTATGTCTTAAAATCCTTCTATAAACCTAGATCTAGTCCAGAAATGTATCGTTCGAACTTGGTTGATGTTTTCATATCAAATTAGATAAAACAGCGTGGTTTAACTCATTTTCGAGTGTGAAAATGACTTATCTCTCCATAAATACTCATTTGAATCACAATCCATAATAATTTTAATGAAAATTCGATAAAATATACGTCTATAAAACAGAATTTACCATCATGGTGATGCTTTTGTTTGAAATTATCAATATGTTATGAAAATATTGATATTTACATGACATTAGGCATATGGTTGCCACTAAAACTGCTGGAAAAGGTAGTCAATTGAATAAAATGCAGATTGAACAAATCTGGTGAAAAAAAAATTAAATATTGGAGATTTTTTATTGATTGAAGTGTACCTAGCAACTGCGGTCTGCGGGTGGCAAATATACTAGCCACTCGCTAACCAGAGAAGGGAAAATGTCGGTGAATAAAGTTGCCACACGCATCCTAAAGGTTAAACTAAGATAAAGGTATGTTCCATGGCAGCAACCTGCCATTGGGGATGAAGATAACTGTTCATGTACTAAGCAGCAGCAACTATTAAGTGGGGTGGAAGTTCTCTTCCTTGCTGTCTTTACCTTCCCTAACTCATGCGTCAGGTACTCATTTACAGCTGAGTCAACTGGAGGAGTGGTCATGTCAAGTGAGAAATCATAACCTGAATTTTTGTGTTTTCCGGAATTGGTTTCGAACCTGGCACGCTGTAACCCGGTGATAGCAAGCAAGCTCACTATGAACTAGTCTATTGCCCTCCTCTAGAAACTTACTATCAAAGCAGACAGTATCTACCATGATGATTATTTGCACCTGGATGTGAGAGGTTGTTGATTCAAATCACAAACTTGTCCTGTAGACGGGATATATTCATCCACTTTCATCATCATCAAGTGCCGTGCCGAATGGCGTTGGCGATCATATTTCTCCATGTACATTGATCTCTCATATATGTCATCATCTCTGTTGGTGTCGTCAATCGAAGCCATTTAGTCAAACTGTCCAATATCTTTTCGTTAGGTCTTCCCCTTGATCTTTTCCCTTATATCTTTCCTGTTGTCACTATATTCTCAATGCCTCCTCTTCTCATTATGTGCCCAAGAAATGTTGACTGTCTTTTTCTTATATTATCAATAATGCATCTTTTCACATCCATCCTTCTAAGACATTCTTCATTAGTAATCTTTGCTGTCCATGGAATGCATAACATTCTTCGAATAAACCACATTTTCGCTGCCTCCAATGATTTTTTGTGATGTCTTATTTATTGTCCATGCTTCACTTCCATAAAGTAGCACTGGTTCAATGTAACATTTGAGAACATATTTTCTAGTATCCATCGATATGGACGTGTTGCATAGGATATTTTTTTTTACCTTTGTCATTTTCCAGTCTTCAGAACCATTTGACTCTTACTATATGATTTCTATAAACATATTATTTACAATGTATATTCTGTTTGCAGGTAGTCTGTTGGATGCAACCGGTGATGTCAACGATTGTTTCTACCTGGCCGGCGGTCTGACTATTTTCTCAGGCCTTCTTATGTTACCGATCCTGTATCTCAGAAAAGTAGGAACGAATAAAACGTTATCTCCTGTATTGCCCAATAATCTACCCATCACAGAAACACTCAAACTGGAGGAAATTGAATCTAGAATTTGAGGATTTGTACATCAGGATTTTAGGATGTGTACATCATTGTACATCAGAATTTGAGGATGTGTACAGCATTGAGCCTTAAGATACAAAATTGAATCATGTGTGTGTTCAACAGTTGACATTTTCCTGTCTTATATTCAGTTCGAAACAAGGATGGAATTAGACAGAGAAATATCTACACATCATTTTCATTCAACCTGAATAACAGTGACATTACTTTCTGTCAATGTAAACAGCAACACTACGATATCTGTGCCTTTTTAGCCCTGATATTTTCTGTTTTCAGTAATCATTTTTTGGAACCAGATTTGCCTTCCACTATGGTTGATATTTGCTTAACCAGGTTGAAGTAAAGTTGTCTGTTACCACAGTCTACACTTTGTGGAGTGTAATAGGATCTTAATCTGCTCATCTTGATGAATATTGTTTGTTTGTTTGAGAACTCCAGGAATTGAAAGTGATTAGTTCTTTACTTCCTATGTGCAATGGGGTGGTTTTTCTGAGCTTTTTTCATATCCAGGAGACTTCAGCTTTTGGCTTAGTACAATGGCTATTGAAGTAGCCTTCTACTCAGAGGGGATCTATAATTGTATAGATGACATGCTACAAAGCTTCCATAAGAAAGTCTCAATTTAACGGGATGTCATCTACTAAGGTTTTCTGTTGCATGGGTGGTTTGTCTAGTGAGCCATTGGTGAGACCCACAGACACAACCGCATGCGTCTTGATGAATATAATCTGACCCCTTCCAACCGTTTTTTCTGTCCACATTTTCTGAGATCAGTATGAATGTTTGCACAGAAAACTTGTCTACAGAAGGCTGTATACTATGAATGTCGTGTGTGTGAATTTGATTGGTTAGAAATACCGACCTGACAATCATGATGGCACAAGCTTGTTTCACCATAATCAGTAGATTTTGATCTTTCTGGGGTAAAAAATATTCAATCTACATATTTATAAACCGCAATGTCTTCTTCATCTGCGTTCATTCTCAAACTCCTGCTGGATCTCTCTTGTAGCAGCATAATTAGATTTCCAGTAGGATGTAGTCTAGAGAGTGGAAATGCGTTGTGTCGCCGTTTTATTTCTGCAAATTGCCTGACACATCCGTCTTCAGCGAGGGAAACTGCTATGTAAAAACAGGTTATTATTGCAACTAAAATTCCCCTGCATTCCGTTAGAATTGATTACTGATTCATGGTGTATGAGTGGGAAGGGAAAGAGTGAATGTTTCAGTGAGAGTGAATGATTGAGGGAGAGTGAATGTTTGAGGGGAAGTGAATGATTGAGGGGGAGTGAATGTTTGAGGGAGAGTGAATGTTTGAGGGGAAGTGAATGATTGAGGGGGAGTGAATGTTTGAGGGAGAGTGAATGTTTGAGGGGAAGTGAATGATTGAGGGGGAGTGAATGATTGAGGGGGAGTGAATGTTTAATTTTAGTTATTTGGGGGGGGGGTGTTTCGAAGAAGAGAATGAGTAATTCTGAGGTTATGAAGGGGGTGGGGTAGGGATGAGAAAGAGTGAAATAAAATAAACATCGAGAGTGAGATTTGATATTATTTTGTAAATAATGGATCAGATCAAGTGCCATCTCCACAACTAAGATTGGCCACAATAAACTTGTCTATATATGTATATATGTATATATGTCTGACAAGAAGGAATAATCATGCTTAAAAAAGAATAAAGATACCGTAAGAATGAGGTTTTGAAATAAGTAATATAGTGGAATCTCATTATAACAACTTTGTCCAGGCCAACAAAATATGTAATAACAGACATTCACTATATACAGTAGAAACAATAAAGAATAAATATAATTGGGAATTTTTGAAAAGTGTTGTTATATAGGGAAATTTGTTATATAAGAATGCGCTATAGAGGGATTCCACTGTATAAAGAGAAAACAAACAAGAACTCAGATTTTGGCAGTTTTGAAGGTGCAGTAGATAGTAATGAATACTGTTGTGAAAGATAAAGTAAATAAGAAAGAAAAATTGCAGTAGAACTGTTTACAGTGTGACAAATGAAAATGAACAAAGTAACGACAGAATGATTATATATCAGTTTTACAATTAGAACGAATACACAGATTCGTTTCGACAATCAGGCCCGTTACAAATAATATCTACAATTTTTATACCAACACTCTGCTACCAATGTCAAACATGGTCTTTAGCAGCCTTGCAGCAAAAGAAAATCATTAAATGTGAAATGAAGTGTCTGAGAAAAGCTGCAATGGTTACTAAACTAAACGAGAAATGAATAGATTAGGAAAAGTGTTGGTATATCATGTATCGAACAAATTGAAAGACAGCAAGTAAAATTGTTCAGTCACCTTATGAGAATGACCCAAATCAAATACTAATAAGAGCATATAATACAAGAATATCCGGGCGTAAAATCAACGGTAGACCAAGGAAACGGTGAATAGAAAACATTAAGATGGCCTTGAACATACATGGACTAAATGCAACCAAGGTGACTCATCTGGCCTTGGAACGACAGCTGTAGCTCCCACCCTTACGCTTAATGGCAAGTGAATACGATCAATCATCGTTCAGTTGGGGACAGACAATAGGCCCCTTTCAGACTTACGTTGCCTATTTTCTCCCCATCATCTTCACTTCATTGTTCTTGTTTGATGAGGCATTATCAGAATTCACAGATCGGGAAAGTGATTTTAATTTGTGACTTAGACTTATCCATGCCTGTTTCTACATTTACATCTCATGGCTGTTTCTACATTAACTACTTACCTATCTCAACATGTAAATGTAGCTTATAGTTATGTTGCACTCTATTTTACCTCTATTTCTCCTATAGTAACATAGATGCCTTTACTTTTCCCCAATGTAGTTTTTATGTCTATTCTAATTCCAGTTTTTGTATTTGTTTTGACAAAGGCCTGGTGGTCAAAACGTTGAATCTGTGTGTTCCTCTTTGTAATATAGATATTTAACAATTTTTGTGATATTTTCTAAAAGATACAGTAAGTAAAAAAGTAAAGTTACTCATGGCATTTATTAATGCCATAGTGGTGTGAGATGTTAGTGATCTCACATTTCAGTGGCTCTGCTATATGAGTGTGGTAACCATCTCCTCTCCCTCACAGTCTTTACTTCCCGGATTAATCCAGTCCCCATTTAAGGCTGGGTCGACCCGGGAGCCATTGAGATCTGAAAAAACATTTCCGCGATACAGTAGGTAATAATGGATAAATGGATACTGTTGTGAAAGATACAGTTGGTAATAATGGATAAATGGATACTGATGTGAAAGATACAGTTGGTAATAATGGATAAATGGATACTGATGTGAAAGACACAGTTGGTAATAATGGATAAATGGATATTGTTGTGAAAGATACAGTTGGTAATAATGGATAAATGGATACTGTTGTTGTCAGGAAGATTTGATGTACAGGTGTCAAATACAAAATAATTCATGATTTCTTGCAATTAAATGTTAGTGTCAGTGGATATTTATTGGATACATCCAGTGATTATCCATTTTTACGTTCATTATCTGTGAATATTTGCTACCTGTATTTACTGTGTACATAACAATAAATTTGTTTATAAAATTTGTACAAAAATATCTTCTACTTCTGGGACATGTTCGTTGTACAATTGTGAGATCAAGTGAATAGATATTTAAGTTCTTCACATTTTGGTTTATGACATATTGTTTTTATGGTTTTTTTAGATGTATACAGGTGCTTCATCTCGATTCGTCTTGCACTGGTTTCAAATGAGATCAGACATGTGCATAATTGTAAACTTATTTTGTCATAAATCCGTATTTTTAACAATTTATTTCCGTATTTCAGTTAACATGTCAGTATCTAGCACCCCCCTCTCCCCCCCCCCCCAAGAAAAACCCACTTAAATTTTTTTACAAAGTATTATTATTTTTCTTTTGCCTTTCATTATGAGCGTGTGAGAAAAAACATCAGCATTAGTAATAATTACTAGAAAATTTGACACCAAGTGACCTGTTTAAAAAAAAATATTTGTTTAAAATTAAAAGAATTGGGGATTTTTTTGGGCCTGAAATCCATATTAATACGGAAAATCCATACTAGTTGACACTTATACAAGTGAGCGAGGTTGATACTTTGCACAACTCTTCCTCACTTAAACCAAAATCCCCAGTGCAATTCATTTTCACATCCACGAAAATTTGAAGGGAAAAGGTTTTCCCACTGACCCTAGGAGAATGGAATGTATGACACACTTCTTGACAGTCAAAAAAGGCGCAGCATCTAGTGAAAGGTGAAGTGCAACAGTAGAGAGTTGCTAGAAAATCATGGGTAGACATAAAAATGGCTACAGTGGTCATTCCATACCCAAACTGTCCAAGGATATTTCTGGCCCTAATAGGGCTTATTAGCCAGTGGCGTACCTAGGGTAAGTGCTCTCCCCCCCCCAAATTGATTTTTTTTTAAACAAAAAAATCTGAGTACAATTTTGCCAGTTAATTATTATCATCGATTTTATCCACTTTTAACAAAGACAAATAAATTTTAAAATTTTAATTTAAAATTATTACCAATTCACTTTTCTGATTGAAACAGTTGCCACCGCGGTACGCCACTATTATTAGCCATTTATGAACGCATAATAAAGGACATAATTCTAAGTGAATTTCTCAAAAGTGGATGTAAAAAAATGGTCATCATCACTTGTGATGGACAAACAACGATACAGGTCCACAAGAATCAATACTTTCAATAGTGAAGCGATGAAATTTGCATGATTTAGACATGTATTCAACATGATTCCTTGTCAAAAACAATACTACAGAGAACATCGAAGGTAGAAGAAAAGTATGGACAGACAACATCAAGGACTGGGCTGGTCTGGATTTTTCCTCACTCAACCACATCACTGAAAATAGAAATTGATGGAAGACTGTGTGTTAATACATCTAATTCCGCTGAAGACGGATGTGTCGAGAAAGTCCCTGAGACTGTGTTACACAAGAAAGTCCATGCATGCATTACACAAGAAAGTCCCTGCATGCATTACACAAGAAAGTCCCTGAGACTACATTACGTGAGAAAGTCCCTGAGACTGCATTACACAAGAAAGTCCCTGCATGCATTACACAAGAAAGTCCCTGAGACTCTGTGTTACACAAGAAAGTCCCTGCATGCATTACACAAGAAAGTCCCTGAGACTATATTACGTGAGAAAGTCCCTGAGATTCTGTGTTACATGAGAAAGTTCCTGAGATTCTGTGTTACACAAGAAAGTCCCTGAGATTCTGTGTTACACGAGGAAGTCCCTGAGACTGCACTACACAAGAAAGTCCTTGAGACTGCATTACACAAGAAAGTCCTTGAGACTTCATTACACAAGAAAGTCATTGAGTCATTTTTAGTCACATATTTAGGTCATTGTACAGAAGAAAGTGTTAATGTGTTTTCTCAAATATTCACCACCATTTGTAGAGAATTGACTTCATTATACATGGGTTTCCCTATAGGTACTCCATTAATAGAGTAGCACATTACCCCTGCCTCCAGAGGACCACTCATACCACATGACTTTGTAGCTTCAAACAATAATCTCTAGTGATCTCCCAAAAAAACTTACTTTTAAACAAGATGTGACAAACCTGTGACATCCCAAAAATGCATTTTTAAACAAGAAGTGACAAACCTGTGACCTCCCCAAAAAAACTCACTTTCAAACAAGATGTGACAAACCTGTGACCTCCCCAAAAATGCACTTTTAAACAGGAAGTGACAAATCTGTGACCTCCCCCCCAAAAAATCACTTTTAAACAAGATGTGACAAACCTGTGACTTCCCCAAAAAACTCACTTTTAAACAAGATGTGACAAACCTGTGACCCCCCCCCCCCAAAAAGAAACCAAAAAAAAACTCACTTTTAACCTTTAGCAAGCCAGATTAAAAAATACGAAACGTCTCCCTGCCACCGGATTCTTTTTTGAAAATTTGCATTATTGATGGTGACTGTTTTGAAAATGTGATAATTTTTAGGTTGTTAGAGATATTTAAATAATATTTGCACATATAAATAAAGAATTGAATTATGCATATATTGGTGTAATTTATGTACGTGTGTGTGTGATACCAGACGTATGAGAAAGTGGTAAAGACGTTTTTCACAAAAAACATATATTTTATAACAAATAAAGAGGGAAAAAATAAGGAAAAAAAATAACTTACCTTACATATCGAATTCCTTGGCAACACTGTAAACTAAATCACGCAAATCTGTTGTATTTATGTTCTTTCACTGCGAAATTATCAAAATATAGCCGGGGGAACTGTATAAAACATGTAGATTTGCAGTAAAATCGTTCTTTGAGCTTAGGTCTAGAGTTATTTTTTCTGCCACTTCAAAATATTCGATATCAAACGTACAAGTCCCCAAATCAGCACGGCATTCTGTATATTCACTGCTGTGAAACTAAATAACCTAATAATCCATGATTCAAGCCACGATTCAATGTTATTTTATTCGAAATACGATGAAATAAAAGTCTGTAAAACCGATCCATCATCATGGCATCGTACCGGTGTACAGATGTGGTCAGATTAATTGCTCTTAAACTTTTACGAATAGCTAGCCATTCTAAAAAACGATCATGTCGGAAGTGGGGGATGTACCGGCTTCGATTGCGCATGTCCCCAGCTATGTGCACGGACTGTGGTACGTGTAAATCTCACGATATTATCGTTGGGTGGGCCGGACCGCCAAAAGCGCGCGCGGCCATTTTGTTTCTCGGCGGCTGCGATTGATATAGGCTCGGTGAAGGTTAAACAAGATGTGACAAACCTGTGGACACCCCCCCCCCCCCCAAAAAAACCCCCCAAAAAACTCACTTTTAAACAAGATGTGACAAACCCGTGACCTCCCCAATGTAAGAACAAATGTTATTGGTTGTCATGTGTACATTTTGTTCCTTTTATTATTGTTAGAAGATCTGACAATATGCATAGTGAGACAGCAAGTAATATCTGTAATTTGATGTTTGCTGTGCATGTTAAATATTTGTGATATTTTGTTACCAATTTTTGATGTAAATCTATGTGACAATCAACATGTTTATACATATTTGTCCCTCAATTGATTCTAATAATTATATGATGACAGAGCAACATCATTTGAGCTCAAACTTGGATGCCATCAGTAAAACTAACAGAAGCCAACTCAGTAATACTGATATGAGTCAAGTTGATTTAAGTCAAACTCACATCAGTCAAGTTAACTTTATGCATTGGCTACTGAATTGAAATATTAGCTGTGGCATAATTGATTTGTATTTCATTTGCTCTCCAATGGTCAATGAAGAAACTGAGCTGTAGTTTTAATAACTCATTATGGTTCCTGTTAGGAACATGTGTCCCCCAGATGTGATTATTAATTTGATTATTCCCCTTGGCAATGCTTGCCAATTGATATTTATAAATTATTAATTTAACTTAAATTTTTTTAGGGTTAGGTTTAGGGTGTGGTTAGGAGAGGTTTTGTTCTGCCCTGGTCATGCTGGAGTCAGAGGAAATGAGAAAGCCGACTTATTGGCAGGCAGAGCTGTGATAGACGGCACAATTCTGAGAAGAGATAAAGCAGACTTGATCAAGGCAGTAATAAATTCATTTCAAGATGAAGATGATGTCAATGAGGCTGAGAATTTACACATACAGAGAATGTTAGATATGGGAGTATCTAGAGGGGAGGGAAGGAAAAGTAAATCTTTTGGAAGGCCCTGAAGTTCATGCAATCAACACCTGACCAGGTGTCTACATACACTAAGATGAACAGAGAGTGGAGCACTTATGGGAATGCCCTGCGTGCTGTGAAGATAGTTTCTAATCAAGAATCAAGAGGTTTTGTTTTACATAACTAACCCTAAACCTAAATAAATGTATATTAAAAATTAATAAAGGATAAATATAAATTGACAAATATTGCCAAGGGAAATAATCACATTGGGGGACACATTCCAAACAAGAACCCTCTGTATTTCTATAAAAATAATACTCACTAGGAGACAGGTAATGGAGTTTTACTGGATAACGACTGACACACTATTACTGTTGGATGCCTACATGAACTAATATAGTATACAAGACTATTCTGTTTTACTAGCAGTACTACCTTCTATTTATTTCTATAAGGGTCTCGCTGTCCTGCCATAGCGTATCTGGAAGTAACTATAAAAATTGAGATTTTAGCAGATAACCAGAATAAGAATACTTAATTCAGCAGAAGAAGAATACTTAACTGATTACTTTAGCAACTCTCCGGAGATATAGAATTAATTAATTTATAATGGATTTTGACAATGTGTTGACATTGTGAAGACAAATGAAAATACTGTTCTGATCAGTCATAGAATAATATACTTTGACAGTATTTATATTTTATAATAAATATAAAACAATCTATACAAAAATATGACAATAGAAATGGATCAAAATGTCAGGTTACATAAAAAAGTAGGAATTCCCCCAAAAAGTGGTAAATACTATATTGATGTAATAATGTTACTGGATATTCTTACTAAATAGTAAAACTCTGCTGAAGACGGATGTATTGGGCCCTTAGTACATATAAAACAGCAACAAAATGCATTTCCATTCTCTGGATTACATCCTGCTGGAAATCTAGTAGGAGCATGGCCCTGCTACAAGAGAGGTCCAACGGAAGTTTGAGAATGAACGCTGAAGAAGAAATAGTAAAACTAATAACGGTAATGTAAAAAAATAAATAACAATAAACAAAGGAACAGCAACCTTTTCTACGTTGCAGTCCAACAGGAACCTCTTTCAAGAAACGAATACAAACGGAAAACATATAATATATGAACATTTATTTAACTTATTTAATTATGAAAAAATTCACAGAGATATCTCACCAGGCGTCTCTGTATATTAGAAATCAAATGCATTTTTTAATAACAGCTTTGTATTTCTATTTCCTGGTTGTATTTGTTTCTTGAAAAAGGTCCCCGTAGGACAGCAACGTAGAAAAATTCCATGTTCCTTTGTTTATTCTGATTTATTTTGTATATTAGTTTTACTATTTGATATTTAGAATATTTAGTAACATTGTTACATCAATATAGTGTTTATTTCTTCTTTGTTTTGTTACTTCGGCACTCTCAACTTTGTCTGACATCCTCTGACAGCTTGGTTACGTATTGAATTCCCAAAGCAACTAGTGTCTTTATTTGATGATTTTCGGTTAGTATATCCAGTCCGGATCTGTGGCACAGAGTGCGTATGTGGGTGCCAAGGTACCAAGTTCGATCCCCGCCCCCGGCCATTTGTGCATCCAGACTGTTCAGAAAGCAATGGCAAACATAGAAAATATTTATATTGCCTAGGAAATCACCACAGCCAACAAATGCTGGGTTAATAGCTACGTCCTGGATAGGATATGCTACCAATATCCAGTTGTGAATAAATGAAGTTCAAGAATATATAAATTCATAAATGTTATGTCGGTAAGATATGGAACAAATTATTTAATATTTCACACAAAATTGTCATACGCTTGAAAAAAATACATACGGTAATTATACATTTACAATTTGTGAAGCTTATTTATACTAAATCTATATTTTTATTAGCTACACTTGATGATAGAGTGTAGAGTGACACTTAATGATACAGTGTAGAGTAACACTTGGTGATAGAGTGTAGAGTGACACTTGATGATAGAGTGTAGAGTGACACTTGAACGATAGAGTGTAGAGTGACACTTGAATGATAGAGTGTAGAGTGACACTTGATGATAGTGTAGAGTGACACTTGAACGATAGAGTGACAATTGAATGATAGAGTGTAGAGTGACACTTGAACGATAGAGTGACACTTGAATGATAGAGTGTAGAGTGACACTTGAATGATAGAGTGTAGAGTGACACTTGATAAATAGAGTGCAGAGTGACACTTGATGATAGAGTGTAGAGTGACACTTGATGATAAGAGTGTAGAGTCGCACTTGATAGAGTGTAGAGTGGCACTTGAAAGAGTGTAGAGTGACACTTGATGATAGAGTGTAGAGTAACACTTGATAATAGAGTGCAGACTGACACTTGATGAAAGAGTGTATCGTATAGAGTGCATGATATTGATATGAATCAATGTTGTAGGTTTGTTGTTTGAGAATCCTAGGAATTGTGAGCGGTTAGCTCTTACTTCCTATGTACATTGGGATGATGTTTCTGAGCTTTCTTTCATACCCAGGAGACTTCAGCTTTCAACTTAGTGCAATGCCTATTGAAGGAGCCTTCTACTCAGAGGGGGTCTAATGTTGTTGTGTATTTGTGGTAATCTCATGGCTCTGGAGTTTGCAAACTTCACAATCCTCACTTACTGTATGGTTGGTTTGATATCTGGCTGGTTGATTGCTGACCCAGTGTTCCATAGGTTCATGTCATTTGACCCAATGCCAATGTGTGATATATGCATGTGTTTGTGACCTTTGACCCAATGTGTGATATATGCATGTGACCTTTGACCCAATGTGTGATACATGTGGTTATGAGCTGTTGTTTTGTTCCATACAGAGTGTTCGATTTATCTGGCCGTGGAGGGAGCATCATTTAAAAAAAAATTATCCACCTCTGCGGAGGCATCCTTAAGGATACAATGAAAAGTTGCCTCCATTTTGTAACAATAGTTTCCAACAAGTTTTATCTTCTTCTTCTGCGTTCATTCTCAAACTCCTGCAGATTAGCAGGATGTAGTCCGGAGAATGGAATGCGTTGTGTCATGGTTTACAGCACTGCTGCGATATCTGCGCCTTTCGGCCTGACACATCCGACTTCAACATGACTTTGGGTCACTGACCCTATATGGGATGGGACAGCCAACTCCATCCCATAACCTCCTTAGTTGCCTCTTACGACATGCATGGAAGGTAAACAGTGCTGCTATTCTTTGCTCCCTTTTCGGGCCCCGGCACCACACGGGCGAACAAGTTTTATAAGGATGAATGCACAACTGGTACCCAGGAGTGTGTTGTGCTTGTATTCTGTTCAGGTGATTGTTAATCTGTACATTTGTGTGTACACAGCCAGCATCCTGGGGTGTGTTGTGCTTGTATTCTGTTCAACGATGAAAACTAGCATGGTTCGGACATGTATGCAGGCACGATTTCTTGTCAAAAACAATAATTGTGTGCAAAATCAAAAGATGCTTAATAAGTGTTTTCTGTTCATGTAGACCTACTATTTCTTGGTGTTCTCTGTACGTACCCATTATCTCTGCTTGTTCTTGTCCCACTGAGCGCATATCCGATTTCATCAACAGTATTTGTAACCCTTAGTAGATCAACTACTCTTGGTAACTGCAGAAACCAGCAGAACTGCACAAGGGGAATCCCATAAATGCTCTGCTTATCTCTGCACAAAGGGAATTCCCATAAATGCTATACTTATCTCTGCACAAGGGGAATTCCCATAAATGCTATACTTATCTCTGCACAAGGGGAATTCCCATAAATGCTATGCTTATCATTTGGTCAGTCTTCTAAAAGTATTTAAGCTCAGTGTCCTGGTCAGTTATTGGTTATGAATTCTTCTGGTCTTTCCAGTAAGGTCAAATTTCTTCCTGTCTTTCCTGCCCAAGAGGGTATGTGGTCTTTGGGATAGTTATATATTTGTAGATCTATGTTCCAGTGTTTCCCATCTGTTCTGCCAAGTCTCTTTGTTCACATATATCAATATATTTTAAATTGTGTGCATGGTTATTAGTGTGTATGGCTGTTTATGACTTGCTTTCTCCTTTGTTATTTGTCTGCCTTGTCATTGCAAAGTGTTTGGATTTCCAGTATCGTTTTGCAACTCAAGTAGACAGGTTTTCCATACTTGACCAACTACACCTCAAAAAAAAAAAAAGATGTGATCTCGTCAAGACATTCAACCTATATACTCAAGTCACATAAAAAAGACAATCTTCATCTTTTGGCTACTTCACGAGACAGGGAGGTTAGAAGAACATAGTTACAACAGGCAAGATTGAAGGCAACAGAGACAGAGGGTGACAACATGAGAAAATATTAAACAGTTTGACAACTTGGCACGGCAAGGAAAACAACAACAATCTTGATACATAATACTGGAGACAGAGAACTGTAGAGAGCCATGATCACCTGCGCCAGCCGGAGTGACACCTGATGATGACTCAAGTCACTGAGAACAGACCAATCGAAACAAGGACTATTACAACAACAACGAACATCCCGTACAAGTATTGAAGTATCTTCAGTAACACAAACATATAACATCCGTATTCGTTCTAGAAGGGCTAATAGGTCTTCTTGTAAACATAAATAACATATAGACAGTACAATTTTGCTTCAAATAATTGCTTATACAAGTAAATTCAAGTAGGAAGCAGGAAGATAAATGATAAATTCTTGAGACTAACGAGTCCGTTCAATGGCACAGAATGCCTAGAAACTCAAATTTTTCTGTACTTGACTAACCGCTATTCAATTCACATCTAACATCTCTACTACTTCTGTCGACTTTCTTGACATTATTGTCACTATTCATCCCCCCTTACCTCAGCACATCTGTTTACTACAAACCTACTGATGCACATGGTTTTCTGCTCTACACTTCTCATCCTTCTGCTTGTTGACACTCTCTGACCTTATCTAGAACTTACTAGATTTTAAGCAGGATGTAGAGAATGGAAATGCGTTGTGTCGCTATTTTATTTTCATCAATGGACAGACATATCCATCTTTGGTGGGCTCTGCAGAGTTCAACCTCACAAGAATCTAGCAAAACTGCTCCTTCGTGTCAACTACCGCTATAACACAGGTCTGCAAATTGTGAGGTAATCATGAAACTAGGTTGTACTAAACTCTCCCATGCTCTCTCTGGTCCTGATCTAGCCCCCATCTGACTGTCAAATTTTGGTCCACTTTAAGACACACTTTGTAAGACAAGGTTTCAAGATGAATGTGTGATTTAATCATTGAATAAATGGTTACATGAACAAGTACAAACCTGGTACAGTGGAATCCCTCTATAGTGCATCCTTTTATAACAAATTTCCCTATGCATCAACACATTTCAAAATCCCCAAATTTATTTATTATATAATATTTATACTGTATGCCAATATAGCAAGTTTATGTTATTAGATACATATTTTGTCGGTCCAGACTAAGTTGTTATAACAGGATTCCACTGTATTAGGCCTACAATCACTTGTTTACAATCTGGTGTACAAGAAGATAGGAATATCAGTGGTATCCTATTATAACAACTTGGTCTGGACCGACACAATATGTGTGTATCATGTGACATATTCTTTCCAAATCTTGGTCTTCCTTATGGATTCTCTGAACACTCCGCGATTCTGGACGAGTTGACCTGTCGCAGCTAGAGACATGTTTAAACACAATCTCATATATCACCGCATCATCGTTGTGTTGGGTGCCCTGTTCCCCTACTGCCACTCTGCCTTCAGCTATTAATCTTTCCATGCTGTTATGTCTCTTTATATGACCAATAAAAACAGCTTTCTAATTAGGATGTTGTTAAGGAGCCACCCCTCTTCGACTTTTTAATATATATGTAATAACAGAAATTCGCTATATACAGTACACAAAATATAGAATAAATATAATTGGGGATTTTTGAAAAGTGTTGTTATAAAGGGAAACTTTGTTATAAAAGAATGTGCTATAGAGGAATTCCACTGTATATAGTTATACAGATTTATTGCATTTAGAAAAAAAGGGCAGCAAAGAATAGCAACATTGTTTACCGTACATGCATGTCATAAGAGGTGACTAAGGAAGTTATGGGGTGGAGTAGGCTGTCCAATTCCATATATGGTCAAAATGACCCACTAGCCATGCTGAAGTCAGATGTGTCAGGCCAATTCTACAGACTACATCCTGCTCTTCTGCAGGAGTTTGAGAACAAACGCAGAAGAAGAATAAAAAGCTCAGGAGAAAACTAATGTTCTGCATGACTTTCTTCTTATAAATGAAAACTCCCCAGCACTTAATAACTTGTGTGGAACATCCACCTAGGGATTGAGAACACACAGTAATTGTGAGCAATTAGCTCTTACTTCCTATGTACAGTGGGGTGATTTTTCTGAGCTTTCTTTCATACCCAGGAGATTTCAGCATTCAGCTTAGTGCAATGTCTATTGAAGGAGCCTTCTGATAATTGTATACTACTTCTTCTTCAGCGTTCATTCTCAAACTCCTGCTGAATCTCTCCTGTAGCAGTACTACTAGATCTCCAGCAGGATGCAGTCCAGAGAATGGAAACGCGTTGTGTTGCCATTTTATTTGCGCCAATGGCCCGACACATCTGTCTTCTGCAGATAATTGTATACAAATCATATAATTGTATAGATGACATGCTACAAAGCTTCCATAAAAGAGCCTCAATATAACGGCATGTCATCTACTAAGGTTTTCCATTGTATGGATGGTTTGACTAGTGGGCCATTGGGTGGGACCCACAGATGCAACAGTATGCGTCCACCTAGGGATAGATAACAATAGACAGAGAAAAAGTTGCATTAATAAGCATGGACACGGACAATAACAATGTGGTCACTGGTCATGTAACTC
Source organism: Meghimatium bilineatum (assembly GCA_034231615.1). Lineage (NCBI taxonomy): Eukaryota > Metazoa > Mollusca > Gastropoda > Stylommatophora > Philomycidae > Meghimatium > Meghimatium bilineatum. The sequence continues at coordinate 20,635,304 of CM067302.1, forward strand.
AATTTTCTTCATCTTCTGCATGTGTTCTCAAATTTCTGCAGATTTGCAGTCTGAATAGCGGAGTCCGCCGAAGACGGATGTGTTGGGCCATTGGCGCAAATAAAACAGCAAAACAACGCATTTCCATTCTCTGGACTACATTCAACTGGAAATCTTGTAGGACAATTGTCCTGTTACAAGAGAAATCCAGTGGGAGTTTGTGAAGAAATGCTGAAGAAAAAGAATAACGGAGTATACTGTGTTATGGTTTACAGTTTAGCTGCAATATCTACACCTTTCACCCTGACTTCAGAATCACTTCTGGATCACTTTGACCCTCTGTGGGATGGAACAGCCAATCCTACCCTCAAAACCTCGTTGGTCTCCTTTTGTTGTTCGTCCATTGAAACCGATGATGACCATTCAACTCAACTTGGATGATTATGAAGACGATGACGTCTGCGGTGTGCCTGACTGTGTCTAATGAGTCCTATGCATGTTTAGAATTGTCTACCACACTCTGGGCATGTGTGGGAGAAGTCTAAGGAGGAGTCTCCTTTTACAATATACATGGCAGGTCAGTGTTGCTATTTTTTTCATACCTGACAACAGACACGAGAAATGCTTCAATGAAGAGGGCAAATCATAATTGAGAATATATTCTTCTTTTTATGTTCCATGCTGTGTGGCATTGGTTATCATGTCTTTCCACAGCCTTTGATTTCATGTGCTGTCAATTGTTTCCAATATTGATTTTCTCCCATGCCACAATGCTCAATAGGATGCCAAGCATCTTCTCTCTTGGTCTTCTCCTATTCTTGTTCTTCAGCTTGCCTGCTGTTACAATATGTTCCATCTTCCCTCTTCTCATGATGTGGCAAAAAAATGTGGAATTTTTTTTTAACGAGTCAGCAGCTCTCTTTTTTGAATTAACTTCTTTCAAGATATCTTCATTATACTTTTTTATCTTTTCATGGTGTTCTTAACATTCTTCTATAAAACCACATCTCTACTGTTGAAATATAATTTTTAACTGTTCCGATGAGTGTCCATGATTTACTTCAATACATCAGAATTGGTTCTATAAAGTATCACTAAACAAAATTTGGACCAAGCCGTCTGTTGGCTTAGAACTGCCCACTACAGATAACAGAGCCACCTATATCATGTACATTAGCTCAGGGTGGCCCATACAAATAAATTCTCATGTGGGACAGGAATACTGACTTCTTAATACGTACCTCAATACTATTGGGGATCTCCCTAGCATAGTGGTTAATTGTTCGCCTTATATTCAAGAGGTCATGGGTTCTAATCCGACTCGTGTCGTCTTGTATACAATGTGGATTTTTCGGAAATCCCTGTGGATTATCGCTTGAAGCTACGGAGTTACGTGCTATGAGTGGCACTCTCGGCAGGCGGCGTGCCACTTCGTTGAGAGTGATGGAGTATATATGAAAAACCAAGTACAGTGAAGTCAATCCTCTATGTCTTTTGAACCCCTTTTCAATACTGCCCACTTTCAATGAACTGCAAGGCAAAAACCTGGCCAACAGTGCACAGAACTGAGGTAAAATGTTTTGGGCTGATATTTGGATCTGGAGATGTAGCAAGATCAAAAGAACTACGAGTGTAGAAGAAAGACTGAGCAACAAATGGGCTTGCTAGCAGTGTGACTGGTCAGTTTTATACAAGATAATAAATATTGCAATATATATTCAACAACAGTTAACATGTTCATACCTGTCAACTTTCAAAAGGATAAATCTGTATTTCAGTTCAAAATATATATCTTCTTCTTCTTCAGCGTTCATTCTCAAACTCCCGCTGCCCGCCGAAGAAGGATGTGTCAGGCTGTTGGCGCAAATAAAACGGTGACACAACGTATTTCCACTCTCTGGACTACATCATTCTGGAAATCTAATAGGACCATGGTCCTGATACAAGAGATATCCAGTGGGAGTTTGAGAATGAACTCTGAAGAAGAAGAAAACTCCCGCTGGATCTCTTTTATAGCAGGACCATTGTCCTACTTGAGTTCCAGCAGGATGTAGTCCAGAGAATGGAAATGTGTCGTGTCACCGTTTTATTTGCACCAATGGCCCGACACATCCGTCTTCGGCTGTAAAATATATATAAAAATCTGTATTTCAACCCCAAAATCTGTATAAAGAGTATTTCACTAGAAGTGGATACTTAAGGTCAATATGGACATTTCAGCTAACACTGTAATGTATGGACGACCGTTCTCCGGACTATATCCTGCTACTGCAGGAGTTTGAGAACGAACGCAGAAGAAGAATACCAATTTGACTAATAAAAAAGAATATACCAATTTGACTAATAAAAAAGATGATACCAATTTTATTATTAGTGGTAGGTGTCTATAACACATATTCAATTGTTTAATATAATTACGTTGTTATTCGTTTTACTGAAATCCAAATATAATTGTGGGATATTTTCTAGCTGTATGGTAATTATCAGAGCTGTCAACTTATTTTTTCATAAATCCACATTTTTTTCACAATTTATTTCCATATTTCAATAAAAATGTCTGCATTTAGTACACCATTTAAAAAAAAAAACCCACATCCTTTATAATTTTTGTGTGTAAATTAAAATGTTTGTTTCGTGCTCCTGAATGAGCGTGTGACATAAAACATCAACATCAGTAATAATTACCAGGAAATGTAACACCAAGTGACCTTTTTAAAAAAAAAAAAAAAGTTAAATTTTTTTTTAAAATTTGGGGGGTTTTTTAAGATAATTTTTTTCAGGGTTCGAAATCTATATTAATACGGAAAATGCATACTAGTTGGCACCTATGAATTAAAAATCAATTTTTACTAGTTGACAGGTATGCAATATTTAAAATTATGTTTAAGTGTTTCTCAGATGCACATAAATATCCCAATTCTATCATTCTTACTAGGCAGACGCATACACACAAACACTAATATGTTATTCATGTGTATTTCACTCATGCTGCTCTCTCTCTCTTCATCTGCCACACGAGGACATCTCTATTTGTGCAAGCTCTTCTCTGGAGACTGATTGTGAGCAATGTATAGGAAGCCAATACTGGACAAAGCACTGACAAGGAAGATGACATCGAACCAGCGATGGTAAAAGTTGAACTGGAGGTCACCGAGAACCTCTGTGATGATCAACCTGAGATTAAAATAGAAATTATGTACTTCGTTAGTTTTCAGATAGGAAGAATAGAAACACCAATATATATATATATTGAAAACAACAGATTTAAACAGGCGACAGAGTTCACATACCTAGGAAGTAATATAGCAACAGACGGCAAGAGCAGCAAAGAAATACACAATAGATGTAGTAAAGCATATCAAGCCCTAGGGCAAAGGACACCAGTCTTCAGAAACAAAAATGTAGATTTACACACCAAAATAACACTATTCACAACGATTATTATGCCAACGCCGTGCCTACCAATGCCAAACATGGACAACAACAGCACAAGACAAATGTAAACTTGTGACAACTGAAATGGCATGCTAATGCAGAATCCTAGGAATATCGCTAAGAGATAGGGTGAGGAATGAGGACATTAGACAAAAAAACCGGCACCACCCCAATCTTAGAATGCATCAAGAGACAACAGATCAAATGGTTTGCACACATCAGCAGACTACCATCAGACAGCATACCACAGCAAGCTATGCTACACAGATACAGCGACGGCAGACCTAGAGGCTGACCACGAAAACGATTGACCACCGAAATAAGAGAGGCGACAAATTCCACAATATACTCAGCACACAAAGAGAGCTGTCTCCAAAAAAACTCTTCTACCCCTGATGCTAAAGGCAACAAAGGGTTTCAGCGAATAGATAGATTTAACCAGGACATGTCTATGGATGCTCTGATCTCCCTTTGACTATATTCACAATAACATGACTATATTCACAATAACATGACTATATTCACAATAACATGACTATATTCACAATAACATGACTATATTCACAATAACATGACTATATTCACAATAACATGATTATATTCACAATAACATGACTATATTCACAATAACAAGATGACTAACAGTTTCAGTTGTCTGTAGATTGACAAAAATTCTTCGAAACCCACAGTGCCTCTCTTTTTTTAGTGGCACAAAATTTCATGTCCAGCTTATTTATTGTGGACTTATAAAGAAAACATTAAATAAAATAATAGCAAAGAGAATCGCTGCTTTTGAAATGAGATGCTACAGAAGACTTTTACGTATACCATGGACAGCTAAAAATACATATAGCACAAAAAGCTATATAGACATTTTAAATCACCTTGGTGGACTGTATTTTGCCGATCCCCTGATGTAAACCTTTTTTTTAATAATTTTAAGATTAGTTTTTCATACTCTTGGAATATATATATATAACTAGTATAATATTATGTTATAACGAGTAGTACTCTTGGTAGGCAGCCTGCCTCTTTAAGGAGGGTGGGGTACATGTGGGGAAACCCAAGTATGATGAAGTCAATCCTCTAGATATTTAAAACCCTGTAAACCTCCCACACAAATATAGTTGTACTATATTTGACACAACTGATTTGTAACTATTTTTAGTATCTATTGTCTTTTCTCTGCTTTTTGCTTCCCTGCTAAAACGTTGCAGGATTGAATGACAATCGGTTTTCCGGCTATGGTACGCTTGGTCGCTTTATATGAAGTAATATTGTGATGCCTCAGAATGTCTGTAACTCCTTCAATCCACCTTCTTCTTGGTCCTCCTCTGTATCTTGCTGTTTCCATTTTCATGTTGTATGCTCTTGCAGCTGGTCAATGAGGATTCATTCTCATTAGGTAGCTGAACCATTTCAATCTCTGTTTTTCAATATATTTGAGCACATATGTTGTTCCAACAGTTCTTGTAATCACTTCATTTCTCACATAATCTCTTCTTGTTCTGTTTGCTGCTTTTCTTAGACACCTCATTTCACACGTATTAAGCTTTCTCTCTTGTTCTTTAGTTAGTGTCCATGTCTGACATTGATAACACAATTTTATGATTTGTATTTTGGTTTCCATTGGGACAGATTTGTGTTTCAAAATTGTAACTGGCATCCAATAAACTAACAGCTGTATCAAGTAGAATCAGTATAGAATAAACTAACAACTGTATCAAGTTGAATCAGTATAGAATAAACTAACAGCTGTATCAAGTAGAATCAGTATAGAAAATAAGTACCCACCTGTATCAAGCCGAATTAGTATAGAAAGTACGTACCTGTATTCCTGCGGCATGTTCATTCTCATGAGCAGTACACAGGACACAAAGTACATCCCCTTGGATACAAATATAATCAGATATTTATTCCAATAAGAAATGGAGACAAGACATGCATTGACAAATTTATCACAGGTGACAGGTTGTCAGCCTATCCCTAACCTTTCTTATTCGTCTCCTACGACATGCCTGGAAAGATGATGGTGGCCCTATTCTTTGCACATAGAACGAGAAGTCCAGGCCCCAGTTGACAACATGGGTGAGCATGCTAAACATAAAAGTATTGGTTTTATGCCACAATCTAGACCAGGGGTCGGCAACCTACGACCCGCCAGTACTCAAAGATCGTAACTGCTTAGCTTTGGTGCTCCAAAATACAATAATACAAGTGCTGTCTGTTTTCAAGCCTGGCCTAGGTCCACATAACTAAAATTGTATCAATTTGTCTGTACCTAAATATACACATGTATGCATAATGTCCACAAGTAAAAAAAAATGGCAATGTAATATTAAACAGTGTAATCAACATTTTATATTAGCATGTTAGGAATCATATTAACCCATGACCACCTGTGTATTTCTGTATCCAGCCCTCGGATCAAAAATAGTTGCTGACCTCTGATCTAGACATAAATATTCTGAAGAATTTATCACAACGGGAATCCTGGGTTCTTCTTCTTCAGCGTTCATTCTCAAACTCCTGCTGGATCTCTATTGCAGTAGGACAATGGCACTATTAGATTTCCAGCAGGATATAGTCCAGAGAATGGAAATGCGCTGTGTCGCCGTTTTATTTGCGCCAATGGCCCGACACATCCGTCTTCGGCGGGGAATCCTGGGTTCAAACTCATGCCAAACTTTTAAAATTATCTCTTACATAATAAGTGAGACTGCAATATAATAATATTTTCACCCGTGTGTTGCCAGGGGCCTGAAAGGGGAGCAAAGAATAGCAACACTGCTTACCTTCCATGCATGTCGTAAGAGGCGACTAAGGAGGTTATGGGATGGAGTTGGCTGTCCCATCCCATATAGGGTCAGTGACCCAAAGCCATGCTGAAGTCGGACGTGTCAGGCCGAAAGGTGCAGATATCACAGCAGTGCTGTAAACCATGACACAACGCATTCCGTTCTCCGGACTACATCCTGATAATCTGCAGGAGTTTGAGAATGAACACAGAAGAAGAAGAATATTTTAATAGCCATCCATTGCAGGCAATCATGGCAACAATTTCAGACTTGTATTGTTTCATATTTTTTTTTGGTGTGTGCTGAGATGACTGAACAGTCAAATTCTAGCATAGAATTCACTGTCACATTTGGTGCACATATGAATAGAACATTTGGTGCACATATGAATAGAACATTTGGTGCACATATGAATAGAACATTTGGTGCACATATGAATAGAACATTTGGTGCACATATGAATAGAACATTTGGTGCACATATGAATAGAACATTTGGTGCACATATGAATAGAACATTTGGTACACATATGAATAACATTTGGTGCACATATGAATAGAATAGTTGGTACACACGAATAGAACATTTGGTACACATATGAATAGAATAGTTGGTACACACGAATAGAACATTTGGTGCACATATGAATAGAATAGTTGGTACACACGAATAGAACATTTGGTGCACATATGAATAGAATAGTTGGTACACACGTATAGAACATTTGGTACACATATGAATAACATTTGGTGCACATATGAATAGAACATTTGGTGCACATATGAATAGAACATTTGGTGCACATATGAATAGAACATTTGGTGCACATATGAATATGGGCATCTGTGCTTGTTGTTCTGCCTTTTCAGGCAGCATGTTTTCTCTGTGCCTCTAAGATTTGATGTTTCTCAGTAATGCAAGCATGTCACAGGAGGAGGCGCTGATGCTGAAGCTCTGCAGGAACACTCTGAGAGAATCCCAAAAATTTCTCCCCGGTTCACCGACCAGTCATTTTTCCTTAAGGAACTCACCATCTGTCAGTCATTCTGGGATGTGTCGGCAGTGCATATGCACAACATCTCCAGCCCATCTCAGTTGGACCTTCTTCAGCTTTGTATGAATTCTTGTGATACTGGCTCCATTGAGGACTTTTATATTAGGTGCTACTTTATCCCAAGAAGTTTGCGGATATAGTATGTGTGAAAGTGATTTCACACTCCAGCATGTCTGATGTACACTGTCCAGGTCTCACAAACACATAGCAAAGTGGTCAAGGTGGTGAGCACAATATACTTTCAATTTTTGTGGTGAGATCAATGCCCCTCGTTCCCACACAATGCCATGCAGTCTGCTAAATGCATCAGTTTCTTTATAGATTATATTGTTGACTTCGGCATCCATGCCACTGGCTCTGGAGACAGCATTAATAAGTTCTTACAACACAGGTGGCAGCGCCTAGGATCGCCAAAGAAGAAGGCGTCAGTGCTACTATTCTTTGGTTCCTTTGTGTTCAGAGCTAAACATCTGGCTGCTGGAATGTAGCACTTATGGGAGTGCCCCACATGCTGTGAAGCTAGTTTCTAATCAAGAATCAGAGATAAAAATGCACCAGATTTTTCCACAGACATATTTTGCGTAAGACTGAAAATGTGGATATTTGTTCTGTTAGTCTCCAATCCACACAACATCTGTGCAACATCATCATTGCTAAATAAAAACTAGGTTTATGGTTAGAGTAAGATTGTGTACACACAAAAATCTAAAATTCTCACCATGATCTGGGCCAGGCATAGGACAATCACGTTGGAAGACTTACTGCTGGCTATTGCATAGAAGAACTAGCAAAGAAAATCCATTGATTAGAAGGAAGAAACAATGTATTTAATGATCTAAAGCTTAATATATAATAATATATATTATTGTCCAGAGTTGTATAATTATTATATTACATGGATTTGTATATTACATAGATATACTGCCCTGGGCATGCTGGGGTCAGAGGAAATGAGAGACCGACTTATTGGCGGGCAATGCGGATCCTGTTTTTCCATGTCTTACATTGATGTCCAGCTCTCACATCTGTATAACAGTATGCTTAACTCTAGTAATCTGAATAGATTAATTTTTACCGTAATACTGATCTTCATTTTCCAAATCACATTCAATCTTGTCATGGCAACAATTGCCACCTCAAGTCTTAACTTCTTCTTCTTCATCAGCGTTCATTCTCAAACTTCCGCTGAATCTCCCTTGTAGCAGGACCATTGTCCTACTAGATTTCCAACAGGATGTAGTCTGAATTTATTCTTAAGAAGCTAAATGGCATGTCATCTATACAATCCTGTAGTCGTAACCTTCGATAACAGTTACCATGTTGTTCCGACAGGCCGACGTTGTGCTTGAACTAGTTACATGCACGGCGTGGGTAGGCGGAACAACAAAGAAACCAGTCGCAAGGGCCAGAGTTGTGCCCTGATGTCGACGTCTGTTTCTGCAATATTGAACTCGAAACACCATCGAGTCAAATGGCTGCTGGAACAGAGGGCGGAGCACTTATGGGAAAGCCCCACGTTCTGCGAGGCCAGTTTCTAATCAAGAATCAAGGATGCAGTCCAGAGAATGGAAATGCGTTGTGTCTCCGTTTTATTTGCACAAACAGCCCAACACATCCGCCTTCTGCAGAAAGTCTTAACTTAAATTCATTTCCAGAGTTGCCATCACCCCATATTTGGGATCCAAGATATGTGAATGTGGAAACTTCTTTCAGCTCACTTCTGATCAATAGGACAACCACTTAAATAAGCTAAGATCGGTCCCATCACCACTGTGCCCTTGTGGGCAGGCAGCATAGACCACTGAACATATCCTGCAAGACTGCAATACACTAAACCAGTTAGGGGAAGAACACTGGCCCACAGAGATGGATATCCACAGAAAGATGTATCAGAGCACTGAGGAGCTTTCAAATACAGCAGCATTTATTGAAAACAGGACTTGCTGTGTAGACATGTCAAACTCCGAACGAGAAGAAGAATTCTGATCAATGAACCAGATATTCATGGGATCTTGCTTGATATCACTTATTATGAAGATCTTGGTTTTATCAATGCTAGTTTCCATGCTATATTTCTGACTAATGTTGTCCAACTTTGAGGTGAGTTCACAGAGTTAAGATTTGGAACAAGTAAAGATATCAATACCATAAGCATAACACAGGTTATGAAGTGGTCTACTGCCAATAGTTATTGATGTCTGGAGATCTTGTAATGCCTCCTGTATTACACGCGGTAGCTTCATAAAGTTCCCTGAAAGTTTGACTAGTGTTTGAATGAAAGATGATCTTAAAAAGATAAAGATGTCCCATGGCAGCAGCTTGCTGTCGGGGATGAAGATAACTCTTCATGTACTAAGCTGCAGCAACTATTAGGTGGGGTGGCCAGTTCACTTCCTTGCCGTGTTTACCTCCCCTAACTCATGCATCAGGTACTAATATACAGGTGAGTCGGCTGGAGGAACGGTCATATCAAGCGAGAAATCACAACCCAGATTTTTTTCGTCTCGATGCGGTTTCAAACCTGGCACGCTGTAACCCGGTGATAGCAAGCAAGCTCACTATCAACTAGGCTACTGCACTCCCCCAATAGATGATGTTATGGAGATTTTAGAAGTTAGCGATGACCTAGATAAAAAGACATGGCAGATTGACCTTAACATATACCTTGAAGAGGCGACAATGCCTATAATAAAGTATTATTGATCATCATCAGCATCATCAAGTGCCGTCTCCGCAACGAAGGTTGGCTGCAACGTATCTCCAACATCTCCTGTCTCTTGTCTTGGTGGTGCACTCTGCTAGACTGTAACCTGTCCATCGTGTAATGTTACTCTCCCACTTGTATCTCTGCCTACCTCTTGCTCGCTTCCCTTTGACTTTACCCTCAAGTAAGGTCTTCAATAGGGTGTCATGTCTTTTAATGTGTCCAAAGTATTTTATTTGCCTGATCTTTATTTCTCTTAGTAGTTCTTTCTTTGATCACTGATCACTGTAATTATTGATCACTGATCACTGTAATTATTGATCACTGATCACTGTAATTATTGATCACTGATTACTAATAGAACTAATAAATAGCAAAAGTAATGTCAACATGAAATAATTAAAAACCAAGGAACAAGTACTTTTTCAACGTTATGATCCAATAGGGATCTGTATCAAGAAACAAAAACAAACTAGAAATAAACATACAAAAATTAATACAATGAGATGGTCTTACAATGTCACTGTATTCGAGAAAAAAATTACATTCAGTAGTTTGTCATTGCTTTATTTTTGTCAGCTCTGTTGGTACAGAGTGTGTATTTGACAGCCAAGATACCGGGATCAAATCCCGCCCACACAATTGTGCATCCGGACCATTAATAAAGCAATAGCAAACTGCTAGACATATTTATATTGCCTAGAAAATAACTACTGAAAGTCAAAAAATGTTACTATTCTTTGCTTCCCTTTAGGGCCACCGAAACACACAAACGGCATGTTTTAATGCAGGCAGCAGCAATACTAAGCATCGTCCTCTAGTTGCTGGGCCTGAAAAGGGAATAAAGAATGGCAACACTGTTTACCATCCATGCATGTCATAAGAGATGACTAACATGGCTTTGGGTTGAAGTTGCTTGTCTACCTGCCTCATCCCATAACGGGTCAAAGTGACAGAAAAATCACTATGAAATTGGATGTGCCAGACCGAAAGATGAAAATATCACAGCTAACCTATAAACCATGACACAACACATTTCATTCTCCGGACTACATCCTGCTAATATGCAGGAGTTTGAGAATGAACGCAGAAGATAATACTAAATATGCCTGAGACATATTCTAAGACAAAACTTACCCGAGTCAGAGTGATAAGAAAGCCCCTGATAGATGTCACAATAATAACTCCAACCAAGAAGAAGGAAATTTGCTGTGACCAGAACTTGATCTGTAAATGTCATAGTGTACACTGTTATGGTAAAGGTAAAGGTAGGTCACATGACATCTGCCGTCGGGGATGAAGATAACTCTTCATGTACTAAGCCGCAGCAACTATTAGGTGGGGTGGCCAGTTCCCTTCCTTGCTGTTTTTTTTACCTTCCCTAACTCATGCGTCAGGTACTCATTTACAGCTGAGTCGACTGGAGGAGTGGTCGTGTCAAGTGAGAAATCACAACCCGGATTTTTTTTTTAATGTCCGGACGTGGTTTTGTACGTGTTATGGTAAACTCAAAGATAAAGGTAAACTGAGTTATGAACTTGCATCATAGCACATGAATTTCCCATAAGTGCGTAGTGGCCGACCAGCAACCGTCTGACTAGCATCACCTGCCACACTTGCTGAAAAGCGATACCACAATTCCTCGACCTCTCTAAAACATGAGCCCTGGTGCCCTGCTTCCTGGAGACTGGGTGAGCCATGATCCCTGGTGCCATATTTCCTGGAGGCTGGATGAACCATGATCCCTGGTGCCCTACTTCCTTGTTGCTGGGTGAACTACTGGAATAATGTTTTAATTTAAAATCACAACAAGTTAAATTGAAACCTGTGTCTGTTGGTTGATAGGTGAGTGACTTAACACTACACTACTGTGACTCCTGTTAAAGTAAACACAACCATCTTAAGAAATTAACAATAAAGGACATTATTTTTTAAACATAAACACCACTGACTTCAACATACATTTTAACACCACTGACTTCAAAATACATTTTAACACCACTGACTTCAAAATACATTTTAACACCACTACCTTCAAAATACATTTTAACACCACTGCCTTCAAAATACATTTTAACACCACTGACTTCAAAATACATTTTAACACCACTGCCTTCAAAATACATTTTAACACCACTGCCTTCAAAATATATTTTAACACCACTGACTTCAAAATACATTTTAACACCACTGCCTTCAAAATACATTTAAACACCACTGCCTTCAAAATACATTTTAACACCACTGACTTCAAAATACATTTTAACACCACTGAATTCAAAATACATTTTAACACCACTGACTTCAAAATACATTTTAACACCACTGCCTTCAAAATACATTTTAACACCACTGCCTTCAAAATACATTTTAACACCACTGACTTCAAAATACATTTTAACACCACTGACTTCAAAATACATTTTAACACCACTGACTTCAAAATACATTTTAACACCACTGACTTCAAAATACATTTTAACACCACTACCTTCAAAATAGATTTTAACACCACTGCCTTCAAAATACATTTTAACACCACTGCCTTCAAAATACATTTTAACACCACTGACTTCAAAATACATTTTAACACCACTGACTTCAAAATACATTTTAACACCACTGACTTCAAAATACATTTTAACACCACTACCTTCAAAATACATTTTAACACCACTGACTTCAAAATACATTTTAACACCACTGACTTCAAAATACATTTTAACACCACTGACTTCAAAATACATTTTAACACCACTACCTTCAAAATACATTTTAACACCACTGACTTCAAAATACATTTTAACACCACTGACTTCAAAATACATTTTAACACCACTGACTTCAAAATACATTTTAACACCACTACCTTCAAAATACATTTTAACACCACTGACTTCAAAATACATTTTAACACCACTGACTTCAAAATACATTTTAACACCACTGACTTCAAAATACATTTTAACACCACTACCTTCAAAATACATTTTAACACCACTGACTTCAAAATACATTTTAACACCACTACCTTCAAAATACATTTTAACACCACTGCCTTCAAAATACATTTTAACACCACTGACTTCAAAATACATTTTAACACCACTGACTTCAAAATACATTTTAACACCACTGACTTCAAAATACATTTTAACACCACTACCTTCAAAATACATTTTAACACCACTGCCTTCAAAATACATTTTAACACCACTGCCTTCAAAATACATTTTAACACCACTGCCTTCAAAATACTTTTTAACACCACTACCTTCAAAATACATTTTAACACCACTGCCTTCAACATACTTTTTAACACCACTGAGTTCAAAATACTTTTTAACACCACTGACTTCAAAATACTTTTTAATACCACTTTAATATTTGTCTGCAGTCCTTTTTATCAGTTTCAAATTTCTATGATACGACCCAGTGTTTTAAGTGCATGGACTGGTTGCTCTAGTTATTGTGCAAGAACTTACGATAAATTATGAACTTAACCAATCTTGAAATACGAATCAATCCCGATGGAAACCAAAAGACAAATCATAAATTGAATATTCATACCAATATTGTTATCAATGTCAGACTACGAACACTAACTAAAGAACCAGAGAGTAAGTTTACTACGTGTGAAATGAGATGTCTAAGAAAAGCAGCAAACAGAACAAGAAGAGATCATGTGAGAAATGAGAAGATTTACAAAACTGTTGGAACAACATCTGTTGGTCGGAGGTCAAATATTTGAAAAAAACAGGTTGAAATGGTTTGGTAGCTTAATGAGAATGAACCCTCACTGGCCAGCAGATAGAGCATACAACATAAGAATGAAAAACACTAAGACACAGAGGAAGACCAATAAGAAGGTGGACTGAAGGAGTTACAACATCATGAGATGCCACAATATTATTGTATACCAAATGTGCCATAGCTCAAAAACCTATCGCTTTCAATCTTGGAACTCCTAACAGCACAACCGGAGAAAAGACGATAGAACAGGTTGTAATAACTTGGCGCGAGACTGATGCTGTAAGGTGGGTGAACAAAAATATTTCTGAAATTCTTCAAAGTTCTTCTGCGTTCATCATGCTAGTTGGAAAGATGTCATCCAGAGAACAGAATGAGCAGTATCAAGGTTTACAGTTTGGCTGTGATATATTCACCTGTCAGCCTGACACATAACCATCTCAAATATCTAAATGATCCTAGAAGCTATGCTGAAGTCAGATGTGTTTGGTTAAAAGATGCAATCACAAAATAATATGTAAACCATGATACAACTCATTCTGTTCTCTGGACTACGTCCTGTTAACTATAAATTGATCAGTATTAAGTATACTAGTAAGACATATCTTGAAAACTAGAATTAATCAACATTTTAAAATATTATTTTCATTTTCAACACACCAAAATTAGTTCAGATCAGCCATTTTCATTTCTGGTACATTTTGGTTGTTGACTAGTGCAATCATTCGGTAAAATTTGAGAATATTCCATATCCAATTAAAAACAAATGATGTACAATGTGATTTTATGAGATCCAACGACAACATAAAAATTTTAAATGTTCCATTATTAAAAGTCAACAATTTTACATATTTAGGCACCAATCTAGCACTGGATGGAGACTCATCAAAAGAAATTTTACACCGTATTGCCCTTGCAGCGGGTTCTTTCAATAAACTACGTAACATCTGGACATCAAACACACTAAGAAACACCACAAAACTCAGGTTGTTTAACTCCAACATCATCCCTATTCTATCATATGGATGCGAAAGTTGGAAAGCCACAAAAGCCACATATAAGAAACTAGACTCCTTTGAAAACAAATGCCTACGTACCATTCTGAATGTTAAGTGGAGTAACTTTAAATCTAACACTACTATAGAGAGGAAAGCAAACAAACCTATATATCTTCCTTCATTATACAAAGGTGTTGGACTTACATTGGCCATGTTCTCAAAATGAACAGCCTAAGAATTCCCCAGCAGTCACTATATTGGGTGCCACCTGGAGTAAGAAGAAGAGGGAGACCTAGAGAAACTCTACGAAGAACCATTAATAGAGAAGGCATGTCATTGAACCTAAACAACACCCAAGAATTGAAAGATCTGGCAACACAAAGACAGAAATGGAAAGCTATGGTTTCTGCCCTATGCGCCGCCTATGGCCCTGGAGGAACATAACATAACATAACATAACATAACATAACATAACATAACAATAAAAACAGAGTATACTGAGAACAAAGTACAGAAAATCTGTACAAGTTGCGGCCGGAACGCATAAGTAATGATTCTCAGAATCCATGGATAAATCCACCTGTAATACTTACATCAAACTCAAATCCAAAGTACTTGACAGCAATTTCTATACCACGTGTGACTGGATCCACTTTCCCCACCCTGTCAAAGATGATATTGATGGTTGCCTGCAGAGAAAGATATCTGATGTAACATACCTATAGTGGCACATTATGATGTGATGTAACGTGCCTATAGTGGCACATTATGATGTGAAGTAATGTACCTATAGAGGCAAAGTATGATGTGATTAAGGTCATACTTCACATTAAGGTACATACTTCAAATATGGCATGTACTTAATGCATCCAACAAATTTCACGACAATGAGCGCCTTCACACAAGTTTCGCAACATGGAAAGAAATCACTGAATTGAGTTGGACAGTCCTACCCCATCCACTCTGTTAGTTCCAATTTCATACCTTCAGATTTTTATCTGGCTGGTTCACTTAAAGATACGTTCAGTGGGACAAGTCTTGCAGTTGGTGAAGGAGCGACTCATGTAGCAAAGAAATGGCATATATGATCAAGTCAAAATCTGCTACGAGCAAGGAATACATGTGTTTGTTTCATGGTAGCATAAAGTCATGCTAGTTGATGGGGATATAGTTGCATAGTACAGATGTTGTTATATGATATATCCATGTATATAGTTGCATAGTACAGATATTGTTATATGATATATCCATGTATATAGTTGCATAGTACAGATATTGTTATATGATATATCCATGTATATAGTTGCATAGTACAGATATTGTTATATGATATATCCATGTATATTGTTGCATAGTACAGTTGTTGTTATATGATATATCCATGTATATAGTTGCATAGTACAGATATTGTTATATGATATATCCATGTATATTGTTGCATAGTACAGATATTGTTATATGATATATCCATGTATATTGTTGCATAGTACAGATATTGTTATATGATATATCCATGTATATTGTTGCATAGTACAGATATTGTTATATGATATATCCATGTATAGTACAGATGTTGTTATATGATATATCCATGTATATAGTTGCATAGTACAGATA
This sequence comes from Meghimatium bilineatum, assembly GCA_034231615.1. Classification (NCBI taxonomy): domain Eukaryota; kingdom Metazoa; phylum Mollusca; class Gastropoda; order Stylommatophora; family Philomycidae; genus Meghimatium; species Meghimatium bilineatum. Next base: position 20,651,639 of record CM067302.1, read on the forward strand.
TTGTTATATGATATATCCATGTATATTGTTGCATAGTACAGATATTGTTATATGATATATCCATGTATATTGTTGCATAGTACAGATATTGTTATATGATATATCCATGTATATTGTTGCATAGTACAGATATTGTTATATGATATATCCATGTATATTGTTGCATAGTACAGATATTGTTATATGATATATCCATGTATATTGTTGCATAGTACAGTTGTTGTTATATGATATATCCATGTATATTGTTGCATAGTACAGATATTGTTATATGATATATCCATGTATATTGTTGCATAGTACAGTTGTTATATGATATATCCATGTATATTGTTGTATAGTACAGATATTGTTATATGATATATCCATGTATATTGTTGCATAGTACAGTTGTTGTTATATGATATATCCATGTATATAGTTGCATAGTACAGATATTGTTATATGATATATCCATGTATATAGTTGCATAGTACAGATATTGTTATATGATATATCCATGTATATAGTTGCATAGTACAGATATTGTTATATGATATATCCATGTATATTGTTGCATAGTACAGTTGTTGTTATATGATATATCCATGTATATAGTTGCATAGTACAGATATTGTTATATGATATATCCATGTATATTGTTGCATAGTACAGATATTGTTATATGATATATCCATGTATATTGTTGCATAGTACAGATATTGTTATATGATATATCCATGTATATTGTTGCATAGTACAGATATTGTTATATGATATATCCATGTATAGTACAGATGTTGTTATATGATATATCCATGTATATAGTTGCATAGTACAGATATTGTTATATGATATATCCATGTATATTGTTGCATAGTACAGATATTGTTATATGATATATCCATGTATATTGTTGCATAGTACAGATATTGTTATATGATATATCCATGTATATTGTTGCATAGTACAGATATTGTTATATGATATATCCATGTATATTGTTGCATAGTACAGATATTGTTATATGATATATCCATGTATATTGTTGCATAGTACAGTTGTTGTTATATGATATATCCATGTATATTGTTGCATAGTACAGATATTGTTATATGATATATCCATGTATATTGTTGCATAGTACAGTTGTTATATGATATATCCATGTATATTGTTGCATAGTACAGATATTGTTATATGATATATCCATGTATATTGTTGCATAGTACAGTTGTTATATGATATATCCATGTATATTGTTGCATAGTACAGTTGTTATATGATATATCCATGTATATTGTTGCATAGTACAGTTGTTATATGATATATCCATGTATATTGTTGCATAGTACAGTTGTTATATGATATATCCATGTATATTGTTGCATAGTACAGTTGTTATATGATATATCCATGTATATTGTTGCATAGTACAGTTGTTATATGATATATCCATGTATATTGTTGCATAGTACAGATATTGTTATATGATATATCCATGTATATTGTTGCATAGTACAGTTGTTGTTATATGATATATCCATGTATATTGTTGCACAGTACAGTTGTTATATGATATATCCATGTATATTGTTGCATAGTACAGTTGTTGTTATATGATATATCCATGTATATTGTTGCATAGTACAGTTGTTGTTATATGATATATCCATGTATATTGTTGCATAGTACAGATATTGTTATATGATATATCCATGTATATTGTTGCATAGTACAGATATTGTTATATGATATATCCATGTATATTGTTGCATAGTACAGTTGTTGTTATATGATATATCCATGTATATTGTTGCATAGTACAGATATTGTTATATGATATATCCATGTATATTGTTGCATAGTACAGTTGTTATATGATATATCCATGTATATTGTTGCATAGTACAGATATTGTTATATGATATATCCATGTATATTGTTGCATAGTACAGTTGTTATATGATATATCCATGTATATTGTTGCATAGTACAGTTGTTATATGATATATCCATGTATATTGTTGCATAGTACAGTTGTTATATGATATATCCATGTATATTGTTGCATAGTACAGTTGTTATATGATATATCCATGTATATTGTTGCATAGTACAGATATTGTTATATGATATATCCATGTATATTGTTGCATAGTACAGATATTGTTATATGATATAGCCATGTATATTGTTGCATAGTACAGATATTGTTATATGATATATCCATGTATATTGTTGCATAGTACAGTTGTTGTTATATGATATATCCATGTATATTGTTGCATAGTACAGTTGTTGTTATATGATATATCCATGTATATTGTTGCATAGTACAGTTGTTGTTATATGATATATCCATGTATATTGTTGCATAGTACAGTTGTTGTTATATGATATATCCATGTATATTGTTGCATAGTACAGATATTGTTATATGATATATCCATGTATATTGTTGCATAGTACAGTTGTTGTTATATGATATATCCATGTATATTGTTGCATAGTACAGATATTGTTATATGATATATCCATGTATATTGTTGCATAGTACAGATATTGTTATATGATATATCCATGTATATTGTTGCATAGTACAGATATTGTTATATGATATATCCATGTATATTGTTGACTAATTTCATGTTTTTTTTCAATAACACATTGATAACATTGCTAATGGACTAGGCAAAATGATTAGACAAATGTACTGGACAAATGTACTGGACAAATGGACTGGACAAATGGACTGGACAAATGGACTGGACAAATGGACTGGACAAATGGACTGGACAAATGGACTAAACAAATGTACTAGACAAATGGACTGGACAAATGGACTAAACAAATGTACTAGACAAATGTACTAGACAAATGTACTAGACAAATGTACTAGACAAATGGACTGGACAAATGGACTGGACAAATGTACTAGACAAATGGACTAGACAAATGGACTGGACAAATGTACTAGACAAATGGACTAAACAAGTATACTAGACAAATGTATTGGACAAATGGACTAAACAAATGTACTGGACAAATGGATTAAACAAATGTAATAGACAATGAACTAGACACATGTACATGACAAATGAACTAGACAAATGTACTAGACTGCAGACATTTAACAACAACAAACAACATAAAAAAATCTGAAATATTGTGATAGAAATGTTTCTGGCAAATATACAACTTGAAAAATACAAAACTGCTCAGTTATGCAACCAAATAAATGACTGTAACAAGCCACATGATGATGATATACCATGAAAATCTTGTACACACAATAAATAGAAAAGAAGTATCCTAGGAAGTTGAAGTAACGGCCCTTGAATGTTTTTGAGTACTCAATCCTGTCCTGTTGTGGAATAAACAGAAATAAAATGTGTGTTACAAATCACATAATAACAATGAAATGCCACACCTGTCAACTTCCAATAAGAACATTCTGTAATAAAGCCCAAAAATAACCTTACAATTCTGTATTTTGACTCAAAAATTTACATAAAACATCTTCTTCGTTCGCTCTTAAATTACTTCAAATTAGCAGGATATAGTCAGAACAGAATACACTGTGTCATGGCTAATATTCTTTGCTGGGATATCTGCACCTTTTGGCCTGACACATCCTACTTCAGAATGGCTTCTGGGTCACTTTGACCCTATATGGGATGGGTAAGCCATCTTCACTTCATAATCTCCTTAACGCCATTTATGATATGCATGGAAGGTAATCAGTGTTGCAGTTCTTTGCTTCCCTTTCAGGCATCGGCAGCACCAATGCGTAACGGTAAAACAATGAAGGTCAATATGGGTGTGTTCAATGGAAGTGTGAGTATATTCTGCACCCCTTGAGGTAGCAGACCGTTCAGCTTGTGGCATTGCATCCTACAGCAACATTGAGTCAAACAATAATCTGGGACCTGCAAAAAATTTGGAAAACTTCTCAATCAAAAATTAAAAAAAAAAAACAACACTCTGGAGCATACAATAAAGCTCCATCATCTGCCATAAGGAATAAGTGTGACAAACTTGTACTTTCTTGGGATTATTTCATCATGATTTGTCCGTACTGGAGTCTGGACTTCTAGCTCAGGGAGCAAAGAATAGGGTAACTGTTTTATTTCCATGCATGTCATAGGAGGCGACTAAGGAAAGTTTGCAGGATGAAACTTGAAAGTTGTGGATGGGTGAACAACTTGTGAAAAAGTCATTGTCGGTATATGTTTCTCCTCAATTTCTTACTTTTGTCTTCTGTCAAACTGTCCCCATGGATGATGGAGAGATGAGGGCCAGTCAACATTGCACTTTTGTGGCAGACTCCTAGGTGGCAGGGAATGCTAGTTGTGCCACCACTACAGATGGGTTAACAGATCTGATGGAAGAAAGATGAACTAATTGGCCCAGACGTGTATGCTGCACTCATGGCAGGACGTGATAATCCTGGGATACCGCTGCACTGGAAAACCGCCCTTCAGGGACTAAACCTTGATTTCATAAACCTCCCTTAACATAATCATGCTTCTGAGACTACAAACTGTATGCGCTTGAGTATCATCCCAGTTACTAAGAGCTACCTGCTCACAGTTAAAGGGATTATTTCATCATCATCATGTGTCAAGAGCTAACTGCTCACAGTTAAAGGGATTATTTCATCATCATCATGTGTCAAGAGCTAGCTTCTCACAGTTAAAGGGATTATTTCATCATCATCATGTGTCAAGAGCTGCCTGCTCACAGTTAAAGGGATTATTTCATCATCATTATGTGTCAAGAGCTGCCTGCCTTATTTTTGTTTGTCTATTGTCTATCCCCAGGTTGTGTTGTCGTAGCTTCCACATTTGCTGTTGAGCATAGGGGTTTATGAAGGAGATGTAGTCTATATTCCAGAGCCAGATGTGTTACATATTCTAGACTATATCCTGCGGGAAATATAGTAGGAAAAGTATTCTGCCACAGGAGACATCCAGCTGCAGTTTGAGTACGAACACATAAAACAAAATCTTACCCTAGCATCATGTAAATCTGCCGTCTCCAAGAACAGCTGGCGACTCAGTTCTTCCGCAGCTCTTGTTTCTTGCCTCAAAGGACCGAGGTATGAAATCACAAAGTCAAGGACAATTCATACTTATGAAGTTAATCCCATATATACACACGTATGAAGATTTTAACCAATATTTTGAACCCGTTTTATTTTGGTTTATGACAGACACTATTGCACTCTGGATAAACTCACAGATATGCGTCATCTATTGCAATTTTGATATCAGTAAATGTTTGCCAACCAACTTCAGTAAACTCTCTGTATTCATTTTCACTTCACAGATAATAGATGCAATTTGACATAATTCTGTTTGCTCCCTAATCAAGCTCGTTTATGGGAAACGGAAGCAGCAGAGGTCGTGGGGTTAAAACTATTAGGTAAATGCAGTAAAATATTTCTTGTGTCTGACAATCCTAAAATTTTGATATTTCACTTCCTCATTTCTTCTACAAGATCTTCTTCTTTATTTCGTAGGCCACAGATGTTTATTGTGTGAAAATTGGTGGTTTGTACAAGCTTACAAACAGCACACAGGATGGCCATCTCCAGAGAACTCTTCTAACCCTGACGCTGCAAGGCAAACAAGGGATACAGCAAATCAATAGATAGATAGTATAATATTACTTCTACAAAAAAAAAATTATGGTTAAATCTAAAACCCCTGATCACGATAAATCTACATGAAAATTAGTATTTTTCTACAAAATGTCTAAAATTAAGTGCAAATCTTATTTTCCTCACTAAAAACATCTTCGAACTCCCTTTTTTTAAAAAGCAAAGTCGTATCTACACTACTGCTCAGTTAATTGTCAGATTATCATCTGTGCACACAGGACATGTTCATGAGTGCTCCAATCTCTTCTTAAGTACATCTGCAATTACATGATGGCCGGCAGCTACAGTTCTCTGTTGGTTGACAAAATTCTATCGATAATAAATGTACATGTCAAGGAAGCATCACTCTCATTGATTCTTTTTCTTTGATCATCACTCAGTAAGGTGCCTGTGTGTTGCTGGGGCCCGAAAGGGGAGCAAAGAATAGCAATACTGTTTACCTTCCATGCATGTTGTAAAAGGTGACTAAGGAGGTTATGGGATGGAGTTGCTGTCCCATCCCATATAAGGTCAGTGACCCAGAGCCATGCTGAAGTCGGATGTGTCAGGCTGAAAGGTGCAGATTCGCAGCAATGCTGTATACCATGACACAACGCATTCCGTTCTCCGGACTACATCCTGCTAATCTGCAGGAGTTTGAGAACGAACACAGAAGAAGAAGAAGACTCGGTCAGATTGGGACTCTGGATTCTATGATATAGTAGGCTGCTGTCTGTTTTACCCTCATTGATTCCATTTGCAGTTTCTTGTAAGAAGTTCTTCTTCTTCAGCGTTCATTCTCAAACTCCCACTGGATATCTCTTGTATCAGGACCATGGTCCTATTAAATTTCCAGAAGGATGTAGTCCAGAGAATGAAAATGCGTTGTCTCCGTTTTATTTGCGCCAATGGCCCGACACATCCGTCTTCGGCGGTGTAAGAAGTTCAATTTGTCAGTTCTTGTCATTCATTCTCTCCCATCGGATCTCTCTTATAACAGGACAATCATCCCTCAATACTTCCAGCAGGATGTAGTCCAGAGAATGAAAATGCACTGTGTCACCGTTTTATTTGCACAAATGGCCCAACACATCAGACTTCAGCATTATATGTCAGTGCAGTGACAGATCTATGTAATGTAATATCTTAGAAGTAGCTATAGATACCTTATTCTTCTTCTTCTTCAGCGTTTATTTTCAAACTCTCACTGGATCTCTCTCATAGTAGGGCAATGGTCCTACTAGATTTCCAGCAGGATGTAGTCCAGAAAATAGAAATGCATTGTGTCATTGTTTTATTTGTGTCAATGGCCCGACACATCCGTCTTTGGCGGTATACCAGATTCTTTAAAAAAGTGTAAGATGTGAAGGATACTCTCAGTTGTGGCACTAACGCTAGTGGCTGCACTTTTTAAGAGTCCCCATATTCCTTTAGATGGAGTTGACAAACTGGCACGTCTAAGACTGTCTCTTTCGGCTAGAGCAATCCTGGCAACAATAAAACAAAAAATTAACATCAATCATGGATAAAATGTTCAACATTCTAAAATATAACATAACAAAATTATCTATGTTCAACATTCTAAAATATAACAACAAAATTATCTATGTTCAACATTCTAAAATATAACATAACAAAATTATCTATGTTCAACATTCTAAAATATAACATAACAAAATTATCTATGTTCAACATTCTAAAATATAACATAACAAAATTATCTATGTTCAACATTCTAAAATATAACATAACAAAATTATCTATGTTCAACATTCTAAAATATAACATAACAAAATTATCTCTGTTCAACATTCTAAAATATAACATAACAAAATTATCTATGTTCAAAATTCTAAAATATAACAACAAAATTATCTATGTTCAACATTCTAAAATATAACAAAACAAAATTATCTATGTTCAACATTCTAAAATATAACAAAACAAAATTATCTATGTTCAACATTCTAAAATATAACAACAAAATTATCTATGTTCAACATTCTAAAATATAACATAACAAAATTATCTCTGTTCAACATTCTAAAATATAACAACAAAATTATCTATGTTCAACATTCTAAAATATAACATAAAACAAAATTATCTATGTTCAACATTCTAAAATATAACATAACAAAACAAAATTATCTATGTTCAACATTCTAAAATATAACATTACAAAACAAAATTATCTATGTTCAACATTCTAAAATATAACATAACAAAACAAAATTATGTGTTAAAAAAATGCATGTAGAACTAAAATGTCAGGCTCTGTCTGAGAGATGCAGAATGTGTCTGATAGAGCAACTTGTTCAATTTCAGCGACAGGCACGTAGGTGTGCATCTGGGGACCACTGGGAGAGAAATGTCAACCTACTGATTGACATTATTTCTCTCTCTCTCTCTGTTATAAAAAGTAGAGGGGATAGAACACACCCCTGGCGAACTCCTGATTGAATTTGGAACTTATTGGACACTCCTGCATTTGTTCTTACTTCACATTGGCTATTAGCATAAATGCCCTCGCATATATTGATTAAATGTTCTGGTACTCCGTATATTGATAGTGTTTTCAATAGTTGTTGTCTGTCTACTCTGTTGAAAGCCTTTTCTTGGCCGACGAATGCGATGTATAGTTCTTTGTTGTTTTCTGTCATCTTTCTCTTAGCTTTCACAGTGTAAAGATAGCATTCGTATAGCTTTTATTCTTACGGAAGAATGTCCTCACACAAAATATCTACATCCTATGACCACTTCCATATGTTGACCACTTTGATATGCTAGCCACTTCCATATGTTGACCACCACTATACATTGACTACATATGCTGACCAATTTCATATGCAACCAACCAACCAATCATAGTAGAAGGATTCTTTAATAGGCATTGAATTATAAAACTAGCATGGTTCGGACATGTATGCAGGCACGATTCCTTGTCAAAAACAATACTGCAGGGAACTGTTGAGGGTGGAAGAAGCAGAGGGGGGCCAAATAAAGGCATGGACAGACAACATCAAGGAATGGACAGGGCAAGATATTTCCACACTCATCCACATCGCTTAGGATAGAATTAGCTGGAGGACTCTGTGTGCTGAAGCATCCAATGTGGTACCCCTACGACCCTGAAGGGTTACGGGTTTATTGATTGATTGATTGTATTATTTGCCGAGAGGTGAAGTCTCCCGGGTATGAAATAAAGCTCTGAGAAATTACAGCACCTCACACAGGAAGTAAGAGTAATCACTCATAATTCCTGAAGATATTGACAAACATACAAAAATATATAAAAACTAAAAATATTTATATGCAAAAATATATAAAAACTAAATATATTTATATACAAATATATATAAAAACAAAAAATATTTATATACAAAATTTAAATAAAAACTAAAAATATTTATATACAAAAATATATTTAAAAATATTTATATACAAAAATAAAAAATATTTATATATAAAATTATATAAAAACTAAACATTTATTTACAAAAATATATAAAAACTATAAAATATTTAAATACAAAATTATATAAAAACTAAAAATATTTACATACAAAAATATATAAAATACTAAAATGTCTGCATTAATATACAAACAATGGCGCAACTTTTGTGTTACAAATGAGGTTTTTTAGCAACTTACTTTTTTTTCTTGTTGATGATACGATCAATGGTCTGGAGAAGCCTCTTCTCAATGCTCTGAATGTCAGCATCTGTCACATGCCTACAGAATACATTAGTCAATTGTCATTATATTTATGTCAGTTAGTCAAAATTAGTAAAGGTAGCTGGGTACAGGTAGAAAAAATTATTAAAGGTAGGCATTAGTAAAGGTAATCAAAATTAGTAAAAGTAGTTGGGTAAAAGTAGTCAAAATTAGTAAAAGTAGCTCAGTAAAGGTAGACAAAATTAGTAAAGGTAGTTGGGTAAATGTAGTCAAAATTAGTAAAGGTAGCTGAGTAAAGGTAGACGAAATTAGTAAAGGTAGACAAAATTAGTAAAGTTAGTCAAAATTAGTAAAGGTAGCTGGGTAAAGGTAGACAAAATTAGTAAAGTTAGTCAAAATTAGTAAAGGTAGCTGGGTAAAGGTAGACAAAATTAGTAAAGTTAGTCAAAATTAGTAAAGGTAGTTGGGTAAAGGTAGTCAAAATTAGCAAAGATAGCTGTGCAAAGGTAGACACAATTAGTAAAGTTAGTCAAAATTAGTAAAGGTAGCTGGGTAAAGGTAGTCAAAATTAGTAAAGGTAGCTGGGTAAAGGTAGTTAAAATTAGTAAAGGTAGCTGGGTAAAGGTAGATAAAATTAGTAAAGGTAGCTGGGTAAAGGTAGATAAAATTAGTAAAGGTAGCTGGGTAAAGGTAGATAAAATTAGTAAAGGTAGCTGGGTAAAGGTAGATAAAATTAGTAAAGGTAGCTGGTATTTATAAGATTGGATATCTGTATACAAAATAGTGGGATTTATATGATTGGATATTTGTATCTAGTGGGACATCCCTTCTACATAAATGGATTTCCAGTAGAATGCTCTCAAAATTATATAGCACTCATTGCTCCCTCTTTGTTCCATGCAAACTATAGATAGAAAAATATGTACTTTAAACATTCAAACAAAATCTCACCTGATAAAATATGACATGTATGTGTAAGGGCAGTTAACTGCACCAAATCCGGACAAAATTGCCATTAGAGTTACCCCGATAACACCCACTCTTCCAATACACTGTTCAATGGAGAAGATACCTGGAAATAATGCCAACAATTTTGTGCTGCAGTGTCTGTCAGTCTACATTTACAGATGACTACAACAATAATGAGTGGAATGAATGACATTTAATAATAAAAAGGCACATATTCCATCAGGGTTATAGGGATTGCCACAATGGAGACATTAACACAGAAAAAAACCCTTCAAACACCCTCTATCTTAAACTATCTGGATGTGTAGAGAAACCATGCTCAGATCATTCCTTTTATTGTCTTTGCTGTTTTTTCAGCTAAGCATCACAGAACTGAATAACGATGGGTGTTTAGGCTATGTCATGTTTGGTTGCTTGATATGCAGTAATATTGTGATGTTGTAGAATGTTGGTAACTCCTTCAATCCAACTTCTATTTGGTCTTCCTCTTGGTGTTTCTCATTCTCATTTTGTATGCTCTTGCTGCCAGCCAATATGGGTTCATTCTCAATAAGTGGTCACACCATTTCAGTTTTTGTTTTTTAACATATTTGACCACAGACATTGCTCCATCAGTTTGTGTAATCTCTTCATTTCTCACATGCTATATTCTTGTTCTGTTTGCAATTTTTCTTAAGACATCATCACTCCTTGATGTTGTTAATATAAAATTTTCTTTTACCGCCTCTTCTCTTTTCTCCCTTAAATGCTCCTTGTAAAATAGTTTTAGAAAGTGAACCACATCTGGTTACATGTTGAAACATTTAGTTTAGGATCATTGTCCTGCTACAAGAAAGATCTGGTAGGAGTGTGGTGAGAACAATTCTTTTTCTTCTGCGTTCATCCTCATACTCCCACTGGATTCTCTTGTAGCAGGACAATGATCCTACTATGGTAGATTTCCAGCAGGGTGTAGTCCAGAGAATGGAAATGTGTTGTGTCACTGTTTTATTTGTGCCAATGGTATGACACATCCGTCTTCAGCGGAATGAGAACAATTGAAAATAAAATATTGGCTGTGTAGTCAAAAATGACCACCAAATGATTGCATCTTTTATATTCATTCTATTGAACTTATATACTTATTATCTGCTATGGCAAAGTGGGCTTTATTTCCACAGCCCATAGAAAGCCTCCCTGCAGCGGAAAAATGTAGTAACAAAAGCTTTTTTTATACTTACATGATTGCATATCAATATACAAAATAGTTAGACATCCCTTCTACATACAGGCATAGAACCATTCAGGTAGAAGGATTGTCAAAGCATTACATGCTACTAACAGAATGAATCTTCCAGGCATTAACAAAATCTCTATGCATGTGGTTGTGTCTGTGGGTCTCACCAATGGCCCACTAGACAAACCACTCAAGCAACAGAAAACCTTAGTAGATGACATGATGTTATATTGAGACTCTTATGGAAGCTTTCTAGCATGTCATCTATACAGTTATAGACCCCTTCTGAGTAGAAGGCTCATTCAATAGGCTTTGCACTAAGCCCAAAGCTGAAGTCTCCTGGGTATGAAAGAAAGCTGAGAAAAACCACACTACTGAACATAGGAAGTAAAAGCTAATCATTCGCAATTCCTGGGGTTCTCAAACAAACAAATAAATCTCTGGAGGAAACTCAAAATTGGACATAGAAAACCAGATCTTCACTGCCCACAATTCCTCTGATGTTCAAACAATCCATACTATCATCTTATTTGTGTTACTGTGGCCCCCACATGTTAGTTGGATATGCTTCAGCATTAGGGCTATTAGATCTCAATAATAATGTAAACTAGTAGACTATTGTGTCAGCACTGAACACCTACCATGCTTTGGACTCAGAATTGGAAAGGGATCTCCAACTCTCCAGAAAAGGTAGAGTGTCAGACACCAGGCTCCAGCTGCGACCAAAATACGAAAATGTCGTTTCTGGGGAACTGAAAAACAGGATTGTATTTGAAACAGCAAATTTAGGGAGAAAGTTCTACAATGCACAGAAAAAAATATATTAATACACAAATAAACATAATCACACAAATAAACATATTAATCACATTAACAAGCACATAAATAATCACAAAAACACAACCACACAAATAAACACATAATCACGCACATATAAACAAATGTCTTCAGTCAGTCATCAGGTTACAGCACCAATAGCTTCATTGAACTGTGTGACTCACTTATCAGGTTACAGCACCAATAGCTTCATTGAACTGTGTGACTCACTTATCAGGTTACAGCACCAATAGCTTCATTGAACTGTGTGACTCACTTATCAGGTTACAGCACCAATAGCTTCATTGAACTGTGTGACTCACTTATCAGGTTACAGCACCAATAGCTTCATTGAACTGTGTGACTCACTTATCAGGTTACAGCACCAATAGCTTCATTGAACTGTGTGACTCACTTATCAGGTTACAGCACCAATAGCTTCATTGAACTGTGTGACTCCCTTATCAGGTTACAGCACCAATAGCTTCATTGAACTGTGTGACTCACTTATCAGGTTACAGCACCAATAGCTTCATTGAACTGTGTGACTCACTTATCAGGTTACAGCACCAATAGCTTCATTGAACTGTGTGACTCACTTATCAGGTTACAGCACCAATAGCTTCATTGAACTGTGTGACTCACTTATCAGGTTACAGCACCAATAGCTTCATTGAACTGTGTGACTCCCTTATCAGGTTACAGCACCAATAGCTTCATTGAACTGTGTGACTCACTTATCAGGTTACAGCACCAATAGCTTCAATGAACTGTGTGACTCACTTATCAGGTTACAGCACCAATAGCTTCATTGAACTGTGTGACTCACTTATCAGGTTACAGCACCAATAGCTTCATTGAACTGTGTGACTCACTTATCAGGTTACAGCACCAATAGCTTCATTGAACTGTGTGACTCACTTATCAGGTTACAGCACCAATAGCTTCATTGAACTGTGTGACTCACTTATCAGGTTACAGCACCAATAGCTTCAGTCAGATATCAGGTTACAGCACCAATAGCTTCAATGAACTGTGTGACTCACTTATCAGGTTACAGCACCAATAGCTTCAGTCAGATATCAGGTTACAGCACCAATAGCTTCATTGAACTGTGTGACTCACTTATCAGGTTACAGCACCAATAGCTTCAGTCAGATATCAGGTTACAGCACCAATAGCTTCAATGAACTGTGTGACTCACTTATCAGGTTACAGCACCAATAGCTTCATTGAACTGTGTGACTCACTTATCAGGTTACAGCACCAATAGCTTCAGTCAGATATCAGGTTACAGCACCAATAGCTTCATTGAACTGTGTGACTCACTTATCAGGTTACAGCACCAATAGCTTCAGTCAGATATCAGGTTACAGCACCAATAGCTTCAATGAACTGTGTGACTCACTTATCAGGTTACAGCACCAATAGCTTCATTGAACTGTGTGACTCACTTATCAGGTTACAGCACCAATAGCTTCAATGAACTGTGTGACTCACTTATCAGGTTACAGCACCAATAGCTTCAGTCAGATATCAGGTTACAGCACCAATAGCTTCATTGAACTGTGTGACTCACTTATCAGGTTACAGCACCAATAGCTTCAGTCAGATATCAGGTTACAGCACCAATAGCTTCAATGAACTGTGTGACTCACTTATCAGGTTACAGCACCAATAGCTTCATTGAACTGTGTGACTCACTTATCAGGTTACAGCACCAATAGCTTCATTGAACTGTGTGACTCACTTATCAGGTTACAGCACCAATAGCTTCATTGAACTGTGTGACTCACTTATCAGGTTACAGCACCAATAGCTTCATTGAACTGTGTGACTCACTTATCAGGTTACAGCACCAATAGCTTCAGTCAGATATCAGGTTACAGCACCAATAGCTTCAATGAACTGTGTGACTCACTTATCAGGTTACAGCACCAATAGCTTCAGTCAGATATCAGGTTACAGCACCAATAGCTTCATTGAACTGTGTGACTCACTTATCAGGTTACAGCACCAATAGCTTCAGTCAGATATCAGGTTACAGCACCAATAGCTTCAATGAACTGTGTGACTCACTTATCAGGTTACAGCACCAATAGCTTCATTGAACTGTGTGACTCACTTATCAGGTTACAGCACCAATAGCTTCATTGAACTGTGTGACTCACTTATCAGGTTACAGCACCAATAGCTTCATTGAACTGTGTGACTCACTTATCAGGTTACAGCACCAATAGCTTCATTGAACTGTGTGACTCACTTATCAGGTTACAGCACCAATAGCTTCATTGAACTGTGTGACTCACTTATCAGGTTACAGCACCAATAGCTTCATTGAACTGTGTGACTCACTTATCAGGTTACAGCACCAATAGCTTCATTGAACTGTGTGACTCACTTATCAGGTTACAGCACCAATAGCTTCAGTCAGATATCAGGTTACAGCACCAATAGCTTCAATGAACTGTGTGACTCACTTATCAGGTTACAGCACCAATAGCTTCAGTCAGATATCAGGTTACAGCACCAATAGCTTCATTGAACTGTGTGACTCACTTATCAGGTTACAGCACCAATAGCTTCATTGAACTGTGTGACTCACTTATCAGGTTACAGCACCAATAGCTTCAGTCAGATATCAGGTTACAGCACCAATAGCTTCAATGAACTGTGTGACTCACTTATCAGGTTACAGCACCAATAGCTTCAGTCAGATATCAGGTTACAGCACCAATAGCTTCATTGAACTGTGTGACTCACTTATCAGGTTACAGCACCAATAGCTTCAGTCAGATATCAGGTTACAGCACCAATAGCTTCAATGAACTGTGTGACTCACTTATCAGGTTACAGCACCAATAGCTTCAATGAACTGTGTGACTCACTTATCAGGTTACAGCACCAATAGCTTCAGTCAGATATCAGGTTACAGCACCAATAGCTTCATTGAACTGTGTGACTCACTTATCAGGTTACAGCACCAATAGCGTCATTGAACTGTGTGACTCACTTATCAGGTTACAGCACCAATAGCTTCATTGAACTGTGTGACTCACTTATCAGGTTACAGCACCAATAGCTTCATTGAACTGTGTGACTCACTTATCAGGTTACAGCACCAATAGCTTCATTGAACTGTGTGACTCACTTATCAGGTTACAGCACCAATAGCTTCATTGAACTGTGTGACTCACTTATCAGGTTACAGCACCAATAGCGTCATTGAACTGTGTGACTCACTTATCAGGTTACAGCACCAATAGCTTCATTGAACTGTGTGACTCACTTATCAGGTTACAGCACCAATAGCGTCATTGAACGGTGTGACTCACTTATCAGGTTACAGCACCAATAGCTTCATTGAACTGTGTGACTCACTTATCAGGTTACAGCACCAATAGCTTCATTGAACTGTGTGACTCACTTATCAGGTTACAGCACCAATAGCTTCATTGAACTGTATGACTCACTTATCAGGTTACAGCACCAATAGATTCAATGAACTCTGTAATTCTCTTTAGGTCATCCATGGAACCCCTCAGGTCTGGAAGTAGGCCATATTTCCTCCCTCTCTTCTTGGTAGAGTTGACAAAGATGAAGAATGGAATTTGCAATCTCTGGGCTCAGAGATTGCACATATATTTATGAAACACTTGGTTCAATCCACAGTTGCATAGGTCTGTATTGCCAATCTTGAACATTCTGAACATGTGACTTCTTAGTCTGTTGTGGCCAGTTCATAGTCTGAAGAAAATGTATTCTTCTTTGTATGACATTTGGAGGTAGAGATCATTTGGTTCTATAGTTGGTGCATCTGCTTCCACTATTTCTTGGTTGGTTGCTGATCCAGCGGTCCATGGGCTCATGCCCTTTGACCCAAACCACTATTTCTTAAATTCTGCTTTTATTATAGTCTTACGTGAGTCTTCTGGGCATCTTCTTCTTCTTCTGCTTTCGTTCTCAAACTCCTGCAGATTAGCAGGATGTAGTCCGGAGAATGGAATGCATTGTGTCATGGTTTACAGCATTGCTGCGATATCTGCGCTTTTTTGCCTGACACATCCGACTTCAGCATGGCTTTGGGTCACTATATGAGATGGGACAGGCAACTCCATCCCATAACCTCCTTAGTCGCCTTTTACGACATGCATGGAAGGTAAACAATGTTGCTATTCTTTGCTCCCCTTTCAGGCTCCGGCAACACATGGTGTTCTGGGTATGATATAGAGTTCATAAGGGAACTCCCAACCCATTAAAAAACATACAAAATTGCTACACAAAGGGAAACAAAAGTTCTATTGTTCATACTTTCCGGGGGATAAAAACCAACAGCACAAAAATAAAAGTCTGTGACCCACTGACCTAGTCGAATGTTCTGTATCAGGTAGTAAGCAATATAGAATGGCAGAACTGCTATCAACACAAACAAGATGGCGTACAAGCCTAGCTTCCAGTGGAAGAATCTAGAACTGTGGAAGATGATACACAAGATAAGATTTCATACTCACAGAAACACTTTATGAGAACATGAATGCACAAATCTTATTTGACACTTATCTTACTGTATCTATCAATCATATCAAACATTAGGGGCAGACAGTCAAGATTTCTAGGGCATGTGCTGAGAAGAACATAGCTTGAACACTTAATAACCACTGGAAAGATCAAGGGCAGAAGAGATAGGGGATGACAAAGAGAAAAGTTGCTAGATGGATTAGTATTGTGGCCCGGTAGAAGTTCACCAACCGAGTTTATTGGCAACACAAGAGACAGAACAGAGAGCTGTGGAGAAACATGATCACCTATGCCATTCGGCATGACACTTGATTGATCTTACTGTATGATTATGATCAGCTCTAAGGTCTGTGTAACCAATGAGCTACAGGAACCATCAACATGAATACTCTTCGTCATGTGCTGGTAGAGATCGAGCACCTATAGCTATGCCCAGAGTGCATCAACGTTGATTAAAAAAACTTAGCAGAAGATGGATGTGTCGATCATTGGCGCAAATAAAAAGGCGGCAATGTATTTCCATTCTCTGAACTATATCCTGCTGAAAATATAGGTGGACCATTGACCTGCTATAAGAGAGATTCAGCGGGAATTTGAGAATCAACGAATGAAAAAAAAAGATTTAAAAAAACTAAAATTAAACATAATCAGCAAAATCAGAAAGGAAACAAATGCTAAACATAAAAATACATGGAGAGGAACTACATGAACATCAAGTAGTTCATTAATCTTGGACACATAGTCACAAATGATGGCAGATGTGAAAGAGAAGTTAAAAGGAGAACAGACATGGCTAAAATTACATTCAATGGAACTTCAATTTATAATATTAAAGACTGGACAGGATTACGATTCTCCGCACTCAAACAAAGAAATGATAACAGAGAGACATGGCGACATTTTTGTGTTGATGTTTCCAGAGTGGCGACCTTACGAACTTGAAATGTTTATGTTGGGTTTGATGATGATGAAGACTTTCAATGACAAAATATTAAAATATAAACAAATTGTAAACTAAAAATTAGAATTATAAAATGCTACATCTATTCTACATTAATTTATGGATCAGATACATGGGTAATGAACAAACAACTAGATGCCATTGAGATATGGTTACATAGGAAAAAGGGAGAACCTAATGGAAAGAGAAGAAAACAAAGAGGTTCTCACAACACTGCAAATGAAAAAACGTAACTAATAAAATTAAAATAAAACAAATAAAGCAATGTTTACATATTAAAAAACATGAAACCTTGTTGAAGACTACTTGAGGGCAGGGTCGATGGGAGATGAACAAGAGGTAGGGAGATATACAAGTGTGAGGGAAACATGATATGGAAAGGATACAGTCTAGTAGAGTGCACTTATATGCACCCATCAATGAGACAGAAGATGTTTGAGGTCTGTTACAGCTAACCTTCGATGCGGAAATGGCACCTGATGATGATTCATACCTTACTGTGTATATTCTGCTTATATATATTCTGAGTTAATTCTCAAACTCCCGCTGGATCTCTCTTGTTGCAGGACCATGGTTCCTATTAGATTTCCAACAGGATATAGTCCAGAGAATGGAAATGCGCTGTGTCTCTGTATTTTCTGGTGCCAATGGCCAGAAACATCAGTATTCGGCAGAGGATGTGGTCCAGAAAATGGAGTACTGTATCATCATCTTCTGTATTTGTTCTCAAACATCCAGCAGGTTCACAAGAAATAGTACAGAGAATGAAATGTGTTGTATCATTCTTGATATCTCTCTGCAATATGTGCCCCAGTCCCACCTCAAAACTTCCTTAGTTGTCTCTTATGCCATACATGGCAGGTCAGAGTGTTGTTATCTTTTGCTCCCCTTTCAAATCTCAGCAAGATACAGGCAGGTTTAAGTGACATAAATAATGGGACTTCTTATGGTCCATGCCATATGGAGTTGGTTATCATGTCTTTCCACAGACTTTTATTTCATGTGCTATCAATCATTCATTCATTTTCCTTTTGCGCTGAAGTTAGCGCATAAGGCAGAGGTCAGATCTCTCCAATTATGTCTGTTCAAAGCTATTCTGTGCAGTTCTTGAATAGTATGAATATTGATTGTTTTACTTTCTCTAAGTATTGAGAATTGGAATGAACTGACTTCTGTTACACAAATCAGTCTGGACTTTACGATGTTAGTTGATTAATCCAACGTTTGACGGAATGACCCAGACTTGATTAGAAAAACATCCTCCATCAACGGACATCACTACCGGAAGCGCTATCAATCATATGACTATTAAATAGAATTATATGAATTCGCTTAGTTAGTTAGCCAAGAGATCAACATACTGCACACAGGACACATCCATAGGTGCTCTGATCTCCCCTGAGCATATCTGATCTCCCCCTGAACATATCTGATCTCCCCTGAGCATATCTGATCTCCCCTGAGCATATCTGATCTCCCCTGAGCATATCTGATCTCCCCTGAGCATATCTGATCTTCCCTGAGTATATCTGATCTCCCCTGAGCATATCTGATCTCCCCTGAGCATATCATCTCCCCTGAGCATATCTGATCTCCCCTGAGCATATCTGATCTCCCCTGAGTATATCTGATCTCCTCTGAGCATATCTTATCTCCCCTTAGTAAATCTGATCTCCCCTGAGCATATCTGATCTTCCCTGAGTATATCTGATCTCCCCTGAGTATATCTGATCTCCCCTGAGTATATCTGATCTCCCCTGAGTATATCTGATCTCCCCTGAGTATATCTGATCTCCCCTGAGTATATCTGATCTCCCCTGAGCATATCTGATCTCCCCTGAGTATATCTGATCTCCCCTGAGTATATCTGATCTCCCCTCAGTATATCTGATCTCCCCTGAGTATATCTGATCTCCCCTCAGTATATCTGATCTCCCCTGAGTATATCTGATCTCCTCTGAGTATATCCATACATATTTATGAATAAGTTTATCATCAAGTGCTGTCTCAGTATCACAGGTTGGCTCCAACATCCTCTGTCTTGTCTTGTCCATGCCCTCATACAGTACACTGTACATTTCATGATATTTCCCTATCATTTGTATCTCTGTCTGCCTCTTGCTCGTCACCTTTCAACTGTACCTTAAAGTAAGATCTTTAAAAAATGTCATGTCTTTTAATATGTCCAAAATATTATTTTTTTTTAATTTTAATTTTCTTCAATAGTTCTTTTTAAAAAAATAAAATACACAGTGTTGTCAGGTTTTCTTCTATTTCTTATGAAGTTCTCCCTATTTTCTATTTCTCATGAATTTCTCCATATTTTTCTATTTCTCATGAAGTTCTCCCTATTTTCTATTTCTCATGAAGTTCTCCCTATTTTCTATTTCTCATGAAGTTCTCCCTATTTTTCTATTTCTGATTATGTTCTCCCTATTTTTCTATAAATCCACATCTCAAAAGCATCCATTTGTTCTAGCAGTTTGATCATTATCCATGTTTCTGAGCCATACATTAGTGAAGATAGATTGAATCACAGAAGCATAGCACCTAGTCACTTTTCTGCCGACCAGATGACCAGGGTTTTCTGCCTACCAGATGACCAGAATTCTCTGCTGACCAGGGTTTTGAGCACACTCACTGTGATTTACAAAAAAAAATAACTCCTGTGATCCACTTCACCACCAGAAAGTGGGTACCAGAAACATTCACAAAAAAAGGTCAAGGAACATCACGATCACTACTAATTTGCGACACTAATCAATCAAGAGGTTTCTGGTCAGTCACTGACTAGGCAGCACTGAGCACATGGGAAAATGGTGTGCCATCATGCTGGTTCCGTACTCATTTTACCTTTATTGTAAAAGGTACCGGTACTACTTTATAATGTTTGTGAATAATGTAAAAAAAAAAAACAACAAAAACTTTAATTACTACATGTTTTCCTGTTAAGGAATGCATGGAGGCTTTTTGGCTGTGAAAATAAATGTCGCTTTGCCATAGCTGTCACTGCGACGTGTACAGGAAGAATTTTTATTGCACCTCAAAAAGACAAAAATCCTTGTCCCAAATGTGGATTGAATCCAGGATCTCGGGGCTCTGTGGTTGGCGTTCTAAAAATACAACCACGTGCTCCACTCATGGAGTGAATAATGAATGAGATAATAAATGGAATAATGTATGGTATAATAATTGGAAAAAAGGAAGAAATAATAAATGGAATAATAAATAGAATAATAGCTGGAATAATAAATGGAATAATGTCTAGAACAATAAATGGAATAATGTATGGTATAATAAATGGAATAATGTATGAAATAATAAATGGGAAAGGTTTCAGATTCGATATCTGACCATGATGACTTCTTTACAAGTGCAATATTCTGTGATCCTGGAGACTATTACTTGAAGCAAAGTGATTACATGCTATTAGAGGCTCTTTCTGCAGCCGGAGTGCCACTTTGTTGAGAAGGATGGAGAACATATAGGAAAACCTGAGTACAAGAATGTCATGAGCCTCCCATGAATAATATGGTTCAATACAGGAATCAGTGGACAAATCACGTGATAACAGTCCGACTTTTTAATTTCATATATTAATGCACTGAGTTTCAGTTTCTTAGAGATTAAAAAAATGCAACTAAGGATGCTGATTTAGTGATTTGCGAGCAACACACTGGACAACCACCCCCCCCCCCCACTCAGTGTGTAGCATGCATATCGAGTAATCGGGGGCTCTCATCACCAAACGTGTAGAACATTGGCTGTGTCGGAATATGTGTTTTTATTGGAATTTAATTCAGTTTAATTATGTTATCTTTTTGTTCCGTAGAAACATGGCCACTAATCCTTGTATAGAACCAATAATATGCAAATTTATGACAATTAAATGAGAAAAATTGGTACCTGGATTCCATGACTCCAAGAATCTCGAAAATTATGAGCTCAAACATTATACATGACAGGGCAAAGGTCACAGAGAAAACCAAGAGAACAATGGAATGATGAACCTGAGGACAAAAAGAAACATTTTAATATAACTCCGGCCGACAATGATCTGTGACGTCAGGATGTTCTTCAACAGCAAACAGAACTAACATTCATGTACTTTGTATTCTATGTTAGGTCTAGGGGTGGTGTGGTCATCGGTACAGTAATTAGTTGGTTAGTTGCTGATTCAGCGGTCCATGGTCTCATGCCTTTTGACCTAGCTGGGAATTCTGTGGATTTTTGAACAATCCTGGGCCTGATCCAGAAAAAACTATCACACCATCAGGAAGGTAGGATTCTGCCTATCACTGCAGCTAAGATAGGGTTAACTGTGCTCATTCCTTGCAACCAATTTTCTACTGGTTATGATTGCTGATAGTTTCTATGGGTCATTGGTTAAACATACTTCTCACTCCATCTAAAAGTAAAATAATTAGCTCTACTTGGTCTCAATAAAGATGTCTCTCGCAAGGCGGTACAGGTCAGCAGGAAGAAAGCAAGCTTTATTTTCTGCCAGTTGTGGTCTAGCATGGTGCTGATCAATTAGATTACTGTAACTGTGTCTCCACGATATCGCTGGAGTAGTTGGAATCTGCTCTGCACAGAGTGTTGTCTACCTTCCCTGAGCTATGGTGCAGTGATGTCAATGTCTGGTGATAACTATCTGGTTGATGCAGCCAGTAATCATGTGCTTGTCTTAAAGATTAAGGCAGGGTCCTGTGATATTCATGTGACTTAAATTAAGTCGTGCTTCTCAGATGATGAACACAACACTCTCCTGAGAACTGTTTATATCTATCAATTTGGTACAATAGATCCCTTTGGAGGGATTTAAGTGGGAAGCCAGAGGACAATTAAAAAAATTCTTCAGACTAACGGGAATTGAACCAATCCGTTCAACGGCACCAAATTGCCTAGCAACAATTGAACACGCGTTCTTCCGTACATGACTAACCGCATCTCCAAAAAAAGATGCGATTTCGTCAAGACATTCAAAGCGTGCTCTGAAAGTCACCCGAACGGACCGATCGAGACAAGGACTATTACTACAACAACAACAAACATCCCGTACTAGTATTGAAATATCCTCAGTAACAACAAACATATAACATAATATCCGTACTAGTTATACTATTGTCCCTTTGGAGGGACAAAGCTATACAGCAGACGGAGAACAGATATCAACATGTCTTCGTCTACTGGCTTAACATAAAGCATCCTATAAATAAGACGTTTTCTAGATAAAACTGTCAACAAAGACACATTGACAACAATTCTAAAAACTTGGATTGGAAACAACAAATAACTATTCAACATCATTTATACATGTTTTTAAATAACCAGAGCAGAGTTCTGCCACTGAAATACAGCAATAGATAGTCAAATATAGCAATAAATAATCAAATATAGCAATAGATAATCAAATATATCAATAAATAATCAAATATAACAATAGATAGTCAAATATAGCAATAAATAATCAAATAGAGCAATAGATAGTCAAATATAGCAATAAATAATCAAATAGAGCAATAAATAATCAAATATAGCAATATATAGTCAAATATAGCAATAAATAATAAAATAAAAACATGGACAGAAAATATCAAGGACTGGACAAGATGAGACTTTTCCTCACTTGTCTGCATCATTGAAGATGAAAATCGCTGGAGGACTGTGTTCTGAAGCATCCAATGAGGCACCCTACGACCCTGGTGGGTTATGGATAGATGGATAATAATATGCCTGGATGAAAGTTGACACGCTTATCTTTCATTTCCCAGGGAGGGAAGGCAACATAAAAGAGCTCACTGGCAAAAACTTGTTGTGCGTGTCAGTTTTAACCCACAGCTATAGACCAGCCATTTATTTACATGAAAGATAGATATAGAGGCTGTCACAGGCTAAGGGTAGCCCACCCGAATTGTCAAGGCATGCCGAAATCGGATGTGCTAGGCCTACAAGGCGCATAACGGTGGCACAACGTAATCACGCTCCCGGCGGAAATCGCACGGATATCCGTGATGGTTACAATGGAGCGAACGAAAAACAAACAAACAAACATGAAAGATACACATTCTATCAGCCACAGGGATACACCAGCATACCTCATAATCTCTATACAGCTGCTTGAGAAAAAAAATCCACCCGCATCCAAAAAATAGAATCTGAAATGAGAGAGCAGGTTAACATTATGTTAATCATTTTTAAATATCCTGTTAACATTTATCTTTTTCTTCAGACAAGAAATTATTGAGTTTCGAGAACAAATGTCTTCGTAGGATAACTAACACCCATTGGAGTGAATTCAAATCGAATGATAAAATCAGAGAAGAGACACATCAAAATTTCATCACAGATGTTATCAGAAAACGCCATTGGTCCTACATCGGGCATGTCATACGCGCAGACACCAACAGAATACACCACCAATCTCTTGAATGGATACCTACAGGCAAAAGAGCAAGGGGTAGACCAAAAGAAATACTCAGAAGAACAATACTTAGAGAAAGTAAAACAACCAACATTCATACTATACAAGAACTGCACAGAATAGCTTTGAACGGACAGAATTGGAGAGATCTGACCTCTGCCCTAACTTCAGCACAAAAGGAAAATGAATGAATGAATGTTAACATTTGGTAAAATTAAATGGGCTTCCACACTTATCATCATATATTCACTTATCATCATATATTCACTTATCATCATATATTCAATGTTTAGGCAGAGAACATAATGAGTAACATAAGAAATGACCAGCGGCAAAACAATTTTGACTAACAAAATCAGAGGCCAGGAGATATCAGAACTAAAATATGCAGATGATACAACATTACTTCTTCTTCTTCTTCTCCATTCATTCTCAAACTCCTGCAGATTAGCAGGATGTAGTCCGGAGAACGGAATGCGTTGTGTCATGATTTACAGCATTGCTGCGATATTTGCGCCTTTGGTCCTGACACATCCGACTTCAGCATGGATTTGGGTCACTGACCCTATATGGGATGGGACAGCCAACTCCATCCCATAACATCCTTAGTCGCCTTTTACAACATGCATGGAAGGTAAACAGTGTTGCTATTCTTTGCTCCCCTTTCGGGCCCTGGCAACACACGGGCGGAAACATTACTGTCTCACAGTAAAAAAGGCCTTGAATACCTAATAAATTCCATTTAAAAACACAATGAAAAATACAATATGTTTGAGAAACCCAGGAATTGAGAGCAATTAACTCTTACTTCCTTTGTGCAGTGGGGTGGTTTTCCTGAGCTTTCTTTCATACCCAGGAGACTTCAACTTTTGGCTTAGTGCAATGCCTATTAAAGGAGCCTTCTACTCAGAGGGGGTCTAAAAATACCATATATTCTTGACCATTTCTTGCTAAATTGCTATGCCCGTTGCAGGTTTCAGCAAGGATAAATTGCAGGGGGCATGCTGATTGGATGTATGGAAATAAGACTATGCACTGCTCTTGTTATGGAGAGAATATCATGATTTTTATATGGTGGCAGTTAAAGTGCCTCCAAAACATACATGTAAATATGACTATGTCTGATGGTCTTTGTTCCGTGAGATAAAACTGTTGGTGTACTAATTCTTCTTCTTCTTCAGCGTTCATTCTCAAACTCCTGCTATATCTCCCTTGTAGCAGGACCATTGTCCTACTAGATTTCCAGCAGGATGTAGTCCAGAGAATAGAAATGCGTTGTGTCACCATTTTATTTGCGCCACATCCATCTTTGGCGGGGGTGTACTAATTCAAGAGCTGTCTTGATGGCCTCAGCGTGTGTTTTATTAATTTGAGCAATTTTCACCACAAGTCACAGATCCGTAAGTAGATCCATCATGGTAACTGATGTCATATCCTGCAAAATATCTGGTCTTGGAAGACAATCCATCAGTGTAAGACTTGATTTCTGATGATGGGTAGCTGTTTATATCAAGAGATGGAAGTGATTAGGGCTAACGAACCTTCCTTATGCTCATTTGTATATGTAGTGTCATTAGATGGTTATAAAGTCTATGGGAAAACTTTGTACAAGATCGGCTTTAACAGCAAATCTAACCATTGATTCTTGTTGCTCTGAACATTTACAAAAAGGGGATTGCCACAGTGTTCTAAGTGTCTCACAATACTCTGTGCTCTCCACAATGCTCTATTGGCAAGTACCCTCCAACCTGTTGAACATTAGATGTTTCATCAATGCTGCCTGCCATACTCAGGCTTCACATGCTTAGGTAGATAAACCATGTGACGCTACAGGCCAGAGACCCTTGTAAAAAAGATTGACTAACTTGTCAAAGATTTTACCTCAGTGTGGTCGTTGCCACATGCAAGCAGCTTCTGGGAGTCACAGCTGAGAGAAAATTTCCAGGTGGGGACAAAGGAAAGATCTACTCAAAATGAGTAAGTATAGCTAGCCTCAATGGAGATACTTCCCCTCCCTAACGCCTCATCATGTGTCTAGCAAGTGGTTGATCGTACACCTTACTAGATCTTTAGCACTTAATTATAATAGCAATGAAGATATTCTTCGATCTTTCGAGATCATGAGCCCTAGTTGCTGGGTGGACTACATGAGTTAATTATTTTGATAAATAATAACCATCCAAACTATAGTTGTTTTATATTTATAGTTGTAGTTATTTTTTGGCTTGCAACTGACACGTTACTAATGGAGTAATGACGATTTGAACTTTCATACTCATGTTATTGTACATACCAAAGTGAACAAAGACTTGAAAGACACAGACCACCGGCTGGAAGATTGAGTTCATGATTCATATGAACTGTCGTATTTCTTGTGTTCCACTTTTGAAGCCAGGATTGATGAACTGCTTTCTGTTTGTTTGTTTTGCGTTCGCTCCATTGTAATATGCATGGATATTTGTGGGATCTCCGCCAGGAGTGTAGTTACATTGTGCAACCATTATGCTCCTTGTAGGCCCAGCACATCAGATTTCGGCATGACTGCTTTCTGATTTACTTCATAAGTTTATTTTTTGGAGTAAATATAAGTATGGCCTAACTACATTTATAATTTATATAGGCATTAGCACTAATCGAAATATTTCCGCAAAAAGATATTTAGAGTAATGTCCCTTGATAAACATGCCATTTGCCGACATTTTCATTTTTTCATGGACCACGTGTGCACTATCCAATGGAATTGTCATTTAGTGACGCCACGCAGCTTTAGTTCATATAAAAGTGAACTGTATACTATTTTTCATCCATTTGTTCAGTGTATTAAGATTATAAATGTTGGAGATACCTTATCTACAATTAACACCAAGCAATTAAACAAGACGAGGTAGGTGTTTTTTCTCTTTGCACGCGTATATTTTTTAGTTTTGATTTTAAGTGATATGTGAAACCATGTCTAACATATTCAGCAACCATTTCTCTCTTTATGTACCAAATTTTAACATTTCTAGAAGTACCTATTAATTATTATTAAATTTTAAAAATGCTATGGGTGATCGACCAACCACGCTACTAACTTTAGAGTTCGTTTTCGGCTGTTCAATGTTGCCGCGCCGTTAATTATCGATATACGTGTATAATGTTAAAAATTTAAGTTACAGTTTAATGAATTTCTACATCTTATCATTCTTTAGTTAATTTAATGTGACACTATGTACTAGTTTTTATTGAAATGTCTTCAAACAGTATTATATTAAATTATTCAAGGGTACAGATAAAAAAACATGTCAGCGCGTCAGAATGCTTGCAGCCCATGTTACCATGACGATGACAAGTGTTTGTGTCTCACTGTCACTGTAATCGAACTCAGATAGCTTCTATTCAAACATTATTAGTAGGTCTAGGTATAAATTAGAATTACCGTAAAGATAATTTTTAAGATGCATTATTGGATATTCTATTTAATTCTGATAGTGAGCAGCACTGTAGACGTGAAGATGAACATGCGGCAATATGGTTCGCCATTACGCATGTGCATATACAAGTTTCTACAGAGTCATGTCAGTGTTAAGCATTGTTCCTCTCTAATTAATTATGTAGGTAGAGTATTATTTGGTAAAGTCTTGTCTACTGCACCTCATTACACTACAGTTTCACGGATGTCCTATGAAATGGGTCTGCAGTCTGATGTTATGGTTGGAGACCTAATGCATAAGGCTTTAGGCATCTGGGTTCCCTCATCCCTCCCACCCACACTTTACTTTCTTGCGTAGCGTATCTCCGTCTCGGGGCTTCCGTCAATCCACCACATATTTTCTTCTTTTCTTTTTTCCTCTTGTATTCTCCACCTCTGAATTTTTTCATCCTCTGTTCCAAACCTCCCACTTACTTATTCGCCATA
This sequence comes from Meghimatium bilineatum, assembly GCA_034231615.1. Classification (NCBI taxonomy): domain Eukaryota; kingdom Metazoa; phylum Mollusca; class Gastropoda; order Stylommatophora; family Philomycidae; genus Meghimatium; species Meghimatium bilineatum. Next base: position 20,679,746 of record CM067302.1, read on the forward strand.
CAGTTCCTGTACTCTAGTCAGTTGGCATTCGCTATGTCCTACCTTACCTCCAGAATTTTCTTATTAATTAGCCCCAATTATGCCTGGCAATTGGTACAGTATATTCAACAGATGCGTCTTGCCTTCCCGAACACAAAAAAGTATAATTTGTATGGTGTTTTATCATAAATAAGTGAAATAATTAATAATTAGACAATTAAATTACAAGTAAATTATGCAAATTAGCCACCATTTTGAATATTAATTATTTGGTACAGTATATTCAACAGATGCGTCTTGCCTTCCCGAACACAAAAAAGTATAATTTGTATGGTGTTTTATCATAAATAAGTGAAATAATTAATAATTAGACAATTAAATTACAAGTAAATTATGCAAATTAGCCACCATTTTGAATATTAATTATTTGGTACAGTATATTCAACAGATGCGTCTTGCCTTCCCGAACACAAAAAAGTATAATTTGTATGGTGTTTTATCATAAATAAGTGAAATAATTAATAATTAGACAATTAAATTACAAGTAAATTATGCAAATTAGCCACCATTTTGAATATTAATTAGCCCCAATTATGCCTGACAATTGGTACAGTATATTCAACAGATGCGTCTTGCCTTCTCAAACACAAAAATGTATAGTTTTATGCATATATTATCATAAATAACTGAAATATTTCATAAAATGCAAGTTCTGCTTCAATTCTTGGTCACAACTTTCATCATCAGTCCGTTCATATTTTATTATATGTTCCCATGTAATTATCTTTTCCTGAAATTTCGACAAAAAAAATTCATAACTTTTCACAGAATCGACCTACAGACTTGGTTGAGGTATCGTTGAATTGCAAATTTCAAGGGCTATCTAACTGTGGTGTTTATAATGTTATAAACCCAATTTGAAAATTTAGTGCTAATACCTAATTTATATTTTTATACTCACACAAACATTAATTTTAGAATATTATTAATTAGCTACCAACTAGTGTGAGTGCACGTATACTGTAGTATACAGAATCATTAGATCATAGAATCAGAATTGAGAATGCTTATATTTATTTAATATAAATTAAAATAGTATCGTTGTAACAGTTACTTGAGTTACGGCTACACCAGGCATTTTAGTTAGTATTTATTTACTAAATTAAATAATAAATAATTATAATAATAGGCCTAACCCGGTCACCGCTGATAGAAAAATGATGAACATATTTCAAACAATAAATAAATAACCACAACACGAACACTTACTAGTGAGAAAGACATTATAAAGGTATCCACAAGGAAAGACATGTTTAACAAAAATTGTATAGGGTCTAACAGTCTATACTATAGTCGTAGTCAGTAACGTCATTAATTATGTCGTGTAAAATAACAATGTTTTGTTTCTCCGAATTTTTCTGTTAAAAACAGGACAACTTTTCATAACAACTGGTTGATCCCATGTTTCTAATTTTTATTACAAGAGATTTCATTTATTCTTCTGTGTTTGTTCTTATCTAATTATATGTCTGTCTGTCCGTCTATGTCTATCTATCTGTCTATCTATCTATCTATTTATCTGTCTATCTATATTTCTTTTTTTATTAACTTTTATTCTTTTTATTATTTATTGTTATTATTATAATGGTTGAGTTTTTGGTCATCGTCGATTACGACGGACGAACATCGTCACTATCTATCTATATGTATCTCTATATTATGTATATGTATCTATCTATATGTATCTCCGCAACGAAGGTTGGCTGCAACGTATCTCCAACATCTCCTGTCTCTTGTCTTGGTGGTGCACTCTGCTAGACTGTAACCTGTCCATCGTGTAATGTTACTCTCCCACTTGTATCTCTGCCTACCTCTTGCTCGCTTCCCTTTGACTTTACCCTCAAGTAAGGTCTTCAATAGGGTGTCATGTCTTTTAATGTGTCCAAAGTATTTTATTTGCCTGATCTTTATTTCTCTTAGTAGTTCTTTCTTCATATTAAGTGTCTTTAGCACCTCTTTATTTGTTTTCTTCTCTTTCCATGATGTTCTCCCTATTCTTCTATACACCCACATTTCAAAGGCATCAATTTTGTCTTCTAATTGTTTATTTAGTGTCCATGTTTCTGAGCCATACATTAATATGGAATAGATGTAGCATTTTATAATTCTCATTTTTAACTTGTTTGTAATTTGTTTAGATATTAATAATTTCCTCATGTCATTGAAGGTACTTTTAGCCATTCCTATTCTCCTTTTAACTTCTGTTTCACATCTGCCATCATTTGTGACTATGTGCCCAAGATATTGATACTGTTTTACTTGTTGTAGTTTCTCTCCCTGTATGTTTATGTTTACCTCCTGTTCTTCTGTGTCTTTGCTGATTATCATGGTTTTTGTTTTTTGAATGTTTATATCCAGTCCATATTCATTACTTGATTTATTGACTTGATCTATTAGTCTTTGTAGTTCATGTTCACTTTCTGCTAAAAGAACAGTGTCATCTGCATATCTAATGTTGTTTATTATTTTCCCATTGATCTTGAGTCCTGATATTTTATTTATAATCCTACTAAACGTAAAAATCCTACCAAACCTGGACAAGACAAAAGAAAAATAGTGACACCAGAAATGACATGTCTACGAAGAATACTCGGAGTGTCATTAAGAGATAGAATTAGAAACGATAACATCAGACAGATAACCAAAACAATACCAGTATTGGAACACATCAAAAGACAACAGATCAAGTGGTTTTCACACGCTTCCAGATTACCGACAGATAGGATGCCACAAATGGCCATGACATATAGACATAGCGGTTATAAAGCCAGAGGCAGACCATGTAAAAGATGGATCACAAAAATCAAAGAAGCCACAGGAACAAGCTTACAAACAGTGCACAAGAAGGTCATCTCCAGAGAACTCTTCCACCCCTGACGCCGCAATGCAAACAAGGGCCATAGCGTATAGATAGATCTTTTCTATCTCTTTCGTAAATAGGAATTCCTTGGAAAACGAGAGACTTTGCAGCTTGGACGGCTTTCTGGTAGTACTGTCCGGGCTGTAATCGTCTCTCTACAAACAATTCTATAGTGCACTTAATTACTTTAGTGTCACAATTTAAATTTATGTTTTGTTCTTGCTATCAGGCTCAGTTCAGAAAGCTTTTGAAGTGTATCGCACATCAATCCTAAGTCTTCCGCCGAAGACGGATGTAGGGCCTATCGGGCAATTGGCGCAAATAAAACGGCGACACAACGCATTACCATTCTCTGGATGGCATCCTACTGGAAATCTAGTAGGACCATGGTCCTGCTACAAGAGAGATCGAGCGGAAGTTTGATAATGAACGCTGAAGAAGAAGAAGAATCCCAAGTCTAAAATAAACTCCATAGTAGTAATCTTCTCCATAAATCCCTCATATGTGCACCTATCTTTTTTTCCCTCTGAAATTATCACCTTTAGCATTTCTAAAATGACAAACTAAGTCTTTATAATCCAACCAAACGGCAGATACTAGTGCTTAATAGTGCTAAACTAGTGATTAATATTCGTTCAATTTTCAACATCGCATGCTGTTGCGTCTGTGGGTCTCACCAATGGCTCACTAGACAAACCAACCATGCAACAGAAAACCTTAGTTTTGATATGCCTTTATATTGAGGTTATCGTCTTATAGAAGCTTCATGGCACGTCATCTATACAATCCCGTAGTCGTAACCTTCGATAACAGTTACCCTGCAGGCCGACGTTGTGCTTGAACTAGTTACGGGCACGGCGTGGGTAGATGGAACAACAAATAAACCTGTCGCAAGTGCCAGAGTTGTGCCCTGATGTCGACGTCTGTTTCGGCGGCATAGTTTCCGTTGGTCCTACATCGGGCATGTCATACGCGCAGACACCAACAGAATACACCACCAATCTCTTGAATGGATACCTACAGGCAAAAGAGCCAGGGGCAGGCCAAAAGAAACACTCAGAAGAACAATACTTAGAGAAAGTAAAACAACCAATATTCATACTATTCAAGAACTGCACAGAATAGCTTTGAACAGACAGAATTGGAGAGATCTGACCTCTGCCCTATACGCTAACTTCAGCGCAAAAGGAAAATGAATGAATGCAAGCTATTGTTCTTGTTTTCAAAGTTCCACAAAGTGTTAAGTTGGTGGTTGTTATTGTTTTATTTAAAAAATGGGTCACCAGTGGTAAAAGTTAAACCCCTTCCCCCTGCCCTCGAAATCCAATTTACAGGTGAAGTGCGAATGAAACGTGAAAACAGTTTCCGTGTATCGTTGCTATGTTACATTGTTTAGCAATGGCGGTCTGGCGCCACAGCTCTCGTGATTAATTTTAAATAATTAACGCAACCAAGTACTTCACATACAAAAGTAATGACAAGTATTTGCTGAAACGGTTCAACAAAGTGAACAATTAGTAGTATTCATTTGTTATTATTTGTATTTGGAATGTAATGTAAATCAATAAAAGGTAATAATGTAATGAATTTCACAGATTTTCTCCCCTCAGATTGGTTAGCGGTTTAGCGCCTACAAAATAACAAATCATCTTTACTTAATTATTTAGAGTCTATAAATAATTAAAAATAATATATGTAGGCCGACTCTATAGTGTAATGTTAAGAGGTTAATCTATTTATATAATATTTATTGTTATTTCCACTTGTGCCGTTAAGCGTCGTGGAGTTTTTTTTTAAATCTTTGGCTATTTGAGTTGCATTGACCATGGACGTAAACCCATGGTTTATTTAATGTTTCTTTGATTGTCTCTGCCCATCTAGTTCTGGGTCTTCCTCTTGCTTTGTAGTCCGGTCTTCTGCTGATGTATGCACGGAGGGCTGGTTCCATTCTCATGACGTGACCAAACCATCTCGTTTACTGCCTCTCGACATAGTCTTGACTTGAGAAGATATTCTTTTCTCCTTTCTTGATATCTTCATTTCTCCGGCTGTCTCTTCTCGTGACATTTATAGCTTTCCTCAAAAATCTCATTTCGCAGATTGTTATATTTTTCGCTAGTGTCATTGTCAAGGGCCATGTTTGACATTGGTAACACAGAGTTGGTATATAAATACTGTTTATCAATTGTCGTTTTGTAGCCAAGCAGATTGATGGGTGTTATAGTATTGGTGACAGCTGGTAAGTCACAGCATTGACTTTTTGGCATCTTGTTTCAATTGTCTAGTTTGTGATCCTCCGTAAATAATATGCTTCCTAGGTATTTAAACTCTGTGACTTGCTTTAGTTTTGTACCGTTGACAGATGCATTTAACTGGCATGGTGTTCTGCTTATCTTCATAGTCTCTGTTTTAAATGTGTTTAGTTTCATATTGTGTTGTTCGCAAGTTGTATGAAGCAAGAATGTGTCCCACTGTAATTCATTTTCAAATTTGTATATTAAACATTGATCATCTGCAGATATCAGTTCGTTGAATGAGCTGTGATCTTCATATGATGCTTCTGCAGGGGTGAATTTGTTTCTTAGGTCTGCTTCTTTAGTTATTCTGTCTATGTATGTTACGAACTGAAGTGGTGTGATAGTACGCAGCCTTGTTTAATGCCTGTTTTTATTTGAAATGGGTCTTTTGTGCCGCTATAGTTCTGGTTATGCTGTGGCAGTTTTTGTATAAAGCTCTTATGTTGTCTAGTAATTGTCCATGTACTCTATAGTCCTCCAATATTAGACACAGTTTTTCTCTGTAATCTCTGCCAAATGCATTTTATTGGTCGATGAAGGCGATGTTTAGTTGTAGGTCGTTTTCAATTGCCTTTTTGCTAAGCTGTCGTAGTACAAAAATAGTATCTGTGCATTCCTGAAACCAAAATGTGTCTTACCAGTATTTAGCTGGGGTTCTATTATCGGTCTTACTCTCTTTTCTATGATTTTTGCGTATATCTTTTCTATGTGGCTGAGCATCAATATGTCTCTATACATCTCACACCCTCTTTTGTTGCCCTTATTTTTCCATATGGGTACAATTATTGCTCTCTGCCAGACATCTGGTACTTGTTTTTCTGACCATGCTACTGTGAATATTCTCTTTAACAATCTTATACCAATGTCCTTGCATGTTAGGATGGCTTCAGTTGTTATGCCGTCCATGCCAGATGATTTGTTTCGTTGGCTGTTCTTAATATGTTCTTCTATTTTATGGCTTAGTATTTCTGGTTCTGGAACATGTGAATATCTTGGAGTGAAGGAGCAGTTTCTTGTGTTGGTTGATGGGCTGTACAACTCTTTGAAATACTCTAGCCACCTTGTTTTCCTGTCTTCTCCGTTGAATATGGGGGTACTATTTCTACTGTTTATGATTGTCGTGAAGTTATGTCTCATCTCTTACTTTCATACAGGTTAATAATTACCGTTAATATTATATGGGCGCTGGTCAAAGTTTACGCCGTTCAGCTTTATTGAAAATAAGATATTTGGCCTATTTGTTTTTTTAGTCTTCTGCACACTAGGGGTGATTGATGTTGTCAACATTACGGCAGTAGTTGGTTGGTTGGTTGCTGATCCAGCAGTCCATGGGCTGATGCCCTTTGACCCAATGCCATTAAAATGGCATTATATTGCTGGGAAGTCTGTGGATTTTCAGCCTACCCCTGGCCAGAGCCAGAGAATAACTATCACACCACCAGGAAAGTCGGTTTCAACCTATGTACTGCTCTGAGCCACTACAGCCAAGATAGGGTTCACTGTGCCCATTCCCCACCTTCAATTGACTACTGGTTATGCCGAACTTCTCTATTGCTCCAGGCATGCAACCAAATGTTCAAGTCAAAAGGATTGTGACGTCCTGAGTCACTGTGCCTCTATGATGGGCCTCAGCCATAGGAAAAAAACAGTACTGTCAGTTTCCTCCTCCCCAGTGCTGCGCAGTACATCTCTGGCTCCCTCCCAACCACATAGGGTGCATACATATGCAAAAATAACAAAGCATAAAATACATTGCAACAACAAAATAAAAGCATGAGAAACATCTTTGTATAAATGACGTGCCATGAATCTTCTATAAGAAGATAACCTCAATATAACGGCATGTCATCCACTAAGGTTTTCTGTAGCATGGGTGGTTTGTCTAGTGGGCCATTGGTGAGATCCACAGATGCAACCACATGCATACACTTCTGGGCCAACTAACTCATCATTCTTCTGTCAGATCTGTTGACATTCACAGTGATGACACATCTAGCATTCCCCGCCACTTAGGAGTCTGTCACAGAAAGGGTAAAGGTGCAATGTCCATTGGCCTGCATATCATTGTCATCTATGGGGAACATTTGACGAAAGATAAAAGTAAGAAACTTTTACAAGACTTACAGTGACAATAATTATTTTTTCACATGTGACAAATTGTCAGCACATCCCCGATCCCTAGCTCTCGTAAGTCACCTTCTACGAAAGGCCTGGAAACAAAGCAATGGCTCTATTCTTTGCACCCTGAACTAGAATTCTAGACCCCTTTTTGCTACATGGGTGGAGATAATGCGAAAGAATAAGAAGTAGAAAATTGACTATTAGGATATCATAAGTCAGAGTTGCCAGTCTTTTACCATTCATGACCAAATTTAACATATTTTAAATCTTTTATATCATTGGTCATGAAATTTATGTTTTTTGTCATTTCTGAATGTGTGATCAATTTGAGAATGTATTTGGCCATATTTTACTTGAAATTTGACTGCCAACTATCTGGCAACCTTGTGATAGGCTTATACAACAGTGATACTTATGATATATATAATTTTTTCAAACTATGTTATTGATTAATAATGGATAGTAAACTTAATTAACAATTGATACAATTACTGTTTTATTGTAGAATAAGAGTAAATATATTTGATTCTGAAATTTATTTGCAGCAAAATGGCTGCTAATCAGTTGGATTTAAGCAGCCTAGACATGGACATGAGCCAACCTCAGCGTCCTTCATTGGATGCTATCTCTCGAAGATATTATTTACAAGCAAAGTTGTATTCATATGCACCTATTGTTGCCAAACCAAGCCCTAATGCTCTGGTCTTTAGAGGACTGACACGAACACAAGCTAGGAGATTAAAATCACCAATACGACCTCATGTTGAGCCTTTGGTAAGTTTCTGTTGTATTCATCAGGATGAACTATCAGAAGACTGGTGTTTAGTTCATCTTGTTGTTCTTCTGTGTTCACTTTCAAACAATCAGCATGAGTATTTGTGTTTTTTGAGGAATGTTAGAGAGGGGCTGAATTATTTGAGACTCTCGGCCAGCATGTCCGATTTCAGCATGCTTTTAATTCAGGTGAGCTTTATGAGCCTGTAACAACTTTCCTCTCTGTCGCCAGGCAACAAGTTTGTATCTGCTGTATGCCGTGACAGTTTATCACTCACTGTGCCTTTGGAATTTTCAGATTGAACCATGTCCTTGGGTGGTTTTGTCCGAGGAGACGGTATGCTGGGATTTGGACTATGTCTATTGCGTAGGATGTGCTTTAGTGTTAGTGTAATTGTTTCATGTAATTAGATGGTCCATTGTGTGTCCTCAGGTACTAACCCTTATTTCAACTGTGAGCCTTGTTCTGATATAGAAAATTGCTCCAATAGTAAAGTTGGACTACGGTTAGTTCGTCCTCTTAGTTGAGATTTCGTTCACCGATATAGTGAATAGCGTGTCAAAATGTGAGTTTCTACCCACATTATTTTCTTACTGGATAAGTTTGATATTCTGCCTTGACCTTTCCATACAACCTGCTGCTGGAAGACAGCTGAAAGCTTGTTCTCGAGCACGAACAATTTCTTTTGTTATGGGTTTGATATTTGCACTTATTCTTAAACATGTCACTGCTTTCTTCTAGTGCTGTTTTACATTCTCATGTACTCAATATATAGACATGCCTTTTATTTCTCTGCAGACTTACTTACTGTTTTCACCGCCTCCATGAGGTTTCGTCATATATACTCTGCAATCCAGGCCAGATGTTGTCTTGCGCTCTGCTACAACAGTTTTTTGCCAGTGTGGGGGAGGGGGTTCTATTTAGAGATATTGTTTGTCTTGTACGCACAATTCTCATTTGATCTCAGTCTACACTGCTCAAACAAGATCCATAAAGTGTTAGCCAAATTTCTTTGTACAAGCTTCAAAACAAATCTATGTCTAAGGTGTACCATGCGTAGGTGATTTCAGAACCTTATTTCTGTCTTAACCCTGTGATTGCATGAGAGCAATGCATACTCCTTTGCACCACGTTAAATTCCTATAAAGTTTCTTCTCCATATCTTTTTAATTTGTTTACTTATTATATAAATGTGTAAATTCAGTTTTTTAAATATATCCGGTATGTAACTTTAGAAGAAAGCTTTCCGCTGAAGATGTGTCGGGCCATTGGCGCAAATAAAACGGCGACACAACGCATTTCCATTCTCTGGACTGCATCCTGCTGGAGATCTAGTAGTACTGCTACAGGAGAGATCCAGCAGGAGTTTGAGAATGAACGCTGAAGAAGAAGAAGAAGAAGAAAGCTTTCCTTATTATGATCACTGTGCGCCCTGTCCACTCCAAGGTTGAAAGAGACATACTGTGTCAAAATTTGTCAAAATGGGTCTTTAATCACTTTACTCTTTCTATTATGTTTTCAATGTCAGACATTGACATTGAATCCACTCATGGTGTTTTTTTTAAAAACAGTGGATGTTTCAGAAATCCATGTGGATTATTGCTTAAAGCTGTGAAGTTGCATGCTATGACTGGAACTCTCGGCAGGTGAGATTCAGCTCTGTTGAGAGGGATGGAGTACAGTGAGGTAACCCAAGTACAATTAAGTCAATCCTCTACGATTTTTGAGTCCTTTATGAAATGGAAGTTTCAAGGAATTACATTGTCTTTTGTCCATCCCCAGGTGGAAGCTGGTTGATAGCATCCACACTTGCCGTTAAGCATAGGGGTGGGAGATGTAAGTTTCGGTTCAAGGTCAGATGGGATGCCTGAGTTGTACTGAGTCCGTGTTTGTGAAGGGTTGTCGTAATGTTATCAATCCATCTCTTTCTCGGCCTTCCCTTTGATCCATATCCAGTTGATCGTTTATTATAAGTTCTAAGTGATAATTGGCTTGGGTCCATTCTCATAAGGTGACCAAACCACTTTATCTGCTGATGTTCTATATATTCAATACAAGGCATTATTCCTACTCTTTTTCTGATATCCTCGTTTCTTACTCTGTCCAGTTTGCTGACCATAGCTAGTTAGTTAGTTAGTTAGTCGTCAGATCATCATCACTGCAAACTGGACACATCCATAGTTGCTCCGATCTCTCCTTGAGTGTATCCGCCATCACACTTCTGCTGACAGTACTGGTCCTATGCTGGTTGACCATCATTCTTCTGCGCCCTCCAAAATGTTCACCTCTAGCAACACCGCATCTCAATCCCTGATCTTTAATCCTAGCCATTGAAAAGGAATCATCATCCACATTCGTCTCACTCTCGCGTGTTATATCTCTTAAGGAGTTCAAAACGTCAGCGCGATCCATTGCCCCATCGCCCTTTGCCACAATCGCACACGATGCCAGTTGATCCGCTCTTTCATTGCCTCGAACGCCCACATGTCCCGGCACGAAAATAAATGTAACCGTCTTCAAGCTCGCATTTCTCAAGGCCTCAATCCACTGTTCGCGAACGAGACCCACTTGTACCTTCTTAATCATACTCATAGAGTCACTCAAGATGCAGACCTGCATTACTTTCTGTGTGCGTAGCCACTCAAATGCCTTGGTCACCGCCATAGTCTCCATGGTCATACTACTCGTAGTGACCGCAAAGGCACCACTTTCTTCCTTGATCGTTTTACCTGCGCACTGAGCTGTAAAGGCCCAAGCACTGCGAACATGCCTAATTACAGATCCATCAGTGTATATAATCACATCCCCCTCTTTGGTATTCTCACTGATTAAAGCCTACACTTCTTTCTCCACAGCTGTGGGACACCATTCTCTGCATTCCCTGCTAAGTGATATTACTACTCTCAAAGAAGTTTCGAAATCTGTGGGTAGACCTATCCATTCCGCACCAACTGCCACATCCTGTAATCGGCACACGCTTTGTATTACATCTTCAGCACGTCCCATCCACGACCTTCCTCTCTTGAGTCTGCTGCCTTTAACTTTCTGTATTTCGGAATGCAACGGGTGTTCCTTATCTGCATGTATTTGAAGGTACGCCCGTGCACGGCAATACTGTAATCTATGCTCAGCTGTTGGGCAGTCAAGTAGGTATCGCATAGCTCTTGTCGATGTGTCTCTTGTGCATCCCAGAATGATACGCATTGCTGCATTCTGGACTCTATCCAGTCTTTCGATCTGAGTTTGGCTAAGAGTCAGAATTGCCAGTGCATATTCCACCACAGCCACTACCAAACCCTGGTACAAAAGAAATAACAATCTTTGCTCACATTGCGCAGCAGCCATAACCTTCATTGCTGCTAAGCCTTTGCCTGCCCTTATGATAATGTGGTCAACATGTTCCCTGAAACTCAGGCTTCTGTCAAAAAACACACCCAGATATCTCATTGTGCTAGTTCTTTCTAAACTTTTCCCGGACAACGAAACTTGTGGCATGGGTGTCTTTACCATGTGATTGTTCAAGGAAAACCACGTCACGAATGCCTTAGACGGATTAACCACTGCTCCCGTATCTCGACACCAATTTGTCAGTCTGTCCAGCTCCTTCTGTAGTTCCACGACGCACTCTTCTCGATTTCTGCCCTGTCTATACACCAGGATATCATCGGCATATGACATCGTTCTGCCAACACCTGTGATTTGATTGCCAGCGATATGTACTGTGTATACATTGAAAAGTACAGGAGATAGAGGCGATCCCTGTGGCAGGCCAGGGCTAATAACCGTTGGTGTAGATATCCAGTTACCACACTTAAGAACTACAACCCTGTGCATCAGGGCGGCGCCAACCCAACGCATGACAAAAGGATTAACTGCAAGATTTAACAGCTGGTGCATCAAGATATCCAAGGACACCCTATTGTACGCATCCTCAAGGTCTATTGCGACCGCACATGTCTCCATGCGCGAATCGAACCCCTCAAAAACATCCTGCGCAAATATGGCTGCATTTTGCCATCTTCTTTCCTGGGCGATATCCTCCTAACAATGTTGGTAAACACTGTGACCATAGCTGCTTTTCTTAAACACTTCATCTCAATGTGATGATTTTTCTCTGCTGCTTAAAGACAATGTTTGACACTGGTAACAAAGTGTAGGAATAAAAATGTGATTCACACCCAATCCATTCAGTTGGTCACCAGCAGTTTCAAACAAAGTCTTTTGCTAACCTTATCAGTTACTAAGTCACACTTAACTAAGTTTGTAAAAACACTGTGTCATATATAGCCTACTGCTGGAAGCTGTGTCATATGAATGGGTTGGGTTAGAGTCTTATGTGCAGACCTCTGGCTTCAGGTCAATCAAAATAAGAATTCTTCTTCTTCAGCATTCATCTCAAACTCCCATTGAATCTCTCTTGTAGCAGGAAAGTGGTCTTATTAGATTTTCAGTAGGAAATGCAGAGAATTGAAATGCGTTGTGTCACCGTTCTATATACACCAATGACCCAACACATCTGACTTTGGTGGAAAAATAATAAGAATTCAGTATTTGATAAATTAGAGTTCGTAGATTGTTATGTGATTACTAGCAAAAACTAAATGAATATTAAAAGTTGAAAAAAGAATATGCTTATTTTGAATTTGTATTCATTATCCAGTTTTGATTTATATAGCCTATATCCAGTTTTAATTTTCTCTTATAGCCTTTATTCAGTTTTAAGCCTATTGTTCTCTGATTCTTAGGGTCTATATTTCCTAGCCTTTATCCAGTTTTGATTTCCTTTGATTCTCATAGCCTTCTCTACAAAAGTATCAGACCGTGAACAGACCAGAGTATATACAACAGAAGAATTTGGAAACCATTGAGCTCAAAAGGAAAACGCAAGAAGAAGCCATGCTTGATGACCCCAAGAAGATGAAGCGAGCTGGCTCTGTTGAACCTTTAGAGATTGTACCAAAGGCCCCAGATCTTCCACCAGATCTGAAGGACAAACAAGTATGGAAAAATTGTGTCTTAGGATTATGAATCTGTTTGTGTATAGATCAGAGGTAAATACTAAATAAAGTAAATGGGTTACTATGAATACCTAACTATCGATATAAAGTAATAATAAATAACAATAAAACATAGAACAAAGACAATTATCAATGTATCGGTCATATTGGGACCTTTATCAAGAAACAAATAACGGTTAAGAAAACACGACCAGAAAAAAAATATATTAAAATTTATAACCAAGATGACTGGGACAATGGTTTCCTCATCAAAAATCATTACCCAGTATCGATGCTAGTGCATGCCTTAAAGGATAGTTAGGTATTCATAGTAGCGAGTTTACTTTATTTTTATCTCTTATTTGTCTGATTACTGCGGCATATTCAATTCTGATGGACACCCTCCAATATTTTGGTTATTTATATTATGTATAGACCTATGTGTCTAGGAATGTATGAATTTTGGAAACCAGTTTGCTGTGTTGAGTTTTCTTCAGTGTTCATTCTCAAACACCCGCTAGATCTCTCTTGTCGCAGGCTAATATTCCTACTAGATTTCCCGCAGAATGTAGTCCAGAGAGTGGATATGCGTTGAGTCACCATTTTGTTGCAAAAATTGGCAACACACATCCATCTTTGGTAGTAGATTGAGCTCAAAGAGCACTGAAACATGCAAGTCATTCTCAGAGTAAACTATGAGCTGGTATTCTTCACAACACCAAACACATCTTGTAATTTAGTCTCTAGATTTTTGTAGGTGTAGACTCTATTTTTGGAGTAGCATTTGTAGAATTTAACATTTGTGCATTTAAAATTTGTGGATTTGACATTTGTAGATTTAATGTTTGTGTATTTAACATTCATGGATTTAAAATTTCTAGAATTAATGTTTGTAAATTTAACATTTGTACATGTGGCATACATTAGAGATGGGCAATGACATCCACAATGGAAAAAAAATACAGGCATTCGAAATTAAATGTTATAGATGTAACTGTGATTTGGAAAAGCAACATCAGTGTTGGAGTGAAAATCAAACTGTATAGGTCGCTGGTGCTTTCCGTTGTGTTGTATGGTTGTGAGAGTTGGACACTCACTGCGGACATGGAGAGAAGATTACAGACTTTCGAGTATAAATGCTACAGAAGAATTCTACGAATTTCCTATAGGGAACATAAGACCAATGTGTACGTAAGAAATAAAGTAGAGATGTGTGCAGGTGTCCAGGAGCCATTGCTTTCAATAGTGAAACGACGAAAACTAGCATGGTTCGGACATGTATGCAGGCACGATTCCTTGTCAAAAACAATACTGCAGGGAACTGTCGAGGGTGGAAGAAGCAGAGGAGGACAAATAAAGACATGGACAGACAACATCAAGGAATGGACAGGGCTAGATATTTCCACACTCATCCGCATCGCTGAGGATAGAATTCGCTGGAGGACTCTGTGTGCTGAAGCTTCCAATGTGGTACCCCTACGACCCTGAAGGGTTATGGGTTTTATTGATATTGATTGATTCTTATAGATGTGTCTTAAGAATATTATGAACAGAAAGATTAACCAGCGCAGATGTCTGCACAGACCTGAACTTAGATGAAGACTGGTTCCTCAAAACTATTAAAAAAACACAAGCTAACAAGCTAACAAGCTGACATATTTCAGACATATAAAGAGACACAATGGTTTAGAAAAATTAATCATGGAGGGAAAAATTTCATGAAAGATATCTAAGATTACAATGGACACAGGATATTGAAGAGCTTCTGCACATGACCTTGGAAGAGGCTGGGCATTGTGAATCAATCATGATACACTTAGAGGGATTCGAAAGGGGTATGTCCTACATAATGTATCAAGTAAATTTGATCCAGGTTGATTGTTTTCTAATTATTTAGACTAATTTAGTTACAACAGGCAAAATTGAGGACACGAGAGATCGAGGGCAACAACAAGAGAAAATATTAGATAGTCTGACATCGTAGCTTGGTCAACAATGATTCTTATAGAAAATACTGAAAATAGAGAATTGTTCAGATCCATGAATCCCTGTGCCAGTTGGAACGACACATAATTATGACAAATAGACTAGGCTAGGGCTCAAAGGGTTAAATTAAGTAACTATTAGCATTGCTGTTTTGATAATTATTCAGGAGGAAATGATACCACGACCACTTACACCACGAGATGTCAGAGGGAAATCACCTAAGATGAACACTACTGGGCCGTCTACTTCTGCTTCAACAAAGATGAAACGTAAGTCTGACTAACTTGCAAGTTTCATTTGTTTTTCATATTTTCATACTAAATCTATAAGAGAGGTAATGTTTATTGAGTCACTAAGTATGCATGAATGATTGGTATAAGTAACAAGAGTTATTCCAAGAAAAGAGTTATCCCAAGAGTTATCTCACATAATAACATTACTTAGTTGGTTCCTATAGTGCCACAGATGGCACATAGGGTAGAGGTTTTGATCCTTCATGTGTTTCAGTCCACTGCTTGCACTTTTAGTTCTTGTATTATCTTGAAGCATATAATTTCCCCCTCTTTAAGTATATTTACGTAGGAAGCCAGAGGACAATTACAAAAAATTCTTGAGACTAACGGAAATTGAACCAGTCCGTTTAACGGCACCAAATCACCTAGCAACTATTGAACACGCATTCTTCTGTACTTGACTAAGATGCAGTTAGTCAAATATGGAAGAACGCGTGTTCAATAGTTTCTAGGTGATTTGGTGCTGTTGAACGGACTGGTTCAATTCCCGTTAGTCTCAAGAACTTCTTTAAGTATGGTGATTTTAGGGTAGCTTTAGGTCTTCCTCTTTTTTTTTCTTCCTCTCTGCAACTCACTTGAGTGCTTGTTGGTTCAATCTGTTTTCATCTAGTCTTAGGACAAGTCACATATGTTTCCATCTGTTTTCTAATAACATTTGATATGATATAATAACATACAGAACTATTTTATATTACAGTTCCTGTCTCATACAAATAACGTGAGTTATCTCATATAAATCAATCAATAAACCCGTAACCTATGTCAGGGTCATAGGGGCACCACATTGGATGCTTCAGCACACAGAGTTCTCCAGAAATTTAATCCTCAGCAATGTGGATGAGTGAGGAAAAATCTTGTCCTGTCCATTCCCTGATGTTATCTGTCCATGCCTTCATTTGCCAATTTCTGCTTCTCCCCCTTTCGACAGTTCCCTGCAGTATTGTTCTTGACAATGAATCTTGTCTGCATACATGTCCAAACTATGTTAGTGATTATTCATTGTAGTATTTCAGTGGGCGAAAGGTTTAGGTAGTGGTGCCCATCTCCTCTCCAGCTGTCCTTACAATGTATTTACATAGATTTGCTTTCTCTCGCAGTCTTCATTACACTTTACTGATGTTAACACTACATCACTATCTTATATAATAACATACAGAACTATTTTATATTACAGTTCCCACTTCACACGTTGGTATACGAAACATGCATCACATAATCTCTATCATAAGAACTGAACCAAAGATTGGATTCCTGTACCTGAGCCCAGCAGTGCCAAAATCCTCTGTCCACTACCATTACTACAATCTGAAGTAAGTTTTTTAAATTATAGAAATAGTAACAAATATTGACTGTGTGTTGTTGGGTTCCCTAGGGGAACAAATAATAATAACAATGTTACCTGCCATGAATGTCGTAAAAGGCACCTAAGGAGATTTTTTTTTTGGGGGGGGGGGGTGGGGTGGAGTTGAATTTCTCATCCCATAGAGACTGAAATTAACACAGAAGTCATGCTTAAGTAGGATGTATCAAGCTGAAAGGTGCAGATATTGAGCCAGATTGAGCTTTTTACATGTGGTATGTATGGCAACCAAAAAAAACCGTACTTGAATCCTTTGCATCTCCCAGTATTTTTTTACGGAGAAAAAATAGTGCCATTCTTACTCGTCATTTTGTTGTTGTTGTGAATTTATTCTTGAAAAAAGCCTTTTCAAAATGTCAATTTGTGTGTGTGTTTGTGTGTGTTTCCAATGATTAGCAAGCTTCATTATCATGTACCAAATTTAACCTGTTGGATTTCAGTTTTGCTGCAGTGAGTATATATTGTTATCTACAGGGTTGTAGGTCATGAGAACATCCACAAACCGGACTACTTGACCATTAGTCAGAAGGGAGTGACCAGAATGAGGACAGATGATGAGACGGAATTTGTTCTATTGGACAGATGGGAACGGGAGGTCTTGTACTTTGAGAAACTAATTAAGGTAATAAGTCATTCAGTGCTACATAATAGCTCTCTCTCTGTGATTAGTTCTGTTGCTACACCATCACTCCAACCACCATCACTTTAACCACTTGACTACACCATCACTAACCACATGACTATTTCAGTATTGTAACCACTTTACTATACCATCTCTCTAACCACATGTCTACACCAGCACTTTAATAATTTGACTACACTAGCACTCTAATGACTTGACTTCTATCTATCTCTATCTATTTGCCAAAACCCCTTGTTGCCTTTCAGTGTCAGGGGTAGAAGAGTTTTCTGAAGACAGCCCTCTTGTGTGATGAGTATATTGTGGAATTCGTCGCCTCTTTTATTTCATTGATCCATCGTTTTCATGGTCGACCTCTAGGTCTGCCTTCGCTGTATCTGTGTAGCATAGCTTGCTGTGGTATGCTGTCTGATGGTAGTCTGCTGATGTGTGCAAACCATTTGATCTGTTGTCTCTTGATGTATTTTAAGATTAGGGTTGTGCCTGTTTTTTGTCCTAATTCCTCACCCTGTCTCTTAGCGATATTCCTAGGATTCTGCGTAAGCATGCCATTTCAGCTATCTCAATTTTACATTTGTATTGTGTTGTCATTGTCCATGTTTGGCATTGGTAGCACAGCATTGGCATAATAATTATTTTGAATAGTGTTATTTTGGTGTTTAATTCTATATTTTTGTTTCTGAAGATTGGTGTCATTTGCCCTAGGGCGTGATATGCTTGACTACATATCCTTGATTTCATCATCCCTACAACCACGTGACTACACCAGCACTATAACCACTTGATTACACCAGCACTATAACTATATGACTACTACATCTCATTAACCACTTGACTACACCATCTCTCTAACCACTTGACTGTTTAGTTAACACATCACTATAACCAGTTGACTACACCAGTACTCTAACTACATGAGTTAACTTTCACTGTAACCACTTGACAAATACAACTTAGTCTGCTAATCTAAAAAAACGTGCAGACTTCCTGAGATAATATAAATTTTGGAATAGGTGCCACAATTATTGTCAGTGATCTACAATCTACATATTGAAGTAATTGACAAGACATAGCATATATCAGTTCTGTTTAATTTTCCAGATCAAAGCATTTGCTATGTTTCGCATTTGGAAAGCGTTCAGTGTCTGGAGAAAGAATGTTAGAACTGCCAAGATCAAAAGTTGTAAGACAGCCTTGGATGATAATCTCTTCATTGTTAATCCGGTAAGTTTGTTCAATCTTAGATGTTGTATACTCAATTATTAAATTACGGTAAATGTTAATTTAACATGTATTTACTACATCTTACATGTTAATTTAACATGTATTTACTACATCTTACATGTTAATTTAACATGTATCTAACATGTATTTACTACATCTTACATGTTAATTTAACATATATCTAACATGTATTACTACATCTTACATGTTAATTTAACATGTATCTAACATGTATTACTACATCTTACATGTTAATTTAACATGTATCTAACATGTATTTACTACATCTTACATGTTAATTTAACATGTATCTAACATGTATTACTACATCTTACATGTTAATTTAACATGTATCTAACATGTATTACTACATCTTACATGTTAATGTAACATATATCTAACATGTATTACTACATCTTACATGTTAATTTAACATTTATCTAACATGTATTACTACATCTTACATGTTAATCCAGATATAAATAACCAAAATGTCAGAGGACTTTTTGCATTGGACTGTCATTTGCTCTGATTTATCACCTTGCTTGGTTGCTGATCGAGGGTCAATGGGCTCATGCCCTTTGACCTAATGCCATTAAATGGAATTATATTGCTGGGAAGATTTATCACCTTAAACAGGTGATTTTTCATCACTTTTGGTATTCCATTTCCTTGAATCTATGGGAATTTCTGTGTCAATGGTGTACAATCATTTTGAGCGCACATAATTCAACAAATATTTGCGTGTGTCTTCATTACTTGGAACATCCTGCTGTAAGAAGGTCATTTCAGAATAATCATTTACAGTTCAATGATTCTTGTTTAATGTTGGTATGTTTCTTGAGAAAGGTCCCAGCTAGACTGGAACTTGGAAAAAAGTCCTTGTTCTTTTGTTTATTGCTAATTATTTATTTTTACATTGATAGCTAGGCTTTTATAGTAACCTTTGTACTTTATGTAGTATTTATGTTAGTTCAATAAGTTTGGTCAATCTTAGATGTTGTATCACAGGGCTTGATAAAGGCATTTTGTTAGAAACATTGAATTATGTTACTTTTAGTTATTAAAAAAATAACACATAGATTGTGTTTTAGGAATAATATTTGAACAACTTTTGACAAAATTAATGCCAACAGTATGTAACATTTTATGATTACAAAAGGCCAGAAAAAATGTCCACAGAAAATTCTTTAAAATAAATTTTATTGCGATTGAATAACTTGTGGAATGTTTTCAGATTATGTATAGCCTATTTTAATATTTCAATAAAAAAAAAGTAGTTTGGTGACATACTGGGTTTTTACTGGAACTATTTTTTAAAAACTGAATGAATGGTAGACTTCGCTGGAGATGGATATGTTGGACCATTGGTGCAAATAAACCGACAACACAATGCATTTCCATTCTTTTTACTACATCCTGTTGGAAATATAGTAGGATCATTCCCCTGTTACAAGAGAGAACCAGCAGGAGTTTGAAAAGGAACGCTGAAGAAGAAGAATGGTATGCTGCAATTAAAATATAGACAAAAGTGTTAATAGAAGTGTTATGTGGAACAATGCACAGAATTCGTGTAGCGCATGGCTGAGAGGTTAGAGCATTGGTCTCACACCTGTGAGGTTCAGTATTGATCCCTGGTAAGGAATAGGTTTTTTTCTGTAGTAGTGTAAATTAAAAAACTCACCCTGAACATGACTTGGCAACAGTGATGGCATGCTACTTTTATTTTATAACCCACTTGAATATTCCCTGTAAAACCCTAACAGGAAAAATACAGTATGAAAGTTTTTTTAATAAATACACAGAATTGGCGTTTTGACCAAAATGTCTTTATCAATATAGGGATAAAAACACAGAATGGAACCACCAAATCAAGTCGAGACTACTTATCAAGAGTGGGAATTGATAAGTCAGATGCACAACAAATAGATGAAGAGAGGTGAGAGAGATGGGAATGTGGGAGTTTATATGTAGAGAAAAAAAAGTGCATAAGGAAAATACAAAAGTATAAAGAATAATAATAATACAATGAAAATACAAAAGTATAAACAGTGGTAATAAAATGAAACCTCATAACTAGATAACATGCTGCATGAGAGGCCAGAAGTCGGAAGTACAAGAGGACTGAAAATGAGGAAACTAGTGACGTGACTCCCAACTAGAGTCAGTGTTTCTAAAACTATAATTATTTAAATGAAGTTTTAATTGCAAGCTATATTCTGATTTAATGAAATAATTTTAAAAATACTCACTTCATCCAAATTTAATTTTTTTAAAGTCTCCGATACATGTTTTACCGTTGTAAATATATATAGAACTCATCACCGAGTATTTTCATATATAATATTTGTTTTAACAATAATATTGAAGTGATTAATATAGGCCTAACACAATTAGTGATATCTGTCATTCTGATGAAAATTTGGCTCATAAAAACATGGATTTTATGAGTGACCACTGTTAACTATAAAACATTGAATGAATCGATGTTTCTACCAGAAGGTCTTTATATGGAAAAATTACAGGAAAATGGAGAATAAACAATAAAAATAATGAAAGCAATATTTCAAATGGACTAGAAAGCAGATGTTTAATAACAGAAAAACAAAAGTATCAATGACATATTGTGGTAGAAATGCAGATAAAAAAACTGGAGAAATAAGAATGACACAAAACAACTAGGTGCCGTAGAGAAATTTCATATAAATCAAATTAATTCCTATATCTAGATATGCCTGTTTTATTAAGGGAAGAAGGGCAGAGCAAGACAAAGAGAGAAGTTGCTGGATGTGTTGTCATCATGGCATGGGAGAATGTCACTAACTGAACTTGTTAACAAAACAAGAGGCAGAGTTCTGGAGAAACATGATCACCTACACCACTCGTCATAACACTTGATTGATTGATTTATGAATTGTAAAACTTAGTTTTCTGTTGATGCCTATTGTGGATAAAAGTCGGATATAGGTCTTCACTGTGCTATAAATAGCACACTGTTTACATTTCTAACTAGCTGACATCACGGAATTCTGTAGAACACCATTAAAATGGATTGATGCTGTGATGTCACATCTCCCGATGCTGGCGAGAATTTTTTACAATCGTTATTGCTGCACATGCTAATTTTACCCTAATTCTAAATACTAATTCTAACGTTAATCGTAATTCTATAATGTCTGCTACTAGCTACTGTGCATGCCCAGTTACCATTGCTCAAAAGCAAAGGTTAGGGAATACCTCTCAGTATAATAAAACTAGAACAAAGGTCATAGTAAAGACCCAAAACTAACGTAGGCCCCTAATGTGTATTGTCTTGATATTTATGACATAAATATTAAAGTCTGAGGCATGTGAGCATGAAATGCATAAGAAGAGGAGGAACTGTGTATTTTTTCTGCAAATAAACACATTAAAAAATGTCATATTTGTTATTTTTTCAGTCACTGCGTCCTGCATTGCTGAATGTCAGGGAGATGTGTCACCGTATTAGTGAGATGGGATTATGCCATATAGACAAGGATCATACCTACACCATCTCTGAGTTCCGAGAGGCCCAGTTCTACCAACTTAATGATGTAAGGACAGTCACATGTCCAGATCAATATTGAGTTGTTCAATAATGCAATCCATTCCTTTCTTGTTCTTTTTTATCTTGTGCAGCATTCTTTGAGATTCTGTGTGCATTACTGAGTGGGTTAATGTTAAATTTACACATACACAGAATGACAGAAATTAAAATGATTTGAGTTGAGGGAAGAAAATGTACTCTTTTTGGAATGAACCAAAGATCATGTAATCAACATCTGACTGGGACTTTGGGTCTGCATACACTCTAATGGCTGCTGAGATGGAGAGTGGTGCACTTATGGGAATGTCCCGTGTGCTATGATGCTAGTTTCTAACCAAGGATCAAGAAACCTTTCAACTGCCAGGAAAAACTTCTAGACACACCCTTAACAGTTACTAACTGACTGTATGGATCACAAAGTCAACTTCAGAAGACCTGAACTTTTTTTGGCATTGTGCTGTCAAGATTAGAGCTACTCAGCAACTTTTGGATATCGACAACAACAACAACAACAACAACAACAACAACAACAGCAACAACATCAACAACAAAAACAATAACAACATCAACAACAATAACAATAGCAACATCAACAGCAACATTATCATCATCAACAACATCATCATCAAATCAAGAACAACAACAATAGCAACATCATCAACAACAACAACAACATCATCATCATCAACAACAACAACAACATTAACAACAACACCATCATCAACAACAACAACATCAGCAGTGGTTCCAACATTATGTTTGTGTCTCATTTGTATTGATCTCATAATTTTCTTATGTCTGTATTGTATCTGTACTGCAAGGTTGCTGAAGGTTCTCGTGATTTCCTTGTTTGTTTGTTGTGTTTAGGTTGCCGGAAGATTACAGGACTTTAGGGAACTAGTGAAGGAAGTTGTACGCAGTGCCTGTCGTACAGCCTTGCTTGAGGCAGGCTTCACTCCTGATGACTATTACTACGATGGAGCTGATAGTCCAGGTATGTAAGAGGTGTTGTAAGGAAGGTGCTGTGGAACTGTTAGTCAAGGTATGTACAGAAAGTATGGGAATGTTGATATTCAGGTATATAACGTAGGTGTGGGGTGTTGATAATCCAGTTACGTAAGACAGGTATGAGGATATAGATTCTCCAGGATATAGACAGAGAGACAATAGATAATAAACAATAAGCTCTATGCTTGTTCCAAAGGTCTTTGGATAAAAGTGTCGGGCATGGTATGATCACTTTAAAGGTAAAGGTAGGTCCCCATGGCAGCAACCTGCTATTGGGGATGAAGATAATTCTTCATGTATTAAGCCACAGCAACTATTAGGTTGGTGGCCAGTTTAATTACATCCTTGCTATACAGTAATTACATCACAGTTGGTCCTTGCTGTCTTTGCCTCCCAGAACTCATGTGTCAGGTACCCATTTACAGCTGGATCGACTGGAGGAGCGGTCGTGTCAGGCAAGAAACCATGACAGATTTTGTGTGTGTCTGGATGTGGTTTCGTACCTGGCATGTTATAACCTGGGGATAATAAGCAAGCTCATTATCAACTACACTACAATGCTTATCACTTTAGATGATGTTTTATTTTTTTAATTTTTAAAAATTTTATTTTTTTGGTTTGTCATTTTAGCTAGTCTCTGCCGTTAAGCTGCAAATAGTCTCCTTCTATCACAAGATGCTATGCCTTTTAAAAAATTGTAAAATAATTGTTTTGTGCATCATCGTTCCATGTTTCATCTATTGAATTCCATCTCCACAATGAAAGTTGGCTGGAATGGACCTCCTCCAACATTCTCTGTTCTTGCTTTGGTGGTGCACTCTGCTAGACTGTAATCTGTCTATCTCATGATGTTTCCTTCCCACTTGTATCTCTGCCTACCTCTTTCTTGCCTCCTCTTGACTCTATGACTCTACCATCAAGTAATGACTTCAACAAGTAAGGACTTCAACAAGTAATGACTTCAACAAGTAATGACTTCGACAAGTAATGACTTCAACAAGGTATCAGGTCTTTTAATATGTCCAAAATATTTTGTTTAATGTGTATTTCCTATAATAAATTTTTTTTATATACAGTGTTGTCAGAACCTCTTTGCTCACTTTCTTTTCTTTCCATGATGTTCTCCCCATTCTTCTATATTTCCAAATCTCAAAGGCATCAACCCTGTCTTCTAGCTGGTTGTTTATTATCCTTTTTCTGAGTCATACATTCATGTAGAATAGATGTCATTTGAATTGTAGTTATTTTGTCATTTGCTTACCATTTTGTAATTTTGTATTTTGGCATTTGTCATTTTGTCTACCGAAAGTGCTGCTTGCCTTGGAAATTGTTGTGTGTCATTCATCATCAACGGTGGCATTTTGTGAAATTGTGCTTCTGTGCTATGTTGGTTGGTTTGTTGGTTGCTGATCCAGCGATCCATAGTTTTATGCCTTTTGACTTAATGCCATTAAATGGCATTATATTGCTGGGAAGTCTGTGGATTTTCAGCCCACCGCGGGACAGAGCCAGAGAATAACTATCACATCTCCAGGAAGGTAGGTTTCAACCTATGCACTGCTCCGAGCCACTGTAGTCAAGATAGGGTTCACTGTGCTCATTCCTCGCCACCAATTGACTACTGGTTGTGCCGAACTTCTCTATTGCTCCAGGCATGCAACCAAATGTTCAAGTCAAAAGGAATCACCTCCTGAGTCACTGTGCCTCTATGATGGGTTTCAGCCACAGGAAAAAAGAGTGCTGTCAGTTTCCTCCTCCCCAGTGCTGCACAGTACATCTCTGGCTCCCTCCCAACCACAGAGTGTGCATACATATATATTCAGGTAAACATAAAACACATTCAACAACAAAATAAAAGCATAATTGTATAGATGATGTGCCATGAAGCTTCTCTAAGAAGATAACCTCAATATAACGGCGTCATCCACTAAGGTTTACTGCTGCATGGGTGGTATGTCTAGTGGGCTATTGGTGAGACCCACAGACGCAACCACATGCATCCTGTGCTATGTGAGAATCACCACTTTCAGAATCACACCATTTATCTTTAGGCAGGGTTCATTTTAGATTTTCAAGGTGCTGTCTGGAACATGATTTTTGTCTTTTTCTTCTGTTTTGACAGTAAACAGAAAGTTGGCACTGGTTTTCGAGAATCTATCTATGTTTATTGGATACATGTATACAAACTTCTTCTTCTTCTTTCGTTCACTTGAAACATGTCTATATCTGTAATTCTGTCTCCTGAATAAAACTCACTGTCTTTTGTAGTTCATACAGTGTCTCATAGAGCTTTGATTCCAGTGTTGTTTCCTCTGGCCAATATGTCTGCCTCAGCTTTTCATGTTCAGAACACTCTTGAAGTATATGTTTGGCACTCTGTGCTGCCTGTCCACATGTACACATGGCCTGTTGCCAATCTTGAACTTTGTGTACATGTGACTGCGGAGTCGGTTGTGTCCTGTTCTGAGACATAGAATTACAACTTGTTCTGATCTGTTCATAATGTGATAGTCATCTTGTGTTGGTGTTTGTGGCTTTCTTATTGACTTGATCATTTGTTTTTTCTGATGGTAGGTGATTGGTATATATGGTTGGTCTTCAGCAGCACCTTCCTTAGCCAGTTGTCTGCTTTTTCATTTCCTGGTATTCCACAGTGAGAGGGTATCCACTGCATGGTTACCCTATACTGGTACGACAATTCGCTAAGTAGTTTTTTGAAGTCTGTTAGTTTTCCAGACTGGAGAGCTTGAAGCACTAAACTTGCATCTGTCAGAAATACCACAGACTGTAGGTCAGAGTTGGAGTTCAGCACTTTTTTTAGCTGCCACACTAACTGTCTGGATTTCTGCATCATAATTATTGCAGAATTTCCCTGTCGGTGTTCTGATTGTATCTCTAGACGTGTGGATATTCTATATATACACCTGCACCTCCATTCCTCACTGCATTCTGTGCTGACCCATCTGTGTATACTCTGACCCATATATCTTGTGGATATTCCTCATCCAGGAAACTGAGGGTGACTGTCCTTCGCTGACGTATACAATCTGTCTATGTTTATTCGATACACATATGCAAACATATGTAGTATATCATGATGTTTCTTTCAGGAGATTACGCAGCTGCTCCAGGTACAAACTCCTCATATGTAATGCAGTCCAACTATGACATGGACATATATGGAGAGGCGCCTGAAAAAATGACCTACACAGAACAAGCCAATAAAAGAGCTCATTGCAAAAGACTTACCTGGTGTGTATTGTAGCATATCTTACCTGGTGTGTATTGTAGCATATCGTGGCTGGTGTGTATTGTAGCATATCTTGGCTGGTGTGTATTGTAGCATATCTTGGCTGGTGTGTATTGTAGCATATCTTAGCTGGTGTGTATTGTAGCATATCTTGGTTGGTGTGTATTGTAGCATATCTTGGCTGGTGTGTATTGTAGCATATCGTGGCTGGTGTGTATTGTAGTATATATTAATTGGTGTGTATTGTAGCATATCGTAGCTTGTGTGTATTGTAGCATATCTTGGCTGGTGTGTAATGTATCATATCTTGGCTGGTATGTAATGTAGCATATCTTGGCTGGTGTGTATTGTAGCATATCTTGGCTGGTGTGTATTGTAGTATGGTAGGTAGGTAGGTAGTTAATGAGTTTGCCTCTCTTTTGGAGAGGCGTGCCCCTTTCAACCAGCGGACAAAGTCCAATTAGGTTATATCAGGACACACTACCATAAAATATTAGAGGTAACAAAGACCCCATAGTGTTCATGTATTGTAGTATATCGTAGCTTGTGTGTATTGTAGCATATCTTGGCTGGTGTGTATTGTAGCATATCTTAGCTGGTGTGTATTGTAGCATATCTTGGCTGGTGTGTATTGTAGTATATCTTGGCTGGTGTGTATTGTAGCATATCGTAGCTTGTGTGTATTGTAGCATATCTTGGCTGGTGTGTATTGTAGCATATCATAGCTTGTGTGTATTGTAGCATATCTTGGCTGGTGTGTATTGTAGCATATCTTGGCTGGTATGTATTTTAGTCTAGTTTTACATGGGATCTCACTAGTGTTTAGGTTTGACACTGTCCTCTAGCTTTAGCCTTGCATGTTCTGAAACTAACTTCTCCCACTGCTGAAAATCTAGTAGGACCGTTGTCCTGCTGTAAGAGAGATCTAGTGGAAGTTTGAGAATGAAAACAAGAAAATAAAATGCTACAATGGGACTTCCACAAGATGTAAATCTCACAAGATTATTCCCAT
Organism: Meghimatium bilineatum; assembly: GCA_034231615.1. Classification (NCBI taxonomy): domain Eukaryota; kingdom Metazoa; phylum Mollusca; class Gastropoda; order Stylommatophora; family Philomycidae; genus Meghimatium; species Meghimatium bilineatum. The sequence continues at coordinate 20,707,176 of CM067302.1, forward strand.
GTTGTTGGCATATCTACTAAAATATTACTGTTGCTATTATGGTGATATTATGGTGTTATTATACTGATATTATGGTTGGTCTGTGAATGGTTGATCTGAGAAGCCAATTGTGAGTCCTTCAGACCTGCAGCATGAGGTGACCATTTCGTAGAAACATAGGTTTTGTGTAATTTGAATGATTAAAGATCTTCATTTTGCTGTGTTCTCACATTTTTCCAATTGTATCACAGTTTTACAACTGTCCTATCTTTTGTCAATCTATATTTGCTTGTAGCTTTATCCGGCTGTCCGACTATCTGATAGTCAACACAATGCATCTATTGGCTGTGAACTCTATGTCGACACTTCTGAACTACCTGGTTGAGCAGTTACAGAGCAAAGTTTTTCCAGAGGAAATGCAAAGCTCTCAGGAGGGCAAGAAACAGGAAGATAACAAGTCTGATAAGGTAATTGATAGGAATGTAAATAATGAAGAACTATAAAAGAAAAGACCTTGTTACTTTGTGTTGCTACTAGGGATAATATGTTTACCACAAATATTATTTTGATTGCTACTGTCCAACAGAATACCAAAAACAACGCTCAGATGAACATTTATGAATGAATTAAAATCAACAGACATAATTTCACAAGACCTGCAATCCTTGGCAACTGATCGACAGGCATGGAAAACTATGGCAAAACTTGGCAAAAGAGGAACTGACTGACTGTTCAACAACAACTACTATTACTTTGAAGGGATTCGAGAAAAAATGGACGTCATCAGTTAAACATAGCACTCACAGACATACTGCAAATGATTGTACACAGAATTCCAAGAATCACTTATATCAACAGTTAAGTAAAAAAAAAATATGTTTTGGATGTTATGTCATATGATTTCCTATCTAAAATCATCTTGGAAGAAACAGTGGAGGGAGAAAAAGCAGTGGTGGACAAAAAAAATAGTGGATTAGTAACATCAATGAATTGATAGGACTCTAATTTTACACTCATCCTTACCACAGGCACCAGAAGAAAATAGAGATCTCTACATGTTGATGTATCTTCTGCAGAAAATAGAGATCTCTACATGTTGATGTATCTTCTGCAGAAAATAGAGATCTCTATATGTTGATGTATCTTCTGCAGAAAATAGAGATCTCTACATGTTGATGTATCTTCTGCAGAAAATAGAGATCTCTACATGTTGATGTATCTTCTGCAGAAAATAGAGATCTCTACATGTTGATGTATCTTCTGCAGAAAATAGAGATCTCTACATGTTGATGTATCTTCTGCAGAAAATAGAGATCTCTACATGTTGATGTATCTTCTGCAGAAAATAGAGATCTCTACATGTTGATGTATCTTCTGCAGAAAATAGAGATCTCTACATGTTGATGTATCTTCTGCAGAAAATAGAGATCTCTACATGTTGATGTATCTTCTGCAGAATCGCTATGATCCTAACAGATTCTAGAATTTATTGCTATTACTATTTCTGTGATTACAAATAGTAATCTTTATACTACTATTACTTTGACCACCACAATTGTTTCAAATACTACAATTACTTTGACTACTATGCAACTATTCCATCAACGACTACTATTACTTTGACCGCTACCATTGTTTCAACTACTACTATTACTTTGACCGCTACCATTGTTTCACTTACTACTATTACTTTAACTGCTACCATTATTTCAACTACTACTATTACTTTGACCGCTACAATTGTTTTAACTACTACTATTACTTTGACCGCTACCATTATTTCAACTACTACTATTACTTTGACCGCTACCATTGTTTCAACTACTACTATTACTTTGACCGCTACCATTGTTTCACTTACTACTATTACTTTAACTGCTACCATTAATTCAACTACTACTATTACTTTGACCGCTACAATTATTTCAACTACTACTATTACTTTGACCCCGCTACCATTGTTTCTTCTACTAATATTACTTTGACAGCTACTATTGATTCAACTAATGTCAGCTGCATAACATCTGAAAATTCTAATTGTTACATATTTGTGATTTGTTTATATCCTTTTATTTCATTTAAATTACTTTTAACCATTCCCTTTCCCCTATTCACATCTGATTTACATCTGCTATCTTCTTCTTCTGCGTTCGCTCTCTGATAACCAACACCAAATTTTGTGTGATTTCTGCTGGGGAGCGTGAATACTCTATGCTGCCGGTTTACAGTATAGCTGCGTTATTTCACAAGTGGTAAACTTTCTCTGGTGTTCTTTTGTTAGTATCCATGTCTGACATTGATAACACAAAGTTGGTATGAAAATTGAATTTGTGATTTGCCTGGAATTGCAAATTTCATTAAAATGTATTTTCTTACTGACATGACCAGGTTGAAGAAGAAGAGGATGAGGAGGTAAAGTCACCACCGTTGTTTATAACAGAGTTCACTTTGGAACCAAATCAGCTAGTCTTTCAGCCAGACCATGCTGACTTTCAGAATGGTGTCTCAGAAGTCATGAAGAGATTCCAAGATGCAGTTCTCAGTGTGCAAAACCTGGTTCCTGATCCATATTTTGATGCATTTACAAGGTAATTTATGTCTTATTCTTTCTTCTTCTTCTGCTTCTAAGGGGTCTCCTTTGTGAAGTGGTTTACTTATGGATTTTTATGAGATCACTTGTGTATCTAACAAAGAGTGGTTTTGTTTATAGAGATTCCTGGCATTATCGCTTGGAGGAAATCAACCTTTCATCTGCAGCATGCCTCAAGATTGTAAGAAAATAAACATCCCTCCCTTGGTTGACTGATTGGAGGAAATCAACTTTCATCTGCAGCATGCCTCAAGATTGTAAGAAAATAAACATCCTTCCCTTGGTTGACTGATTGGAGGAAATCAACTTTCATCTGCAGCATGCCTCAAGATTGTAAGAAAATAAACATCCCTCCCTTGGTTGACTGATTGGAGGAAATCAACTTTCATCTGCAGCATGCCTCAAGATTGTAAGAAAATAAACATCCTTCCCTTGGTTGACTGATTGGAGGAAATCAACTTTCATCTGCAGCATGCCTCAAGATTTTAAGAAAATAAACATCCCTCCCTTGGTTGACTGATTGGAGGAAATCAACTTTCATCTGCAGCATGCCTCAAAATTGTAAGAAAATAAACATCCCTCCCTTGGTTGACTGATTGGAGGAAATCAACTTTCATCTGCAGCAAGATTGTAAGAAAATAAACATCCCTCCCATGACTGGGCTGATTGGAGGAAATCAACCTTTTATCTACAGCCTCAAAATTGTAAGAAAATCAACATCCCTTTCATTAACTGGGCTGATTGGAGGAAATCATCCTTTTATCCATCATCAGCAGGTGCCATGCCGGCTGGCGTAGGTGATCATGACTCTCCACAGCTCTCTATCTCCAGTATTATGTATCAGGATAATTGTTGTTTCCCTGCCATGCCAGGTTGTTAAACTATATAATATTTTCTCACATTATCGCCGTCTAGATTAATGTTGGTGAATCTCAGAGGTCCTAATAATTGTTGAAGTGTTGATATCACAAAAATACGAAGGGATGCTGGTAAAGATTTGATGTATCTAGAGGGAAGCTAGTAAAGTCTTCACTGAAAGTAGAGGGATGATGGTAAAGTCTTCACAGGAGGTAGAGGGATGATAATAAAGTCTTCACAGGAGGTAGAAGGATGATGGTAAAGTCTTCACAGGAGGTAGATGGATGATGGTAAAGTCTTCACCGGAGGTAGAGGGATGATGGTAAAATCTTCACAGGAGGTAGAAGGATGATTGTAAAATCTTCACAGGAGGTAGAGGGATGATGGTTAAGTCTTCACCAGATGTAGGAAATTATTACAAGCATTACTATCAGAATAGTGTAGAAGTAATGATGGATATAATAAATGTAATTTTAAAATATTTACCTTTCAGACCAATCATCAACAACAAATTTGAGGACAAGACGTGTGGAGATGGGCCAAGTCTGTCAGTCATGTTTGAAGATGACAAACACCTTCAGACAGTCATTCAAAATATTAAAGTTAGTAGGAATAATTAGGTCATATAAACGTGACACTGTCATTGTTGTAATATTAAAGTTAGTAGGAATAATTAGGTCATATAAACGTGACACTGTCATTGTTGTAATATTAAAGTTAGTAGGAATAATTAGGTCATATAAACGTGACACTGTCATTGTTGTAATATTAAAGTTAGTAGGAATAATTAGGTCATATAAACGTGACACTGTCATTGTTGTAATATTAAAGTTAGTAGGAATAATTATGTCATATAAACGTGACACTGTCATTGTTGTAATATTAAAGTTAGTAGGAATAATTATGTCATATAAACGTGACACTGTCATTGTTGTAATATTAAAGTTAGTAGGAATAATTAGGTCATATAAACGTGACACTGTCATTGTTGTAATATTAAAGTTAGTAGGAATAATTAGGTCATATAAACGTGACACTGTCATTGTTGTAATATTAAAGTTAGTAGGAATAATTAGGTCATATAAACGTGACACTGTCATTGTTGTAATATTAAAGTTAGTAGGAATAATTAGGTCATATAAACGTGACACTGTCATTGTTGTAATATTAAAGTTAGTAGGAATAATTAGGTCATATAAACGTGACACTGTCATTGTTGTAATATTAAAGTTAGTAGGAATAATTAGGTCATATAAACGTGACACTGTCATTGTTGTAATATTAAAGTTAGTAGGAATAATTAGGTCATATAAACGTGACACTGTCATTGTTGTAATATTAAAGTTAGTAGGAATAATTAGGTCATATAAACGTGACACTGTCATTGTTGTAATATTAAAGTTAGTAGGAATAATTAGGTCATATAAACGTGACACTGTCATTGTTGTAATATTAAAGTTAGTAGGAATAATTATGTCATATAAACGTGACACTGTCATTGTTGTAATATTAAAGTTAGTAGGAATAATTATGTCATATAAACGTGACACTGTCATTGTTGTAATATTTAAGTTAGTAGGAATAATTAGGTCATATAAACGTGACACTGTCATTGTTGTAATATTAAAGTTAGTAGGAATAATTAGGTCATATAAACGTGACACTGTCATTGTTGTAATATTAAAGTTAGTAGGAATAATTAGGTCATATAAACGTGACACTGTCATTGTTGTAATATTAAAGTTAGTAGGAATAATTAGGTCATATAAACGTGACACTGTCATTGTTGTAATATTAAAGTTAGTAGGAATAATTAGGTCATATAAACGTGACACTGTCATTGTTGTAATATTAAAGTTAGTAGGAATAATTAGGTCATATAAACGTGACACTGTCATTGTTGTAATATTAAAGTTAGTAGGAATAATTAGGTCATATAAACGTGACACTGTCATTGTTGTAATATTAAAGTTAGTAGGAATAATTATGTCATATAAACGTGACACTGTCATTGTTGTAATATTAAAGTTAGTAGGAATAATTAGGTCATATAAACGTGACACTGTCATTGTTGTAATATTAAAGTTAGTAGGAATAATTAGGTCATATAAACGTGACACTGTCATTGTTGTAATATTAAAGTTAGTAGGAATAATTAGGTCATATAAACGTGACACTGTCATTGTTGTAATATTAAAGTTAGTAGGAATAATTAGGTCATATAAACGTGACACTGTCATTGTTGTAATATTAAAGTTAGTAGGAATAATTAGGTCATATAAACGTGACACTGTCATTGTTGTAATATTAAAGTTAGTAGGAATAATTAGGTCATATAAACGTGACACTGTCATTGTTGTAATATTAAAGTTAGTAGGAATAATTAGGTCATATAAACGTGACACTGTCATTGTTGTAATATTAAAGTTAGTAGGAATAATTATGTCATATAAACGTGACACTGTCATTGTTGTAATATTAAAGTTAGTAGGAATAAATAGCTCATATAAACGTGACACTGTCATTGTTGTAATATTAAAGTTAGTAGGAATAATTAGCTCATATAAACGTGACACTGTCATTGTTGTAATATTAAAGTTAGTAGGAATAATTAGCTCATATAAACGTGACACTGTCATTGTTGTAATATTAAAGTTAGTAGGAATAATTATGTCATATAAACGTGACACTGTCATTGTTGTAATATTAAAGTTAGTAGGAATAATTATGTCATATAAACGTGACACTGTCATTGTTGTAATATTAAAGTTAGTAGGAATAATTAGGTCATATAAACGTGACACTGTCATTGTTGTAATATTAAAGTTAGTAGGAATAATTAGGTCATATAAACGTGACACTGTCATTGTTGTAATATTAAAGTTAGTAGGAATAATTAGGTCATATAAACGTGACACTGTCATTGTTGTAATATTAAAGTTAGTAGGAATAATTAGGTCATATAAACGTGACACTGTCATTGTTGTAATATTAAAGTTAGTAGGAATAATTAGGTCATATAAACGTGACACTGTCATTGTTGTAATATTAAAGTTAGTAGGAATAATTAGGTCATATAAACGTGACACTGTCATTGTTGTAATATTAAAGTTAGTAGGAATAATTATGTCATATAAACGTGACACTGTCATTGTTGTAATATTAAAGTTAGTAGGAATAATTATGTCATATAAACGTGACACTGTCATTGTTGTAATATTAAAGTTAGTAGGAATAATTAGGTCATATAAACGTGACACTGCCATTGTTGTAATATTAAAGTTAGTAGGAATAATTAGGTCATATAAACGTGACACTGTCATTGTTGTAATATTAAAGTTAGTAGGAATAATTAGCTCATATAAACGTGACACTGTCATTGTTGTAATATTAAAGATAGTAGGAATAATTAGGTCATATAAACGTGACACTGTCATTGTTGTAATATTAAAGTTAGTAGGAATAATTATGTCATATAAACGTGACACTGTCATTGTTGTAATATTAAAGTTAGTAGGAATAATTATGTCATATAAACGTGACACTGTCATTGTTGTAATATTAAAGTTAGTAGGAATAATTATGTCATATAAACGTGACACTGTCATTGTTGTAATATTAAAGTTAGTAGGAATAATTAGGTCATATAAACGTGACACTGCCATTGTTGTAATATTAAAGTTAGTAGGAATAATTAGGTCATATAAACGTGACACTGCCATTGTTGTAATATTAAAGTTAGTAGGAATAATTATGTCATATAAACGTGACACTGTCATTGTTGTAATATTAAAGTTAGTAGGAATAATTATGTCATATAAACGTGACACTGTCATTGTTGTAATATTAAAGTTAGTAGGAATAATTATGTCATATAAACGTGACACTGTCATTGTTGTAATATTAAAGTTAGTAGGAATAATTAGGTCATATAAACGTGACACTGCCATTGTTGTAATATTAAAGTTAGTAGGAATAATTAGGTCATATAAACGTGACACTGCCATTGTTGTAATATTAAAGTTAGTAGGAATAATTAGGTCATATAAACGTGACACTGTCATTGTTGTAATATTAAAGTTAGTAGGAATAATTAGCTCATATAAACGTGACACTGTCATTGTTGTAATATTAAAGTTAGTAGGAATAATTAGGTCATATAAACGTGACACTGTCATTGTTGTAATATTAAAGTTAGTAGGAATAATTAGCTCATATAAACGTGACACTGTCATTGTTGTAATATTAAAGTTAGTAGGAATAATTAGGTCATATAAACGTGACACTGTCATTGTTGTAATATTAAAGTTAGTAGGAATAATTAGGTCATATAAACGTGACACTGTCATTGTTGTAATATTAAAGTTAGTAGGAATAATTAGGTCATATAAACGTGACACTGTCATTGTTGTAATATTAAAGTTAGTAGGAATAATTAGGTCATATAAACGTGACACTGTCATTGTTGTAATATTAAAGTTAGTAGGAATAATTAGGTCATATAAACGTGACACTGTCATTGTTGTAATATTAAAGTTAGTAGGAATAATTAGGTCATATAAACGTGACACTGTCATTGTTGTAATATTAAAGTTAGTAGGAATAATTAGGTCATATAAACGTGACACTGTCATTGTTGTAATATTAAAGTTAGTAGGAATAATTAGGTCATATAAACGTGACACTGTCATTGTTGTAATATTAAAGTTAGTAGGAATAATTATGTCATATAAACGTGACACTGTCATTGTTGTAATATTAAAGTTAGTAGGAATAATTATGTCATATAAACGTGACACTGTCATTGTTGTAATATTAAAGTTAGTAGGAATAATTAGGTCATATAAACGTGACACTGTCATTGTTGTAATATTAAAGTTAGTAGGAATAATTAGGTCATATAAACGTGACACTGTCATTGTTGTAATATTAAAGTTAGTAGGAATAATTAGGTCATATAAACGTGACACTGTCATTGTTGTAATATTAAAGTTAGTAGGAATAATTATGTCATATAAACGTGACACTGTCATTGTTGTAATATTAAAGTTAGTAGGAATAATTAGCTCATATAAACGTGACACTGTCATTGTTGTAATATTAAAGTTAGTAGGAATAATTAGCTCATATAAACGTGACACTGTCATTGTTGTAATATTAAAGTTAGTAGGAATAATTATGTCATATAAACGTGACACTGTCATTGTTGTAATATTAAAGTTAGTAGGAATAATTAGGTCATATAAACGTGACACTGTCATTGTTGTAATATTAAAGTTAGTAGGAATAATTAGCTCATATAAACGTGACACTGTCATTGTTGTAATATTAAAGTTAGTAGGAATAATTAGCTCATATAAACGTGACACTGTCATTGTTGTAATATTAAAGTTAGTAGGAATAATTAGGTCATATAAACGTGACACTGTCATTGTTGTAATATTAAAGTTAGTAGGAATAATTAGGTCATATAAACGTGACACTGTCATTGTTGTAATATTAAAGTTAGTAGGAATAATTAGGTCATATAAACGTGACACTGTCATTGTTGTAATATTAAAGTTAGTAGGAATAATTAGGTCATATAAACGTGACACTGTCATTGTTGTAATATTAAAGTTAGTAGGAATAATTAGGTCATATAAACGTGACACTGTCATTGTTGTAATATTAAAGTTAGTAGGAATAATTAGGTCATATAAACGTGACACTGTCATTGTTGTAATATTAAAGTTAGTAGGAATAATTATGTCATATAAACGTGACACTGTCATTGTTGTAATATTAAAGTTAGTAGGAATAATTATGTCATATAAACGTGACACTGTCATTGTTGTAATATTAAAGTTAGTAGGAATAATTATGTCATATAAACGTGACACTGTCATTGTTGTAATATTAAAGTTAGTAGGAATAATTAGGTCATATAAACGTGACACTGTCATTGTTGTAATATTAAAGTTAGTAGGAATAATTATGTCATATAAACGTGACACTGTCATTGTTGTAATATTAAAGTTAGTAGGAATAATTAGGTCATATAAACGTGACACTGTCATTGTTGTAATATTAAAGTTAGTAGGAATAATTAGGTCATATAAACGTGACACTGTCATTGTTGTAATATTAAAGTTAGTAGGAATAATTAGGTCATATAAACGTGACACTGTCATTGTTGTAATATTAAAGTTAGTAGGAATAATTAGGTCATATAAACGTGACACTGTCATTGTTGTAATATTAAAGTTAGTAGGAATAATTAGCTCATATAAACGTGACACTGTCATTGTTGTAATATTAAAGTTAGTAGGAATAATTAGCTCATATAAACGTGACACTGTCATTGTTGTAATATTAAAGTTAGTAGGAATAATTAGCTCATATAAACGTGACACTGTCATTGTTGTAATATTAAAGTTAGTAGGAATAATTAGGTCATATAAACGTGACACTGTCATTGTTGTAATATTAAAGTTAGTAGGAATAATTAGGTCATATAAACGTGACACTGTCATTGTTGTAATATTAAAGTTAGTAGGAATAATTAGGTCATATAAACGTGACACTGTCATTGTTGTAATATTAAAGTTAGTAGGAATAATTAGCTCATATAAACGTGACACTGTCATTGTTGTAATATTAAAGTTAGTAGGAATAATTAGGTCATATAAACGTGACACTGTCATTGTTGTAATATTAAAGTTAGTAGGAATAATTAGGTCATATAAACGTGACACTGTCATTGTTGTAATATTAAAGTTAGTAGGAATAATTAGCTCATATAAACGTGACACTGTCATTGTTGTAATATTAAAGTTAGTAGGAATAATTAGCTCATATAAACGTGACACTGTCATTGTTGTAATATTAAAGTTAGTAGGAATAATTAGCTCATATAAACGTGACACTGTCATTGTTGTAATATTAAAGTTAGTAGGAATAATTAGCTCATATAAACGTGACACTGTCATTGTTGTAATATTAAAGTTAGTAGGAATAATTAGGTCATATAAACGTGACACTGTCATTGTTGTAATATTAAAGTTAGTAGGAATAATTAGGTCATATAAACGTGACACTGTCATTGTTGTAATATTAAAGTTAGTAGGAATAATTAGGTCATATAAACGTGACACTGTCATTGTTGTAATATTAAAGTTAGTAGGAATAATTAGGTCATATAAACGTGACACTGTCATTGTTGTAATATTAAAGTTAGTAGGAATAATTAGGTCATATAAACGTGACACTGTCATTGTTGTAATATTAAAGTTAGTAGGAATAATTATGTCATATAAACGTGACACTGTCATTGTTGTAATATTAAAGTTAGTAGGAATAATTATGTCATATAAACGTGACACTGTCATTGTTGTAATATTAAAGTTAGTAGGAATAATTAGGTCATATAAACGTGACACTGTCATTGTTGTTTAGTTACTTGTCTTCTGTATCTGCAAGTCCAATGTCAAGATCATTTGAAGATTACTGTCATTAAGGCATGACATGTTAAGTCCAATATCAAGACTACCGGGGGTATGTTGAATATGTTCTTGGACATTGATAAACTGGTTCAACATGATTACCTCCCTAAAGGACAAACTGTCAATGCAAAATTGTATAGAACAATCCTGCATCATCTCCACAGTGCTGCATGCATATATCACCATGGGAAGTGTGGCACAGGCAGTTGGGTTGTTCATCATGAGAATGCCTCGATCACAGTGAAACAATGTTTTTGATGAAACGCAATATTCCATTGCTCCTACAACTTCCATACTAGATCACATAACATTGAGGAGATGCAAACATACTTCACGAAAAAATAAGGATTATTCTAAAAAGTGTATGCTGGGGGGGGGGGACCTTCCTTCAGTGGCAGGAGAGCTGTTCTTTATCACCATATCTGGCAGGCATAGGAGATCATGGCCTATCTACAACTCTATCTCCAGTATTATGTAACATGATCCTTGTTGTTTTCCTGCCATGCCAGGTTGTTAAACTGTCTAATAATTTCTCATGTTGTTGTCCTCTGTCTCAGTAGCCTTCAATCTTGCTTGTTGTAACTATGTTCTCCAAACCTATTTGTCTTATAGAGTGACAAACAAAATGAAAATTGTCTCTTCCTATATTAGGCCTATAGTCTGTTTTACAATGTTTTATTAGATCTATGTTTCACCAAGATGAAAATTAAAAAAACAGATAATATCTATAATTTGTTTACCAAAACTCTGCTACATGTGCTACAAAACTCTGCTAAATCGTTACATGTGAAATAAAATGTTTGAGAAAAGCTGCAATGGTTACCATACTAGATAAAATAAGAAATGAAGAAATTAGAAAAAGAGTTGGTATAATATCATGTATTGAACATAGGCCTATTGAGAGACAGCAAGTAAAATGGTTTGGTCACCTTATGAGAATGAAGCCAAACCAAATACCAATAAGAGCATATAACAAAAGAATATCCAGGCATAAAGTCAAAGGTAGACCAAAAAAGCAGTGAATAGAAAACATCCATATAGCCTTGAACAAACATGGACTAAATGCAACCATGGGACACATCTGGCCTTGAAATAACAGTTCAAGCTCCCACCCCTACGCTTAATGACAAGTGTGAATGTGATCAACCATCATTAACTGGGGACAGACAATAGATGTTTCACCGAAAACCTCTCATTCTTACCTGGACAAGGATGTACAGTTAATCATGATCATCATTAAGTGCTGTTTCCACATCAAAATAAACTGCAATGGATCTCCAACATCCTCTCTCTCTTGCTGGTGGTACACTCTGACAGACTGTATCTTTTCAATCCCATGATGTTTATCTACCACACATCTCTATTTACCTCTTGCTTGCTGCCTTTAAACTCTAACCTTCAAGTAAGTCCTTCAACAAGTAAGTCCTTCAACAAGTAAGTCCTTCAACAAGTAAGTCCTTCAACAAGTAAGTCCTTCAACAAGTAAGTCCTTCAACAAGTAAGTCCTTCAACAAGTAAGTCCTTCAACAAGTAAGTCCTTCAACAAGTAAGTCCTTCAACAAGTAAGTCCTTCAACAAGTAAGTCCTTCAACAAGTAAGTCCTTCAACAAGTAAGTCCTTCAACAAGTAAGTCCTTCAACAAGTAAGTCCTTCAACAAGTAAGTCCTTCAACAAGTAAGTCCTTCAACAAGTAAGTCCTTCAACAAGTAAGTCCTTCAACAAGTAAGTCCTTCAACAAGTAAGTCCTTCAACAAGTAAGTCCTTCAACAAGTAAGTCCTTCAACAAGTAAGTCCTTCAACAAGTAAGTCCTTCAACAAGTAAGTCCTTCAACAAGTAAGTCCTTCAACAAGTAAGTCCTTCAACAAGTAAGTCCTTCAACAAGGTGTCATGTGTCAACATGTGTAGAATCTCTTAGCCAGATCCGGCAATTGTAGATGAAAATGTAGACTGTTCTTGGTTGTAGCTTGGAGGTTGTCACCGGTCTGACACACAGGCTGCATTTTTTCCACCTCATGTAAATCTTTAACCTGCAAGAGTTCTGTTGCCAGATTAAACTAATTGATAGTATATCCTATTCGGAATGTAGCCATCATCCCAGCATTTCTTGGCTGTAGTGATTTTCTACTTAATATAAATATTTTCAGTAGTTTGCCATTGCTTTCTGAATAGTTCGGATGCACAATTGCCTGTGGCTGGGATTGAACTCGGTATCTTGGTCATAACAGACACACGTTGTTACAATGTGGTACCCCTACGACCCTGAAGGGTTATGGGTTTATTGATTGATTGATTGATGGTCATGTGTTTCTATCAATAAATCAAAAAAAGCATCCACAGAGCAAATGTTATTATACAACCTGTTAGAGCAAAAAGCATCCACAGAGCAAATGTTATTATACAACCTGTTAGAGCTTATGCTGTACACTTCTTCTTCTTCTTTCCTTCCTCTTTTACCCTTTACGGGTGTCGAGGGAGATACAATGTTCTTGTTCTCGCTTTTCTGGCAGCTTCAGATAATGTTATTTGGTAGTCATGTAATGTCTCTTTGATGTTGTCGATCCAGCATACTCTAGGTCTACCCTTGGCTCTTCTTTCTGCTTCTCCTCTCTTCGTATATGCTTTATAAACTAATGAATCACACAGCATTCTTTCCAGATGACCAAACCATTGTATCTGTTGGTTTTGTATGTATTGTAGAATTGATATGACACCCACTCTTTCTCTTATGACATCGTTTCTAATTCTGTGTCTTTTGGTCACTCCTGTGCCTTTTATCAGACATCTCATCTCTGTTGTAACCAGTTGTCTCTTATGTTTTGTTGTTAAGGACCATGTTTGACATTGGTAGCACAGGGTTGGAATGAAGATACTTACATCGCTGCCCGCCATTGTTGGAATGTTCTCCACATGAAATTTATTTTAACGAATTACTTGTTATGAGCAGAATAAATCATCTACCGACTTGCTAGGTCTGTCGTAGAGTCCTCTTTATTCTGGTTGTACACTGACATGTCAAAAACTCACAAAATTAACGTCATAAAGATGAAATATCGAAGACACATGCAAAGACTTACCATAGAAGAAGACTGACTCCTAAAAACTATCAAAAATGCAAGCTAACATATTTTGTATATATAAAGAGAAAAAATGGTTTAGAAAGATTAATCATGAAGGGAAATGTTCCAGGAAAGAGAACAAGAGGCAGACAAAGACTACGATGGATACAGGGTATCGAAGACCTTCTGAACATAACACTTGAAGAGGCTGGACAGCTTGCACAAAACTGAGAGGCTTACAGAATGGCAATGACAACAATATTATGTAAAGGACACGATACAATCAATAGAGATAGCACATCAAAATCATGCTAGAAGTAATGTAGATATATTAAACTTTCTGTTGGGATTGTTTATATACTGATATAACTAATTAACGTAACAAAAAAATAAAAACAATTGAAGTGGATAAAGATGTTATGCAGTCATCGAGTAGATATTTCAATTCTCCATATACAAAAGATATATTTTTCATGTGTCTAAGACTGTTGGACTTACATTGGCCATGTTCTCAGAATGAACAGCCTAAGAATTCCCTATCAGTCGCTATATTGGGTGCCACCCGGAGTAAGAAGAAGAGGGAGACCTAGAGAAACCCTACGAAGAACCATTAATAGAGAAGGCATGTCAATGAACCTAAACAACACGCAAGAATTGAAAGACCTGGCACAACAAAGACGGAAATGGAAAGCTATGGTTTCTGCCCTATTCGCCGCCTATGGCCCCGGAGGAACATCACATAACATAACATAACATAACAATACTGTTAAGATTATTACTTTTAATTTTACTACTTTTTTTCTGCTTAGGGCTCCCTTGCTGCAGCTTTCAATTCTGCTAATCAGTACGCTGAAACATTTGCACCTTTCTGTGAGTTCTATAAAGAGAATGAAAGCTTTGACATCAAAACTCTGAGAAAATCTGATCAAGGTAAGACAATGAAATATGTTTTAGAATTATACGATCTCTCGTATTTTATGAACAAAGAGTTTGAGGATGGAGACGTAGGCTATTAAGGCAACCACCAGTCCCTCATTGCTCTTAGAACTTCCATTCACTATGGCATTTATTGTGTCCATAGCTTCCATTCACTATGGCATTTATTGTGTCCATAGCGTCCATTCACTATGGCATTTATTGTGTCCATAGCTTCCATTCACTATGGCATTTATTGTGTCCATAGCATTTCATTTATTGTGTCCATAACTTCCATTCACTATGGCATTTATTGGGAGCCGCGTTAGCGCAGTGGTTAGCGCACTGGCTTCGCATATGAGTGGTCCTTGGTTCATTCCCCAGTGGAGGCGGAAATGTTTTCAGATCGCAACGGCTCCCAGGTCGACCCAGCCTTAAATGGGTACCGGATTAATCCGGGAAGTAAAGACTGCGAGGGAGAGGAGATGGCTACCGCCCTCATTTGCAGAGCCTGTGAAATGTGAGATCGCTAACATCTCACACCCCTACGGTATTAATAAATGCTATGGGTTACTTTACTTACTTTTACTTATTGTGTCCAATTTCCAGTCCATGTTTTCAAAAATTTTAAATGGCTGTTGATTATGGCAACATGGATGGATAACAATTTCCAACCTATTCTGTAGACCTACTACATTCTGGCATTCACAGTGACGAGAGCAGACAGATATGCATCTATCTGTCTACACAGTGACGAGAGCAGACAGATATGCATCTATCTGTCTACACAGTGACGAGAGCAGACATATATGCATCCATCTGTCTACGCAGTGACGAGAGCAGACATATATGCATCCATCTGTCTACACAGTGACGAGAGCAGACAGATATGCATCTATATGTCTAGAAGAGAGAACTTTAGATGATCCTATCATCCATATTCTTCCTCGACTGTTCCCACTCAAACCTGTAGATAAAGAGGGTTGAGATTTAACCCATCCCCCTATATCCCAAGGAGGGATCAGAAAAGAACATTTAGTCACTAGGGAACGAGCCAAAATATTGGTATCATCATCAGGTGACATACTCTTTCCAGAACGTAGTCTTTCCTATGGATCTCTTGAATTCTCCACGGTCTTGAGCAAGTTGCCCTGCATCTTCCAGTGACATGCGCAGGCATTCTTGAATGTCTTTTGTCCAACGGCGTCTTGGTCGGCCTTTGCCCCTGTTGCCTTCTATCATCCCCTCCATTAACACTCTTTCCATGCCGTCGTGTCTCTTAATATGACCGAAAAAAACTATTTAAAAAAAAAATATAGTGTTCAGAAGCCAGCCTTCCTGGACGTTAAATATTAGTATAACCTTCATTAATGGTTTTCCCAAAATTAACACAAAATTTCTCACAAAATTTTGGCTTTTCCAATATAAATCCACCACAGCCTCACATAAGGGAAGGTAAACTAATAGACTAGGGAAAAAGCCAAAATATTGGTACAACCTTCCGTAATGATTTTATCAATAAAAATCTACCAGTCTCCCATAAGAGAGGGTAAACTAGTAGACTAGTGCCCATGAAAAGGAGGAAATTATTTATTTTTATAATAGAACTCTTCCCCCCCCCCCCATGAAGACGGATCTATGATCCTGGTTTTCCAATTCTCAGAACCTCAAGGATTTCCTCACCATCTGATTCTAGATCTTCTTGGATGGGAATTTTTATCAATTACAGGAAGTTTGATTTAAATGGTTCATATTTTGCATGCATTCTCAAAATCCTGTACATTTGCAGGATTTAGTACACAGAACGGAATGCATGTGTTATAGTTTCCAGCTGTACAAAAGTTATGAAGAATATATTATCAGACCCATAAGTATAGGGATCTTTAGGAGGTATTGCGGTGGGTAGCGACTATCAGACTATGATTTTTCTTAGGGCAGGTCCGTCAGATTTATAATAATTATGACTATTTGTTCTAAAAAGGAATCTCTCTCACTATGATGACACAAATTAAAAACAACATCAGATTTGAAAACTGAAACGAAACAAAATATTAAAGAATATAATTAATATAACAACATAATCAATATTCACCAAAAATTCAACATTCATTGATTTAAATTATCATCTTGAAATCCCCTCCCTGGACTCCGCTCCATACTCCATAGCCTGGACTCCATTCCTTACTCCACAGCCTGGACTCCATTCCTTACTCCACAGCCTGGACTCCATTCCTTACTCTACAGTTACGAACACTGGCTTGTTGGACTTTGTAGGTTTTCATTAAAAAATAACGATATTCTAAGCAATATCAAAATTAAATCTTTCACTGGATCGCACATACAACGAAAGTAAATAGCTGAATTCAGAATTCTTGATAGTGGCTGCTGAATTTTAATATGTAAGCTCCAAACCTAAAGTTCTACAGCAAAGAGGAAGCCTTGCAAAGAGAAAAAATTTTATTTTCATGTCATATTTTAAAGTCACCCTTCATCCTTGTCTGTACAGAAGTTTGCACGATATTTTATCCTGAAAATCAGACACCTTGGTCGATCTCTTCAACTTGTTTTCACTTATGTTTACGATTCTATTGCATCCCACAATTGGAGTTGCGTTATAATTACAGGGATATGTTTTATTTACTGCACCCTCAATGCCAGACAAGAAAACAAAACGATGATGTACATAATTTATAATATGTCATTATAGAAATTGGAGTTTTCTGCTATTGTCCTATGCACACACTTCTAATAACCAACTTTTCTTAAACAACAATTATACTTTGAAAACCATTTCATGTGTTCTAAAGGACTGTGTTTCTTTTGTTCATTTGACCTCTAATCATTTCCTATAATCCATGCCATGAGAATTGTGTTTTATGCCTGTCGATAGAAGTACTCCCAGGTATAGTGGATAAGCCATTTGCTTTGTGCTCAAGAAGTTGTGGGTTGAAAATCACGCTTGCAACGTTTTGTTTAAGAGGTGTATTATTTCAGAGATCTCTAAGATTATTGCTTAAAGCTACGGAGTTACGTGCTATGAGTAGTACTTTTATGAAATGCATGTTACTTTATTGGGAAGGATGGAAGTACATATGGGTAACCTGAGTAAAATGAAGTCAATCCTCTACCACTTCTATTCCCTTTGAGTCTGTGAATAGTTTTCTATTTTGTATATTGTCAATCATTTCAGACTCCCACATGTTGCTGAAATCTAAAATGGGAACAAATAGTAGCAACACTGTGACTTGTCATACATATCATAAGGGGTGACTACTAAGAAGGTTTTCCATGTGAGGCTGGCTGTCCCATCCCATAGAAGATTAAAGAGACCCAGAAGTCATGCTTGTCAGATGTGTTGGGCTGAAGAGATAAGATATTACAGCTAAGCTGTAAACAATGAAACTAATCTTTCCAGACTACGTCCTGCTATCTGCCCAAGTTTAAGATTCTTGATTCTTAATTCTTGATTAGAAACTAGCCTCACAGCATGTGGGTCATTCCCATAAGTGCTCCGCCCTCTGTTCCAGCAGACATCCGACTCAATGGTGTTTCGAGTCTAATGTCTCCGAAACAGACGTCGACATCAGGGCACAACTCTGGCCCTTGCGACAGGTTTCTTTGTTGTTCCGCCCACCCATGCTGTGCACGTAACTAGTTCAAGCACAACGTTGGCCTGTCGGAACAACATGGTAACTATTATCGAAGGTTACGACTACGGGATTGTATAGATGGCATGCCATGAAGCTTCTATAAGAAGATAACCTCAATATAAAGGCATGTCATCTACTAAGGTTTTCTTTTGCTTGGGTGGTTTGTCTAGTGAGCCGTTGGTGAGACCCACAGATGCAACCGCATGCACAGAGTTTAAGAAGTTATACAGAAGAGGAATCATTTCAGATACTGTTATCTGATATCTTATAATAATTTTTCTCTTATCTATTCTTGTTTGAAATGATGTACCTTAAATAAATAGAATGAATTAATTGTAATAATTTTTGATCACAGATATACTGGAGACAACAGGTATGTACACACTGAAGACGAATGTGATTAAAATGTTGATATTATTATCCTCTGTTTTGTGTCTTGTATGATATTATGAATGGGTGGGTGGATAGATGGATGGATGGATGGATTATCATCTTGTCAAAACAGTCATCTTTGGTTACTGAGTATCATCTGAGTATCATCTTGTCAAAACATACATCTTTGGTCACTGAGTATCATCTTTGTATCATCTGAGTATCATCTTGTCAAAATAATCATCTTTGGTCACTGAGTATCATCTTTGTATCATCTGAGTATCATCTTGTCAAAATAATCATCTTTGGTCACTGAGTATCATCTTTGTATCATCTGAGTATCATCTTGTCAAAACAATCATCTTTGGTCACTGACTATCATCAAAGATGATTGTTTTGACAAGATGATACTCAGATGATACAGTCTGAGTATCATCTTGTCAAAACAATCATCTTTGGTATATGGATGCAAAATAACACAGCTCTGCTATGAAACTGGCAGGGCAACATAATTTACACTCACCGACGGAAATGAACAAACTTTCATGTTGGTTATCAGATCAGAGAGCTAACACAGAAAAAGATTTTATCTGACCCTGTAGATATTAGCATACTCGCCCGCGTGTTGCCGGGGCCCGATTAGGGAGCAAAGAATAGCAACACTGTTTACCTTCCATGCATTTCATACGAGGCGACTAATAAGGTTATGGGATGGAGCTGGCTATTCCCATCCCATATAGGGTCAGTGACCCAAAGCCATGCTGAAGTCGGATGTGTCAGGCTGAAAGGTGCAGATATCGCAGCAATGCTGTAAAGCAAGACACAACACATACCATTCTCCGAACTGCAACCTGCTAATGTACAAGAGTTTGAGAACGAATGCAGAAGAAGAAGAAGAAGATTAGCATACTGGGGAGGGGGAGGAATAATACAGTATAATCTCCATTGTGTATATTTTCTACTCTTTAAGATGCCCGGTTCTTCTCAGATAGTAATACAGTATAATCTCTAGTAAATATATCTAATAATACAGTAATACAGTATAATCTCCAAGGTGTATATTTTCTACTGTTTCAGATGTCCAGTTCTTCTCAGATCATCTGGAGAAATACACTACCCAACACAAGATGGCCTTACAAATTGTAGAGAAAAGACCAATTGGAATGCTACTGGTTGATGCAACAAAGATGAAGTCTTTGTTGATTCCATCGCCTTTGAAATGTCTGAATGTATGATCTTAATAATTTTCAATTTAAGTTGTAAAAATATTTCAAGCTATGGGAAGATCACTATGTTGGCTTATAGTGCACATACACAAGGTCTGTTATTGAAACATCAGGTTAATCGTAAGCTATAAGACACTTCAGGGATCAATGAGAAGGAACTAATCTTAAGCTATAAGACACTTCAGGGGTCAATGAGAAGGAACTAATCTTAAGCTATAAGATACTCCAGGGATCAATGAGAATGAACTAATCTTAAGCTATAAGACACTCCAGGGATCAATGAAAAGGAACTAATCTTAAGCTATAAGATACTTCAGGGATCAATGAGAAAGAACTAACCTTAAGCTATAAGATACTCTAGGGATCAATGAGAAGGAACAAATCTTAAGCTATAAGACACTCCAGGGATCAATGAGAAGGAACTAATCTTAAGCTATAAGATACTCCAGGGATCAATGAGAAGGAACTAATCTTAAGCTATAAGATACTCTAGGGATCAATGAGAAGGAACTAATCTTAAGCTATAAGATACTCTAGGGATCAATGAGAAGGAACTAATCTTAAGCTATAAGATACTCCAGGGATCAATGAGAAGGAACTAATCTTAAGCTATAAGATACTCTAGGGATCAATGAGAAGGAACTAATCTTAAGCTATAAGATACTCTAGGGATCAATGAGAAGGAACTAATCTTAAGCTATAAGATACTCCAGGTATCAATGAGAAGGAACTAATCTTAAGCTATAAGACACTCCAGGGATCAATGAGAAGGAACTAATCTTAAGCTATAAGACACTCCAGGGATCAATGAGAAGGAACTAATCTTAAGCTATAAGATACTCCAGGGATCAATGAGAAGGAACTAATCTTAAGCTATAAGATACTCTAGGGATCAATGAGAAGGAACTAATCTTAAGCTATAAGATACTCCAGGTATCAATGAGAAGGAACTAATCTTAAGCTATAAGACACTTCAGGGATCAATGAGAAGGAACTAATCTTAAGCTATAAGACACTCCAGGGATCAATGAGAAGGAACTAATCTTAAGCTATAAGATACTCCAGGGATCAATGAAAAGGAACTAATCTTAAGCTATAAGATACTCCAGGGATCAATGAAATGATCATGTTGTTTTGTATTCCAGACATCAGTGAAGATTCCTAAAAAGAATGATTTTTATTATTTATTATTAGCAGTCAGTTATTAAATCCTGCCAAAGATGGATGTGTTGGGCCATTGGTGCGAATAAAATGGCAACATAACTAATTTCTATTCTCTGGACTGTATCCTGCATTAAATCTAATAGGATCATTGTCTTGCTACAAGAGAGATCCAGGGAAAGTTTGAGAAAATGTATATCTGTTTTGTGCAAGTTTTTCCCATGTATCTTGGTCTATTTCAAAGGCTTTCAGTGAGGTCTTTAGCAAGTCATGTGTACTTCTTTTGGCCACCTTGAGATCATGTACCCTTCTCCAGCTCACCATAGAGGAATATCTTTGGCAGGCGATGGTCTTGCATACGTACCAAATGACCTGCCCAACGAATCTGTGTCTGCTTCAGGATAGTGTCAATGTTAGGGATACCAGATCTGATAGAGAAGAGAGGTATCTGGAATCTTGTCTTACCATCTGATGTTCATAACTTTTCTGAGACAAATCATTTGGCAAATGCTTGAGTTTCCACACATGACATCTATACACAGCCTATGTTTCACTAGCATATAACAGCAATGGAGTACAAGCAACTCGTAAAGCAATTCAACAGCTTTCTAGTGAGCTTACACTGCTCTGTAAACTTTCAGCTTAGTCTGTAGATTAATGCTATTTCTATGCCAAACATTTGTGTACAATCTGCCGAAAGTACTGCTTGCCTTGGTGATCGTTGTATACACTTCATCATCAACGTTGGCATTTTGTGATAGAATACTACCTAGGTATGTGATTCTGTTCACAACTTTCAATGCTATACCATTTACCTTTATACAGGGCTCAAGGTAACTTTTGTCAGGTCCTGGTTGTAACATGACTTCTATTTTCTCCGTGTTGCTATGGGGAATCTGTCTATAATACTTTAGATATCAGCCTCAGAGTTGGCATTTAGGGTACAGTCATCAGAAAATAACAGATCCCTGATTATGTGTGATTTGACCAAGGTTGAACAATTTTCCATTTATGCGATACGTGATGTTTACTCCCAAGTCTAGATCTCTGAAAGCATCATCCAACATAGCAGAGAACATGATGCTAAATAGGGTAGGTGTTAATATACATCCCTGTTTCACTACATTTGAGACATCCCTGTTTCACTACATTTGAGACAGGAAACGTTTCAGATAACTCTCCATCATCCTGAACTCTAGCTTGCATTCCATCATGCAATTGCTGCACCATTGTGATAAATTTCTGTGGGCATTCATATGTTGCCATAATCTTCCATAGCCACTCTCTACTTATAATGTAGAAAGCTGATGAATTGCTTTGCAAGTTTCCTCTAAAGTAGGGATGTCACCTATCATTTCATTGAGAGTAACCTGCGGTAGTCTGTTGATAGCCTCTTCATTTATTGATGATGGGTTATTCTTCTTCATCGTTCATTCTCAAATTCCCGCTGGATCTCCCTTGTAGCAGGACCATGGTCCTACTAGATTTCCAGCAGGATGTAGTCCAGAGAATGGAAATGCTTTGTGTCACCGTTTTATTTGCGCCAATGACCCGACACATCCATCTACGGCAGAGGGTTATTCAAAATGTGCTGGAAGTGTTCTACACAACACTTCAGAATTTTATCTTTCTCCATGATTAATTGGGGTTCATGTGCATTGAGAATGGGAAAAGATCCTGACGAGGTTGGGTATACAATGTTTTAAGTATCATAGAAGCATCATAGAAGTTTCTCATATCATTGGTGTCTGCAGATCCTTGGTGTCTGGTGTTTTTATTGTTTGTTCACTGTTTGTTTTGTGGTTTCTTGAGAAAGACCTTAAGGTTGAAACATTGAAAATGTCTTGTATACTCTTTTTTACTATGCTTAGTTACCAATACCCTATAGTCTTAGTCTTTGAGTTCAACGTAAAATTCATAAAACGCGTGTTCTATGTAAATACTATTGTTGGTACTATGATCACAGTCAAGCTCCTGTTTTCATTCTTGTTTCCAATTAGTGCCCACCTGTGTGATTATTTCCCTTGCCTATGTTTATCAGTTTATGTTTAGAATTTATTAATTTAAATATAAATATATTTAGGGTTAGGGTTACATGACTTTAGTTATGTAAAACATAACTGACCCTAAACACTAACCCTAAAAAATAAATATTTCAATTAATTATTGATTATTTATTGATATAATATTTAGATCAACTAATCCCGTCGAAGATGGATGTGTCGGGCCATTGGCGCAAATAAAACGGTGACACAACGCATTTCCATTCTCTGGACTACATCCTGCTAGAAATCTAGTAGGACAATGGTCTTGCTACAAGGGAGATCCAGCAGGAGTTTGAGAATGAACGATGAAGAAGAAGAAGAGATCAACTAATAAAAAAATACATAAGTAGGCACTAATGGGAAACAAGAACGAAAGTGGAAGTTGGACTGCGATCATCGCACCTTATTGTTAGACAGTTATACAGCAGTCTCATTCTTATAATCAACTAATCTCCATAAATTCTATCACATCTATTTCTAAACATTCATGTCTAGACTTAGTTGAAAAGTGATTCTCAAATCTGTGAATGGGAAGAATGACCATTGGCTAGTCAAGAAATTTTGCATTGGCTGGCAAACAAACCCTGCATTGGCTAGCCAAGAAACACTGCATTGGCTGGCCAAGAAACCTTGCATTAGGTAGCCAAGAAATCCCGCATTGACTGGACACGAAACCATCCATTTAGCTGGCCAAAAATTATGTGTTGGCCAGCCAAGAAACCTCTGCATTGACTGGCCAAGAAACCCTGCATTGACTGGCCAAGAAACCTCTGCATTGACTGGCCAAGAAACCCCTGCATTGACTGGCCAAGAAACCCCTGCATTGACTGGCCAAGAAACCCCTGCATTGGCTGGCCAAGAAACCCCTGCATTGGCTGGCCAAGAAACCCCTGAATTTTACCTGCATATATACCATGAAAGGTTGCCTATGCATGACATGAACCTTAATATTGAAAAGTTTCATTTAAAAATGTTCAACATAATCACCTTGTATATTGATTATTAATTTCTTATTATGATAGGCAATAAATGACATGCTACCAATCTTAGCACGAAGTGAAGTGGACCGTTTGATTGCAGAACTGCAAGATGCCAGTTTCAAACTAGAAGTGACACCTACCACAACCATTGAATTTGTTAATGCTCTCAACTTCCTGGATGAAATTCAGATTCGGGTAATGAATTTGCAAAAATATTTAGACCATATACATAGTCAGTTCGAAGACATTCTAAACATGACACTAGAAGAATCTGGGCAGTTTGTACAGAACCGAGCGGCTTACAGAATGGCAGTGAGGACAACGTTCTTCAAAGGACACATCACATAGAATAGATAAGATACACAGTTAGTTGTTGGATCATCGTCCCTGCATTCCAGATACGTCCATAGGTGATCTAATTTCAATTTTAGTGTATCTGCCATTCAAGATGGCTGACAGTTCCAGTTTTCTGTTGGCTGACAAACATTCTTCTAAGTCCACGGTAGCGCTCATTTCTGGCACCGCTACATTTTGAGTGTAGTTTATTTATTCTGGACGTGGAAAAGGAATCATCACCCTCATTGATTTCATTTTTCTGTGTTGTTTTACATATTGAATTTAAAATTTCAGTCCAATCCATTGCTTTATCATCCAACACTGTAGCAGTGCCAACCAGCTGATTTGCTCTCTTGTTACCTTGAACACCCACATGACAAGTCATGAAAATGAATGTCACACATCAGTTGGTACTTATCACTAAATTACCCCGCTCTAGAATGGGTCTGATCCGTAAAGCAGTGGTCATGAACAAACAAGCAGTCAAGGGGAATAATCAATACAACACAGTCAATTGACTGACATTGTTACCAATTACCAGAGAAAGAATTTGTCAAGGAACACACAGTGACACATTTATTAATTTGTATAAAATATTTATATAAAAATATGAGTAGCTTTAAAAAGTAGTTATTGATTAGAATCAAATAAGTTTAAAGAGAAAGTACATATAAATAGTTGTTTGTTAAGATCCCCAGGAATTAGGAACAATGGGCTCTTACTTCCTATGTGTAATGTGGTAGTTTTTCAGAGCTTTTTTCACACCCAGGAGACTTCTGCTTTCGGCTTAATGCAATGTCTATTGAAGAAGCCTTTTTACTCAGGTGGGGTCTATTTTATGAGATGGTGTGGTACTCTGTCTGGGTACATTGTGCATTTTCCCTCTGATGAGGAGTTTTGCAGTCAGCAAACTATTTCCATGTAGGAAGATGCTTCTATTGCCTTCTGTATTCCTAGGTCCCAGACTTAATTTATTCTTTATGAACCATGTAGGACAACAGCAACAGTTGAATTAGACTAGTGTCTACATCTTCGCAGAAGTGATCCATTTTACCTGCAGCGCTACCAAACATGTCAAGAGTTTGCAATTTGACAAGTACATTTCCCACACACTCACATCATCAACCTGTGATGGCCTTCAAATCTATTGACAGACACAGTCTGTGTTTTGACTCTTTGCCATTGTGTTTGTCCTCCAAAGAAATGGGTGGATTATGTCTTTCTCTGATAAATAGTTTCACAACCATGAACAATTCTCATGTAAGAAATATGACCTCTCTAAATGTGCCCCAGGGTACTTAACCCAATTTTCTCTATATGAGCGCCATGTTGGATAACAGCCATTACCTTAGCTACTACAATTTCATAAATGTTACAGTGGAACCTGGCTGACAGGATTGACCCTAGTAAAAGACATTTAGGAGAAAAAGTGTCACAAATGTGCCCACCAACATCTGAGAAAAATTATAGCAGAACTTAAACAGTCAGCAGACTATATAATAGAATCTGGAGACCTTCTGGAGATATAATAGAATCTAGAGACCTTCTGGAGACTATAAGAATTTGGAAACCTTCTGGAGACTATATAATAGAATCTGGAAACTATATAAGAGACTATATAATTTCTGGAGACTATATAAGAATCTGGAGACCTTCTGGAGACTATATAATAGAATCTGGAGACTATATAATAGAATCTGGAGACATTCTATATAATAGAATCTGGAGACCTTCTGGAAATTATATAATATAATATGGAGACCTTCTGGAGATTAAATAGAATATGGAGACCTTCTGAAGACTAAATAGAGTCTGGAGACTTTCTGGAGACTATATAATAGAATCTGGAAACCTTTTGGAGACTATATAATAGAAACTGGAGACCATCTTCTGAGTTCATTCTCAAATGCCTGATTGTTATCAGGATTTAATCCAGGGAATGAAAAGGCTATCGGGGTGAAACAGACACCTCCAGCTTTCTTAGTCATCTCCTATAACATGCGAAGCAGGTCACACTGTTGCCAATCTTAGCTCTCCTTTTTTTGAGTGTATCACATGCAAGGCAATCTGGAGACCCATTTCTGAGAATCTCATTATCTCCATTTTGGGAGACATATTTCCTATTTTTACAAGATCTCTTTTCTAACAATCTCCATTCTGGGAGATATATTTCCTATGTTTTCAGGGAGATCTCCTTTCTAACATCTTCATTTTGGGAGATATATTTCCTATGTTTGCAGAGATCTCCATTCTAACAATCTCCATTTTGGGAGAGATAATTCTTATATCACTATTCCTACCTAAACAGAGTCCCATGTATTAATTTCTAAATGTTTCTATGAATTATCTTATGTGTAGATCGATCCAATGGAGAGGGAAGCTTTAATTGTCAAGGAGATCTATGAGTTGATGGATCAGTTCCATGTTCCGATGCCTGACGTGGATCTAGTTGTCTTCCAGGTTTGTGATATCTGAGCTAACAAACTATAATTTAGAAAGTAGCATTGTAGATAATTACCAGTTTTAATTTGTAAACAGGGGGCAGAAAATTCAAAAAGTGTTAATAATTAACTAACTTCATCATCATCATCATCTAGTGCCATCTCCACACATAGGTGGCTGCAACAGACCTCCAACATTCCCTGTCTGTTGCTTTGGTAGTGCACTCTGCTAGAATGTAACCTGTCCAATTCATGATGTTTCTCTCCCACTTGTATATCTGCCTACCTCTTGCTCGCCTCCCCTCAACTTTACCCTCAATTAAGGTCTTCAATAAGATGTCATATCTTTTAATGGGTCCAAAATACTTTATTTGTTTGATCTTTGTTTCCTTTAATATTTTTTTTATACAAAGTGTTGTTAGAACCTCTTTGTTTTCTTCTCTTTCCATTAATTTCCCCCTATTCTTATATATGGGGAGCTCAGTAGACTAGTTGATAGTGAGCTTGCTTGCTATCACCAGGTTACAGTTTGCCAGGTTTGAAACCACGTCCTAAAAAAAGTCAGTGTCATGATTTCTTGCTTGACACGACCACTCCTCCAGTCAACTCATCCAGAGTACCTGACACATGAGCTAAGAGAGGTAAAGAAAGCAAGGGAGGAAACTGGCCACACACCTAATGAAGAGTTGTCTTCATCCCCGATGGCAGATTGCTGCCATGGGACCTACCTTTACCTTTAGTCTTCTATATATCCACATCTCCAAGGCATCATTTATATCTTCTAACTCTTTGTTCATTATCGATGTTTCTGATCCATACATCAGTTAATAGAATAGATGTGTCATTTTATAATTCTCATTTTTAGTTTGTTGATAATTTACATTTTCTAAAAATTTCTCATTTTCATTTTTTTTCTGTCTACCGTTAGCTTACTTTTTTGCATCACACATACCCCACTTGCAGAAATTCTGGCACTAAAGTAGAGGCAGGCCCACGATATTTTTCCAGACTGTTCAAAGGCTGAAAAGACATAGAGTTTTGATTTTATTGTACTTTGATTTCTCCCTATATGTTCTACACCACTATGAATTGTTGACTTGGTCAACAATTTGGGCAGCTGAGCACATAGGAAACCGTGTGCTATGGCTAACTTGGCAGCCGAGCACATGGGAAACAGTGTGCTATGACTGACCAGGCAGCAGAGCACATAGGAAACCGTGTGCTATGGCTAACTAGGCAGCTGAGCACATGGGAAACTGTGCTATGACACTGGTTCACAACTCAGCTTACATTGCCCTTCATTTTTAACACTTTCAACAAAACACCACCTGCCAAGAGTACCACTCATAGCACATAACTCAGTAGCTCCAAGTGATAAATCCCAGGGATTTATGTCAGGCCTGTGTGTTGCCAGGGCCTGAAAGAAGAATAAAGAATAGCAACACTGTATACCTTCCATGAATGTAGTAGAGGCAACTAAGAAGGTTATAGGATGAAGTTGACTGTCCTTTCAGATATCAAAGTGACCTTGAAGTCATGCTGATGTCAGATGTATCAGGCCAAAAAGTACAGATATTGCAGCAAATCTGTAAACTATGACACAATATATTCTGTTCTCTGAACTACATGTTATTAATCTACAGGAGTTTGAAAAGGAACACAGAAGAAAAAGAATCCCAAGGATCTCTGAAAAAATGCACTTGTTAACAAGACGAAATGACTTGGGATTGAACCAATGGCCTCTTGAGCACAAGTCAAATAGCTTAACCATAATTCCAGGACGATACTAGATCCAAACTTTAGTTCCCCATAAAGAAGATCTTTAGTGTGCTCCAACCATCTTATTCTTCCTAGACTGGTCATACAGAATGCTGTGTTTATAACTGATATTTCCAATATATCATTGTTTGTCTCACTAATATCATCCTTAATAATTATTTAATCAAAATAGAGAAATTTTGCACACTGTTTTTGTTAGTTTTCCCTATATTTTGCTATTTATATTTTCACACTGTTTTTATTAGTTTTCCCCATGTTGCTATTTATACTTAGTTTTTTTCTTCTGCGTTGCTATTTACACTTAGTTTTTCCCTCTATGTTACTATTTATACTTTTGTTTGTTTATATTATTCAGAAAATATACCAGTTTAATTTCATACATTTTAACTTTTTTAATGTTTTAATTTTCTGAGTTCAGACCCTGCAACCATCAATCGTCACTGTAAGAAATGCCATTGACAAATCGTTGACAGAAAGGGATAGCAATATTGACAAGTTTTGCACTCACCTTGACAAGGACATTGTTGAGCTTGGAAAAGAGGTCAAGGAGGTCAAACAAGAGGCGCAGGTTTGTTTTATTTTCTTTTAGCTAAAAGAGCCAATGTAGCACAGTGGTTAGTGACTTGTGTACTATAACAAAACCTTTCTGTATGTTGTTTGTCCGTCGTGATTGACGATGACCAAAAAATCAACCATAATAATAATAACAAAAAGTAATAAAGAATAATAAAGTTAACAGTGCGTTTTTAAATGACTAACAAGTCCAATGCGAGCACAAGAAAAGCTTTCTGTATAGTACATCCTTGATTTGATTCTTTATTAGGATCAACCAACGCTGTGCTTGAACATTTTCTGCATGGTTCGGTGGGAAAACTGTCAAATAATTCAGCAGTTACTTCATTACAACCACAAACAGTCTTATGATGGAGATAAATTTATAACGGAGGCACTGTCATGGCTGATGTCACAAGACTATTCTCATACGTGCATAGTTAGTGGCTCAATGAATATAATCCACAAAGTTGAAGTAGGAGTCGTTTTTAATGTCAATGGTTGAGTTATTGATACACTCTATGACCAGAAAGATTACCTCTGCATTTGTGCCAGGTAATGAGCAAGCTGATACACAGTCAAGCATGGTCAGAGTGTCAATAGGTACATCAATGGATTTGTCGGACATAGTTAATGAGCTAAGGGACCTCATCTACTCAGAATATTTTCAAAAGTGCGAATCATGGCTGTTCTCAAGACTGCAATAGTCACATCGCATGTGACTCTTTGTTAGTTTTTCTTGTTGTCCATGTTACAGGTCACAGTACAAATACGGATTCAATGCAGGCAAGACAACACATCTGGCTTTGGATAGACATCTAAAGCTCCCAGTACCATCCTTACGCTTAACGGCAAGCGTGAATACTCTTACCATCATCCACCTGATGATATACAATATATATATATATATATATATATATATATATATATATATATATATATATATATATATATATATATATATATATATATATATATATATATATATATATATATATATATATATATATATATATATATATAATATAAATAATTTTAAATATTTATGCATTTTTGTTTTACCCTGACAGAACCCCATCATCCTTGATCGCAATGCAGAGAAAGAAAAAGTACAATCTCTTCTTAAGAAGCTTCTAGCTACTTTGGACAAGCTGCAGGAACAGGCTTTTACATACAAGTCATATCAGAAGAATTTTAAGGTAACTGGAATTATTTGTATTTTGTAGTTCATAGTAGCTGTCGCAGTCATAAATTGTAGGAGAATGCCTTTAATCATACTGCAGAGGTCTTTATGATTTCTTTGCTATGTATTCACTATAAAAGTCTTTGTGATTTCTTTGGCATGTATTCACTCTAGAAGCAGCAGTAAAAGTAGATGGGGAAATATCATATTGAGGAAATGTACAGAAAGAAGTAAGACAAGAATGCTCTATTTTCCCATATTTGAACAACTACCGCACGTGTGTTGCCGGAGCCTGAAAGGGGAGCAAAGAATAGCAACACTGTTTACCTTCGACGCATGTCGTAAAAGGCGACTAATTAGGTTATGGGATGGAGTTGGCTGTCCCATCCCATATAGGGTCAGTGACCCAAAGCCATGCAGAAGTCGGATGTGTCAGGCCGAAAGGAGCAGATATCGCAGCAATGCTGTAAACCATGGCACAACGCATTCCATTCTCCGGACTACATCCTGCTAATCTGCAGGAGTTTGAGAACGAACGCAGAAGAAGAACGACTACAAAGAAAACATCAGACAGCATACTACAGCAAGCTATGCTACACAGATACAGTGAAGGCAGACCTAGAGTCCGACCACGAAAATGATGAACCGCTGAAATAAAAGAGGCGACTATTTCCATAATATACTCCACAAAAGTGGGTTGTCTCAAGAAAACTCTTCTACCCCTGATGCTGAAAGACAACAAAAGATTTAGTGAATAGATAGAAAGAAAACATAATGAAAACTGTAATAGATGACCGCATGTGTACAGCGTTTCACTCTAACATCAGAGGACAGCAGATCCCAGAAATTAGATATGCAGAAAATGCAGTTCTTTTAATAATTATTGAGGAAGGTCTCAAACAACTGATTCAATCAGCAAATTCAAACAGTGAAACCATGAGTGTGTACTTCAGAGAATACAAAACCATGACAACACATAAAATCAAAACCAAACCATGAGACATAATTTATAATCAAGAATTGGAAGATGATATTAGATTTTTCTTCTTCTTCATCGTTCATTCTCAAACTCCAGCTGGATCTACCTTGTAGCAGGACCATTGTCCTACTAAATTTCCAGCAGGATGTAGTCCAGAGAATGGAAATGCGTTGTGTCGCCGTTTTATTTGCGCCAATGGCCCGACACATCCGTCCTCGGCGGATATTAGATTTACATATTTCAATGCAAGGGTAAACTGTTCAGACGATTATGCAGCAGAAATGTAGAGCGAAATTGTAATACCGATTTCAAAATTGTAATACCGATTTCAAAATTGTAATACCGATTTCAAAATTAATGGAAATGAAAAAATTGGCAAGACACCAGCTGTAAAGTTAAACTACGCCTGATTATAGCAAACATATTTCCAGTAGAAATTTACAGCTTTGAAACATGGACAATTGAAACAAACCAAACTGTCAAAGAGAGTTGCTGCCTGAAATGAGATACTACAGAAGGTATTAGGTATGTTGATTATCCTCTTCACACACCAGACATGTGCATAGATACTCAGATCTCCTCTTCAGTACATCTCATCTTGGGATATAGCAGCTGATGGTTCAGGTTCTATGTTGGTTCCGCTTTCTTTCTTCTTGAAATTACAGAAGGATTTCGAGAATACCATGGACAGTGAAAAAGTATATATAACAGTGAAAAATATAAATAACAGTAAAAAAGTATAAATAACAGTGAAAAAGTATATATAACAGTGAAACAGTATAAATAACTGAAAAAGTACATATAACAGTGAAAAAGTATATATAACAGTGAAAAATATAAATAACAGTGAAAAAGTATATATAACAAGAAAAAGTATATGTAACAGTGAAAAAGACTGTGTTAAGAACAGTACAAGTTGAAGATAGTTGATATGTGCACAACATTATAATGAGAAAGTTGAAGTTTTTTGGCTATATCTTTTTCTTCAGTATTCATTCTCAAACTACCACTGAATCTCTCTTGTAAAAGGACAATGGTCCTACTAGATTTCTGGCAGGATGTAGTCCAGAGGATGGAAATGAATTTTGTTTGCGTCAATGGCCTGA
This sequence comes from Meghimatium bilineatum, assembly GCA_034231615.1. Taxonomy (NCBI): domain Eukaryota; kingdom Metazoa; phylum Mollusca; class Gastropoda; order Stylommatophora; family Philomycidae; genus Meghimatium; species Meghimatium bilineatum. The sequence goes on from CM067302.1 coordinate 20,739,869, forward strand.
TACATCTGTCTACAACAGGGGCTTTATAAAGAGACATAACAGCATGGAAAAATTAGTAATGGAAGGTATAATTGTTGGCAGTAGGAGAAAGGTCACCCTTTGGATAAAAAGATAATGGCCATCTTGGATAAAAAGATAATGTTTATTTTTGGTGGAGGGAGTTAGGGTTTGTGTTTGATGTTTAGTTTTAGGGAGGGGAGTTAGGATTGGTGTTTGATGTTTATTTTTTGGGAGGGGGGAATTAGTGTTGGTGTTTGATGTTTTGTGTTCACATGTGATCGCTGAATCATTCCATTGTAGTCATATGTGGTCATTGGGTGACCATGTGCGCACATATTTTAGTAATATGTGGTCATTGTGTGACCATGTGTGCACATATTGTAGTAATATATGGTCATTGTCTGACCATGTGTGTACATATTGTAGTAATATGTGGTCATTGGGTGACCATGTGCGCACATATTGTAGTAATATGTGGTCATTGTGTGACCATGTGTGCACATATTGTAGTAATATATGGTCATTGGGTGACCATGTGCGCACATATTGTAGTAATATGTGGTCATTGTGTGACCGTGTGCGCACATCTTTTCATGATGTAGTAGTCCTCGAGTCTTTAAGACACGTGCAGCACCATTATCTGCAGCTGGCAAGCTCGGTACACAGACATCTGTGATTACATTTGCCATTTTGCATTTGCGACGACTAGTCTGCTACGACTGCTTGTCACATAAGATGTCGGTGATGACATGAAAGATGCTCAAACTATCACAAAGTTGAAATGGTTCTGCGCGTAACATTAAAAAGTTGAGATGAAGACTCATCATTCTGTAAAGTATTTGCTATTCTCCTATATACCCATATCTTCTTCTTCTTCATCGTTCATTCTCAAACTCCTGCTGGCTCTCCCTTGTAGCAAGAACATTGTCCTACTAGATTTCTAGCAGGATGTAGTCCAGAGAATGGAAATGCGTTGTGTCGCCGTTTTATTTGCGCCAATGGCCCGACACATCCGTCTTCGGCGGATATATACCCATATCTCAAAGGCATAAATTCTGTCTTCTAGCTGTTTGTTTATTATCCATGTCTCTGAGCCACACATTAATGTAGAGTAAATGTAACATTTATAATTATAATTTACCCCCAAAGTCAGATATGTTGGGCCATTGATGCAAATACAATGGCGACAATTACATTACCATACTATGGACTAAAACCTGCTGGAAATATAGTAAGACCATCGTCCTACTACAAGAGAGATCCAGTGGGAGTTTGAGAATGAATGAGGAAAAAAAATTATAATAATTCACATTTTTAGTTTGTAATTTGTTTGGATATTATGTTTAAGGGTTCCTAATCGTTGTTTCAACCTCTGTTAAATGTTGCCAGGTTGAGATGACTAAGTTTGATGCTCTGGAGGAAACCCATGCAGAACTGAAGCTGAAGGATATGCTATGGAACTCCATAGATGAATGGGATACTCTAATGAATGAGTGGACCACGGTAAGAAATTATATTTAGTTGATATAGCAAATCTGACAAATTTACGAAAAGTCATTCTGTATTTCAACTCGATTGTTTATCATTACGTGCCGTTTCTGCATTGAAGAATGGCTGAAAAAAAACTCCATCTTCTGTCTCTTGACTGAGTAGTGCACCCTGCTAGGCTGTATTGTGTCAATATAATGATGTTTCCATCCCACTTGTGTCTCTTGCTCTTCACCTCTCGACTCTGCCCATAAATAAGGTCTTAACAAGGTATCATGTCTTTCAATATGTCCAAAATATTATTTTTGTTTGTATTTCATTTCCTTTATAATTCTTTGTCCATATACAGTATTATCAGAACCTCTTTGTTTGTTTTCCTATTTTTCTATGAAGTTCTCCCTATTCTTCTATATAAGCCTATCCACATCTCAAATACATCAATTCTGTCTTCTAGCTGTTGTGTTCATTATCTATGTTGTTTGAGCCATACATTAATGTAGAATAGATGTACTATTTTATAATTCAAATTTTTAGTTTTATTTGAATTGTTAGTATTTTCCTCATTGAAAGTACTTTTAGCCATTCCGATTCACTTTTTAACTTTTATTTCATCTCTACCACAATTGTGTGTCAAAGATATTAATAATGGTCTACTTGCTGTCTTGTTTCTCTACATATTATTATGTTTAGCATCTGTTCCTCATTGATTTTGCTGATTATCATATTTTTAAATCAATTTTTGTGTTAATATTTAGTTATAATATCTGCTTAATTCAACAACTCGATCTATTACTGGTAGTCTTTGTAGCCCCTGTTCACATTCTTCCAAGAGGACAGTATCATCTGCATATTTATTGACCCAAAACTAACCCCTAAATTCCAATTTTGATCCCAAACTTGTTTGCTGGTCAATCAAGCTCCTGTGCTAGGGTGATAAACCTTGAGATCTAAATTAGCCCATATTTTTTTCCTATATTTTGGTGCCTGAGATCTAAATTAGCCCATACTTCATTTTCTATGTTGGTGCCCGAGATCTAAATTAGCCCATATCTTATTTTCTATGTTGGTGAATGAGATCTAAATAAGTCCATATTTTATTTTCTATGTTGGTGCCCGAGATCTAAATTAGCCCATATTTCATTTTCTATGTTGGTGCCCAAGATCTAAATTAGTCCATATCTTATTTTCTATGTTGGTGAATGAGATCTAAATTAGCCCATATTGTCGATGTTATTGAAATATTTTTTTGGTCTGATTTCAGGCTAATTTTGAAACACTAGACCCAGAACAGATGAACAACATGACTCTTAAATATGCCAAGAGTGTCATGCAACTTGAAAAGGGACTGCCACCAAATGGAGTTGTTCCCGTTCTGAAGGAGAAGGTTGAGTTTATAAGAGATAAAGTAAGTATACTTCTTCTTCTTCAGCGTTCATTCTCAAACTCCCACTGGATTTCTCTTGTAACAGGACAATGATCTTACAAGATTTCCAGTTGAATGTAGTCCAGAGAATGGAAATGCGTTGTGTTGCCATTTTATTTGCGCCAATGGCTCAACACATCCGTCTTCGGTGGTAAGTAAGTATACAGATTTACAGATATGACTATTATCATTGTACCTTTTTGATAATACCTTTTTTTCGTCTTCAGACAAAATCTATACCAAAGGTATAACAAGACTCGGATAAAGTCTATACCAAGACTGAGAAAAAATAGACACCAAAGGTGTAAGGTATAACACGACTGAGACAAAATCTGTACCAAAGGTATAACAAGCCTAAGTCAAAATCTATACCAAAGGTATGACAAGATTGAGACAAAATCTATACCAAAGGTACAACAAGACTGAGACAAAATCTATACCAAAGGTGTAACAAGACTGAGAAAAAATAGACACCAAAGGTGTAAGGTATAACACGACTGAGACAAAATCTGTACCAAAGGTATAACAAGCCTAAGTCAAAATCTATACCAAAGGTATGACAAGATTGAGACAAAATCTATACCAAAGGTACAACAAGACTGAGACAAAATCTATACCAAAGGTGTAACAAGACTGAGAAAAAATAGACACCAAAAGTGTAAGGTATAACAAGACTGAGACAAAATCTGTACCAAAGGTATAACAAGCCTAAGTCAAAATCTATACCAAAGGTATAACAAAATTGAGACAAAATCTATACCAAAGGTATAACAAGACTGAGACAAAATCTATACCAAAGGTATAACATGACAGACAAAATCTATACCAAAGGTGCAACAAAACTGAAATTAAAAACTCACATGGTTATACTCTCTAACTATCAAAGCATGCTGTGAAAGATAGAGAAGTACATGTTATACTCTTTAATGCACAGAACATGTTGTTTAGATAGAAAGGTGCGTGTTCAGACATTTTGTTATTCACATTATTACATGGATATACTGTGACGGTCATGCGGGAGTCAGAGGCAAAGAAAGAGCAGACCCATTGGTGGGAAATGCTGTGTTTAATAACACAGTATTGAGGAGAGATAGGGCCGACTTAATGCAAGTAATCATTGATTTACTACAGAGTTAAGAATAAAATACTGCAAGTGATAATGTGCACTTACAAAGTGATAATGTGCACTTACAAAGTGATAATGTGCACTTACAAAGTGATAATGTGCACTTACAAAGTGATAATGTGCACTTACAAAGTGATAATGTGCACTTACAAAGTGATAATGTGCACTTAAAAAGTGATAATGTGCACTTACAAAGTGATAATGTGCACTTACAAAGTGATAATGTGCACTTACAAAGTGATAATGTGCACTTACAAAGTGATAATGTGCACTTACAAAGTGATAATGTGCACTTACAAAGTGATAATGTGCACTTACAAAGTGATAATGTGCACTTACAAAGAGTGACAGATATGGGGACAACTAGTGGTTAGGGGAGACCTCCAACATCCCTTGTCTATTGTGTTGGTGATGCACTATGCTAGACTGTAACCTGTCTATTTCGTGATGTTTTTCTCCACTTGTATCCCCTCCTACCTCTTACTCACCTACCCTCAACTCTGTCCTCAAGTGATAGTACTTATGTAAAACACACGTTTTGTCATAGTTTTATTGATGACCAACCCTCCCCTCCAGGGCCAGATAAACGGAACACATTATATGGAACAAAAAAACAGCTCAATAACACATGCATATATCACACAATGGCATTGGGTCAAAGGGCATGAGCCCATGGATTGTTGGATCAGCAACCAACCATTGATGACCAAAAGGCTATCAGATTATGTGGTATACATGTGAAAACATACAAATAACAATATACAAGACATTGTCAACTTTTCAACCATACAGTCTTTTTAAAAAAAAGCAAAACAAACAGTAAAAACAGTAAAAATAATGTTACGATCACAAAAGCACTAGAGCACAGACACAGACATTGAACAGCAGAACGTCCAAAGTTGAACACAATTATTGCTATACACTTTCTACAAAACTTGTGTGCTATGTAAGTACTATTGCTATACACTTTCTACAAAACTTCAGTAGTTTTCAAAAGTTTCGATAGATACAGTCTTAATTTTCATAGTGATAACGAAATTAAAAGAAGTGAAAAATATATGGAAGAACTGTTATAAAAAGATAAAAGTTATACTTCTTAGATCAGAGATTATTTTTCAGTTGCAACTTACGGCAGTGAGACTTGGACAGTAAAAAGAATAACGGAAAAAAAAGAGTATCGGCTTTTGAACTGAAGTGTTATAGGGCATTGTTAAGAATTACCTGGACAGAAAAGATAAGGAACAATGAGGTTTTGAGTATGCTGAATATAGAGGAAAGATGGCTGGTGAATACAATTTTATGTTGAAAACTAAAATATTTTGGAGATATAAAACAATATAATGGCATGGAAAGATGCAAATTAGAGGGCAGAATTCCGGGAAGTAGAAGAAGAGGTAGACCTAGAAGGAGATGGATAGATGACATCAAAGACTGTATGAAGATATCATTAGAGGAGGCAGGCAGATTTGCACAGGATAAAGTTGGGTTCAGGACATAAATTGCAAAGACAACGTTCTGGAAAGAATATGTCACGTGAGGATGATGATGATTTTTGTTATACAATTTCTACAGAACTTGTGTTCTAAGAAGTACTATTGTTATATGTGTGGTGCATGGCTGAGAGGTTAGAGCATTGGTCTCACACTAGTGAGGCCTAGAGTTTGATCCCCAGTAAGGAATGGGTTTTTTTCTGTCGCAGGGTAAATTAAAAAACTCACCCTGTACATGATGTGGTGACAGCAAGAGTATGCGGCCTTTATCACACAGCTACACAATCCCTCCCTGCAACACCTAAACAGAAAACATGCAGTATTTGAAAGTTTTCGTATTCTTCTGCGTTCAGCATCTGTGGTCATGATATACCGTCAGGCCTGTCGTCAAGACGAAGTCCACTGTCTTCTCCAGGTCAAAGCGGCTGCCTCATAGCTTTTGCCTCAAGTCTGTATCCTCTAGCCAGGTCTGCTGTCTTGAAAGTTTTGACGTGTTATACAGTTTTACAAAAAATGTGTTTTACGTTAGTATTTTTGTTATACAGTTTTACAAAATTTGTGTTTTACTTAAGTACTATTGGTATACAGTTTTACAGCAGTCATACCTGTTATCGATTACCCTCATGTAAGGTCTTAAAGAAGAGATTTTAATATGCCCAAAACACTTTATTTGTTTGATCTTAATGGTGGGACTTATTGAACAACTCAGTTGTCCAGAGCATTACATGGATATACTGCCCTGGTCATGCTGGGGTCAGAGGAAACGTGAGAGCCGGCTTATTGGCAGGCAGTGCGGCGATAGACGGCACATTGCTGAGAAGAGATAAAGCAGACTTAATGAAAGCAGTAATAAATTCATTTCAAGATGCAGATGATGTCAATGAGGTTGAGAACGTACACATACAGAGAATGTTAGAAATGGGAGTATCTAGAGGTGAGGGAAGGAAAAGTAAATTTTTGGAAAGTCTCGAAGATCAAACAATCAACACCTGACCGGAACTCTGAGTCTACATACACAGGGATGGCTGCTGGAGCGGAGGGTGAAGCATTTATGGGAATGTCCCGCGTGCTGTGAAGCCAGTTTCTAATCAAGAATCAAGAAGAAGAATCAAGATCTTTATTTCTTTTAATAATTCTTGTTTCATGCAAAGTGTTGTCAGAACCTCTTTGTTCCTTTTTTTCTCCTTTCACAAAGTTGTCCCTATTCTTGTATATGTCCACATTTCAAAGGCATCAATTCTGTTTTCAAGTTTTTTATTTTTTGTCCATGTTTCTGAGACAGACATTAATTTAGAATAGATGTAGCATTTTATAATTCTCATTTTTTAGTTTGTTTGTAATTTGTTTAGAGGTCAATATTTTCCTCATGTCATTGAAAGTATTTTTAACCATTCCTATTCTCCGTTTAACTTCTGTTTCACATCTACCATCATCATGTGATTATGTGTCTAAATTATTGGCAATGATCTACTTGTTGTAGTATCTCTCCATGTATTTTTATGTTTATCACCTGTTCTTCTGCGATTCTGACATAATAATACAAGAGCTCTATTGTTCATAATTTCTGTGGATCACAAACAAATAAATAAACAGACAACAATCTACTAATTTTTATAACTGTTGACTATTGTTATTATATTGTATACTCAGATGCCAACCATCACAGACTTGCGAAACCCCTGCCTGAAACCTCGCCACTGGGACCTTATAGCAACAACCTTAGATCACAAATTCACAGAAGAGGATCCACTGACTCTCGGTCGACTAGTGGAAATTAATGCATTCAAACACACTGAGAGACTGCAAGAGATCTCTGGTCAAGCTTCTAGTGAAGCTTCTCTTGAATCCATCTTGAAGAAGGTAGAAAAAGTATAAATTGTTAAAATATATATAAATAACAAAACTGTCAGAGGATATCTGACAAGGTGGAAAGTGCAGCAGTAACCAAACAAAGAAACAATAGATACTGTGTTAATGTAATATTGTTACTAGATAATCTAACTACCAAACAGTAAAGCTAACGTAAAAAAAAGTAATCAGAATAAACAAAGGAACAAGGACCTTTATCAAAAACATACACAAAATAAAAACACAAAATTATTTAATTATTAACAAATTATTTCTAAAATATAATCTTGGCGATGTTGGATGTGACAAAATGTGGTCAGTATATCTCTCTATGTATTTTGAATACCTCAACTTCATCAGTGATTGTATACATTCAGTCTTTTGCCAATGCTACTGAACAGCATAGGCCTACATTACTAGCCATATAACACGTAGGCCAGCATGCACATCACAATATTATCAGCTTATTTGCAGATCACACAATTTTGATCATCCATCTGAATGCTGGCCATGGTCGTTATTGCGTGTGCTTAACCTTTCACCATTGTCTGGATATCTAACAACTTGACCACATATGTCCACTATTGTTCAGTCAATGTTAATATATTAATTTCTTTCTTGCTCTTCCTGTCTCATTTCTCCCTCAACTTTTGCTGTTGTCACAAATTCTATAAATGTTCCTTCTGGCTATCACTAACATACATTGGCCTATTATAATTATATATATTTATACATATTTATTTTATATATTCTTACATTTTTATATATTTATACATATTTATAGATTTATGCATATTTATAGATTTATACATAGGCTTATTTGTTTTATATATTTATATATATTTATTTTATATATTTATACATAGTTTTAGATTTATATAGATTTATATATATTTATTTATATTTATTTTACATATTTATACATTTGTATATATTTATACATATTTATACATGTTTATTACTTTCATAACAGGTTGTTGATTCCTGGAAGACCACAGAGTTCTTTGTCCTCAATCACAAAGATTCCAAAGATGTTTTCATCCTGGGGAACACAGATGACATCCAACAGCTTCTAGATGACAGCAACATCAACATTGCCACTATTGCTTCATCTCGACATGTCGGCCCAATCAGACCTCAAGTCGATGAATGGCAAAGAGATTTAGATCTGTTTGGCAGAACATTGGTATAGTATTTATTCTGGAGTGTCTTTTCATAGTGATCTTTCTCTTGTTATCTGTTTGTCTGTTTCTACTGGTACCACTTAGAGGTGTATTGGCCATTAACTAGCCCTCTCTAAGTAACCATATTCTGTGAAATCCTCTTCATTTCTTTTCAGCTGTTCTGAACTCTTCCAATATCTGCATCTACCATGAACCCTGCATTAATCATGTACCCTGCATTAATGATGAACCCCACATCACATCCTCTCATATCGATCTTCATTGTGAGAAGGTAGTACTGAGACTCAATGATAGGACAGTAAACTAGATCATAGTTACTTCATTACTCCTCTTCTTCCTTCTGAGTTTACCAATAGAAAATGACACTGGTTCTAACACTTCTCTTCTGATCTGACTCCAGTCTAGTCCTTTAGAGATTCATTTTTATTACATTTTTTAATGTTATCTGTCACCAGGAAGAGTGGTTGAACTGTCAGAGGTCCTGGATGTACTTGGAATCAATTTTCTCAGCCCCAGACATTCAGAGGCAGCTTCCATCTGAGGCCAAGATGTTTATGCAGGTGGATAAGTCTTACAAAGATATCATGAGAAAAGTTAACAAAATTCCATTGGCAGTCAGAGCTGCCACTCAGCCAGGTAGGATAATGTCTTCAGTTAATTTCCTGTTTAGCAGGTGTACATTTTGTGTTTTTATGTCACAATACAGTCATGCACAGTATCTCAGTGTTTAGTGCATTGACTCGCCAGTATCTCAGTGTTTAGTGCATTGACTCGCCAGTATCTCAGTGTTTAGTGCATTGACTCGCCAGTATCTCAGTGTTTAGTGCATTGACTCACCAGTATAGTGATCTAAGGTTCTTCTTGTTCTTCAGCGTTAATTCTCAAACTCCCTCTGGATCTCTCTTGCAGCAGGACAATGTTCCTACTAGATTTCTAGCAATAATCTAGAGAATGAAAATACGTTGTGATGCAGTTTTATTTGCGGCAATGGCCTGACACACCCATCTTCGGAGAGATCTAATGTTCAACTTACAGTATAACTTGAAATATTTTTAAAAATCACTAATATCGTAGGTCAACCAAGATTAATGAAGAAAATGTCTTGGGAATGTAAAGGCTGTGGACATTATGCTGACCACATCATCCCTAGCCGACATGGCACCTGATGATGATGCCCATGTAGTAAATATATATATAATAAACATTAAACCCTAGACATGCCAATGGTCAATGAAAAATATCAGCCTAATACTGTATCATTGCATCTAATTGTCGTTGCATCCATCCTTAGTAATTACAAGGAATTGGCACTTACTTCTTATGTATAATGGAGTGGTTTTACAGGGCTTAATTTCATACCCATAAAACTAACTCTCAGCGGTGTGCACTAACTCTCAGCAGTGTGCACCAACTCTCGGTGGTGTGCACCAACTCTCAGCGGCATACAATGCTTTGAGAAGAAGACTCCTACTCAGAGGGGGTAAATTCTAGTGGTTTTGTGACTTTTCTACCATTCCGCAGCATGCAAAGTTGGAGTCATGGACTTCAGCTCCATTGACAAGCATCTCTTCTTGTCAGGTATTCATAGCAACCCAGTTCTGGACCATGGTCACTGGTATGGGTGGATCAGCCAGCTATGCATTCCATGCCATCCAAAGGAGCTCTAAAATTATGAAGGGCTAACATGTTTGCCTGATTTTTGGTTCTCACTAGAAATTCTGATAAAAAACTACAATGAAAGTACTTTTTTTCTCTTTGTTCTCAATAGAAATCCTGCATAAAAAACTATAATGAAAGTACTTTTTCTCTCTTTTAATGCTAGGTCTTCTGGAGACATTTCAGAACAACAATGGCTTACTAGACCAGATCATGAAATGTTTAGAAGCATACTTGGAGTCAAAGAGAGTTATCTTTCCAAGGTAAATGTGATACAAAAATTATCTTTACAAGCTAAGAAGTGTTGTTAAAATATTAGCTGTTCCAGTGTATTTGCAAAAATAAATGTTACATTTCCAAGTTGTTTCCAAACATTATGTTGCTGTTCACTTTAACAGCAATGACCACTCGAATGTCCTGGATGTTCAGGTCACTGTCATTAAATTTTGTTGCTCAAATTACTGGACTTGATGTGTACCTGAGAATAACTAAATCCACCATTTTACTGCACTATGCTCTGAACACCCTCCATTCCTATATGTAAATATTAATGCATAATCATAATTAGTTGTGTTCTGTCAATTTTCTTGTCATTTTCTTTTCTTTCGCCTCTCATCATCCAGCTTTTGTATTACCAAGTACCGTCAAAGAAGGATGTGTTGGGCCATGGCGCAAATAAAACAGCAACACAACACATTTCCATTCTCTGGACTACATCCTGCTGGAAATCTAGTAGGACCATTATCCTGCTACAAGAGTTATTGTAGCTCTATTATCCTCTTATAGAGATATTATCCTCTTGTTGTTACTGAGGATATTTCAATACCTGTACGGGATATTTGTTGTTGTAATAGTCCTTGTCTTGATTGGTCCGTTCTAGTGACTTTGAGTTCATGCTTTGAATGTCTTGACGAAATCACATCTTTTTTTTTTAGATGTGGTTAGTCAAGTACGGAAGAACGCGTGTGCATTAGTTGCTAGGCGATTTGGTGCCATTGAACGGACTGTTTCAATTCCCGTTAGTCTCAAGAATTTTTATTCAGTTATGCATGCCAGATCTACTGTGCAGTGATCTGACTATGACACTGTCAGGCTTTCTCCTTCTTTCATTCACCAGCAGCTCTATTTGAAAATGGGCTGGTACCAACGGTAGTATGCTAAGCACAATAATTTAATTTTCATCTGTTTTTAAATTGATTTTATTTATATAATCCAGATTCTATTTTCTAATTTATTTTATTTCTATTTTCCAGATTCTATTTTCTAATTTATGCTTTTCTGTTTTTAGATTCTATTTTCTAATTTATTTTATTTCTATTTTCCAGATTCTATTTTCTGTCCAATGATGAACTCCTGGAGATCCTTGCTCAGACTAGGAACCCTCTGGCTGTGCAGCCTCATCTGAGGAAGTGCTTTGATGCCATATCAAAGCTTGAGTTTGGTGTTCAACATTCCACAGATGGAAAGACTACCCCTGAATCTGGTAAATAGAAGAGTTTGAATACATGAGTTGGGGGGGGGTGTAGTCTAGTGATATGTCGAGAATCAGTGTTAGGATTATGAATATTAGTGTAAGGATTATGGATATCAGTTGAGAACTAGTGTAAGGATTATAGATATAAGTTGAGAACTAGTGTAAGGATTATGAATATAAGTTGAGAACTAGTGTAAGGATTATGAATATAAGTTGAGAACTGGTGTAAGGATTATAAATATAATTTAAAACTGGTGTAAGGATTATAGATATAAGTTGAGAACTAGTGTAAGGATTATGGATTTTAGTTAATAACTAGAGTAAGGATTATGGATATAAGTTGAGAACTAGTGTAAGGATTATTGATATAAGTTGAAAATCAGTGTAAGGATTATTGATATAAGTTGAGAAACACTGTAAGGATTATTGATATAAGTTGAGAACCAGTGTAAGGATTATTGATATAAGTTGAGAACCAGTGTAAGGATTATTGATATAAGTTGAGAACCACTGTAAGGATTATTGATATAAGTTGAGAATCAGTGTAAGGATTATTGATATAAGTTGAGAACCACTGTAAGGATTATTGATATAAGTTGAGAACCAGTGTAAGGATTATGGATATAAGTTGAGAACCAGTGCAAAGATTATGAATATAAGTTGAGAACTACTATTAGATGACAGGTAGGCCTAGATGTCGTGTATATGGCTGTAATATAGTAATGACTTCTACACTAAGCGGCTCTTGCTCTTCTAGATTTTAACTCCTGTGATGGCTCCAATATTTCTCACTCATATGTCATTATAAATTATTTGATTACCGTAACACATAAACTTGTGACAGCTGAAATGGCATGCCTATGCAGAATCCTAGGAATATCGCTAAGACACAGACTGAGGAATGAGGACATTAGACAAAGAACCGGTACCACCCCCAATCTTGGAATATATTAAGAGACAACAGATCAAATGGTTTGCACACATTAGCAGACTACCATCAGACAGCATACCACAGCAAGCTATGCTACACAGATACAGTGAAGGCAGACCTAGAGGCCGACCATGAAAACGATGAACCACCAAAATAAAAGAGGCGACAAATTCCACAATATACTCAGCACACAAGAGGGCAGTCTAAAGAAAACTCTTCTACCCCTGACGTTGAAAGGCAACAAAGGGTTTAACGAATAGATAGGTTACTGTAGCAATCTTCTTATTTATTTTGCAGAAGAAGCAGACAAACATGTGGAAGTACAGTATACAAATGACATCTTGGCTATGCTCTCCCCAGAAGGAGAGAAAGTTTCACTTGGAAAGGTAAATATTATTATTATTATTATTATTATTATTATTATTATTATTATTATTAGGTCTTACTCATCTTAGCAGATGGTCTGAAGCAAGCTTACATCAGTTGGAGTTTGGTGGGTACATGTCACAAGTGTCTTCTTATTGCTAAATCTTCCGATCCATGATCAATTTAATCTATTGCCAAAAAACATGGCAATATTACACTGATTGACTGTTATTCCTTACGTCTAAGTCTTTGCTTAGTCTAAACTTTCCAGTGATACTGGAAGAGATTGGGCAGCTTGCACAGAACCGAGAGGCTTACAGAGTGGCAGTGAGAATAGCATTCTGTACAGATCATTTCACAGAGATAGATGAAGTCTTTACTCTTCTGCTCTTCACAATATTGAGTCACAATATTGACTTCTCAAATGTCCTAGAATCACTATGCAAGATTTTTTTTTCTCCATACTATGCAATCTTCCACAGGTTTTTCCTAGTTGTCAGAAGCAATGAAAAAAACATCCATGACTTGCATAAATCATTGCAAATAATTGCATAAAAAGTCAGTAATTCAACTTTGGTTGCTGATCCATGTCCATGTGCTCATGCTCTTTGACCCAATACTATTTTGAATGCAGACTTTTTTGAATGCAGGATTTTATTTTATCAATCTATTGTCTATTGTCTTTCCCCAGTTGGTTTGTTATCCACTCTTCCCATTAAGTGTAGGGATGATTGGAGCTTGAGCTTGTGTTCTATGGCCAGATGTGTCACCTTGGCTGTGCTGTGGCTGTGTTTGTTTAAGATATCCCTGACATTTTCTATCGATCTTTTTCATAGTCTTCCTCTGGCTTTGTACCCTGATCTCATTTGGTTATATGCCTGTACGGGCAACTTGTCGTGATGCATTCTCATAATGTGGCCAAACCACTTGATCTGTTCTCTCTCTATGTAATCTGTGCAAGGTATTATACATATTATTTCTCTGATATCTTCATTTCATAATCTATCAATCCTGGTGACCCCTCTCATTACATCTCACATGTCATTTATTTTATTACAGGGTCTAAAAGCAAGAGGTAATGTTGAGGATTGGCTTGGGAAGGTTGAGGAAGCCATGACACACAACTTGAGACGATTATGTAAAGCAGCCATTGGGGACTACGAGAAGAGACCCAGGGAGCAGTGGGTGGTCTCTCATTGTTCTCAGGTGAGTGTTCAGAATGATGATGGCATCCTGACAATCTTACCTTGTATACACGTAGCATTCTCGATCAATAATATAATCTTGCTGCATTCTTTGACTGAGAAGTCTATTTATCGACTTCAGCAGTGAAGTCTATTTATCAACTTCAACAGTGAAGTCTATTTATCGACTTCAACAGAGAAGTCTATTTATCAACTTCATCAGTGAAGTCTTATTAACAACTTCATCAGTGAAGTCTATTTATCAACTTCAACAGTGAAGTCTATTTATCAACTTCAACAGTGAAGTCTTATTAACAACTTCATCAGTGAAGTATATTTATCAACTTCATCAGTGAAGTCTATTTATCAACTTCAACAGTAAAGTCTATTTATCAACTTCAACAGTGAAGTCTATTTATCAACTTCATCAGTGAAGTCTATTATCAACTTCAACAGTGAAGTCTATTTATCAACTTCAACAGTGAAGTCTATTTATCAACTTCAACAGTTTTATTTTTTTGTACTAATTTTTATTTATATCAACTCCACCAAAGATGGATGTGTCAGGCCATTGGCACAAACACAATTGTGGGACAATGCATTTCCTTTCTCTAGACTACATTCTGCTGAAAATTTAGTAGAATCATTGTCCTGCTACAAGAGAGATTCAGCGGAAGTTTGAGAATGAATGCAGAAGAAAATAAATTTATATAATAGGCAGCACTGGAGGTGAGAATGTGCACATACAAAATGGGGGGGGGGGCAAGAATGAGGCAAAAAATGTGCCCTCTCCCTAATGATTACATAATCAACATCTGACTGGGACTTTGAATCTTCACACACTTGGATGGTGGCTGGAAAGGGGAGCGGAGCACTTATGGAAATGCCCTGAGTGCGATAATCCTGGTTTCTGACCAAGAATCAAATTTAATAAATCTGTGTTTCTGGGGTTCAATAGGGGAGCAAAGAATTGTAACACTACCACCTTCCATGTATTTATATTGATAGTTAGGCTACATTCAGTAACCTTTATAATTAACTTCGTATTTACCTATTCCATGTATGTCATAGGAGGTGACTAAGGTGGTGGTTAAGTGTGGGGTTATCTATCCTGCAAAACTGTACAAAACCAAAAACTCAACTAATCTTTTACAATGATGTGATAAGACCACCAATAAGGAACTCATGTAAAGAACTAAACAAATTTCAGTGGAGAAAGAACTAAGCAAATTCCAGTGGAGGAAGAACTAAACAAATTCCAGTGGAGGAAGAACTAACCAAATTCTAGTGGAAGAAGAACTAAACAAATTACAGTGGAGGAAGAACTAAACAAATTACAGTGGAAGAAGAACTAAACAAATTACAGTGGAAGAAGAGTTAAGCAAATTCCAATGGAAGAAGAACTAAACAAATTACGGTGGAAGAAGAACTAAACAAATTCCAGTGGAAGAAGAACTAAACAAATTACAGTGGAAGAAGAACTAAACAAATTACAGTGGAGGAAGAACTAAACAAATTACAGTGGAAGAAGAACTAAACAAATTACGGTGGAAGAAGAGTTAAGCAAATTCCAATGGAAGAAGAACTAAACAAATTACGGTGGAAGAAGAACTAAACAAATTCCAGTGGAAGAAGAACTAAACAAATTCCAGTGGAAGAAGAACTAAACAAATTCCAGTAGAGGAAGAACTAAATAAATTATAGTGAAGAAAGAATTAATGAAACTATGGAAATAAGATATATATATATATAAAGACGACCAATAGAAAGCATTGTAAGACAGGCACCAAAATTCAAAACATGGGCCTTCAAATAATACTTGGAGCAATGAAAAGTAGCCCCATCATAGAAATGTCCAAAATTGCAGACCTTTCTGAACACCTTTACATATGCAAAAAAAATATAAAATTATCTTACAATATGAAAAATCAAGAAGGCTGAAAAAAAGGCTTACTTTAAACAAAACAATAACAAACTTCTAAGGAAAAGTTTAAATCATTGAGCAAGAGAGTCATGTTTGAAATATGTGGAATCACTAGAATATGATGTTAACATGTGCGAGTTTTGTATCTCCTGAACTATGGACGCTAAACCAAACAACTGCAAAAATATTTTCTGAAATATCAAACATGAACTCCAAGATGACTCACACAGAAACAAAACAAAGATATTTATCTCTTCAAATGTTAAAAACCCAATATCCCAGAAGTACGAAATCCCTCGCATCTGGATTCATATCTACATAGACGGATCAGCAACAAAAGCCACAACAATGGAATAGTGACAGTAGTAATAGTGGAATATACATCTGAATATTTCCAGATGACAACACATACGAACAATACCCTGCCACAGGAATAAAATGCACAAATTTCTTGGCAGAGGCAATCACCATACTTACAGCTGTTCATATAATCAATAAATGAGAGTTCATACCCCCCAAACAAAATCACAATTTTCAGTGATTTAAAATCAGTCTTACAAGCCATCCAAACAAGTTCTACCTAAAAAAAACAAGTTATTGTTATTTTTGTGTATTTTTGTTTCTTGAGAAAGGTCCCGTTTGAACTGTAACGTGGAAACAGTCCTTGTTATTGTGTTTATTATTATTTAGTTTCTACATTGTTTTGTTTATTTTGATAGTTAGTATTATAATAACATTATTAACTTGATGTAGTCTGTTATTGTCTACTCATGAATAACAAACGTATTGTAAGTACTTCTCAAGTTCATTCTCAAACTCTTGCAGATTAGCAGGAAGTAGTCCAGAGACCTGAATGTGTTCTCTCATTATTTATTGCTTATTGAAAAGTAATTGACTTGTGTTAGAACATCCCATTTCCTTTTTGTATCTTACTGTCCGGCTCTGTGGCAAAGTGGCTCTGTGATGGCCAAAGTACTGAGTTTGATCCCCGCCACAGGTAATTGTGCATCCGGATCATTCCGAAAGCAATGGAAAACTACGAAATGTATTTATATTGCCTAGAAAATCACCACAGCCAACAAATGCTGGGTTGATAGCTATGTTCTGTAAAGGATATACTACCAATTTTTATCTTACTGTACCAGATGTTTTACATTTTTCCATGACAGGTTGTTTTGACCATATCTCAGCTTCAGTGGTGTCGTGATGTCACAGAGATCTTGGAGGGAGATTTTGACAGGTTGGAGGCTATGAAAGAGTTTGAACAGAAAAGCTTCTCAGTAAGTTTATCAAAATTCTGTAATTTAAATATGGTTCAGGATGGGAGAAAATAGTGGATTGGATATAAAATACACCTATCAACTAGTACATATTCTACGGTTGTGAATGTTGGAAAATAACAAAAGTAAACCCTACTGGAGAAGCAATTAAATTCTTTTGAAAATAAATGTCTTAGAAGACTCTTAAAATTCTTTCAGGATGCAATTATTTTAGGGTTTGGACATAGTTAATGTTAGAATAAATTTTGGGACCACAACATGATTTTGGCGCAGACTTCCTGAAGACAAAGTATTAGCTATGGAAAGTCATATAAAGTAAATTGAATGTGGAATCCATACACAATATACAAATAAGAATTGTAACAACAAAATAAAAAATTTCACCTCAAATGGATGTTAGATGAAGAGAAAAATGACTTTTCAAATAAATTTTTTTAAAGTGATTAAAATATCTTGCAAGTTCTAATATAAATTTGTGCTTGTTTCTTTAGGATCTTGTCACTTTGGCTTCCATTGTCAGAGGAGAGCTGCCAAAACTATCTCGTGCAGTATTGTGTGCTCTTATCACGATTGATGTGCATGCTCGAGATATGATTACTGAAATAGTGAAGAAAGAGGTAATTTAATAATTTAATGAAATACTTTAGTAGTGATAGTGAATACAGAGGCAGACCATGTAAAAGATGGATCACAGAAATCAAAGAAGCCATAGGGACAAGCTTACAAACAGCGCACAAGAAGGCCATCTCCAGAGAACTCTTCCACCTCTGATGCCGCAAGGCAAACAAGGGACACAGCGTATAGAGTGAATACATGAGAGGTGATACATTGAAATACCTGAATGATGATAGTGAATACATGAGAAGTGATACATTGAAATACCTAAATGGTAATAACAAATACATTAGAAGTGGTACATTGAAATACCTGAATAGTGATACCGGTAGTTAATAATAATAAGACACATAACACTTCAGGGTCATAGTCATCATCACACTGGAGACATCAGGGTCCCACACTGGAGACATCAGGGTTCCACACTGGAGACATCAGGGTCCCACACTGGAGACACATGGTCCCACACTAGAGACATCAGCACAGAAAAACCCTCCAAAAAACCTCTATCCTCAACCATTCATAGTAGTGTAGAAAAAGCATGCCCAGATGAGTCTTTGATGTTATCAATCAAGGATTTTATTGTCTTGATTTTTTTTCTCCTTCCAAATTGTCTGTTCCTTGCAAAATAATATTAGAATAATAGTGCGTATAAGAGAGGTGATACATTGAATATGAAATTGGCAATAATGACAAATATTGGGATACAGCTAGAAAAAGAGTGTCATGACTTGGTTGCCAACAGAACTGAAGTAATGATGCAAGAACGCATCCAGCAGTAGTCAAAGCTTCATGATGTAATTGTCTACACAGATGGTTCAGTAATAGAAGAGAAACAAACAGGTTTGGATTGGATTTTGTAGCCTATTAAAATGGTAGGAGAATTGTGAATAGATCTGTTGCTTATCCTATAAGAACAACAAGAATAGGATTGAAGAGAAAAGCGGTGGCAATGGTTTTTACTCGGCTGATAGAGCAACTGTCAATGTACACAGTAATTCTATCATACTCTTAGAGTGTGCTATGTAAAATAGAGAAGTTCATGATAAGAAAGGAGTGGGATAATTTTCTCAGCAATAATTAAAGTATTAAATGGATCTACTGTCCTGGTCATGCGAGGCAATGATGTGTTGGTGGGCAGTACCATAGTGGCTAAGAATCAGAATTGCCGGTGTATATTCCACCATAGCTACCACCAAACCCTGGTACAAAGGAAATAACAAACTCTGCTCACACTGTGCAGCAGCCAGAACCTTCATTGCTGCTAAGCCTTTGCCTGCCCTTAAGATAACATGGTTAGCTTGTTCCCTGAAATTCAGACTTCTGTCAAAAAACACACCTAGGTTTCTCATTGTGCTGGTTCTGTCTATCCTGTTCCCTGTCAACAAAACATGTGGCATGAGTGTCTTTTACCATGTGATTGTTCAAGGAAAACCAAGTCACAAATGCCTTAGAAAGATTTACCACTGCTCCCATATCTCTACAACAATTTGTCAGTCTGCCCAGCTCCCTCTGTAGTTCCACGATGAACTCTTCTTGATTTCTGCCCTGCCTATACACCAGGATGTCATCGGCATACAACATTGTTCTGCCAACACCTGTGATGTGATTGCTAGTTATATGTGCTGTGGTTACTTTGAAAAGCACAGGAGATAGAGCACTCAGATTGAAAGACTGGATAGAATGCAGCAATCCAGAATGCAGAAAAAATAAATTGATTTTCAAGAGCGTAGATGTAGTGTGTATTGATTAATTTTGAGTTTGGTACTCTCAAGCCTTTTGGACTCAATTCTGAACATTAATTTGTTTAAATTTGTGTTGGTGTGATCCTTATTGTATTGCCTCCATGTTGTATTGAGTAATAATTTTTTAATTTGTTATATCTGTTATCATATCTTGTCCAATTTTCAACAAAACTCGCTTCCATGACTACATATTTCCATATACATCATTGTCACCTTGAACTTTGTATTGTTTACATGTCAATAGTGTATCTAGTGCCTCTCTGATGTTAACATTGTTTTTACTGTTTTTATTGTTTTTCAGTGTTTGTTTTATATATTCTTGAGAAAGACCTGACGGTTCGAAACTTTGTAAATGTCTTGTGTGTTTTCATTTGTATGTTTTCTTTTGTTTCATAACCCCTTACTTTTAGTGATAGTCCATCGTGTTCAAGTGAAACTTTCAAAAACCTGTGTTCTACGTAAGTACTATTGTTGTTATGTTTCACACAGTATTACCTTATATTGATTGTCATCATATAATTGCAGATATACTCAGGGGAGGTGGGAGATAGTAGCACCAATTAATATGTTCTGTATGGGTGATGATAATCTGACAACTAACTAACCAAACTACCAATGACATTCATACTGTTCATTGTATCTATATTGATCAAGTTTTATTGGTTGATATCATTTATTGTAATATTTAACAGGTTGATCAAGTTACCAGCTTTGAATGGCAGAAACAGCTCAGGTACTACTGGGACCCAGAGTTGGACAATTGTGTGGTCAGAATGTCCAACTCTTTGTATATTTATGGTTATGAGTACCTGGGTGCATCACCTAGACTGGTCATTACACCTTTAACAGTGAGTACCATTTTAAGTTAAATTTTACATGGTTATTCTTTTATAAATCTCCTATCATCAACTGTCCTATTCAGGGCAGTCTTGGAAAGGGAATCATGCCTCACTACATGTAAAAACTACATAAGTTTGCAACATTTCACTATTGACAGCGACAGGAGATATTCTTGATGCAAAAAATAGTGGTAGGTGGAAAGATCATCTTCACCACACATTGAACCATCAGCCTATTAGTGTTCGGATCTCCTCCTCAAGATATCCCTCGGCATGTAGTGACTGACCACACCTATTCTGTGTTGGTTTATCAGTCTCCTTTCGCTATCTGCATAACATTATTTTTTTTTTAGTCACTCCCCTATTGACATGATATTCCTGTAGTCTTCTTAAGATTGCTTAACCACAAGCATTTGTTACATCAATCAATCATCCTCATCCTATCTTTCTAAGAGCATTCAGAATATCAGCTCGGTCCATCTGAGTATCAAGTAGTAGGCAAACATTAGACAAGCAATAGAAGAGTTGTCAACAAGCAGTAGTCAGGCTGTAGACAAGCAGTAGACAAACAGTAGGCAAGCAATAGACAAGCAGTAGTCAGGCTGTAGACAAGCAGTAGACAAACAGTAGGCAAGCAATAGACAAGCAATAGTCAAGCTGTAGACAAGCAGTAGTGACACAGCAAAATATCCAATTGCATATTACCATTTGTTCTTAAACTCCAGCTGGATCTCTCTTGTACCAGGACAATGATCCTACCAGATTTCCAGCAGGATGCAGTCCAGAAAATGATGCATTGTGCCAAAATTTTGTGGTCACTAATGGTCTTATACATCCGACTTAGTGTAGTTTAGTGTAGTATCTCATTTGTTCAGTGGTTTAACAATTCAAATGAATGGTTTAGTTCCTTAGCCATATTGTTAGTGAGCCACCTGTGCATCAGGATTAGTTTCTCAGCATTGATCATACTGCATGATACACTCAGAAATATGTTTCAGTCTCTCTGCATGAGTTGGTGAGTCATTTATTCATTCATAAATTTCACTTTTTCTTCAAATAAATGCATTCAAAATTAAATGGAAAAGCAACATTAGTGTTGGAGTGAAAGTCAAGCTGTATAAGTCGCTGGTGCTTTCTGTTGTGCTGTATGGTTGTGAGAGTTGGACACTCACTGCGGACATGGAGAGACAATTACAAGCTTTCGAGTACAAATGCTACAGATGAATTCTATGAATTTCCTATAGGGAACATAAGACCAATGTGTACATAAGAAACAAAGTAGAGATGTATGTAGGTGTTCAAGAACCATTGCTTTAAATAGTGAAACGATGAAAACTAGCATGGTTTGGACATGTACGCAGACACCATTCCTTGTCAAAAACAATACTGTAGGGAACTGTCGAAGGGGGAAGAAGCAGATCAGGGCAAATAAAAGCATGGATAGACAGCATCAAGGAATGGACAGGACAAGATATTTCCACACTCATCCGCATCACTGAGGATGGAATTCGCTGGAGGACTCTGTGTGCCAAAGCATCCATTGTGGCACCCTGACGACCTGAAGGGTTACGAGTTTATTGATTAATTCAAAATTATCATAATTTATTTAACTTCAAGAATACTTATATTTATTTATCAAAATGTAATTGTTTATTCATCTATCTCTAGTTTCATGTAAGATCGACACAACAGACTTAAGCACCTGTGGCATCAGCCCCATGACAGGCGAACAATTGCTGCAGATCTTCCCAACGTACAATGAAGAAACACTGGGCCATGTCCTGTCTTCTTTTATGAAAAACTCTACACACTGCTCGGAGTTTGGGGTTGACTTCTACTTTATTCAGAGTCATCAATGAACAAGTCTGAAAGGCCGAAATCGGATGTGCTAGGCCTACAAGGCGCATAACGGTGGCAGAACGTAATCACGGTCCCGGCGCAAATCGCACGGATATCCGTGATGGTTACAACGGAGCGAATGAAAAACGAAAAAACAAGTCTGAAAGGGAATGAAACAGATGAAGATACATGTGTATTGTGTAATCACAAAGAAATATAACTTTTCAAAAAGATGCTGCTTCAAGGAAATAATAATTATGGCAAAACTAGTTAAAAAAAATTCTGGTCTTCAAGAATTAATCTTGCTATCTTTAAGGGTTAATCTTGGTTCTTTTCTAGGATCGGTGCTACTTGTGCTTGATGGGTGCTCTTCAGCTTGATCTCGGTGGGGCTCCTGCAGGTCCTGCCGGTACTGGGAAAACTGAGACCACAAAAGACTTAGCAAAGTCTCTGGCCAAGCAATGTGTAGTCTTTAACTGCTCGGATGGTCTTGATTACAAGGTAAAGCAACACTTTTCACTCTTTTGTGATATGCTACATCTTGATGTTTTACAACCCACTTTCTAACATCAAGTTAATATTTTATTTTGTTTTGTTTCCTATTACAATAAGTAATAAAAAATAATAAAGTTAATAGTGTGTTTTTAAATGACTAACAAGTCCAGTGCGAGCACAAAAAAGTTCTTCTACAAAATTGACAACTGCAGAGGGTGTCTATGGGATGTTGAGATGTTTTTTCATTTCTACGTGCCCGCTTCTGTCTTGCAGTATCTTGCCTGGTCTCTTCCGCCGCTAGTGCTCCCATTGTTGTAATGCCCATGCTGTTCTATCCTGAACAATGCTCTCCCAAGAGCCTACATCAATTTTAAGATGTTTCATTGATGACTTGAGTGTGTCATTGAAGCACTTTTTCTGTCCACCAGCTTTTCGAATTCCTGTCTTGAGTGCTCCATAATATATTTATTTTGTCAGACGCAAGTCCTCCATACGCACAAGATGATCTGCCCAGGGGCAGTCGAATGCTCGTACGTATATAGCAGCACATCATAGGCCTACGTATTCTCATTGTCCCAAGTCTGAAAAAGATAACTCTTATTGTTCTAGACTACAAAATAAGATGACAAAGTCTGTTTACGTGTTTCATAAAGCTATCTTCAAGTTAAGTAGAGTGCCATGCCAAGTTTTATAGGTGATAATTTTCTTCTGGTTTGGAACCCTGATTATTTCCCTTGGCTATGTTTATCAGTTTATGTTTATCATTTATTAATTTAAATATAACTATATTTAGGATTAGGATTAGGGTTGGGCTTAGTTATGTATAACATAACTGGCCCTAATCCATAACCCTAGGCCTAAAAAATGAATATTTAAATTAATTATTGATAATTATTGATATAATATTTAGATAAATTAACCCTAAAATAAGCAAGGAGACATGGGTTCCAAACTAGAACTGATAATTTTTCTCCACAACTATGTCTCCTGTGTTGTTAATAAGTTCAATTAGTGACATTTTCCCATGCCACAGTGACAACCCATCCAGCAACTTCTCTCTGTCTTCTTTTGTCTCTTCACCCTTGATTTTGTATCTCATCACATGCCCTAAAAATCTTGACTGCTACTAATTTTTGCTATAATTTGTCTCTTTACTCAAATATCTCTAAGGACTTCTACTTTAGTTTCTTAGCTGTTCAAGAGTTTATTTTCATCATTCTTAAAAAACATATCTCAGTAACCTCCTTTTCATTTTGAACTTTTTTTTGTTTATAATCCATGCTTCACATCGGTAGAAAAGAATTGGTTCAATATACCAGCCTAGCTTAACTGTTAACTGTTACACTCTGACAGATTTATTAAGGCAGGGATTGGAGCACCTACGGACTTGTCCGGTGTGCTCTGATAATAAACTACACTCATAACACCCTAGCTTTGGAATTCACATATACATTGAAGACTGCGAGGGAGAGGAGATGGCTACCGCCCTCATTTGCAGAGCCTGTGAAATGTGAGATCGCTAACATCTCACACCCCTACGGCATTAATAAATGCTATGGGTTACTTTACTTTACTTTTACTATACATTGATAGTGCCCTATTGCACACAATAATTCACATGTGTATGATAGTGCTCCATTACACACAATAATTCACATATGTATTGATAGTGCTCCATTACACACAATAATTCACATGTGTATGATAGTGTTCCATTACACACAATAATTCACATATGTATGGATAGTGCTCCATTGCACACAATAATTCACATATGTATGAATAGTGCTCCATTACACACAATAATTCACATCATTTAAAATTTTGATGTGTTTTGCGATATGCTACTGATTCAACTTTACTCATATTTTAATATTTTGTCTTGTGTACACTTAAACCAGCACTGTCTTTGCTTTTCTAGATGATGGGAGGGTTTTTCTCAGGGCTAGCCCAATCAGGAGCTTGGTGTTGCTTTGATGAATTTAACAGAATCAACATAGAGGTCCTCTCTGTTATAGCTCAGCAGTTAATTACTATCAGAAATGCTAAAGCTCAACGAGTAAGTAACTATACAAGATGTCTACAGTT
Source organism: Meghimatium bilineatum (assembly GCA_034231615.1). Taxonomy (NCBI): domain Eukaryota; kingdom Metazoa; phylum Mollusca; class Gastropoda; order Stylommatophora; family Philomycidae; genus Meghimatium; species Meghimatium bilineatum. The sequence continues at coordinate 20,764,864 of CM067302.1, forward strand.
GTTGTGCACTTATTTATATTGCTGGGGATTCATCACATGAATTGTGGGTATTTAGTGCATATCTGTGCCATGTCATTGATTCTACAGAATTAAAAAAAAAAACACTACTGTTTATGTCAATAACATATTTTAGTAAATTGGTTCATAGCATGACAAAGTTATTTCTTAGTGAATATAAGTTACCTCCACAGCTAGCAGTAATCTGTTGAGTCACACTGTACACTGGACAATGGAAATACAATGCTTTCAATGACTTCATATTGAACACATATATTACTTGTAAAATTAATTGCATGGCAATTTTATAGACCCTGTATATGTTTGTCTAATATTCCCATCTGTTTACTTTGTATGTATCTCTGGTTATCCCATCTGTTTACTCTGTGTGTATCTAGTGGTTCCATCTGTTTACTCTGTGTGTATCAAGTGGTTTCATCTGTTTACTCTGTGTGTATCTAGTGGTTCCATCTGTTTACTCTGTGTGTATCTAGTGGTTCCATCTGTTTACTCTGTGTGTATCTAGTGGTTCCATCTGTTTACTCTGTGTGTATCTAGTGATTCCATCTGTTTACTCTTTGTTTCTGGTGGTTCTTTCTGATTACTCTGTGTATATATCTGGTGGTCCCATCTGTTTACTCTGTGTATATCTCTGGTGGTCCCATCTGTTTACTCTGTGTATATCTCTGGTGGTCCCATCTGTTTACTCTGTGTATATCTCTGGTGGTCCCATCTGTTTACTCTTTGTGTGTCTGGAGTCCAATCCATATCTGAGTCTTAACTATGTATCTACATTGTGCCTCTTTCTCCTAATACTCACAAGTAATCTATCTAACCTACCAGCATTCACAAGTAATCTATCTAACCTACCAGCATTGACAAGTAATCTATCTAACCAAACAACATTCACAGGTAATCTATCTAACCAACTGAAATTCACAGGTAATCTATCTAACCTACCAACATTCACAGGTAATCTATCTAACCTACCAACATTCACAAGTAATCTATCTAACCTACCACATTACTTTTACTATCACAATTCGGCATGATTATTTTTTCGTTTATTTATCACATTGATACTGTCTCATTATATCCCCAGTTGCAAAGGTTCATGTTTGAGGGCAGAGAAATCAAGCTTGTATACACCTGCGCAGCTTTTATTACCATGAACCCCGGCTATGCAGGTCGGACAGAACTACCTGACAATCTGAAGGCTTTATTCAGGCCTATTTCCATGATGGTGCCTGATTACAGTAAGCATTTGTTTTTCTTCTTCTGCACTTAACGCAGTGTTATTTGTAATACTTCATGTTTATCAGAAGAAATATACTCTCAATCTTCTTCAGATCTTAGACAATTTCTTTGTAAAGATCCAGATATGATAAATAATTATTTATCTGCAGATAATAAAGATGGCTACGCCAAGATGATAGATCCAACAATAAAAGAATGATAGTTCTAGATCTATCATCATGATAGATCTAGATATAAAAGTGATAAATCTGATAGTCAAGATGGTAGATTTTACTGTCAATGTGATAGATCTGTGAAGGTGATTGATAAACTAAAATGATAGATCTGACAGTCAAGATGGTAGATTTTACTGTCACTGTGATAGATCTGATTGTCAAAATGATATTTGTTTAGCTTATTAGCCATATAAAGACAGAGTATTATGGTAAAACTAGGGATGGAAAACATAATCTCTTGCTAAGGGGTTGAAATGGCATAGAGGATCAACTTCATTGTATCAGGTTACCCCCATATGTACTCCATCCCTCTCTTCTGCAACAGATCAGATAAAATTGACCATGTATCTGCAGATTCAGTTGTGAGGAGACATGTTCGACTTGTGCCAGCCAAACTCCAACAGATGTAAGTTGGTTAAGACTTTTTGTCAAAAAGTCTTTATATTTGCGATGAGTAAGTTGCCATCTTTTCCTGAATAGTCCAGCTTCTCAAATACTTTCAGCTGGATTTAAACCCATAACCTTAGTCTTCTGAGTACGATTGCTACCTCAGTCACAGCCCATAACCAGTCAGGTCCATAGATTACCACATTTGATGCAGTAACACACCGAGTAATCCAGATATTTATATCTTCAAATAAGCTGACGATGTTGTCTATCCATACTTTTATTTGTCTTCCTCTGCTTTTTCCACCATTGACAGTTCCCTGTGGTATTGTTTTTCATAGACAGGCATAGACATACAAAGATAACATAACAGACAATATGGACATATATAGACAGCATAGATAACATAGACATACATAGACAACAGAAAATATGGAAAACACAGACCTAGAAAATAATAAACTGGAGAAAACTATTTTCCACAGCCTTGATTGCAGAGGTCATCCTATACTCAGAAGGCTTTGAATCCTCCAAGGGACTTGCTCAGAAGATGACACAAATGTACAAACTTTGTTCTGAACAACTTTCTCAGCAAGATCATTATGACTTTGGCATGCGAGCAGTGAAGAGTGTGCTGGTGATGGCTGGTTCCTTGAAGAGACAAAACCCTGACAAAGCTGAAGATGTGGTCCTGATCAGAGCATTGAGAGACAGTAACCTGCCAAAGTTCTTGACACAAGATGCGCTGCTATTTCAAGTAAGTTTTTATCAGAGCATTGAGGGACAGTAATCTGTCAAAATTATTGACACAGGATGCGCTGCTATTTCAAGTAAGTTTTTATCAGAGCATTGAGGGACAGTAATCTGTCAAAATTATTGACACAGGATGCGCTGCTATTTCAAGTAAGTTTTTATCAGAGCATTGAGGGACAGTAATCTGTCAAAATTATTGACACAGGATGCGCTGCTATTTCAAGTATGTTTTTTGTGTGCATCTGTTCTTAAACTTCCACCGGATCTCTTTTATAGCAAAACAATGGGCCTATAAAATTTCCTGCAGCATGTAGTCCTGAGAATGGAAATGTGTTGCATTTTTTAAGAGTTTTATTTCTGCCTAATTAAAAAATTAAAAAACAAATAATATCTACAATTTTTATACCAACGCTGTGCTACTAATGTCAAACATGGTCTTTAACAGCTTCGTAGCAAAGAAAAATTGTCACATGTGAAATGAAGTGTCAGAGGAAAGCTGCAATGGTTACCAAACTAGATAAAATAAGAAATGAAGAAATTAGGAAAATAGTTGGTATAATATTGAGAGACAGCAAGTAAAATGGTTCGGTCACCTTATGAGAACGAAGCCAAACCAAATACCAATAAGAGCATATAATACTGGAATATCCGGGCGTAAGGTAGACCAAGAAAACGTATTTTAAAACGTATTTTTAAAATATATTTTTAAAACGTAAGGCCAAAGGTAGACCAAGAAAACGGTGGATAGAAAACATTAAGATAACCTTGAACAAACATGGACTAAATACAACCACGGCGACACATCTGGCCTTGAAACGACAGCTTAAACAGTCTTCTCTGTTATTTGACAGTCAATTGAGAATGATGATGATAGACAATGATAAAACTCAGGAAGAACAAGTTTGTCACTCTTGCTCAGGGAGAAGTTTGTCACTCTTGCTCAGGGAGAAGTTTGTCACTCTTGCTCAGGGAGAAGTTTGTCACTCTTGCTCAGGGAGAAGTTTGTCACTCTTGCTCAGGGAGAAGTTTGTCACTCTTGTTCAGGGAGAAGTTTGTCACTCTTGCTCAGGGAGAAGTTTGTCACTCTTGCTCAGGGAGAAGTTTGTCACTCTTGCTCAGGGAGAAGTTCGTCACTCTTGCTCAGGGAGAAGTTCGTCACTCTTGCTCAGGGAGAAGTTCGTCACTCTTGCTCAGGGAGAAGTTTGTCACTCTTGCTCAGGGAGAAGTTTGTCACTCTTGCTCAGGGAGAAGTTTGTCACTCTTGCTCAGGGAGAAGTTTGTCACTCTTGCTCAGGGAGAAGTTTGTCACTCTTGCTCAGGGAGAAGTTTGTCACTCTTGCTCCTTATAATAATAATAATAATAAAGCTCATAACCCGTCAGGGTCGTAGCGGTGTCACACAGAGACATTTGATGCAGAAATATATCCACGCATCTCTATCCTCTACCATTTTGATGTGTTTGGAAATTTCACACCCTGTGGAGCTTTTAATATTATTCAGCTATGTCTTCTTCTGGCCCCTTGTCCTCTTCACCATACCCTGAGAACATCTTTTGTCATCGAGGAATGTTTCATCATGTCCCACACTACCAGAATTTATGAAGTTAAAAATGGACAAGAACGGCACTATTAACGTTCAAAACTGAAAGACATTCATATGGCAGAGTGAAATATGATTTCATATTTTGAATTATGATTCCATATTTCATATTTTGATTTAATGTTTCATATTTCAAATTATTATTTCATATTTTGAATTATGATTTCATATTTTATATTTCGAATTATGATTTCATATTTTATATTTTTCTCTGCCATGTGAATGCAATAATGCCGTTCTTACTTGTTGTTGTTGTATGTTGTAGTCTTGATATACGCCTTTAGGTCAAAACATCAATTTGTGTATGTCATTATGTGTGTCTCCAGGGATTAGCAAATCTTCATTACTCTGTTCCATGCTTCAGCTGTTGAATTTCAGTTTTGCTTCAGTGTGTACATGTTATAGAAAGCATAAAACAAATGTGTACGTAAGAAATAAAATTGAGATGTATAAAGATTCACAAGAACCATTGCTTTAAATAGTGAAATGACGAAATCTTGCTTGTTTTGGACATTTATGCCGCCAACATGATTCCTTGTCAAAAACAATAATGCATGGAATGGCCAAAGGTGGAAAAAGCAGAGGAGGACAAATAAAAGCATGGACAGACAACATCAAGGACTGGACAAGACAAGATTTTTCATCACTAATCTGCATTGTTGAAGATATTATAATCGCTGGATGACTCTGTGTGTTGATGCGTCCAATGTGGTACCTCACGACCCTGAAGAGTTATGGGATTATAGATAGAGAGATAGATGTCTGTCATAAAATAATTAATAATTAATAAATTGATAAAAGACTTGAAAGACAAATCAAAACAGATGTCTGCAAAGACCTGAACATAAAAGAAAACTTGCTCCTCAAAACTGTCAAAAAACACTAGCTGACATATTTCGGTAATATATAAAGACATAATGGCGTTGAAATATTACCGGGAATCATGGAGGGAAAAGTCCCAGGAAAGAGAACAAGAGGCAGAACAAAACTACAATGGACACAGAATATCGAAGACCTTCTGAACATGCCCACTGGAAGATATGGAACTGGGCAGCCTGCACAGAACTGAGCAGCCTGCACAGAACTGAGAGGCTTACAGAGTGGCAGTAAGGACAACATTCTGTAAATGAAACATGACATAGATATTTATGTCTTAATAAATTGTATTTTTTTACTTTAGGCAATTCTGTCTGATCTGTTTCCTGGGGTTCAGATACCAGAACATGATTACGGTCAGCTTAAAGAGGAGATTATCAGTGTCCAGATAAACAAAGGTTGGTGTGTGTGTGTGGATGGATGAGTCGTGAACTGATGTAGGCCTATCCATAGCATGGTGTCACACATGTATTTCAATAAATTATTGTAACACAGATTAGATCTGGTCAGTTGTTATGCAGATCTAGTCAGTTGTTATACAGATCCGGGCAGTTGTTGTACAGATCTTGTCAGTTGTTATTCAGATCTATTAAGTTTTTATTTTTGTTTTTATTTTTCCTGTCAGTTGTTATTTTTTGTTGTTCATATGTTGCCAATACATCGACCACATACTTAGAATGAAGGAAGACAGAATTCCACGGCAAGCCGTTATGTGGACACCAGACGAGAAAAAAAAAAGGGAAGACCAAAAACAATGCTCAGAAGAACTTTTATGAATGAATTAAAATCAACAGGCATAAATGACATAAGACCTGCAATCCTTGGCAACTGATCAACAGGCATGGAGAACTATGACATCCGCCCTATGTGCCAAACTTGGCAAAAGAGGAATTGACTGACTGATATGTTTCAATCGCTAGAAGGGACAGCAAAATAAAACTCTACAGTCATCTGTAATGCATGTCATAAAGAGTGATTAAGAAGGTTTGGGATGGAGTTAGCTGTCCCATTCCATAGATCAAACTCACCCAAAAGTCAAGCTAAAATTTGATATATCAGGCAGAACGACATAGATATCACAGCCTAGCTGTAAACCATGATATCATACATTCAGTTCTTTTGACTCCATTCTTCTAGTCAGCAGGAGTTTGAGAATGAATTCAGAAGAAGTTATAGCTATGTCATACAAAAATTTTTTTTTAAATTGGTAGCCTATCCTATTTAGGATGTAGACATCAGTCCAGCATATTTTGGTTGTAGTGATTTTCTAGGTAATCTGAATACATTCAGTAGTTTGCCATTGTTTTTTGAATGGTCCGACACACAATTGCCTGTGGCAGAATTCAAATTCGGTACCTAGGCCATCAAAGGTGTGATCTGTACGATGTCTCCACAACGCCTTATCATAAGTCGACAGAATATTTTATCAAAAATGTATGTCCTTTGTATAGATGAGATGTCAGATCAAGTATGTCTTGTATAGATGAGATGTCTGATCAAGTACCATCTTCACTCCAACAGTCCAATAATAATAGGTTTCCAACATTTTCTATCTATTGTTTGGGCCAGATCAAGTATCATTTCCAGAATTGACCATTAGAGGAGGAATTCTATCACAATTTGCTATTTGTAAAACATGTCATTGAGGAATACCATTATAATGTCATCAGCACAGCTGTTCAAATTGTTCAAATGAGGTTAATTTTCATACACATCATCAGAACATTCTCAAATTGAAGTGTAACATAAGTTCTATATACATTACTATCCAAGAAAAGATAATATGGTGCATTACTTTATAACCTCCCCTTGCATTAATTATGTCCAGGTCTGCAAGTTGTTGAAAACCAGATTGTCAAAGTTATTCAGTTTTATGAGACCATGATTGTTCGTCACGGTGTCATGTTGGTTGGGCCTACCGGTGGAGGAAAGACTACCATATACCAGGTAATGATACCGGTAGTTATTGAAATAAGTGTTGTTATCTAGTGCCCCATAAAATATTTATTAAGTAAGTTTTTATTATCTAGTGCTTGGTAAAATAGTTGTTTAAATGATAATTGTTATCTAATGCTCAGTAAAAAAGTTGTTTAAATATAATTGGTTATCTAGTGCTCAGTATAATAGTTATTTAAATGAGTGTTGTTAAATAGGGCTGAGTAAACTAGTTAGTTAAATAGGGCTGAGTAAACTAGTTAGTTAAATAGGGCTGAGTAAACTAGTTAGTTAAATAGGGCTGAGTAAACTAGTTAGTTAAATAGGGCTGAGTAAACTAGTTAGTTAAATAGGGCTGAGTAAACTAGTTAGTTAAATAGGGCTGAGTAAACTAGTTAGTTAAATAGGGCTGAGTAAACTAGTTAGTTAAATAGGGCTGAGTAAACTAGTTAGTTAAATAGGGCTGAGTAAACTAGTTAGTTAAATAGGGCTGAGTAAACTAGTTAGTTAAATAGGGCTGAGTAAACTACCGGTAGTTAAATTAGCATTGTTAAAGGTAAAGGTAGGTCTACTGGCAGTAACTTGCTGTCAGGGATGAGAATAACTATTCTTGTACTAAACCATAGCAACTGTTAAGTGGGGTGGCCAGTTCCCTTCCTTGCTGTGTTTACCTTCTCTAACTCATGTGTCAGGTACTCATTTACAGCTGGGTTGACTGGAAGAGCAGTCATGTAAGGCTAGAAATCATGACCTTAGGATTTTTGTCAGGATGTGGTTTCGAACCTGGAATGCTGTAAGCCAGTGACATTAAGCAAACTCACTATCAATTAGGCTCTGTTATCTTGGGGATTCTGCAAGTCTGAACTATTAGATATTATCTCTACCCCTTTTCTGCTAATCAGAGTTTCTTTCTCTGTAGTGTTGTTCTATGGTTTACAGCTAGACAGTAATATCTGTGCCTTTCTGTCAGATATATCCAACTTTAGCATGACTTTCAGGTGACATTGTTATCCTGGAATCACTAATATAATTATTTAAATGAATGTTGCTCACTATTGCTCACTAAAATAATTATTTAAATGAATGTTGCTAATTAGTGCTTAGTTTTAGGTTGCCTGTTAGTCATGTTTCTTTGTTGTTTAGTTTATATGAGCAGCTCATCTAGGAGAATGAAAACTCTAAATTTCAGAGATTCATCTAAAATTAAAACTCTAAATTTCATCACCTCACCTAGGAGAATAAAAGCTCTAAATTTCATCAGCTCACCTAGGAGAATAAAAACTAGATTTCATCAGCTCACCTAGGAGAATAAAAGCTCTAAATTTCATCAGCTCACCTAGGAGAATAAAAACTAGATTTCATCAGCTAACCTAAAGCCGAAGATGGATGTGTCTGACCATTGGCGCAAATAAAACGGCGACATAATGCATTTCCATTCTCTGGATTATATCCTGCTGGAAATCTAATAGGACCATGGTCCTGCTACAAGAGAGATCCAGCGGGAGTTTGAGAATGAACGCTGAAGAAGAAGAAGAAGATCAGCTCACCTAGGAGAATAAAAGCTCTAGATTTCATCAGCTCACCTAGGAGAATAAAAACTAGATTTCATCAGCTCACCTAGGAGAATAAAAACTAGATTTCATCAGCTCACCTAGGAGAATAAAAACTAGATTTCATCAGCTCACCTAGGAGAATAAAAACTAGATTTCATCAGGTCACCTGGGAGAATAAAAACTAGATTTCATCAGCTCAACTAGGAGAATAAAAGCTCTAAATTTCATCAGCACAACAAGGAGAATAAACAATAAATTTCAGCAGCTCATCTAGGAGAATGAAAACTCGAATAAAACTTATGGGCTGGCAAATTTAACATTAATACCCTCCGTGAAATGATGCTTGTGCCTAATTAAGAATCACAATCCTTCTATTCTTGAAATCATATCTATCCTAATATTTTTACATTCTTTTCTAAATAAGATTTTGGCTCAAACTCTTGAGAATCTGCATGCAAAGAAATCTGGCAGTGAATTCTACCAACCAGTACATACTCATATTCTTAACCCCAAAGCTATAACTATGGAAGAACTGTATGGTGGTATTGACAAACTGACCATGGAATGGAAGGATGGGTTGATGGGACTTACGGTCAGACATGCTGTCCAGGTTAGTAAATAAATGTTAATTTAAATAGTAACTATCATTTAGTGAAAGTTCAAAGCAGTGAAAGAGCAGATCAACTGGTGTCATGTGCGATTATGGCACAGGGCGATGGGGCAATGGATCGTGCTGACTTTTTGAACTCCTTAAGATATAACACGCGAGAGTGAGACTAATGTGGATGATGATTCCTTTTCGATGGCCAGGATTGAAGATCAGGGATTAAATGTGGTGTTGCTGGGGGTGAACATTTTGGAGGGCGCAGAGGAATGATGGGACCGGTACTGTCAGCAGATGTGTAATGGCGGATACACTCAAGGAGAGATCGGAGCAACTATGGACGTGTCCAGTTTTCAGTGATGATGATCTGATGACTAACTATCATCATCTGCTATATCCCCTTTTACATATATTTATCAGATGTAACTTCATGGGATAGTGGATAAACCGTTTATCTTGTATTCACGAGGTTGTACGTTTATCCCAAGTCATGATGTTCAAGTGGATTTTTTAGATTGCTTGAAGCTATAGAGTTGCATGCTATGCATAGTACTCTAGAGGGGCAACATGCCACGTTGATGGAGGGATGGAGTACATTTGAGAAAACTCAATCACAATGAAGTACTCCTCTACGCCTTGCATAGGTTTATCTTTTTAGTAGGACCATTTGAGAGTAAATTCTTAAAGAAGTAATTAATAGGCTGTAAGACCATCCAGGAATTAAAGCTGCAGGCAGTGGACCGCATCATATGGAGAACCAAAACCTCTGCCCTATGTCTCGCTTGCGGCACGATTGGAACAAACTAACTAATTTAGAGTAAGTACCTTGTTCTTCTTTTATATAAGCCTCGGCTGTGAGGGTTTGCTCTTAAGCACCACATAGTAGTCTGTACAGTCTTCATGTGTACCCATAGTAGATGATCGTGATATGATGGAGTAATGTCCAACAGCAAGAAAGCAAACATCTTAAAATATTTCTATGCAAGTGTTAATAAGTTAAAACAAAGAATTAAATCAGACAAAATACAAAATGCAACACCTAACCTAGTCTAGTTGTCATGAATGTTGTCATGTATGTTGTCATGTATGTTGTCATGCATGTTGTCAGGGTCCTAAAGGAAGGCAAAGAATAAACAACACTGTTATCTGCTATCATTATCAGTGCTGCCTCTGCAATGAAGGTTGGCTGCCACAGACCTCTCACTCTTGTCTTGGTGGTGCACTCTGCTAGACTGTAACCTGTCCATCTCGTGATGTTATTGTCCCACTTGTATCTCTGCCTACCTCATGCTTGCTTCTCTTTGACTTTGTCAGTAAGGGCTTCAACAAGGTGTCATGCCTTTTAATGAAAGTTCCTGTTCACTTTCTGCTAAAATAAAAGTGTCATCTGCATTCACAGGTTGTTTATTATTTTCCCACTTCTATATATTTAAAGATATTCTGTGTAGATATTAAATAGGCTTGGTGATAAAATACATCCTTGTCGAACCCCTATTTTTATTTCAATGTATGGTGAGTAGCTGTTTTCACACATTAATGCAGTTTGTTCCCAATATAGCCTATATTTCTAATCAGTCTGTCTTTTCCATCTATGCCTATATCTTGAAGACATTCAATTAATTTTTCATGTAATCAAAGGCCTTGCTGTAGTCTATGAAGCAAATATAGACCTTCTTTTGGACTTCTATATATTTGTCTATTAATAGTTAAATACTAAGTATAGCTTCTCTGGTTCATTTGTTTTTCCTAAAACCGAATTGCTATTTACCGACCTCAGTGTCTATCTTGTTCTTAATTCTTTCATGTATTATCTTGATTAATATTTTAGATATGTAATTCATCAAGCTTATTGTTCTGTATTCTGTGCAATCCACAGCCCTGGGCTTCTTAGGTAGTGGTATGAATATTGATGTTGTTAGGTCTCTAGATATGTGGCCTGTTTCATATATGTCATTGCCAAGTTCTGTGATAGTTTCCACACCAAATTTATCTGGAGTTTTTATTATGTCTACTGTTATGTTGTTGGAGCCTCTGGCTTTTCCACATTTTATTGATTTTATTGCTATTTTCAACTTCTTCTTTCAGTATTCAGTATCTGCCATGCATGTCTCAATAGGCATCTAAGAAGGTTTTTAGGGTGGCGGCTAACTGTCCCATTCCATAGATGGTCAAATTGATATGGAATCCATGCTGGATCAAGTAATTACTGCATTACTCCATGTGTCAGGATAGAAGGTGCAAATATCACAGCTAAGCTGTTGGTTGGTTCATTGCTGATCCAGTGGTTCATTTGCCATTGTGTGATATATGCATGTGTTTGTGAGCTGTTGTTTTGTTCCATATAATGTGTTCCATTTATCAGCCAAACTGTAAACGATAATACAACACTTTCCATTCTTCAGACTACATCCTGCTAATCTGCAGGAGTTTATATCCAGTCCATATTCTTTACTTGATGTTTCAACTTGATCTATTAGTGTTTGTAGTTCCTGTTCACTTTCTGCTAAAAGAACATCTGCATTCACCGGATGTTTATTATTTTCCCACTTCTATATGTTTAAGATATTTTGTGTAGATATTAAATAGATGGATAATAAAATATATCATTGTCTTGCCCCTATTTTTATTTCTCTCTATGGTGAGTAGCTGTTTTCGCACCTTATTGATATTTTCACACCACATGAGAACTCAAGAAAGTTGTGTCCTGAGGTAAAAAAAAGCTTTGGAGTGAATAAATAACAAATTATTTCCGGCAAGCTATAGTCCAGAAAATGGAAATGCATTGTGCCGCAGTTTTATTTACGCAAATGACCCAGCACATACAACTTTGGTAGTAGTGAATCCATTAAGCTATTCTTGTAGTTTTTTTCTGCTATTGAAAGGTAATGATGCCACTGTTTTCTTTTTGTATTCTTTGGTGGTTGTGTTTGCTGAATATAGGACACAACAGAAGATCATCAATGGATTGTGTGCGATGGCCCAGTTGATGCACTTTGGATTGAGAACATGAATACTGTGCTGGATGATAATAAGATGTTGTGTCTGGCCAACAGTGAAAGAATCAAGTTCACCCCATACATCCACATGGTATTTGAGGTGCAGGATTTGGCAGTTGCTTCCCCTGCCACTGTCAGCAGGTCAGACATACCAGATTTTTAAAATAGTTCAACATAAAAATAAATTTGGTATCTTTCTTCTAACATTATTCTATTTTTATCTCTTGTTTCTTCAAAATGAATCTGCATCACTGCACACAGGGCATTTACATAAGTGCTCTTCCTGTCATTCTGTCAGCCATTTAAGAGTATATATATCCACAGTGTGAATTTATATATATTTATATAATCAAAATCCTTCCTGTACATGTCGTGGTGTCTGCTATGGCAAAGCGGCCTTTATTTTCACAGCCCATAGAAAGCCTCCCTGTACCCCTGCACAGGAAAACATGCAGTAACGAAAGATCCACAGTGCCCCTGTCAATTGTTGGTTGTGGGTTCTTCTAGAGAGAAGGTACTTTTTTTCCCTCTCACCTGGTCACTCCCATTTCTATCGTTCTCTGAACATCTGCATTGTCTCTTTCAGCATCCAATTCATTGTTTTGTAATAAATTAATGACTGCTCTAATGAATTCATCGCTCTTCTCATCAATGTATCATCCACTATAACTTTACCTATCAATGCATTAACTCTTTCATTGCCTCTGACTCCTGCATGAACTGGACAGTAAACCCATATGACCGTAGCATAGTGTCAAGACACACCAAAATGCTCAGTGTGCCCTGCCATAAATAAACAACTTGTAGGAGAGACATTGCATCAGCAAGAAACACCATCTTTAGACATTGGCTGTATTTTTAATGATATCTGCTGTAAGTGCACACAAATGTATGGTTATTTACTATTCACATTTTAAAAAAAACTGGCCCTATGATCCTGATGTTTTACGGGTTTATACATAGATAAATAACAACAGAAGAGGCCAACAGAGAAATGGAGATATTCGGAAAGAAATAAAGGCAATCTTATGTCAAGAGAGGCAGCAAGCCAGGCTGTTTCTCCATGTCATGAGAATGGAATAAATGCAACCAGCCCTTCATGCATACAACAGCAGAAGATCAAGCTACAAGGCATGAGGAAGACCAAGAGCTAGATGGGTGGAGACAATCAAAGAAACATTTAAGAGACATGGGCTGACCATGGCCAATGTGATCCAAATGGTCATAGACAGAAAACTCCACCCCCCCCATGCTTAACTGTACAAGTGGAAATGACAATTGATAGATAGATAAAAAGAAAATATTCAAACAAATATTGAATTTGTCTAAATTTACTTTTGGTGAAGCAGTCTTTATATGGAGTAAGGACAAAATTTGTGTTAACAATATAGAATTTTATAAATATTTTGGTTTGTAGTTCTGTGTTCACTCTCAAATAATCATCACTAATTTCCATGTGATTTGAACTGGAGAGTGTGAAATATGTTGTACTAGTTTTCTAGTGAAACTGCATTATTTTTGCTTTCATTCCAACACGTCTTATTTCAGTATGCCTTTTATTTGAATGGGTTTACCTAGCCAGTGACAGCCTTCAGTCTGTCACCAGGCAAATAAGAATGTATTTGCTCTATGTCTTAATGGTTTAGTACTTACTTTGCCCTTAGGCTTTACAGACAAATACATGTCAGGCCAAAACAGCAGTTTCTGAGGAAATGTTAAGTGGGGATTTGAACTTGGGTCAACTATGCCCATCTTGTACACTCACTGTATATATAATAACCAAACTGTCAGAGGAAATCTGACATGGTGTGAGTTGCCTGTGGGGACCAAGTGGTAGGATTCAGATATATCATTTATCTTGCGCAATAAATTCTCATTTCATGTCAATCTACACTACCCAAATATGATCCATAAAGTGTCTGCAAGATTTCTTTGCATAGGTTTGGCATACTTGGAACTTTTAATTAAAATGTTAATATCTTAACCAGATATATTTCTATAGTGGGCGTGCCTGAACCAGACATATTTATTGTCCACCTCATAAAAGTTACCTCCTCTTAAAATATGATACTGTGGTTTGTCTCCCTTTAATGAAGCCCATGGCCTATGAATGGTAATAAAATTACCTGGTGTGTGAAAATGGCCACACCTTCTGTCATTCCCATTTCTGGTTTATGGACGCCCAGTTTAAAACTAAAGGATCAGAAAAGTTCATGTGTGTTCGAAGCAATCTGTTTCCAAGGTACACAATAGTCAGTTGCCTTTAGGATCTTGATTATCTATTAACCTGGGTTTGCACAAGAGCAATGTAGAACAGTTGTGGGTGGAAGGAGGTCAAGAAAATCCTGGATGGATGACATCAAAGAATGGTCTAGGCATGATTTTTTCTACACTTCTCCGAACGGTTGAGGATATAATTATTTGGAGAGATTTTTGTGCAGATGTATCCAGTGAGCCCTCACACAACCATGAGTTGTTATGTGTCTTATTATTATTATTATTATTATTATTATTATTATTATTATTATTATTATTATTATTATTATTATTATTATTATTATTATTATTATTATTATTATTATTATTATTATTATTATTATTATTGTTATTATTATTGTTATTGTTATTGTTGTTATTGTTGTTGTTGTTGTTGTTGTTGTTGTTGTTGTTGTTGTTGTTGTTGTTGTTGTTGTTGTTGTTGTTGTTGTTGTTGTTGTTGTTGTTGTTGTTGTTGTTGTTGTTGTTGTTGTTGTTGTTGTTGTTGTTGTTGTTGTTGTTGTTGTTGTTGTTGTTGTTGTTGTTGTTGTTGTTGTTGTTGTTGTTGTTGTTGTTGTTGTTGTTGTTGTTGTTGTTGTTGTTGTTGTTGTTGTTGTTGTTGTTGTTGTTGTTGTTGTTGTTGTTGTTGTTGTTGTTGTTGTTGTTGTTGTTGTTGTTGTTGTTGTTGTTGTTGTTGTTGTTGTTGTTGTTGTTGTTGTTGTTGTTGTTGTTGTTGTTGTTGTTGTTGTTGTTGTTGTTGTTGTTGTTGTTGTTGTTGTTGTTGTTGTTGTTGTTGTTGTTGTTGTTGTTGTTGTTGTTGTTGTTGTTGTTGTTGTTGTTGTTGTTGTTGTTGTTGTTGTTGTTGTTGTTGTTGTTGTTGTTGTTGTTGTTGTTGTTGTTGTTGTTGTTGTTGTTGTTGTTGTTGTTGTTGTTGTTGTTGTTGTTGTTGTTGTTGTTGTTGTTGTTGTTGTTGTTGTTGTTGTTGTTGTTGTTGTTGTTGTTGTTGTTGTTGTTGTTGTTGTTGTTGTTGTTGTTGTTGTTGTTGTTGTTGTTGTTGTTGTTGTTGTTGTTGTTGTTGTTGTTGTTGTTGTTGTTGTTGTTGTTGTTGTTGTTGTTGTTGTTGTTGTTGTTGTTGTTGTTGTTGTTGTTGTTGTTGTTGTTGTTGTTGTTGTTGTTGTTGTTGTTGTTGTTGTTGTTGTTGTTGTTGTTGTTGTTGTTGTTGTTGTTGTTGTTGTTGTTGTTGTTGTTGTTGTTGTTGTTGTTGTTGTTGTTGTTGTTGTTGTTGTTGTTGTTGTTGTTGTTGTTGTTGTTGTTGTTGTTGTTGTTGTTGTTGTTGTTGTTGTTGTTGTTGTTGTTGTTGTTGTTGTTGTTGTTGTTGTTGTTGTTGTTGTTGTTGTTGTTGTTGTTGTTGTTGTTGTTGTTGTTGTTGTTGTTGTTGTTGTTGTTGTTGTTGTTGTTGTTGTTGTTGTTGTTGTTGTTGTTGTTGTTGTTGTTGTTGTTGTTGTTGTTGTTGTTGTTGTTGTTGTTGTTGTTGTTGTTGTTGTTGTTGTTGTTGTTGTTGTTGTTGTTGTTGTTGTTGTTGTTGTTGTTGTTGTTGTTGTTGTTGTTGTTGTTGTTGTTGTTGTTGTTGTTGTTGTTGTTGTTGTTGTTGTTGTTGTTGTTGTTGTTGTTGTTGTTGTTGTTGTTGTTGTTGTTGTTGTTGTTGTTGTTGTTGTTGTTGTTGTTGTTGTTGTTGTTGTTGTTGTTGTTGTTGTTGTTGTTGTTGTTGTTGTTGTTGTTGTTGTTGTTGTTGTTGTTGTTGTTGTTGTTGTTGTTGTTGTTGTTGTTGTTGTTGTTGTTGTTGTTGTTGTTGTTGTTGTTGTTGTTGTTGTTGTTGTTGTTGTTGTTGTTGTTGTTGTTGTTGTTGTTGTTGTTGTTGTTGTTGTTGTTGTTGTTGTTGTTGTTGTTGTTGTTGTTGTTGTTGTTGTTGTTGTTGTTGTTGTTGTTGTTGTTGTTGTTGTTGTTGTTGTTGTTGTTGTTGTTGTTGTTGTTGTTGTTGTTGTTGTTGTTGTTGTTGTTGTTGTTGTTGTTGTTGTTGTTGTTGTTGTTGTTGTTGTTGTTGTTGTTGTTGTTGTTGTTGTTGTTGTTGTTGTTGTTGTTGTTGTTGTTGTTGTTGTTGTTGTTGTTGTTGTTGTTGTTGTTGTTGTTGTTGTTGTTGTTGTTGTTGTTGTTGTTGTTGTTGTTGTTGTTGTTGTTGTTGTTGTTGTTGTTGTTGTTGTTGTTGTTGTTGTTGTTGTTGTTGTTGTTGTTGTTGTTGTTGTTGTTGTTGTTGTTGTTGTTGTTGTTGTTGTTGTTGTTGTTGTTGTTGTTGTTGTTGTTGTTGTTGTTGTTGTTGTTGTTGTTGTTGTTGTTGTTGTTGTTGTTGTTGTTGTTGTTGTTGTTGTTGTTGTTGTTGTTGTTGTTGTTGTTGTTGTTGTTGTTGTTGTTGTTGTTGTTGTTGTTGTTGTTGTTGTTGTTGTTGTTGTTGTTGTTGTTGTTGTTGTTGTTGTTGTTGTTGTTGTTGTTGTTGTTGTTGTTGTTGTTGTTGTTGTTGTTGTTGTTGTTGTTGTTGTTGTTGTTGTTGTTGTTGTTGTTGTTGTTGTTGTTGTTGTTGTTGTTGTTGTTGTTGTTGTTGTTGTTGTTGTTGTTGTTGTTGTTGTTGTTGTTGTTGTTGTTGTTGTTGTTGTTGTTGTTGTTGTTGTTGTTGTTGTTGTTGTTGTTGTTGTTGTTGTTGTTGTTGTTGTTGTTGTTGTTGTTGTTGTTGTTGTTGTTGTTGTTGTTGTTGTTGTTGTTGTTGTTGTTGTTGTTGTTGTTGTTGTTGTTGTTGTTGTTGTTGTTGTTGTTGTTGTTGTTGTTGTTGTTGTTGTTGTTGTTGTTGTTGTTGTTGTTGTTGTTGTTGTTGTTGTTGTTGTTGTTGTTGTTGTTGTTGTTATTATTATTATTATTAAAATGTAGAATCCTTCTCCTGGAAGTTGACGGGTATGTGTGTGTGTGTGTGTATGTGTATGGTTATCGAGTTGATGATGGATAGTGTGAATGTGTTAAAGTAGTTTAACTACGACATTGGTTTTTCTTCTTCTTCTGTAGATGTGGCATGGTATATATCGATGCGGAAGAGCTCAAGTGGATGCCTTACGTGAAAACATGGATCAAGAATTATGAGAACCGTCTGAAACCCGAGTCTATTGAGTTCCTTTTGTTATTATTTGAGAAGTATGTGGAGAATGGACTGCAGTTTGTGATAAAAAAATGTGAACAGGCCATCAACCAGGTAGATAATGCTAGTTTTAAAATCCAAACTGATTTTGTTATATCTGTGGTTGTTTTTTTTCATTGAATTGACTCCTGGTACATGCTGACTAAAGCCACAATTTTAGGGCGCTCATTTGTAAGAGATTATTTAAAGCTTCTTAAGGTGGCTGCTAGTAAAACGGGGACCACTGAAAGCCACTTGAATTGGCACCTCGTATTTTGATAATTAACCCTTTAGCTGCTACACGAGTTAACTCGTATATACTGCAGTACCTGGCACAGGGAATTAGAGTGACAGACTCATAATTTCTTGAAGGTTCATTGTCATTTTTTGTGTTTTCCTTATTCTCAGGTTGACATCAGCAAGGTTGTGACACTATGCAACCTCCTAGAAGCTTTAATTTTTCCAGCAAGAGGTGGATTGGATATGAACTTGGAACAGGTTGGTTATACTTGCATTGACCTATTTATCTAACAAAGTTCATGAGAAAGTTACACTTTAACAGATAGGGTAATCTCTGAACTTTAGACTATAACATTAGAATCTCAGAACTTTAGACTATAACATTATAATCTCTGAACTCTAGGCTATAACAGGAGAATCTCTGAAGTCTAACAGATAGGGCAATTTCTGAAATCTAGGTTATGCCAGGGTGAAGAACAAGAGGCAGACCAAGAAGAAGATGAATACAAGACATCAAAGACCACCTGAACATGACGGTAACAGGAGCAGGAAGACTACTTCAAGACTGACAGAAGTTTTGAAGTTTTGATGACTGCTACATCCTGTTCAGCATATGATACCTGATGATGGTGAGGTTATAATAGATAGGGCAATCTCTGAACTCTAGGCTAAAACTGGTAGGGTAATCTCTGAACTCTAGGCTAAAACTGGTAGGGTAATCTCTGAACTCTAGGCTAAAACAGGTAGGGAAATCTCTGAACTCTAGGTTATAACAGATAGGGAAATCTCTGAACTCTAGGCTAAAACTGGTAGGGTAATCTCTGAACTCTAGGTTATAACAGATAGGGAAATCTCTGAACTCTAGGTTATAATAGATAGGGCAATCTCTGAACTCTAGGCTAAAACTGGTAGGGTAATCTCTGAACTCTAGGTTATAACAGATAGGGAAATCTCTGAACTCTAGGTTATAATAGATAGGGCAATCTCTGAACTCTAGGCTAAAACTGGTAGGGTAATCTCTGAACTCTAGGTTATAACAGATAGGGAAATCTCTGAACTCTAGGTTATAACAGATAGGGCAATCTCTGAACTCTAGGCTAAAACTGGTAGGGTAATCTCTGAACTCTAGGCTAAAACAGGTAGGGTAATCTCTGAACTCTAGGCTAAAACAGGTAGGGAAATCTCTGAACTCTAGGTTATAACAGATAGGGAAATCTCTGAACTCTAGGCTAAAACTGGTAGGATAATCTCTGAACTCTAGGTTATAACAGATAGGGAAATCTCTGAACTCTAGGTTATAACAGATAGGGCAATCTCTGAACTCTAGGCTAAAACTGGTAGGGAAATCTCTGAACTCTAGGTTATAACAGATAGGGAAATCTCTGAACTCTAGGCTAAAACAGGTAGGGCAATCTCTGAACTCTAGGTTATAACAGATAGGGCAATCTCTGAACTCTAGGTTATAACAGATAGGGAAATCTTTGAACTCTAGGTTATAACAGATAGGGCAATCTCTGAACTCTAGGTTATAACAGATAGGGTAATCTCTGAACTCTAGGCTATAACAGATAGGGTAATCTCTGAACTCTAGGCTATAACAGATAGGGAAATCTCTTAACTCTAGGTTATAACAGATAGGGTAATCTCTGAACTCTAGGCTAAAACTGGTAGGGCAATCTCTGAACTCTAGGTTATAACAGATAGGGCAATCTCTGAACTCTAGGTTATAACAGATAGGGAAATCTTTGAACTCTAGGTTATAACAGATAGGGTAATCTCTGAACTCTAGGCTATAACAGATAGGGAAATCTCTGAACTCTAGGTTATAACAGATAGGGTAATCTCTGAACTCTAGGCTAAAACTGGTAGGGCAATCTCTGAACTAGACTTGCATCAAATACATCTATAGTCTGTGAATTTAGAATGGACAAGGGAAAAATTTTGCAGTTGCTCGGCGAACACCCGTTGAACGCGGACAATACTGTAGATGATATATCTAGGATACGATTGGTAGAATTTGGAATTCAGTGTTGTACGAGTAGGACTGGACATCTGAGGGGCAGAGTGAGGAATGTGTTGAACCATCAAGCCATAGGAATCATTAGTATGCATACACTTTGATATTTATTTGGCAAGACATAAGTAATATACCATAAGTTATGCTACACAATTTGGAAGAGTGGAACATGGCCTGAAGAATGGAAAAAAATCAATATATATACCCCCTACAGAAAAAAGGAGATCTTCATTTATGTAATAACTATAGACATAGAACAATAGCATTAATTAGCTAAGCAAGCAAGATCTTACTAAGTAGTTATTTAAAAAAAAAAATAGTACAGCAAAAATTAGAAACTGAAGTTAACGAGGTACAAGCAGAATTTCGGTCAGGCAGAGGCACAACTGAAGTTAACGAGGTACAAGCAGGATTTCGGTCAGGAAGAGGCACAACTGAAGTTAACGAGGTACATGCAGGATTTCGGTCAGGCAGAGGCACAACTGAAGTTAACGAGGTACAAGCAGGATTTCGGTCAGGCAGAGGCACAACTGAAGTTATCGAGGTACAAGCAGGATTTCGGTCAGGCAGAGGCACAACTGAATATAACGAGGTACAAGCAGGATTTCAGTCAGGCAGAGGCACAAAAGATCATTTACTAAATATGAGAAACATAAAAAATGTAGAGAATTCAAAACAGATATATACATGTGTTTTATCAACTATTCCAAAGCATTTAATTGTGTATGACATAGCAACTTTGGGAAATAATGAGAGAAATGGGCTTCCACGAATATCTAACAATATCTTATTTAATCACTCTACTATAATCAACAAGCAGCTGTGAGAGTTGATGGTGATATCTCAGAATGGTTTTCGGTAGACAGCGGGGTAAGACAGGGATGCACCCTATCACCATACTTATGTAATATATATGCGGAAAACATCATTAGAAAAGTAAGGAGTGACAAGGAACATAAAAAATTCCATCCCCTAAATATAGGAGGATATGAAATATCAGATATATGATATGCAGTTGATACTGTACTTCTAACTACACACATAGAAGGGCTAGAAAGGATGATCATTAAAACAAAAGCATGAAGCGGAGAACACAACCTTCAATTAAACATACAGAAAAACAAGATCATGAAAACAAATAAAACCAAAGTAACACCAAGACTTATAATAGATAATATAGAACGGGAAAACATCGACAAGTTTGATTATCTGGGTGCAAATATAAACAGCTTAGGTGATTGTACAATGGAAATTAAGAAAAGATTAACGATAATGAAATTACAAGAAATGAAAAATATATGGGAAAATTGTTATAAAGAGACAAAAGTTATATTTCTTAGATCATACATTTGTCCGGTTGCAACTTACGGCAGTGAGACTTGAACAATAAATAGAACAACAGCAAAAAGAATATTTGGCATTCAAACTGAAGTGTTACAGGGCAATATTAGTAAATTCAAGTAGGAAGCAAGAGGGTAGATTCAAAATTCTTGTGACTAACGGGAATTGAACCAGTCCGTTCTAATGGCGTTCTAAGAAAATATTAAGAATTTCTTGGACAGAAAAGAAAGGAATATTGAGGTTTTGAATCTGCTGAATATAGAGGAAAGATGATTGGTGATACAATTTTACATATACAACTGAAATATTTTGGACATATAAAAAGACACAATGGCATGGAAAGATGCAAATTAGAAGGCAGAATTCTGGAAAGTAGAAGAAGAGGTAGAACTAGAAGAAGATGCACAGATGGCATCAAAGACTCTATGAAGATATAAGTGGAGGAAACAGGCAAATTGGCACAGGATAGAGTCAGGCTCAGGACATCAATTGCAAAGACAACATTCTGGAAAGAATATGTCACGTTATGATGATGACAAAATCTTCCAATAGGAAATGGGTTCCAGGACTCAAACTTGTTCTGGGAAGGTCGAGGAATGTCATAATTACTATGGGATACAGGAGGAAGAGGACACTGGTCAGACAGTTTTTTGTCAAAATATTAACTACCGGTATGCACTTTTATGTGACACCCCCTCTCCCCCAACCCCCACGCTATGAGACTGATTCATAACTCAACATATTTTTTTCCACAGAGCAAGCTGCACATGCTCGTCTCTCAGACATTTCTGTTTGCCTATCTGTGGGCAGTTGGTGGGAACCTTACAGAAAACCACTGGGACTCCTTTGACACTTTTGTCCGCAACCAGTTTGAGGATATGCCTGAAGCTAAGGTCACATATTGTTTGTCCATCCAACATCTTATTTTTGTCTTGATTTTTGTTTGTTTTTAACCACATTTACTGCCAAAGATGGATGTGTCAGGCCATTGGTGCAAATAAAACGGTGACACAATGCATTTGAATTCTCTGGACTATATTCTCCTGGAAATCTAGTAGGAACATTGCCCTGGTACAAGAGAGATCCAGCGGGAGTTTGATTATGAACTCTGAAGAAAAACCACATTTAAGTTGCCACAAATTAAATTTAGATAAGATTTTTATTATAAATATACAAATTTTAATCCTTTTTGTTTTTAATTTTGCATTTTCTTTGTGTGGCCTACTGTACTTTCTTTGTGTGGCCTATTGTACTTTCTGTGTGTACACTACTGTACTTTCTTGTCATGTAATCACATTTCCGTTGTTCTCTCTTGTCTCTATTTGTTGTATTATAGAACTGTATGCCTATATTATAACATTGCTTTAGTGTTGTATGTAGTGTCCGTTTGATTTTGTGGTTCCATTCTGTGTTTGTTCGTCCCTGTCTTTTGGTCGACCATTTGGTCAAAACGACAACCTCGTGTGTGAAATGTAGTGATTATGTGTCGCAACAGTTTTCACTGGCCTACTTCTTTAATGTGTATAAAGACACAGAAGGCCATCTGATGCTAGTGTACAGTTGTTAGAATATAAAGTTACACTAAAATCTCTTACAGGCCAACTCCTTGAAGTGGAGATGGGGCTTAGTCCAGCTGTGTGAAACAGGAAACTGAGATTAGTTGAGCCATCCCCTATATTTAGCAGGACCCAGCAAACAAGGTGCTGACGTCGGAGATACCAGGCAGAGAGGCTCTCCAACAACCATGGTATCATGCAACACGACTATACCGCCCAAAAGACAACTACCACTATCTTGACAGAGCTGAGCAAAGTATCTTCCGCATCAGGACAGGACACAACAGACTAAACAGCCACTTAAATAGACTAAGACTGGTTCAATCACTTCTGTGTCAATCTGAGCAAGCAGCACAGACAATGGAACATATCCTGCAATACTGCATTACAGTAAACCAGTTGAGGGAGGGGCACTGGCCCACAGAGACATATCCACAGAAAGTTGTATGGGAGTAATGAGGATCTTTCAAATACTGCAACATTTATCAAGAAAACTGGACTTGTTGTTCAACTGGATATGTTAAACTTCCTGGAAACACTGAGGAGCTTTCAAGTACAGCAACATTTATTGAGAAAACTGTACTTACTGTGTAGACATGTTAAATTGTGAACAAGAAGAAGATGCACAAAAACCAGGCAAACATATACACACAATTTTATACACAACCAAGTAGACACTGTATTACGATAAAAATATTAACCATTAACATTCTAACAGCTGCCAGCCGCCGGAGACTTGTGGAGTTATTATGTGGACTACGAGGCACGGCGGATGGATTCCTGGGAGAAAATAGTTCCCAGTTTCAAGTACAACCCTGAGGGCTCATTCTTTGAGATGCTTGTCCCCACGGTTGATACAGTCCGGTTTGGCTACATCCTTGACAAATTGTTGAGTGTCAGACGGTCAGTTCTGTATACTGGTAGTACTGGTGTTGGAAAGGTAAGAGTTTAAGAGATATTTGGTTTAGGCTTATACTAGGAATATACGAACTACAAATCTGGCTCACTTAGTCATTTTACAGGCTCACCAAACAATTTTACTGGCCCACTAATCTATTTTACTGGCCCACTAATCTATTTTACTGGCATACTAAGCTATTTTACTGGCCCACTAATCTATTTTACTGGCATACTAAGCTATCTTACTGGCCCACTAATCTATTTTACTGGCATACTAAGCTATCTTACTGGCCCACTAATCTATCTTACTGGCCCACATAGCCATTTTATTAAGATTGCTCACTGTCTTACAGAATTGTTACAATTTATCTAATTAAGTTTGTTCAAATAATCACCATTCTGTGACCCCCTGCCCCCAATTTCAAAATTTCTCTCCGTGATCCCTTTGAAAATCATTGTTATTCCATATACCCTACTTGAGAACCACTACCCTATAACAATTGAGAAACCTCATAACGATGATGATTATAATGGATGCCAGGATATTAATCACTAACTATGTTATTGCTAGAACTTTTCAATTTTACTTTAATTATTATTATTAATCTATCATTACTAATTGCCTCACTACTGTTACAGATCCATAGTTTCCATTACAAAATCTATCATTATCAATTGTTGCACTACTTTTACAGATCCATAGTTCTATCTATCTATCTATTTGCTAAAACCCTTTTTTGCCTTTTGGTGTCAGGGGTAGAAGAGTTTTCTGGAGACTGCCCTCTTGTGTGCTGAGTATATTACGGACTTTGTTGTTGCCTCTTTTATTTCGGTGCTCCATCATTTTTGTGGTCGGCCTCTAGGTCTGCCTTCACTGTATCTGTAGCTATAGCATAGCCTTGCAGTGGTATTCTGTGTGATGGTAGTCTGCTGTTGTGTGCAAACCATTTGATCCATAGTTACCATTACAAAATTTATTATTACCAATACCATAACACCCAATACTTTTATAGGATCCATCATTAGCATTACAAGATCTCTCTGTTCAAATGTACATCATTACTGTTGCAACATGCTACATCATCGCAACAACAACATACATCATCATTACAACACACATCTTCATCACAACAACATACATCAACACAACATACATCAACACAACAACATACATCAACACAACAACATATATCATAACATAAATCATCATCACAGCAACATACATTGTTACTTGGGCCATATATGCATCTTAAGTAAGAGAGTAAAAAAAAAGTAAAGTAACCCATAGCATTTATTAATGCCGTAGGGGTGTGAGATGTTAGCGATCTCACATTTCACAGGCTCTGCAAATGAGGGCGGTAGCCATCTCCTCTCCCTCACAGTCTTTACTTCCCGGATTAATCCGGTACCCATTTAAGGCTGGGTCGACCTGGGAGCCGTTGCGATCTGAAAACATTTCTGCCTCAACTGGGGAATGAACCCAGGATCACTCATATGCGAAGCCAGTGCGCTAACCACTGCGCTAACGCGGCTCCCACTAAGTAAGAGAGTGGGAGTACCTAAATATATAAAATATTAATTTTCAATATTTTCGTTGGATTTTTAAAAAATTTATTCAGGAAATCCTTTATAATTGGGACACTTTTATCCACTTTATAATCAGGAAAGGTTTATCCACTTTATAATCGGGAGAGTTTTCTCCACTTTATAATCAGGAGAGTTTTATCAACTTTATAATCAGGAGAGTTTTATCCATTGTGTAGCAATCAGGAGTTTTATCCACTTTATAATCGGTAGTTTTATCCACTTTATAGTTCGGAGCATTTTATCCACTTTATAGACGGGCAAGTTTTATCCACTATATAATCGGGAGAGTTTTGTCTACTTTATAATCAGGAGAGTTTTAACCACTTTATAATTGGTAGAGTTTTATCCACTTTATAATCGGGAAAGTTTTATCCACTTTATAATTGGTAGAGTTTTATCCACTTTATAATTGGTAGAGTTTTATCCACTTTTTATACTTGCTTCCTAGTACTGAATATCATGTTTTGCCTTCCTTGAAACTTTAGTACCTAATATTATGGCTTTTTCAGCCATTTTTTCCATCATTACCATTACAACATAATGGTAATGATGGAAAATAATGGTAATTTTTCCATTCATTACCAATATAACTTCCATAATTTCAACAACAACAGACATCATTACCATCACAATATCAATAAATACCATCACAACATCCATGATTACCATCACAACATCCATCAATACCATCACAATAACCATAAATAACATTAAAACATCCATTACTACCAATAAAACATCCATCATTACCATCATTACCTATACATCATCCATCATTTCCACAACAACATCCATCATTACCATGACAACATCTATTATTTCCATCACAAGATCCATCATTACCATCTCAATACTCATTATTAGTTTCAAATAATCATCAGTATTGTATATATATTTAAGCTATATATTTTGTAGTATTAAAAGATGTATCTTCCTTTTTTTCAAAGTCTGTTATTGCAAGAGGTCTTCTGGAGAGCATCGCAGAGAGACAGAATTATGTTCCAGTATTCATCAACTTCTCAGCCCAGACCAGCAGCTTCAGGACACAAGAGATGATTGAGTCCAAGCTGGAGAAGCGAAAGAAAAATGTGCTCGGTAAAAAAATCAGACATAATAATTATATAGTTACTCTCACTGTTTTCGCTTTCATGAGTCGCAGTGGCTGAGTTGTTAGTGTTCTAGTTGCCTAATCGAGCGGTTAGGGTTTGTTTCTCCACTTCAACTGAAAAATTTGTTACACCAAAAATGGCTCATAGGTCCAGCCAGCCTAAGGAAATGGGTACCAGATGTTATAAGAAAGTAAACATTATAGGAATTATTCTGAACAGAACATTCCTAAGTATACTTTCAGCCAAAAAAATTTGGGGAACGACAACTGTATTCCCAATATTTTGTCTTTGGTGAAAAAAATTGACTTTTTTACTATACTTTTCATTACTGAGTGGATCTCTGTGGTGTAGTAGTTAAATCATTGCTATGTGTTTGTAAGGCTGTATATTTGAGACCTCGTTGTGACATATTTCATACACATGAACTCTGTTGGAGGTCACTAAGGATTACCATTTGAAGCTATAGTGTAGCATGCTGTGAGTGGTACTCTCAGCAGGGGACAAGCTGATATGTTGTTGAGAGGGATGGAATGCATATTGGGAAACCTGAATGCAGTGAAGCCAGTCCTCTGCTCCTTTTAAAACCTTTCTTGAATAGGCCTACTCTAAATCAGTGGTTTTCAATGTGAGTCAAATAGTTTTCTTTGTTGATCATACGATTCTCAATGTTAGTCATATGACTTCATGTACATAAACATATACTCAAAAAAGTAGAAATTGGAATCAACAGCTGAAGTTCAGAAAAGACTGGCAATGGCAATGGCTGCCATGACAAGATTAACCACCATTTGGAAAAACAGGATTACCACCCGTGTTAAGATTAACTTATATAAATTTTTGGTTCTGTCAAAAATTTCTATATGGTTGTGAGACCTGGACTCTAACTGCGAACTTTGAGTGAAGAATTCAGGCATTTGAAAACAAATGCTATAGATGGGAGTTGGCTATGTTATCAAAATGCCTGTAACCATATTACTAGTAAGCCAGCCATATGAGAGAACTGGTTCCCGTACTGTATTCTGGTCTCAAAGCTAGGCACAATACATAGCCACAGACTGCCACTATGTTGCTATTAGCCATGTGATCTATTGAGGAAAACTACAACTTCCCCCTTTCATATTTTTTCAACATTTTCTGACTACCGGGTACCTCTGACATCCTAACAATTTGACCTTCATCTATATAACAATATCTATTCACATAGTCATACAACATTCATGTAGTCATACAACATTGATGTAGTCATACAACATTGATGTAGTCATACAACATTGATGTAGTCATACAACATTGATTTAGTCATACAACATTGATGTAGTCATACAACATTGATGTAGTCATACAACATTGATGTAGTCATACAACATTGATGTAGTCATACAACATTGATGTAGTCATACAACATTCATGTAGTCATACAACATTGATGTAGTCATACAACATTGATGTAGTCATACAACATTGATGTAGTCATACAACATGCGTATAGTCATACAACATGCGTATAGTCATACAACATGCGTATAGTCATACAACATGCGTATAGTCATACAACATTGATGTAGTCATACAACATTGATGTAGTCATACAACATGCGTATAGTCATACAACATTGATGTAGTCATACAACATTGATGTAGTCATACAACATGCGTATAGTCATACAACATGCGTATAGTCATACAACATGCGTATAGTCATACAACATTGATGTAGTCATACAACATTGATGTAGTCATACAACATTCATGTAGTCATACAACATTCATGTAGTCATACAACATTGATGTAGTCATACAACATTGATGTAGTCATACAACATGCGTATAGTCATACAACATGCGTATAGTCATACAACATGCGTATAGTCATACAACATGCGTATAGTCATACAACATTGATGTAGTCATACAACATTGATGTAGTCATACAACATTGATGTAGTCATACAACATGCGTATAGTCATACAACATTGATGTAGTCATACAACATGCATATAGTCATACAACATTGATATAGTCATACAACATTGATATAGTCATACAACATTGATGTAGTCATACAACATTGATGTAGTCATACAACATGCGTATAGTCATACAACATTGATGTAGTCATACAACATTGATATAGTCATACAACATTGATGTAGTCATACAACATTGATGTAGTCATACAACATTGATGTAGTCATACAACATGCGTATAGTCATACAACATTGATGTAGTCATACAACATGCGTATAGTCATACAACATTGATATAGTCATACAACATTGATGTAGTCATACAACATGCGTATAGTCATACAACATTGATGTAGTCATACAACATGCGTATAGTCATACAACATTGATGTAGTCATACAACATTGATGTAGTCATACAACATTGATGTAGTCATACAACATTGATGTAGTCATACAACATGCGTATAGTCATACAACATTGATGTAGTCATACAACATGCGTATAGTCATACAACATTGATGTAGTCATACAACATTGATATAGTCATACAACATTGATGTAGTCATACAACATGCGTATAGTCATACAACATTGATGTAGTCATACAACATTGATGTAGTCATACAACATTGATGTAGTCATACAACATTGATATAGTCATACAACATTGATATAGTCATACAACATTGATGTAGTCATACAACATTGATGTAGTCATACAACATTCATGTAGTCATACAACATGCGTATAGTCATACAACATTGATGTAGTCATACAACATTGATGTAGTCATACAACATGCGTATAGTCATACAACATTGATGTAGTCATACAACATTGATGTAGTCATACAACATGCGTATAGTCATACAACATGCGTATAGTCATACAACATGCGTATAGTCATACAACATTGATGTAGTCATACAACATTGATGTAGTCATACAACATTCATGTAGTCATACAACATTCATGTAGTCATACAACATTGATGTAGTCATACAACATTGATGTAGTCATACAACATGCGTATAGTCATACAACATGCGTATAGTCATACAACATGCGTATAGTCATACAACATGCGTATAGTCATACAACATTGATGTAGTCATACAACATTGATGTAGTCATACAACATTGATGTAGTCATACAACATGCGTATAGTCATACAACATTGATGTAGTCATACAACATGCGTATAGTCATACAACATTGATGTAGTCATACAACATGCGTATAGTCATACAACATTGATGTAGTCATACAACATTGATGTAGTCATACAACATTGATGTAGTCATACAACATTGATGTAGTCATACAACATGCGTATAGTCATACAACATTGATGTAGTCATACAACATGCGTATAGTCATACAACATTGATGTAGTCATACAACATTGATATAGTCATACAACATTGATGTAGTCATACAACATGCGTATAGTCATACAACATTGATGTAGTCATACAACATTGATGTAGTCATACAACATTGATGTAGTCATACAACATTGATATAGTCATACAACATTGATATAGTCATACAACATTGATGTAGTCATACAACATTGATGTAGTCATACAACATTGATGTAGTCATACAACATGCGTATAGTCATACAACATTGATGTAGTCATACAACATTGATGTAGTCATACAACATGCGTATAGTCATACAACATGCGTATAGTCATACAACATGCGTATAGTCATACAAAACAAATACATTTCTGTTAAATGATACATACTCAACAGCCTAACATATTAAAGATGTCAAGACTGGTGGAACACAGAGTCATGAGTGGCTAAAACAGAGTGTTGAAACAGAATACGAAACACACTAATGAAAACAACAGAAACAAACAACATTGTGAATAAAAGGTCTTCCTCACGACAAAAAGCAAACAACAAGAAATGAATGTTACACACAGAGAATCATGATGTAAGAGAAGAGCAAAAGAAGATGATAAGGAAGATAAGATGAAAGAAAGAAAAAAAAGTAGAAAAAAGACAAATAGGGCCTATGGCAAGACCACAAGAGAACTAAAAGGAAAAGCAACAAAACAAGTAAAAAAAGAAGGCAATTCTAAGTAATATCACAGAAAAAAACTACTTATTTGAAATCCAGTGTAGTCAAACATAATCATCATCATCAGGTGCCATGCCGAATGGCATAGGTGATCATTGCTCTTCACGGCTCTCTATCTCCAGCATTATGTATCAAGATCATTGTTGTTTCCCTTGCCGTGTCAAACAGAATGGTTGAGGTAAATATCCAAATATCCAAATATCCGTTACTGCAGGTGCTCCTAAAGGGAAAAGATTGATCATCTTCATTGACGACATCAACATGCCCAAGCTTGACACATATGGCTCCCAGCCTCCCATAGAACTGCTCAGACAGTACCAAGACTTTGGTGGACTTTACGACCGGGAAACTTTTCAGTGGAAAGAGATACAGGTCAGTTCTCTCTTTTACTCATTCCCCATGTTACCTGACATGAGTGATTATCAATCACTAAATCAAGTGCCATGCCGAGTGGTGTAGACGAAATTTCTTGACTATTCTCTGTCTCTTGTTTATTGAAAAGTTAAGTTAGTGGTTTTCTCTCATGCCACAATGACAGTCTATCTAATACATCTTTCCTTGCATTCCTATCTCTTCTTCCCTTGTCTTTTTGAGTGGTTAGTAAAATATTCAAGTTTTTCTTTTCTCATTACATGCCCTATAAAATTTTGTCTGTCTGTTTCTGATATTTGTTATGATTTGTCTTTCTACTCAAACATCTCTGAGGACTTCTACATTCATTTTACATTGTTTTATAGACCTAATGAATTCTGATGTGTCGAGCCGAAAGATAAGAATTTTACATCTAAGCTGTAAACTATGATATAATGTATTCTGTTTTCAATGATTACATCCTCATTTGTTTGAAAATATTATATTTAATTATTAAATTTTGTCAAAGTTGTATCTGTTGAACTATTAGCGCAAATAAAAGTGTAGCACAATGCATCTCATTTCTCTAGACTACATCCTGCTGGAAGTCTAGACTCGTTCTGCTACAAGAGAGATCCAGCAGGAGTTTGAGAATAAACGCTAACAATCATAGTAATGCTTGCTAACATTTTTATTAGAATAAATATTAATATTTGTCTCCACATAAAATATTTTGTGTTATCCCATCAGGATGTTACTCTATCTGCTGCATGTGCGCCACCTGGTGGTGGGAGAAACCTAGTGTCTCCTCGTATGTTCCGACACTTCAGCATGTTGTGTATCCCATCCCCGAGTGAGCACAGCTTAAAGCACATGTTTATGGTAAGTCTATTGAAGTGATTTATAAAGAAAATCTCATGCATAATCTGTACAGGACATTGCTTTTGTCAATAAATGTTTAGTCATCCATTATAATCTTCTTCTTGTTCGTTCAACTCATGCAAATTAACAGGTGTACTCTGGAGAACAGAATGTGGTGTAGCATGGTTTACAGCTTAGCTGCAATATCTATACCTATCTGCTTGACACACCCTAGTTCAACATGGCTTGTGGATCATTTAGTTCCATCAAAGGCGGATGTGTCGGGCCATTGGCGCAAATTAAACAACACACCACATTTACATTCTGAGGACTGCATCCTACTGGAAATCTAGTACAACCATTGTCCTGCTACAAGAGAGATCCAGCAGGAGTTTGAGAATGAACGCTGAAGAAGAAGGAACATTTCAAACCACTATGGGATGGGACATTCAACTCCACCCTAAATCCTTCTCAATTGCCTCTTATGAGATGCATGTCAGATAACAGTGTCAATATTATGTGCTCCGGAAACATACATGCAGCCCTACATATCTCAATAAAATTGCTAATTTTATGTGAAATGACTTCACTTTTTCTGCACTCAAACAACAACCTAGTTTGTGCAAGTTGACGTTTGTGAAATTGAAATGATCCCGCCAACCTCTCTGCCAGGAAAACCATTATTACAGGTATAGCTATAGTGTATTTATATGTATAAATAATTTGCATGTATTTACCTTGACATGGTTTATGTGTATTTTAATTTCTTATCTCTTAAGCACTCGGCATTGGCTGAATAATAATCACAGAAGGATGTGTTGGGCCATTGGCTCAAATAAAATGGAAGCTCAACACAATTTTATTCTCTGGACTACATCTTGCTTGAAATCTAGTACAACCATTGTCCTAATACAAGAGAGATCAAGTGGGAGTTTGAAAATGAACGCTGAAGAAGAAGAAGAAGAAGGAGAAGAAGACTCAACAGTAAGAAGAAAATACTGGATTTACATCTGACATTTACTTAGAATGAATGTAAACAGACTGCTGCTCCAGCATTAAAATGGATACCAGATGGCAAAAGAAAAAGAAGAAGATTAGAGATTCTCACAGAACAACAATTAATTAGGGTATGACTATGGGTCTCAATGACATGCAAGAATTATACGCAGTAGAATCACATCTCTTGAACTTTAGAGCACAGATTTCTGCCGTATGCACCATATTTGTCACTGAAGGAGCACAAATTGACTCAATCTGTTGAGAAACCATAGTCCTTGACTACCAAACCTGGCATCCCCAGATCGGTGTAATTATTAACAGCTTTGAAAATAGTAGAATATTTAAATAAATTTTAAAGACACAATTAAATGGAGAAATTAGACTGCTTTACCTCATTATAAGACTTCCTCTATTCATGTTCACACTGTTACAGGGATTTTTGAGCCTGGATTAGACTCATCAATAATATGTACTTACTGTGGAAAACTAAAATCCAACAGATCCAGGAATAGGGTAATAGATGTTTTGCTAGTTAGAGACAAACATAATAACACACATAAATCGACGTTTTGACCAAAAGGCCTTTATCAAGACAACAATTGAAATAATTGAAACATATAACAGAAAATGAACAGTAATGACATCTACTGTCACATTGGCTTGTGTAGTATGGATTGACCAGAAGAGGTGAAATGACAATGGACAAGGAAAATACAAAAATGACCACAAACATGTGATATGAAACAAACAGAACCTATGGATCGACTAGTCATACATGAGACAGGTGCTCATTAATGCCGTCGGGTTTAAGAGTGCCATATTGGTAAATGTAGCAGTTCTCAAGCGCCAGACTGGTCCAGTCATCAGAGAAGCATGACTTAATGGCCGTAAGAATTCAGAATTATCTAGAGAAACATCTGCACAAAATTGCGCTTGAAATTAAATGTATTCATTATTTCACTAGTCTATTCTCAATGGGTTCCTACTGGACTTCCCTCATGCTGTGAGACAGTGCACTGAAGCTGTGGTGGGAGCAGCGGTTGAGCTGTACTTCAGAATGAGTTCAGATCTTTTACCAACTCCAGCCAAATCTCACTATGTCTTCAACTTGAGAGATTTATCCAAGTGTGTGCAAGGTAATTTGTTTTCCATGTTATTGTTTCCTGTGTTATTGTTTCCGGTGTTCTTGTTTCCAGTGTTATTGTTTCACATGTTATTGTTTCACATATTATTGTTTCCCATGTTATTGTTTCACATGTTATTGTTTCACATATTATTGTTTCCTATGTTATTGTTTTATTTGTTTTTGTTTCACGTTATTGTTTCCCATGTATGGATAATTATTTTGGCTCTTATATTATCCAAGTCAGAAACATGGAATAGAATAGGACAGGCAAAATCAGCTTTTCATAAACATACATACATATATATCCTAATTAAATGTAGCTTACACTTATTTTTACAGTTGGTTGTCGATCGAATTCTTTGGCCTGTTGTCACTATTGAAAAAAATGTCTTTGCTATGAATACTCATAGTGGAGGTGTTGAAAGAATCAAATGCGAAACGGACCTTAATCAATAATATAAGAAAAAGACGACCTTCATTTTATGGCCACTTCATGAGACAAGGAGGTTTATAGAACATAGTCACAACAGGCAAGATTGAAGGCAACAGAGATAGAGGGTGTCAACATGAGAAAATATTAGACAGTTTGACAACCTGGCACGGCAGGGAAACAAAAGCGAGCTTGATACATAATACTGGAGACAGAGAGCTGTGGACAGCCATGATCACCTACTCCAGCCGGCATGGCACCTGATGATATTCTTTCATATTATTTGATAATAATTGAAAATTGAACATTTTATGTTACAGTATGGTAACCCTAAACGATTTGGTCTTAATACAATTCATTTAAATTAGGGTTGTTGTGTAAGAGGGGGGGAATCTTGTGTTGTAATTCTTGTTGTTTTATCATTTGTTTTCAGCAGTCTTAGTTGTTTTATTTTGTTATTATTTCCCCATGTTTTTAAATTGTGTCTCTATGATAGTTTGTGAGGTATTTTTGTATGTATGTCATCATTACCTAGAATATTTCTGTTGTTAAATGTCTGCAGTCTAGTCCTTCTAGTTCTTACAATTTCACTGTTATATTTATATTTATCATTTGTTCTCTGGTAGTATTCATCTTGAGAAAGACTTTATGGTTGAAACGTTGATTTATTGTATTTTGTATAATGTCATCTATACTTTTTCATTTCCATTAGTCTGATAATCTGTTTGTGAACAGTGAACCTCACTCCCTTGTGCTCTACTTAGGATCTTATTGGTTATACAGTTTTACCGTAGTCTGACTTATGTTATATCATTGAATTACTTATACTTTTCATTGTAATTCATTATTACAACACCTGAAACAGCCCAGTTTTAACTAATTGACATTATCCAAAACTTATTTCTAAAACAGGAATGCTGCAGGCAGATCCAGGTGTTATCCGAGACAGGCTACAGCTGTTTCGCCTGTTTGTTCATGAAACACAGCGTGTCTTTCATGATCGTCTTATCAATAATGAAGATAAAATGTTCTTTCATCAAATCATGTCTGAAATGGCTAGCAAACACTTTGGAGAGGTAGGATCTTATGTTTATTTCATTCGTGGAGGGTTTAAGGAGAGGTTCAAAGGTTTTGTTTATTTGTAAAGTTATATGGTCATTAGCGGGTTAATTGGTTTGTTAGTTAGTTGACTGAATAGTTGGTTGACTAATTCAATAGTTTGCAGTTTAGTTAGTTGGCTGGCTGGTTTGCTAGTTGATTGGTTGGCTGGCTCACTGGTTAGTTGGTTGGTTGGCTCGTTGGTTGGTTGGCTGACTGGCTAGTTGCTTGGTTAGTTGACTGACTGGCTAGTTGGTTGGCTGGTTGGTTAGTTGGTGGGCTGACTGGTTGATTGGTTGGTTGGTTGAGTGCTTGGTTTGTTGGCAAGTTGGTTGACTGATTCAATAATTCCCATGTTGACTGGTTGGTTAGCCCCCATAACCTTTCCATCTCCTGGTGCATGTGCCAGGTAGTAGGTGTTTGAAGTCGTGGATGGGACATGCTTAGGATGTCATACAAGTGTGTGCAGATTGCAAGATGTGGCAGCAGGTGCGAAATGGTTAGGTCTACCCACAGATTTTAAAACTTGTTTGAGAGTAGTAATATCACTTAGGGAATACAGAGAATGGTGTCCCAAAACTGTGGAGAAAGAAGTGCAGGCTTTGATCAGTGAGAATGCCAAAGAGGGGCATATGATTATATACACTGATGGATCTGTGATTGGACATGTTCACAGTGCTTGGGCCTTTACAGCTCAGTGCGCAGGTAAATCGATCAGAGAGAAGAGTGGGATCTTTGCTGTGACTACAAGTAGCATGACCATGAAAATTAGGCAGTGACCAGGGCATTTAAGTAGGTAGGCACACAAAAAGTAACACAGACTTGCATCTTGTATGACTCTATGAGTATGATTAGGATGGTACAAGTGAGCCTCGTTCATGAACAGTGGATTGAGGCCTTGGGAAAGGCGAGTATGAAAGGAGCTACATTTATTTTTGTACCAGGACATGTGGGTGTTCGAGGCATTAAAAGAGCAGATCAACTGGCATCATGCACGATTGTGGTACAGGGCGATGGGGCAATAAATCTAGCTGATGTTTTTAATTCCATAAGAGATATAGCAAGCCAGAGTGAAACTAGTGTGAATGATGATTCTTTTTCAATGGCCATGATTAAAGATCAGGGTTTGAAATGCGGTAATGCTAAGAGTAAACATTTTGTTGGGCGCAGAAGAATAATGGTCAACCAGTAGAGGACAGGTACTGTCAGCAGAAGTGTAATGGCGGATACACTCAGGGAGAGATCGGAGCAACTATGGACATGTCCAGTTTGAAGTGATGATGATCTGATGACTAATTAACTATACATACATACATATATACGTACACACACGCACATACAAATATATATAGGGGCCTATATCAAATCTATAGGGACCCATATAAAATCTATAGGGCCCTATATAAAATCTATAGGGGCCTATATAAAATCTATAGGCCTATATATATGACACATCTCATTTCAGACTGTTGAACCTGAATCATTTGTCACAAAACCAATTATATTTGGAGACTTCATGAACATGGCCACACCTTCAGCAGACAGGATGTATGAAGATTTGACTGACTTAGCTAAAGTGAAAACTATTCTTGGTGATGTATGTTATTTACTGTTTTCAGTGCTCAGTGTATTCTTCATTTTCTGTTTTCAGTGTATTCTTCATTTTCTGTTTTCAGTGTATTCTTCATTTTCCTTCAGTTCATTATTTTCTCTATTCTTCATGCTCTACTCTTCTTTGTAAAGAAATAGAATTCTCACCATTAACACCAAGGTTGCATGCTGTGTGAACGTTATTGCTAGTTCCTTCTTTTATGTCAGTGAATTTTCCGCATCGGAAGGCATCACCAGTGACATATCAAACCAACCAACCACCTATCTATCTATCTATTTGCTGAAACCCTTTGTTGCCTTTCGGCGTCAGGGGTAGAATGTTTTCTGGAGACGACCATCTTGTGTGCTGAGTATATTGTGGAATTTGTCAGCTCTTTTATTTCAGTGGTCCATCATTTTCGTTGTCGGCCTCTAGGTCTTCCTTCACTGTATCTGTGTAGCATAGCTTGTTGTGGTATGCTGTTTGATGGTAGTCTGCTGATGTTTGCAAACCATTTGATCTGTTGTCTCTTGATGTATTCCAAGATTGGGGTGGTGCCGGTTTTTTGTCGGATGTCCTCATTCCTCACCCTGTCTCTTAACGATATTCCTAGGATTCTGCGTAAGCACGCGATTTCAGCTGTCACAAGCTTACGTTTTTCTTGTGCTGTCATTCTCCATGTCAACCACCATTTATTTAGTATTTATCACTTACTGGTATATCTGAAGTTCTGTGTCTTCTGTAAACTTGTTTCTTCTATAAACTTGTTTCTTCTATAAACTAATTTCTTCTATAAACTAATTTCTTCTATAAACTTGTTTCTTCTATAAACTTGTTTCTTCTATAAACTTGTTTCTTCTATAAAATTGTTTCTTCTATAAACTTGTTTCTTCTATAAACTAGTTTCTTCTATAAACTTGTTTCTTCTATAAACTTGTTTCTTCTATAAACTTGTTTCTTCTATAAACTTGTTTCTTCTATAAACTAGTTTATTCTATAAACTTGTTTCTTCTATAAACTTGTTTCTTCTATAAACTTGTTTCTTCTATAAACTTGTTTCTTCTATAAACTTGACTATTTTGTATAAACTTGACTATTTTGTATAAACTTGACTATTTTGTATAAACTTGACTATTTTGTATAAACGTCTATTTTGTATAAACTTGACTATTTTGTATAAACTTGACTATTTTGTAACTCATACAGAAGTCTGTTGAGTTTTTATTTCCTCTGTTGTTTCTCTGGGCCAGTTTATGTGCCTCAACATTTCATATTCTGAATATTCCTAAAGGTTATGCTCTGCTGTCTGTGCTGCCTGTCCACATGTACACATGGCCATGTTGCCAATCTTGAACTTTGTATACATGTGACTGCGGAGTTGGTTGTGTATTTGCTGAGGCATAGAATTATAACTTGTTCTTTTCTGTTCATAATTTGGTAGTCATCTTGTGTTAGTATTGGTTTTCTAATTTCTTTTATCATCTAATTTCTTATATTATTATTATATTTTAACAGCTAGTTACGAGTAGTTAGAATTTGATTGTGCCAGGACCTGATATCATAAAAGGAAACAATTTTACTGGGTAGCAATGTCATAAAGTTTGAGAATCACTGCTAAACAGGATATGCTTTGTTTATTATTATTTATTATCTCTCTTTCCTTTACACAGTTATCATATTCTGTTATTATTTCTTCAGTATCTGGATGATTACAACATGCAGTCATCCAAAGAAATGAAACTGGTATTTTTTATGGATGCCATAGAACATGTCTCACGCATCGTACGGATGATCCAACAAGAACGAGGAAATGCATTGTTGGTTGGTGTTGGTGGAACTGGCAAGCAGTCTTTGACAAGGTGTATTGGATGAAATTAGATTTAAAAATTACCTTAGATCAGTGGTTCTCAATATTTTTTACAGACTACAAATATTTTAAACATACTTGTATTTTTCTCATTGAGATTATTGTCACATTAGTTCTATGAATGACTGTTGGAGAATGTTTGTTATTGTTTTGGCACTGTAGGCAAATATCTAAAATTATGTCAATATTACTGCTATCAAATTCAATACTATTGTTGTTATCAGTAGTTTCCTCATTGCCAGAAATATGATTATTTTAATAAAAGTATAGCTTCGCTAACAGCGAGGTAGCAGAGTTGATATTTAGCTTGACTCGCAGACCTAACTCTTTAAAAATTGGTTTGGTGGTTCAAACACCGGCCACCCATATTGTATTGGTGATATGATTGAGTGCATTAGTGGCACCTCAAAAACAACAATAGTTGATTAGTAATATCTTGTACATGATACGCTTCAATTTTTATTATACCCTATTCAGCGTTTAGGAGAGCTGTACAAATTACTCTCCAGAGAACTCTTCTACCCCTGATGCTACAAAGCACAAGGGAGTATAAGGCGGGAAAAAAAAGATAGAAAGAAAGTATAAATTACTTTTCATAACTGTATCACTGGTTTCTATAGTAAAAAGTCTTGTATTGTTTAGAAGCTAACTTGAGAAAACAAAGGAGAAACAACTGTATTGTTTATCTATCTATGTATGTGTCATACCATCTTGTTCAAAAGACTTTTCATGTGATTACTTAAAATTTACACTCATTTTAAAACATAATTCAATATATTATACATAGTCATTACTAGTAGTATTACACACAGTAGCATCACATTGCTTGAACTGGAGAGCTCTGGTTTCTGCCCTATGCACCGTATTCGGCACTGAAGGAACATAGATAGATGGATTACCAGTTCTGCTGTCAGATTTTGTAAGCGGATTGATGCCACATTTTTCATCCCTGGTGCTACTGAAAGTGATTTTATAATCAAATCAGCTTAGGCAATGATTGTGCTAACTGTTTTGGTGATAGGCATAGATTTAATTTAATAACTTAGATTAATTGTTTATTTTAAAGATTCATATTAATTATACATGTTAAATTAAAATTGAGATTAATGATTCACATCAAAGATTCAGATTTTTATTTCTGTTCATATTTTAATGATCTGCTGCCAATTTCAGATTGGCGGCTCATGTGTGTGGCTACCAGTGTTTCCAGATTGAGCTGTCTCGTGGCTATGATTATCTATCGTTCCACGATGACATTAAAAAACTGTATACTTTTGCTGGCATTCAAAACAAGCATACAGTCTTCCTTTTTACAGATACACAGGTGGGATATTGATTAAATATTCAAATTTTGACGAATGGTTTCATTATGAATTAGGACAACCATGACATTACATCAAAATTGTAGAATAATCGCGCTGTAATGCTCCCTCTAAGATGCATGGCCACATACCTTATCCGTATTTTATGTTTGAGATTTAATACTCTCCACATTTTGGCCATATTACCTAAGAAAAGTACTTAATTGCCATCTCAAAAGTAATTTGAACGTATGGTTTTGTAGTTTGCCAAACCATCATCTGATTGTCAAGATGAAGTGGCCAATTAAAAGCTTTTATGACTTTTGGTCTTAATACTCTTCACTCCAATGTAAATATTTTTAAATAATTGACTCATGTGTTCTGTCTGACTAATTTATTCTGTCAATAAATTCCTATACTTGTATTATTTCTAATTAAATTTGTAAAGTTTTTTTATAACCAAACTAACATAAGAAAACTAAGCAAAATAAAACACTTAGATGTCACTAACCTTTGATACAATCTTGAGTACTGGTAGATCTAAGAATAGACCTATTTCTCTACTCACTTCACAAACAACGTCCATGCCTAATGTTACATTGTTGTCCATATCTTGGTGAGTTTTGTAAATGTTTGTTTTGTTTCATCTATATCCCTTAAGTTCTTGCATTACTATTTATTATTCATCTCTTTCCACATTTGTGTTTTAATTTATTATTTGTGATGTGAAGGTAAAGTTAAGCTGAGGTATCAATCAGCGTCCTAGCACGAGGTTTCTCATAAGCACTCAGCTGCTTAGTCAGTGGTTGACCTGACAAACCTTGCCTACCACATTTACTCAGTAGTAATTGTGCTATTCCTCAACCTTCATGGAGCATGTGCCCTGGTACACTTCTTCCTGGTGACTGGGTGAACCTCAGAAGTAGTTTTTATTACAAACCATGAATAACGAGAGGACTCGAAACGTGTGTCTGCTGATTGGTGGGAGAATGACTTAACATTACTCTACAACACTCCATTAAAAAAATATTGTGATGTGATCATAGGGTGGGCTGTCCTTTACTTGTGTTATCTTTTGTTCTTGATAAAGACCTTTTAGTCAAAACATTGATATCTGTGTACTTTCCTGTATACTTCCAGTGATTAACAAAACTTCATTACAACATGTTTCCATTTTTCACCTCCTGGATCATAGTTTGCCAGAAGTTTTAACTTGTTGTCGATAAATTAAATATCATCTGTAAATTCCAAAAAACACAAGTATAATTATTTGAGATCTTGTGAACTGTTTTTATTAAACCGAATTTGTCTATACATATCCTGAATCTTCTTACCTTCCATTGCCAGATTTTCTATACATATCCTGAATCTTCTTACCTTCCATTGCCAGATTGTCTATACATATCCTGAATCTTCTTACTTTCCATTGCCAGATTGTCTATGTATACCCTGAATCTTCTTACCTTCCATTCCCAGATTGTGGTTGAGGAATTCTTGGAGGATATAAACAACATCCTCAACTCTGGTGAGGTTCCAAATCTTTTTGAGCCGGAAGAATATGAAAAACTGATTATTGGATGTCGTCCTGGTGCTAAAGAAGCTGGTATCCCAGAGGGCAACCGAGATGCAATCTATGATTTCTGTATCAACAGGGTCAGGTAAGTTCTGAAAATACCTGTTTAACTTTTATCTACTTCCAAATGGAAATAATAATACTGGCCTACTTTAACTTTGTAGAGTTTTACTGCAATCAAGTATTCAGAGGAAAGGTGACAGACCAATTCAATGCGATCTGACAGATGAAGAATATTAGAATAACTTTCAAATATTCTTTGTCGCAGCAATATATACTAGAACTATCATCATCATGTGTCAAGAGCGACCAGCCCACAGCTAAATGGATTATTTCATCATCATCATGTGTCAAGATCTACCAGCCCACAGCTAAATGGATTATTTCATCATCATCATGTGTCAAGAGCGACCAGCCCACAGCTAAATGGATTATTTCATCATCACCATGTGTCAAGAGCTACTAGCCCCCCACAGCTAAATGGATTATTTCATCATCATCATGTGTCAGAGCTACTAGCCCCCCCCCACAGCTAAATGGATTATTTCATCATCATCATGTGTCAAGAGTGACCAGCCCACAGCTAAATGGATTATTTCATCATCATCATCATCGGTTTTACATTCCATTGATCATATTTCTATCAGTTTATATTTATGCACTCTACCATTTACTCATTAATTAATAGGGGATCTCCCTGGCAGAGTGGTTAAGTCACTTGTCTTGTGCTCAAGAGGTTTTGGGTTCTGTACCTGGTTGTGACAAGTTGTTTACAAGTGCATTTTTGGGAGATCTTTGGGTAGATCTTTGGGGATTATCACTTGAAACTGCAGAGCTATGTGCTTATGGGGGTACCTCTTGACAGGAGCTGTGCTGCTACATTGAGAGGGGCACAGTACATATGGGAAAAACCTGAATACAATCAAGTAAATCCTCTATTACTTTTGATCCTCTTAATTAATTCATTAACTTGTTTATTCACTCATCAATTCACTCATTGATTCACTCATCAATTCACTCATCGATTCACTCATCGATTCACTCATTGATTCACTCATTGATTCACTCATTGATTCGCTCATCAATTCACTCATTGATTCACTCATCGATTCACTCATTGATTCACTCATCAATTCACTCATTGATTCACTCATCGATTCACTCATCGATTCAATTATTCATTGAATCATTTTTCTTCACTCATTCATTTCCGGATTTTTCAGGAACAACCTTCACATTGTGCTATGCATGTCTCCTGTGGGATCATCATTCCGTAGTCGGTGCCGGATGTTCCCCTCCCTTGTCAATTGCTGCACCATAGACTGGTTTATAGAGTGGCCTAAGGAGGCTCTTTTAGGTGTATCCAAATCTTCTTTTGAGAATGTGGATCTGGGTGCACAGGCCCACCTGAAAGTAAGTATCAAAATTTACTTTATTTTTATATTTTTCAAATCTGCCCACTCAATCAGTAAAAGGTAATACTGCTAGTAAAAGTAAAGTAACCCATAGCATTTCTTAAATCCGTAGGGGCGTGAGATGTTAGCGATCTCAATTTTCAGAGGCTCTGCAAATGAGGGAGGTAGCCATCTCCTCTCCCTCGCAGTCTTTACTTCCCAGATTAATCCGGTACCCATTTGAGGCTGGGTGGACCCGGGAGCCGTTGCGATCTGAAAAACATTTCTGCTTCAACTGGGGAATGAACCCAGGACCACTCATATGCGAAGCCAGTGCGCTAACCACTGTGCCAACTGCTAGTAAAACTATATGAAAATAGTACTTACGTAGAAAATAGGTGATGAAGTTTTACTGCACGACTAACACACCATCACTATCAGAAGCTCACATGAAATAATACACACAACGGAAATAGGCAAAATCATACAAATAACAATACACATGACACTGTTATTTGTACATGATACTACTGTACAAGACACATACCACTGTTATTTATACATGATACTACTGTACCACTCAGTTAAGGGATCCACAGACTCAGGTCACAAGATGCGACAATAAAAAATCTAATCACAATGCACGATATTCATCTTATGCCAAGTTTTCTTCTTCTTCATCGCTCATTCTCAAACTCCCGCTGAATCATTCTTGTAGCAGAACAATGGTCCTACAAGATTTCCAGCTGGGTGTAGTCCAGATAATAGAAATGTGTTGTGTCACAGTTTTATTTACACCACTAGCCCAATACACCTGCTTCGGTGGTAAGTTTTATTCAATAAAAATATTGTTTGAGGCAGGAGATCATAAAATGCAAAAATTGTTGCTGCTTGGATCCCAAAGAATTATGAACAATTAGCCTCTTACTACCTTATGTGCAATTGTATGGTTTCTGCATAGCTTTATTTCATACCCAGAAAATTCCAAATCTCAGCGGTGTTCAAATCTTT
This sequence comes from Meghimatium bilineatum, assembly GCA_034231615.1. NCBI lineage: Eukaryota > Metazoa > Mollusca > Gastropoda > Stylommatophora > Philomycidae > Meghimatium > Meghimatium bilineatum. The sequence continues at coordinate 20,808,931 of CM067302.1, forward strand.
GGGAAGAAGTCGTTTCACACTCAAGGGGGGGGGGGGGGGGTAAATACTAGAGTTTATTTGCTTTTTCTTCCTTTTTCGCAACATGCAGTTGAAATCATAAACTTCAGCTCCCTTGCCAAGAATCCTTTCCTGTTAGAGGAGTCCATAGCAACCCAACTCTGAACCATAGCCCAGGATAGGTGGGACAGCCAGCAATGCATTCTCCACCATCCAAGCCCAGGATAGGTGGGACAGCCAGCAATGCATTCTCCACCTTCCAAGGGAGCACTCATATTATGCAGGCTAAGATATGTGTTTGATTCTTGACTCCCCCAGGGAATTGCTATATCCCGCACAGAGTTACTTTTCACAACACCTTCATGTGCCATCTAAATTATTCTACAAGGAACAGTCAAGGGTGGAAGGAGAAGAAGAGGAAGGAAAAATAAAATCCTGGATTGATAACTTCAAGGAATGGTATGGGCATGATTTTTCTACACTTCTCCGGATTGCTGAAGATAGAGATGTTTATAGTGCTTTTTGTGTTGATTTCTCCAGTGTGGCAACCCTGGGACCCTGATGGATTGTGGGTCTTATTATTATTACATGCGCCATGTGTTCATAACTGTGTACATTTTAGCAGCTAGCACCATGGTCAGGGCTGGAGCTCATCAAGTTTCTCCAAGCATGGAGGAATTCTGGGTTCAGCATATGGAGGACTGCCATACATTGCTGGGTTCTCGGAATGTTACACCATAAAAGAAAATGTAATTGTACAATGTAATGCTGTGGGGCTTCCACAAGAGGAAAACTTCACTATATTGACATGTCATCTACTAGGAGAGTAATGTTGCATGATGGTTAGTCTGATAGGCTAATGCTGAGACCTTAAGACCTTCTGACTCTGGTTCTGATAGGTTAATGCTGAGACCTTAAGACCTTCTGACTCTGGTTCTGATAGGTTAATGCTGAGACCTTAAGACCTTCTGACTCTGTTTCTGATAGGCTAATGCTGAGACCTTAAGACCTTCTGACTCTGGTTCTGATAGGCTAATGCTGAGACCTTAAGACCTTCTGACTGGAATCACAGAATTCACTCTTAATTTGTGTATGTCAATCAAGCATATTTTTATCTAGTTTCTGACAGAGGTTAATGTGCATACAAAAATATTTAATGCAAAAATAAACTAAATATAAATGTATTTCTCTTACTGGAATTCTCAATATATATTCAATACATAGCACTGATTCTTCTGTCCGGTTCTGTGGCGGAGTGGTAAAGAGTGTGTCTGTGATGGCCAAGGTACCGGGTTCAAATCCTGCTGCAGGCAATTCTGCATCCAGACTATTCAGAAAACAATGACAAACTAATGAACATTTAGCACCGATTCTAACATAGGCTATGCATGAAAGTCTTGAACTATAAACAAGCAATGGAGTTTTAGAGCTGTAGAGCTGTGCTTCTATAGAAGAGTACAGAGAGAAACACCATGGACAACTATAAATACTAGATTATCTGTTCCGATTACCTGTACTAATTGATCGATTGTGACATGTACACATGATAAATTTACATATTACGATCATTTCAGCAAAGTGTGTCCGAAATGTGTGTGGACATTCACATGAGTGTGTCCAGCATGGCTGACCGATTCTATCGAGAACTGAAGCGGCACTTCTACACAACCCCGACCAGTTATCTGGAACTAATCAACTTGTACTTGTCCATGTTACAAGAGAGGACCAGGTATAGAACACATTTTACTATACTAGAACATATTTTACTATACTAGAACATATTTTACTATACTAGAACATATTTTACTATACTAGAACATATTTTACTATACTAGAACATATTTTACTATACTAGAACATATTTTACTATACTAGAACATATTTTGATATACTAGAACATATTTTGCTATACTAGAACATATTTTACTATACTAGAACATATTTTGCTATACAAGAACATATTTTGCTATACTGGAACAGATTTTCTATATTAGAACAGATTTTGCTAAACTAAAATTATTTGCGGGCCATTGGCGCAAATAAAACGGCAACACAATGCATTTCCATTCTCTGGACTACATCCTGTTGGATATCTAGTAGGTGCATTGTCCTGCTACAAGAGAGATCCAACGGGAGTTTGAGAATGAACGCTGAAGAAGAAGAAAACTATAACATATTTGCTATATAGAACAATTTTTCTATACTAACGTAGTTTTAATATACTAACACCATTTTGCTAGACTGGCATGGCTTTGCTAGACTGACACAGATTTTCTATACTGGCAAAGATTTCATTTCTATAGCACAGTTGAGCTATACTAACGACATTGTTTAGCTTTACCAGCAGGGATTTACTATAGTACAGTTGTGTAATACTATCATTGATTTGCTAAACTAACACAGTTTTGCTAAGCTAGCACACTTTTGCTATAATAGCACATTTTTGTTATACTAGCACAGCCCAGCTATATCACAGTTTTACTGTACTAGCATTGTTTCGCTATACTAGCACCATTTTGCTACATTAAAACATCTTTGCTATACAAGCATAGTCGTGCTATGTGAACAGAGATTTTCTATACTAGCACAACTTTTATACACTACACCATTTTGCTTTGCTAACACTTTTACTTTCACTATCATCACATTTTTGGTATAATAATGAATTACAGGCATATAACCAAATGAGATCAGGGTACAAAGCCAGAGGAAGAACACGGAAAAGATGAATAGAAAACTTCAGGGACATCCTGAACAGACACGGTCATAGTACAGCCGAGGCCACACATCTGGCTTTAGAACGCAAGCTCGAGCTCCAATCACCCCTTCACTTAATGGCAAGAGTGGATCACAAACCACCTGGGGAAAGATAATAGATAATGAAGTGTTTGCTATATTAGTAAAGTTCTTGTTGTACTAACAAAGTTTTGGCTGTGCTAGTGAAGTTTTGGCTGTGCTAGTGAAGTTTTGGCTGTGCTAGTGAAGTTTTGGCTGTGCTAGTGAAGTTTTGCTTACAGTTAGTATTGCAGTAACTGTAACAGATCCAAGTCTCAGAAATGAGATATACAAGGAACATGATTGGAACATGAGATATACAAGGAACATGGTTGGAACATGAGATATATAAGGAACATGGTTGGAACATGAGATATACACGGAACATGGTTGGAACATGAGATATACAAGGAACATGGTTGGAACATGAGATATACAAGAAACATGGTTGGAACATGAGATATACAAGGAACATGGTTGGAACATGAGATATATAAGGAACATGGTTGGAACATGAGATATACACGGAACATGGTTGGAACATTAGATATACAAGGAACATGGTTGGAACATGAGATATACAAGGAACATGGTTTGAACATGAGATATACAAGAAACATGGTTTGAACATGAGATATACAAGGAACATGGTTGGAACATGAGATATACAAGGAACATGGTTGGAACATGAGATAATACACGGAACATTGTTGGAACATGAGATATACAAGGAATATGGTTGGAACATGAGATATACAAGGAACATGGTTGGAACATGAGATATACAAGGAACATAGTTGGAACATGAGATATACAAGGAACATGGTTGGAACATGAGATATACAAGGAACATGGTTGGAACATGAGATATACAAGGAACATGGTTGGAACATGAGATATACAAGGAACATGGTTGGAACATGAGATATACAAGGAACATGGTTGGAACATGAGATATACAAGGAACATGGTTGGAACATGAGATATACAAGGAACATGGTTGGAACATGAGATATACAAGGAACATGGTTGGAACATGAGCAGGACAATGGTCCTACAAGGTTTCCACCAGGATGTAGTCCAGAGAACTCATTATATATATATATACATCATTAACATCATTATTTTCTGTGTCAGTTCTGCAACACATTGTAAAGACATCTACTAATTCTAATTATAACAACACATCATCATGAATTATGATTTATGTGATTCATGAATTATGATTTATGTGATTCATGAATTATGATTTATGTGATTCATGAATTATGATTCATGTGATTCATGAATTATGATTTATGTGATTCATGAATTATGATTTATGTGATTCATGAATTATGATTTATGTGATTCATGAATTATGATTCATGTGATTCATGAATTATGATGAACTATTGCAAACTATTCAAAGAAAGAGAAATGCCAGCGTTTCATTGATTGTTTTTATTATTAATAAATACATTCCTTCATATTAATAAACCTCTGCATTATTTGAATATTTTGCATTTTTCAATTTGCAATCTACACAAAACAAAAAATCCACAGAAAAATTTACTTGATTTTGTCTGCTCCTACTTTCATGTTAAATGAGTGAGAAATAGCATTTTTGGTCATAATGTCAAGTCTGTGTATTGTTCAACGTAAGATGGCTATTTAACATTTTAAAATATTTTTTCTCAATATTTACTTTCAGGTTTAAAATAGAAAATGTTTAAATTGTTATTGAGATTTTCCACGTAACAATATTTCTCCAAAGGGCCCTGAAAAATGCACGTGATCGTGTGAAGAATGGACTTGGTAAATTATTGGAAACAAACACTCTAGTAGACTCTATGAAGAAAGAGCTGATAGCTCTAGAACCTGAACTGAAAAAGAAGTCAACAGACACTCAAAAGTTGATGGAAGATCTGATTGTTGATCAAGAGAAAGCTGATCAGGTAATCATAGTTTTATGTTGTTCTATCAGAGACTCAAAAGTTGATGGAAGATCTGATTGTTGATCAAGAGAAAGCTGATCAGGTAATCATAGTTTTATGTTGTTCTATCAGAGACTCAAAAGTTGATGGAAGATCTGATTGTTGATTAAGAGAAGGCTGATCAGGTAATCATAATTTTATGTTGTTCTACTCATGTTTCATGATTTGTTTTTGTATATCTGTATCATGTTGTAGTGATGATGTCGCTCTTGGTTGGTGATAATAATTGTGGTTGTAGTGGTGGTGATGATTATTGTGGTTGTAGTTGTGGTAATGATGATTGTGACTACACTCTTCTTCACTTGAAACATGTCGATATCTGTAATTCTGTCTCCTGAATAAAACTCACTGTCTTTTGTAGTTTACACCCATAGAGCTTTGATTCCAGTGTTGTTTCCTCTGGTCAATATGTCTGCCTCAGCGTTTCATGCTCAGAACACTCTTGAAGTATATGTTTGGCACTCTGTGTTGCCTGTCCACATGTACACCTGGCTGAGTTTCCAATCTTGAATTTTGTATACATGTGACTGTGGAGTTGGTGTGACAACACTCAAAGGTGCACATTGTCAAAGCAAGAAAAGCTTATTACAGGAGAGATGGATGTAAACAAAGATAGACAGTACTAAACTGCATAACTCATGGCATGGAACAAAATCAACAACAGTTTTAGCACAATTATTAGAAGAAAATTCTGGGGTCTATAATTGTAAACTTTGTATGGCACAAACAAACAAAATTAGATTACATTTTCATAGTTTGCCTATCAAGTCTCATAATAATAATAATAATAATAATAATAATAATAATAATAATAATAATAATAGTAATAGTAATAATAATAATAATAAAATGACCCACAACCCATCAGGGTCATAGAGGTGCCACACTGGACACATCAGAACACAAAAACCCTTCAGACACCTCTACCCTCAGCCATTCGGAAGAGTGTGGAAAATCATGACCAGACCATTCCTTGATGTTCTCAATCCAGGATTTTCTTTCAGCTTCTTTGCCTTCTACCCTCGACTGTTCCTTGCAAAATGGTTTTAGAAAGTGAGTCTCAGTTTTCAGTTTCTTGTTACATGTCCAAAGCAAACAAGTTTATGCTGTTTCAAATCTCTCTATAGTCTGTTGATTGGTGTATTTTAAATACAGGTTCGTAAAGTAGTCATGGAGGACGAGGCAGTTGCAAAAGTTAAAGCTGAGGAAACACAAGCCATTGCTGCAGATGCCGAGAGAGACCTGGAAGAAGCACTCCCTGCCCTAGAAGCCGCCATCAAGGTACGTGATTTTATCATGAGTTTATCATAATTTTTATTAAATTTGTATTTAGTAAACATAAAATTTTAGCAAACGCTTCTGAAAGAAATACAATTGAAAAAAAATTTTCATAGTCATAGAAGAAAGTTTAGGTTTAGGTTTCATCATCATCATCAAGTGCCGTGCTGAATGGCGTTGGCGATCATATTTCTCCATGTACATCGATCTCTCATATGTCATCATCTTTGTTGGTGTCGTCAATCGAAGCCATTTAGTCAAACTGTCCAATATCTTTTCTCTGGGTCTTCCCCTTGATCTTTTCCCTTCTATCTTTCTTGTTTAACGTCTGTGGTTGAAAGAAGCGTACTTTGTCATAAGAGGTCATTATCATCAAGTGCCATCTCCGCAACAAAGGTTGGCTGCAACGGATCTCCAACATCCCCTGTCTATTGTCTTGGTGGTGCACTCTGCTAGACTGTAACCTGTCCATCGTGTGATGGTATAAGAGGTTTATTTTACTTAACCGAAATCTTTCATTCATCGCTGAAGTTAGGGGAGATAAATTAATCTTGAACTCACTACTTAACCTTCTCCACACCATAGACATGAATATAAACCCACCTCCGGTTGTATTCTGCTTAATGTCATTGTAGCAGAATTGTGACCGTCGCTATGCATATTTTAAAACTATGATGAAAAATATACATTTGGCTTTTTCTTCTGGGGAAAAAGTGGCAACACTGTGAGCAAATATAGATTCAATTTTGACAAGCTCATGTGGAAAAAAATAGAAAAATGATGAAAAGTTGAACAATCAACACATATCGAGTTGAAATGAAGATAATTTATAGTGAAATTCTTGTGAATTGTTTGTCTAATAATTAGCAAAGGTTGGGAATTAATTTATTTTCAAAGGAGATATTATCAACATGTTAGTTTTGTTATGAAATGACATTGCAAAATTCGTTATGAGCATCACGTTCTTTGTGAAGTGAGTCGATAAGTATAGTGACATCCAAGTGTTTTATTTTGGTTGTTGTTTGGTTATGAAATAACTTTATAAATTTAATTAGGAATAAGGGTTCAGGTTTGCTTAACCATTTCAACTTTTTATAAAATTTGCGCTGATCCAAAATTTTGTGGAGTCACTCACTGCTGGCTCAGTTCTAGATACAAAATGGCTACTGTAAGTTTGTTAGAAATGTAGTACGTCTGTTACAGTCACAACATTGCAGCCAGAGGCAAAGATGTGTGCACCACCCACTGAGAGCCTGTCCTATGTGCATGCCATGCACTGAAAGCCCCATCCATGTGTCACCCACTGACATCACCAGTTACACAACCCTAATAAAAATTAATATATCTCAATACCCAATGGTAATTATAGCCAAGGGAAATAATCAAAGAAAAACAAAACAAATTTACCTGCTCCTTGTAATTTATTTTGTTTCATTTCCCGCAAAAAAAGGTATTCCCATTAGGCAAACATAAACCGAAATAAGATAGGTATAGGAATTTATTGACAAAAGAAATTGGTCGGATAAGAACACATGAATCACTCTTATAAAAATATTTTTCAATGAATTTTTTCATCTTTACGCAATTTTTAAAAGACAATCCACTGTACAGGGGGCAAGTTACGTAATTTGTATTGTGCTTAGTAAAGGTTAAGCAATGAAAAACAATAATGTTTAATTCATTACTTAAACTACAGAATATAATGAGAATTACTTATTGTTTACAGGCTTTGGATTCCCTCGATAAGAATGATATCGCAGAAATCAGAGTGTTTACAAAACCACCTGAGCTGGTGCAGACTGTCATGGAAGCTGTAGCAATTCTCCTCAACCAGAAGTACGTTTTGTTCAGTATTTCTCACTGTTGCCTGATATTTCACCCCCTTGTAGTAACAACATTTTTTATCCAACCTTCTGTTTGAGAGGTCGTATGGTGACTGTATTACCAGAACCATGACCCATAATTCTTTTATTGTTGAAAGCAGTATATTCAACATTACTGAAATGTAAAATTATCCTAGTATGTATTAGTTATGTTGATTTATTGGGTAATTTTTAAATATATATAGGGGGCTTATAGGATTTCACTGTTTCCAAAATATGTAGAATATTAAGTGAATGACAGTGACCCAAACAACGATAGGGAACTTGAGTGACAAACTTGTGTTCCATTGGTAATTTATCTTTATCTTTGTTAACATTTGTCACCCTGAATTAAAATTACGCAATTCTCTCCCCTGCCACTGAATTTTTTAACAATTTACTTTATCTTTGGTGGGATTTTTGAAAACGCAATAACTTTTGTTTTTTGAGATTCTAAAATAATTATTGTACATGTAAATAAAGAATTGAATACTGCATAGGCCTATATTGGTCCAGGGATAGACCTAGAGTACGCTGGATCGACAACATCAAAGAGACATTACACGAACACCAAATAACATTATCTGAAGTTGCCAGAAAAGCGAGAACAAGAACATTGTATCTCCCTCGGCACCCGTAATGGGTAAAAGAGGAAGGGAATAAGAAGAAAAAGAAGAAGATATATCGGTGTACGTTTCATTTGTGTATGTATAATATGTGATATTTGAGAACCTGGTAAAGATTTTTTTAAAAGAGGGGATGGGAATCCAAAACAATAATATTGACTCACCTATACTTGTTGTATTTTACCCCTGATAAAATGCATCAATATATCTATGCCTATTGCATTTATCTTGTTTCATAACCAAACTAACATACCGTAATAACACCTGTGAAACCAAAGAAAATATTTTAAAACAAAGAAAATATAAAACATGTAGATGTCACTTACCTTGTCTGATCAATTTTTCTCTAGGTCTAGTGTCTGTAGTTCATCAATACACTCTTCCTATAGTTTTTCAGAGTCATTTCATAGCAAAATTAACATGTGACTTATATCTACTTTGAAAACAAATGTAATTCTCAAGAATTTCTCATCATCAGAATCACAATCCATAATGATTTTTGCAAACAATGACTTCCATTCCAATCAGGAACCGCTGATCAGGAAAGATAATTAGAAATTAAAATAACAACTTCAGTATTCTTATCTCTTCCAAACTAGAGGGAGGAAAAGGAAGTAGAATATTAATTCTAGATAGGATTAGAGGATTCCTGTCACGTGAGCCTAAACATCATGTAATTACAGATTGATAAATGAGGGCATAGCAAAAAACTGCTGACAGCTGTTTATGGAAAGACATTTGTTGGTGATGGCCACCGCCTACACGCTTGCAGCAGGTTAATATATTAAATAGTATAGCTCTGGCAATGTTACTAGATTAAGAAGCCAAATAAATATTTAGTTACTAGATTAAGAAAACAAATAAATATTTAGTTACTAGATTAAGAAGACAAATAAATATTTAGTTACTAGATTAAGAAGCCAAATAAATATTTAGTTATTTGTTTAAACCCTAAAACTACATCTGATTGGATCATCTATATATTTTTACATGTTAGAACTGATTGGGCCAGTGCCAAGATAATGCTGGGAGATGCAAATTTTCTGAAGAAACTAGGAGAGTATGACAAGGATCACATCCCTGAGGCATTACTAAGAAAACTGAAGAAATACATAGACAATCCAAAATTTGTTCCAGAAGTCGTGGAAAAAGTCTCAAAAGTAAGTTCAGTTGTTAAACCTGTTAAAACTTAGTTCGTGAAGGATACGCCAATAGTTATTATTTTGTTATAGGTATACTTGATAACTGAGATGCTATAGTTGGTGATTGAATAATTAGCAGATCGTTATTCTAATATGTTGACTGTGCAAAACTCATATTTTTCAACCTTCATAACAGGCTTGCAGATCCATGGTGATGTGGGTCAGGGCTATGGACTTATATGCCAGAGTATTTCGAACAGTTGAACCAAAACGTCAAGCGTAAGTATTTACATGAGTCAGTAGTCACCTTTCCACCTTTCAGTTTTCACACCTGTTTCTGTTAACGGAGCCATCTGTGTATATAATTGTGTCTTGTGGTTTCAAGTGTAGCTGGGCGAGTTCATGTACCATAACCTGGGCCCTGACACCCGTCCATTTTCGACATGCTTTATCTAGTTGTATTATTACTTTAGTCAGTGATTTCTTCTCAGTGTCTACCTGAACCCATTCACTGCCCTTTCATATTTCTTCAAATTCACATACCGGTACTCTTCGCAGTGTGTCTTCAGCCACTGCCATCCATGATCTGCCACGCTTGATTTATTTTCCCTTTGACTCATCTAGACGTTGGTGTAATGGGTGGTGGTTGTATTCTGTCACTTTAAGGTACAACCTAACTTATGCTACCTCATGTTGCACTCTAATGCTGGGGAGATCAAGCAAAAATCTCATAGCAGAGATGGATGTATCTCTAGTACACCCCAGTACCACTCTCATTGTCTCATTTTGGACTAATTCCAATCTATCGACCTGTATTTGTGACAGTGTTAGTAGGCCGAGGCCATAATCTATGACATATAGCACCATCACTTGTAGAAGCAGAAAAAGTACCCATTGCTGCATGTCAAAGGTTGCCATAACCTTGATAACACTGATCCCTCTTTTAGCCTCCTGAGTAATATTTGTGACATGTTTGTTGAATGAGAGATTTCTATCAAAGATTTTTAACAAGATTGACACCAAGATCTGACAAGAGTAGATATTAACTCGACATGTTAGTCTCTATGAGATGATCATTGCTGAGTTTAGCCATGTTTACAGAACAGCTTCCAGTTTGGGAATGTAGGTTGAAGTTATTACTACAACACTCGATTGACTCGCTAAGATTAATTACTACAACACTCGATTGACTATCTAAGATTAATTACTACAACACTCGACTGTCTCTCTAAGATTAATTACTACAACACTCGATTGACTATCTAAGATGAATTACTACAACACTCGATTGACTCTCTAAGATTAATTACTACAACACTCTATTGACTCTCTAAGATTTATTACTACATACAACACTCGATTGTCTCTCTAAGATTTATTACTACAACACTCGATTGAGTCTCTAAGATTTATTACTACAACACTTGATTGACTCTCTAAGATTAATTACTACAATACTCGATTGATTATCTAAGATTAATTACTACAACACTCGATTGACTCTCTAAGATTAATTACTACAACACTCGATTGACTCTCTAAGATGAATTACTACAACACTCGATTGACTCTCTAAGATGAATTACTACAACACTCGATTGACTATCTAAGATTAATTACTACAACACTCGATTGACTATCTAAGATTAATTACTACAACACTCGATTGACTATCTAAGATTAATTACTACAACACTCGATTGACTCTCTAAGATTAATTACTACAACACTCGATTGACTCATTAAGATTAATTACTACAACACTCGATTGACTCACTAAGATTAATTACTACAACACACAATTGACTCTCTAAGATTAATTACTAGAACACTCGATTGACTCTAAGATTAATTACTATAACACTCGATTGACTCTCTAAGATTAATTACTATAACACTCGATTGACTCTAAGATTAATTACTATAACACTCGATTGACTCTCTAAGATTAAATTTACTGAGGTAGTCATCGTGTATAAATCTACGTCCATGCTTTAAATGTACCAAAGTGGTAAGTTTTTTATATTAATATATAGCATCTGTAGTTGCTTCCAACCTGTTGGGTCTTACATATAAGAAATCATGTTATTTACTTCTTCTGTGTTCATTCTCAAACTCCTGCAAATCAGCAGGATGTAGTCCTGAGAACGGGATGCATTGTGTTATGGTTTACAGCTTATCTGTGACATCTGCACCTTTCTGCCTGAGAAATCTGATTTCTGCATGGCTACTCAGTCACTTTGACCCTATATGGGATAGGACAGCCAACTCTACCCCAAATCCACTTTAGCTGCCTCTTACAGCAAGCATGGCAGGTAACTGTGTCACTATTCTTTGCCCCTTCTCAAACCTAGTAACACACTGGTAGCTGTATACTCTTCCTTAGTTGTTTCTTTGTCTGTATGTCTTTGAGCACATGCTCATTTAGTATTTTTGCTGTTGGTTACATGTGTAACATGATCTTGCAGTTTGGCCAAAGCCCAACAAGAACTGGACACAGTCATGACGCTACTCAGAGAGAAGCAAAGCAAACTAGCAGCAGTAGAGGCCAAGATTGCTGAGCTGCAGAAGTCATACGATGACAGCGTGGCTGAGAAGCAAAAGTTGGAAAGGAATATCGCCACCACAGCAGGTCGTCTCAAGCGATCATCAAAACTGACCACAGCTTTAGCTGATGAACAAGTAATTGTTTGTTTGAATCTTTCTATTCCCAAGAATTGTGAACAATCAAGCTCTTGCTTTCTATATGTAATTTGAGAAGGGTGGGTATCTCCAGGGTGGAAATGTAGATTCAATGTAGATGTAGGCATATACAAGAATTTGTGAAATGTAGATATATACAATAATTTGTGAAATGTAGATATATACAATAATTTGTGAAATGTAGATATATACAATAATTTGTGAAATGTAGATATATACAAGAATTTGTGAAATGTAGATATATACAATAATTTGTGAAATGTAGATATATATACAAGAATTTGTAGATATTTGACTTATTTAGCCTAGCTTAAGATCCTCCAATTTTTCTATCTTCACTTTCTAAGTTTACTTTCTAAGTTCACTTTCTGTTTTGTTTACAGATTCGATGGGAGGAGAGTGTTATTGAGTTTGAGATTCAAATCAACAATGTTGTCGGAGATGTTTTCATTTCTGCTGCTTGTGTTGCATACTATGGAGCATTTACTTCTGTGTACAGACAAGAACTTGTACAAGGTGAGTGATCTAAATGCTCTAGAAGAACTTGTACTACGTGAGCGTCTGAATGTACCAGAAGAGCTTGTACATGGTGAATGTCTGAATGCTTCAGAAGAGCTTGTACAAGGTGAGTGTCTGAATGCTCCAGAAGAGCTTGTACAAGGTGAGTGTCTGAATGCTCCAGAAGAGCTTGTATAAGGTGAGTGTCTGAATGCTCCAGAAGAGCTTGTACTATGTGAGTGTCTGAATGCTCGAGAAGAGCTTGTACTACATGAGTGTCTGAATGCTCCAGAAGAGCTTGTATAAGGTGAGTGTCTGAATGCTCCAGAAGAGCTTGTACAAGGTGAGTGTCTGAATGCTCCAGAAGAGCTTGTATAAGGTGAGTGTCTGAATGCTCTAGAAGAACTTGTACAAGGTGAGTGTCTGAATGCTTCTGAAGTTTCAAAATGTACAGGCATAGTGTTCTTTATTTTATTTTCTGTGTCCAGGTTGTTGATTATTCCTACCAGTGTGTTGCTTTATTAACCGGTGGTTCAGTGGCTCGTACCCCCACTCACAAATGACAGCTTTTTATCCTATCCCCAACTTTCTTTAGTCGCCTCATGCGACATGTCCAGAAACCATGTCCAGAAAGAAGACAGTTGCCCTATTCTTTACACTCTGAAGTAGAAGTCAAGATCCCGATTACCACAAGTGCATGATGTTGTACATAGAAAAATATGAACACATTCCTGTTTATTTCTATATTCCTGAATGGGGTGAAACAAGACTACCTGATATGTTCATTAATTCATAGACTATGATATTTGTATAGATTTAATCTGTTCACAAATTTAGAAATTTATCACGACAAGTTGCCCATACAGGCATATAACCAAATTAGATCAGGGTACAAAGCTAGAAGAAGACCACGGAAAAGATGGATAGAAAATGTCAGGGACATCCTGAACAGACACAGTCATAGCACAGCCGAGGCCACACATCTGGCTTTAGGACGCAAGCTTGAGCTCCAACCACCCCTACGCTTAACAGCAAGAGTGGATAAAAAAAACCACCTGGGGAAAGACAATAGACAAATTTAGAAGTGTATACACATGCAGCCTATTCATATCTTTAGAAATACAGATGTAGCTTGTTCATAAATTGAGAGAAAACAAGATGTAGCTTGTTCATAAATTGAGAGAAAACAAGATGTAGCCTGTTTCTTTTTTCACAACTTTAGGAATACAGATGTAGCCTGTTCACAAGTTGAGAGAAGTGTATATACATGTAGCCTCTTCATAAATTGAGAAGTGTGTCTGGCTCTTTGACGGCATGGCACAGAGCGCACAGATACAAGGTACCGGATTTGAATCTTGCCACAGGCAATTGTGCATCCGGAGCATTCAGAAAGCAATGGCAAACTATTGACCATATTTTATATTACCTAGAAAATCACTACAGTCAAAAAATGCTGTGTTGATGGCTACATCCTGCATAGGATATGCTACCATTTTTTTAAAAATATATATATAGCCTCTTCACAAATTGAGAAGTATATATACATGTAGCCTGTTCACATATTTAGATATATATATATATATAGCCTAGTACTGTAGCCTGTTCACATATTCACATATTTAGATATATATATATATATAGCTTAGTACATATATGAGTAGATTGTATCACACAAATCAATGTATGTATTACATAGACTATCATTTTAACAGGATGGACTGACCGATGTTTGCAACTTGAGATCCCTGTTACCCTTGGTATGACACTTGAAACAGTGTTGGCTGATCCATTTGAGATACGACAGTGGAATGCCGATGGCCTCCCTCGTGATCAGGTTTCTGTTGAGAATGCAATATTAGTCACTAGAGGTCGCCGCTGGCCTCTGATGATTGATCCACAAGAGCAGGTATGGATAGCCATTTTTCCAATGTGGTATATCTTAACTCTTAATGTACACAAACTAAAACCACTTTTTGTGCACTTCTACATAAGAGATTAATATTAGTTAGAGCCACTCTAGGTGGCTTCTAGTAGACGGGGATGACCAAAAACCACTTTTTGTGCACTTCTATACAAGAGATTAATATTATTTAGAGCCACTCTAGGTGGCTTCTAGTAGACAGGGATGACCAAAAACCACTTTTTGTGCACTTCTATATAAGAGATTAATATTAGTTAAGAGCCACTCTAGGTGGCTTCTAGTAGACGGGGATGACCAAAAACCACTTTTTGTGCACTTCTACATAAGAGATTAATATTAGTTAGAGCCACTCTAGGTGGCTTCTAGTAGACGGGGATGACCAAAAACCACTTCAGGCGGTATCTCATATTTTGATGAGTTACCATACATAACCTTTGAGAAAAATATTTCTGTATTGTAGTCCATATCACACATCATCATCAGGTGCCATGTCGACTGGCATAGACATTCATGGATCTCCACAGCTCTCTTTCTCCAGTAATTTTTATCAGGATAGTTGTGGATTCTTTGCCATGACATAATGTCAAACTATCTAAAATTTTCTTACGCTGTCATCCTAAATCTCTCTTGCCTTAAATTTTGCCTATTGCAATGATTTTCTCCAGACCTCGTTGTTTCATAGCATGACCATAAAATAGATGTTTCTTTCTGATATTATTAAGTGAAACCATCTCGTATTTCAGCACCTTCTCATATTTCAGCACCTTCTCATATTTCAGCATCTTCTAATATTTCAGCACCTTCTAATATTTCAGCACCTTCTCATATTTCAGCACCTTCTCATATTTCAGCACCTTCTCGTGTTTCAGCACCCTCTCATATTTCAGCACCTTCTCATATTTCAGCACCTTCTCATATTTCAGCGCCTTCTCATATTTCAGCACCTTCTCATGTTTCCGCACCTTCTCATATTTCAGTGCCTTCTCATATTTCAGCGCCTTCTCATATTTCAGCACCTTCTCATGTTTCCGCACCTTCTCATATTTCAGCACCTTCTCATATTTCAGCGCCTTCTCATATTTCAGCACCTTCTCATATTTCAGCACCTTCTCATATTTCAGCGCCTTCTCATATTTCAGCACCCTCTCATATTTCAGCACCTTCTCATATTTCAGCACCTTCTCATATTTCAGCACCCTCTCATATTTCAGCGCCTTCTCATATTTCAGCACCTTCTCATATTTCAGCACCCTCTCATATTTCAGCACCTTCTCATATTTCAGCACCTTCTCATATTTCAGTGCCTTCTCATATTTCAGCGCCTTCTCATATTTCAGCACCTTCTCATGTTTCCGCACCTTCTCATATTTCAGCACCTTCTCATATTTCAGCGCCTTCTCATATTTCAGCACCTTCTCGTGTTTCAGCACCCTCTCATATTTCAGCACCTTCTCATATTTCAGCACCTTCTCATATTTCAGCGCCTTCTCATATTTCAGCACCTTCTCATGTTTCCGCACCTTCTCATATTTCAGTGCCTTCTCATATTTCAGCGCCTTCTCATATTTCAGCACCTTCTCATGTTTCCGCACCTTCTCATATTTCAGCACCTTCTCATATTTCAGCACCTTCTCATATTTCAGCACCTTCTCATATTTCAGCGCCTTCTCATATTTCAGCACCCTCTCATATTTCAGCACCTTCTCATATTTCAGCACCTTCTCATATTTCAGTGCCTTCTCATATTTCAGCGCCTTCTCATATTTCAGCACCTTCTCATGTTTCCGCACCTTCTCATATTTCAGCACCTTCTCATATTTCAGCACCTCGTATTTCAGTTACTTCTCTTTTGTTTCAACAGTAACAATATATCTCAGTCTTTCATCATGAGAAGGCACTACATGAAACACAGCTACGCGGCGCTCTACAGTCAAAAATGGGTGCAGCTTCTTATAAAATAGAAGAAAGGCAGCAGCTCAACAGCGGAGACTAGCTAGAAAGATAGGGACAAATTAAACACTATCATCATACTGTGATCATACTATGCCCAGCTTGTTCAAGGGTGATTCCAGCCAGTATAGGGCTTATTAGCCATTAGCCATCTACGAACTCATAATCAAATATATACTCAAAGACATAATCAGACATATTCAAAGACATAATCAAAGACATAATCAAAGACACATTAAAATATTTAATCAAAGACAGAATCAAAGACATATTAAAAGACAGAATCAAAGACATAGCTAATTGAATTTCATAAAGTGGATGTAACACTTGTGCTGAAAATTCAACACATATATGGGTAACCTGAGTCCAGTGAAGTCAATCCTCTATGCTTTTTTAGTCCTTTTTTATATTCTGCACCACATAATATTTGGTTACCCTCTCTTACTTGTTTTTTTACAATAACATCCCTTATTCTACCACAGGCTAATCGTTGGATCAGGAACAGGGAGTCGAAGAATGGCTTGAAGGTCATCAAACTAACTGATGGTCAGTTTCTGAGGACTTTGGAGAATTCAATTCGTATTGGAGTGCCTGTTCTAATGGAGGATGTCGCAGAAAGCTTGGATCCAGCTCTTGAACCTGTTCTTTTAAAACAGACATTCATGTCTGTAAGTCTGTTTACTATTTAGAAGTTATTTTCTGTAGGTCTGTTTACTATTTACACATTCATGTCTGTAAGTCTTTTTGCTATTTTTGTCATTTATAATTATTGTCACGTGTCCTAAAAAGAAGGAACAAGAATGAGAGAATGGGGAGGGGGATCAGAAAGAAAAATAGAAAGGAAGAAAGAAGAGAGAAAAGAAAGAAAAAAAGAGAAGAATGAAGGAAGAAAGAAAAGAAAGAGAGAGAGGTAAAAAGACACAGAAGACAATAGAGAGAAACATGGAAGGAGGAGAAAAGGGAGATATAGAAAGAAGGATAGATAAAATAGATAGAAAAGAAGGAAGGTAGAAAAAAAAGAGGAAGAATCACCAAAGGAAGAAAAATGAAAAGAAGAAAAATAAAGGATAAAAGAAAGAGAAAGAATAAATACAGAGAAGGAAGAAAGGCGAGAAAAGAAAGAAAAATAAAGGAAAGAAAGCGAGAGAGATAAGTACAGAAAGGAGAGATAGAGGAAAATAAAGAAAAATAGGAAAGGGGGAAAAAGGAAGGAGAAAAATAAAGAGGGGCAGAAGTAAGGGAAAGGAAGAAGAGGAAGGAGTGAAAGAGAGAGAGAAGAACTCAACTTCATAATCTGTCTGACTACATACAACTCATGTTTTGTTTCTTTTCCCACATACAATGCCATAGAAACATCTTTGTTAAAAAGAGAGGAGGGGATGCTTCAACTGAAGAAAATGGTCATACATTGTCATTTGGCAACCCTTCCTTCAAATAAAAAAATTGGATAATTTTTTTGATAATAAATCATGGGGGGGGGAGGGGTGTTGACGTTTTTGTTGTTTCTAGTACAACTGGAGTGCAGTATCCTAGTTGATAATGACTTGCTTACTATCACTGGGTTACAACCAGCATGCTAGGTTCGAAACTACATTCAAACACAAAAATTCCTGGCCGTGATTTCTCACCTGATACGACAGCTTCGCCAGTTGACCCAGCTGTAAATGGGTAACTAACGCATGAGTTGGAGAAGGTAAACACAGCAAGAAAGGGAACTGGTTACCCCACCTAATAGTTGCTTCGGCTTAGTACATGAAGAGTTATCTTCATCCCTGATGGTAGGTTGCTGCCATGGGACATCCCCGATGGTAGGTTGCTGCCATGGGACATCCCAGATGGTAGGTTGCTGCCATGGGACATCCCCAATGGTAGGTTGCTGCCATGGGACATCCCCGATGGTAGGTTGCTGCCATGGGACATCCCCGATGGTAGGTTGCTGCCATGGGACATCCCTGATGGTAGGTTGCTGCCATGGGACATCCCTTCCTTTTATTATTAAAAGTCATGTTCTGATTTGCTTGTGGGGAGGGGTTGTTTGAACCCTCCCTTATCTATGACCTTTCCCATATCTTTCAATCTCTCTCATATATTACTTTTATCTTTCTCTCTCTCTCTCTCATATGTTTCCTCACCTATACTGAAAACTTAAGAAGTTAAGAAGTACAAAATTATTCTGATTTCTTAGGGAGGTCGTCTGCTTATCCGACTAGGAGACAGTGACATTGACTATGATCGCAACTTCCGTTTCTACATGACCTCCAAACTGTCAAATCCTCACTATCTTCCAGAAGTCTGCATCAAAGTTACGATTATTAATTTTACTGTCACCAAGAAAGGCTTGGAGAATCAGCTACTCAGGTAAGTCCAGAAATTGTTTTAATAACTCAATCACAAATAAGATTATTTTAGTTTGTTCTCAAACTCCTACTGGACATTTTTTGAAGCAGGACAATGGTTCTAGAAGATTTCCAGTAGAATGCAGTCCAGGGAACAGAGATGCATTGTGTCACTGTTTTATTTGCACTAATGGACCAAGATATGCGACTTCTGCAGTCATCAACATCAGATGCCATGACGGCTGGCGTAGACAATCAGGGCTCTCTACAGATCTCTATCTCAAGCTTTATGTATCAAGATCGTTGTTGTTTCCTTGCCATGTCAGGTTGTCAAACTATCTAATATTTTCTCACATTGTCGCCCTCTGTCTCCATTGCCTTCAATCTTGCCTGTTGTGACTATGTTCTCCAAAAATTGTCCTATGTCTCATGAAGTAGCCAAAAAATGAAGATTGTCTTTTTCTTATATTATTGATTACGGTCCATTTCGCAATTGATACTTTCAACAGAGCGTTAACTTCGGCAGTAGAGATGAGATAAGTTCATTCATTTATTTTCCTTTTGCGCTGAAGTTAGCGCATAGGGCAGAGGTCAGATATCTCCAATTCTGTCTGTTCAAAGCTATTCTGTGCAGTTCTTGAATAGTATGAATATTGGTTGTTTTACTTTCTCTAAGTATTGTTCTTCTGAGTGTTTCTTTTGGTCTACCCCTTGCTCTTTTGCCTGTAGGTATCCATTCAAGAGATTGGTGGTGTATTCTGTTGGTGTCTGCGCGTAGGACATGCCCGATGTAGGACCAACGGCGTTTTCTGATAACATCTGTGATGAAATTTTGATGTGTCTCTTCTCTGAATGAGACAAATACTACTTAATTAATCATTGATTTAATGTAAAGTGTAGGAAGCCTTTCTAGCTTCGTGGTTAGTGCACCTTTATTTTCATTCTTGAAAATGTGGGTATAAGTAGAAGATGCCCAAGAAGTAGGAGATAGCAACAACAAAAAAGTAAAGTAACCCATAGCATTTATTAATGCCGTAGGGGTGTGAGATGTTAGCAATCTCACATTTCACAGGCTCTGCAAATGAGGGCAGTAGCCATCTCCTCTCCCTCGCAATCTTTACTTCCCAGATTAATCCGGTACCCATTTAAGGCTGGGTCAACCTGGGAGCCATTGCGATCTGAAAACATTTCCGCCTCAACTGGGGAATGAACCCAGGACCACTCATATGCGAAGCCAGTGCGCTAACCACTGCGCTAATGCGGCTCCCCAGGAGATATTAGGAGCAGGTGATAACAAAGAAGAAGAAGATGATCAAGAAGAAGTAAAAAAAGGCAAAGAATGATCAGAATAAGAAAAAGTAAAGAGAAAAAGAAGAAAAATTAGTATCAAGAGAAGATAAAGGATAAGAAAAATAGAAGAAAACGAAGAAGATGAAGAAAAAGTAGTAGAAGAAGAAGAATAAAAAAATTAGAAGAAGAGACAAAGAAGGATAAACAAGTATTTAAAAAAAAAGAAGAAAGATAAGAAAAAGTAGAATAAAGAGAAAAAAGTAGAAGGATGAGAAAAGTAGAAGAAAGAGCAATAAAAATAAGTAGAATGAGAATAACAATAAGATAAAGAAGAAAGCAAGAAACATTAGAACAAAAAGATTAAACATAAAGAAGAAGAAAAAATTTAAAACAAACATGAAAAATAAAAACCAGAATAAACATTTTAAAAAAAAAATAGAAGATAAAGCCTAAGAAAACAAATGAAGTATCAAGAAGACAAGATGGAGGTTAAGTTCTGGTAACAATGCGCCAGTTTGGATGTTACTTTTCGCCTTTTATTTTCTATTTCCAGTGATGTTGTACGTCTGGAGCGTCCGGATCTGGAAGATCAACGTAACCAGCTCATTGTGAGAATAAATTCTGACAAGAATCAGTTGAAGGCAATTGAAGACAGGATCTTGAAACTTTTATTTGAATCAGAGGGAAATATTTTAGATAATGAAGAGCTGATTAACGTCCTAAATGAGTCTAAGGTAATTGTTTGCAATAATGTTGTAAAGAGTAAATGTATGTCATGGATATGTTAGGAATGCTACATGTGAATGGTCTGAATGGCTGATCAGTGGCTGGCAAGAGCTATCACCATGCAACAGCAAACAAGTAGAAGGTCAATTAATCATGTCCTTTGGTGTTTGCGTATTCTCGGGTGCATAAGTCATGGACAAAGATTTTCCATTTGTCCCTATCCTTGGATATATTATCAGCCTCATTCCATGGGATTTCCATCTCTCTCTCTATCCTTGGATATATGCTCAACTTCATTCCATGTGATTCCCATGTCTATCATTGGATATATTATCAGCCTCATTCCATGTGATTCCCATGTCTATCCTTGGATATATTATCAGCCTCATTCCATGTGATTCCCATGTCTATCCTTGGAAATATTATCTGTCTCATTCCATGTGATTCCCATGTCTATCCTTGGATATATTATAAGCCTCATTCCATGTGATTCCCATCTCTATCCATGGATATATTGGCCTCATTCCATGTGATTCCCATGTCTATCCTTGGATATATTATCAGCCTCATTCCATGTGATTCCCATGTCTATCCTTGGATATATTATCAGCCTCATTCCATGTGATTCCCATGTCTATCCTTGGATATTTTATCAGCCTCATTCCATGTGATTCCCATGTCTATCCTTGGATATATTCTCAGCCTCATTCCATGTGATTCCCATCTCTATCCATGGATATATTATAAGCCTCATTCCATGTGATTCCCATGTCTATCCTTGGATATATTATCAGCCTCATTCCATGTGATTCCCATCTCTATCCTTGGATATATTCTCAGCCTCATTCCATGTGATTCCCATCTATCCTTGGATATATTCTCAGCCTCATTCCATGTTTCCCATCTTTATCAAATCACTCATGATCTCTCTTTTCTATGTGTTTCTAAGTCTTCCATATTTACTTTTTTAAAGTTTTCTTACCATATACCCAATCTTAAAGGTGTTGTCACAAAAAAAGAAATAATTCTTTCATTACTGCATGTTTTTCCAGTGAAGGAGTGCAGGGAGGCTTTCTATGAGTTGTAGAAATAAAGGTCACTTTGCTATAGCAAACACCGCAATACGAATAGGAAGGATTTTGATTGTACCTCCAAAAGAACAAATTCTGTCCCAACCGTGGATTGAATCCAGAACCTTATGGATCTGAGAATGGCTGTCTAACCTCAAGGCCATGCGCTCCACACAAAAATATGTAAAAAGATATGTAAAAAAATATGTAAAAAAAAATATGTATCACATAAGGAACAATTCCATCACAGAATATCACTGACTGAAGCGAAAACTCTCATCAAAAGAAAATACAAACATACATGGAGTCAGAGATTAGGCAGCAACTTTCCACAAGACCCCCATACTGAAGATAAACAGATCACAGCAAACCACAATTTTTAGGCTCTGCACAGGACACTGTAGACTACAATCACATCTTCACAAAATGTTGGCTGTCTAAACTGACCAATACCTTACCTATGTCAAAAGAGTCCCAAGACTCCTGAACACATTCTGCAGACATGTCCACTCTTCGATGACATGAGAACTAAAATATGGCCCCAAGAGACAGATCTGAAGGTGAAGCTGTGGGGTAACCATGAGGACCTCCTGCTGACGACTGAATTCATAGAAGTGGCCCACCTTTCTGTTGAGACTTCTAAGCATAGAAAACTGAAGAAGTACGGATTGTATCTTACTGAAAAAAATGTTATACATGCTTCATCGTCTTACCTCAAAAAAATATTTTCCTTGAAGTTCATGATGGTTTTCTAATTTTAATGTCATCCACCATTCTGTTAATTAAATGTAGGTTACCTCAGGGGTCATCAAACAACGTTTGGTAGAGGCAGAAGCAACAGAAGAGAAGATCAGCCAAGCCCGAGAGAAGTACAGAGTAGTAGCAGAGAGAGGCTCAGTCATGTATTTTGTTGTTGCAGACATGGGTGAGGTGGACCCCATGTACCAGTTCTCTCTTAAGTACTTTAAACAGGTATGCCAGTTTGTGGTTTATTTATTCTTTGGTTCAGGGGGCGTTCTCAAACTTTGGGTTTACTACAGACATTATTAATAGCCATGAGCATGACTCATAATTTCATGAGCAAAAATCGCAGAATATATTTTACCAACCTATATATATATTTCATATATTTTACCTGCCTAAAGATACATTTCATATAGGCCTTTTTTACCTGTCTAAAGGTACATTCCCATATATTTTACCTGTCTAAAGGTAAATATATATATATTTTACCTGCCTAAAGATAAACATGTATTTTACCAGTCTAAAGATAAACTTCATAATTTTACCAGTCTAAAGATAAACTTCATATATTTTACCTGTCAAATTACATTTTCGATAATTGTTATCCGTCTCTTGTTGACAGCTGTTTAATATGACCATTGAAACAAGTGAAAAGTCTCGTGAGCTTGCAGCCAGACTGGAGATTTGTCTAAATGAAACAACAAAATGCATATACAACAATGTTGCAAGGTAATATATATCTTTAATTTTTATGTCATGAGTTCTGACTATGACAACAAGACAGGAAAACCTTTGCAGATATAAAGAGTTAATGATGCAATTATTGATGATGTATCTATGTACAATACGACTCACAATGACTAACTTAATTTGGATTCAGACTTTATAACAATACTGTTATGACCTCAACCTTTAGTTCACTGTCAGCGACTATAGTCACTAGACTCAATGTATTTTCAACAGCTGTCTACAACTTGAAATGTTCGTTGCTATACACCTCTTTCAATAAGGAAATCATATTTGTAAAACAACGTGATTAGTTCAGGCAACTCACAAATCGAAAGTAGACATAGTTAACTTTTTATGTCACTAGTTTACAAATAAAAAGGTCACAATTTAGATATCTAGGGACTATGTTTTTAGCTTTTGTTGCACAAATCGGTCTGGACTTTACGATGTTAGTTGATTAATCCAACGATCGACGGAATGAGCCAGACTTGATTAATTTCCCACAGACTATAAATAATTTAGAAATGATTCCCACAGACTAGTAATAAATTATTACAAGAACTGCACAGAATAGCTTTGAACAGACAGAATTGGAGAGATCTGACCTCTGCCCTATGCGCTAACTTCAGCGCAAAAGGAAATTGAATGAATGAATGTTTTTAGCCACCTCTGCAATGCATCTAAATCATTTGAAATGGCAGCCATTGTTAGGAATATTTCTATACAGACACATTAGGCCTAGATGATAACGTTAGCGAGATCGACCTGTTTCACTTGTTTTCATGGATAATAGTATTAACACGTTAGTTTGGTTATGAAATGATATTTGAAATAGAAGAGACGTAGACATTTCATTATATCCTGCATTGAATATATCGAACAAGAATAACTCAATTGCTTACGTTTGTGGTCTATTTTGCATTTTAATCTGCACCACTTTCTCACATAGCCTATTACACATACACCAACACAACTTACATAATTACATTCAGTAACTTTATTTTATTCCATTTATTTATTTTCATTCCTTTATTTTCATTAAAGAAATAATTATACCTCATCTTCTTCAGCGTTCATTCTCCTGCTGAATCTCTCTTGTAGCAGGACATTGGTCATCTTCTTCAGCGTTCATTCTCCCGCTGAATCTCTCTTGTAGCAGGACATTGGTCATCTTCTTCAACGTTCATTCTCCCGCTGGATCTCTCTTGTAGCAGGACATTGGTGATCTTCTTCAACGTTCATTCTCCCGCTGAATCTCTCTTGTAGCAGGACATTGGTGATCTTCTTCAACGTTCATTCTCCCGCTGAATCTCTCTTGTAGCAGGACATTGTTCATCTTCTTCAACGTTCATTCTCCCGCTGGATCTCTCTTGTAGCAGGACATTGTTCATCTTCTTCGACGTTCATTCTCCCGCTGGATCTCTCTTGTAGCAGGACATTGGTGATCTTCTTCAACGTTCATTCTCCCGCTGAATCTCTCTTGTAGCAGGACATTGTTCATCTTCTTCAACGTTCATTCTCCCGCTGAATCTCTCTTGTAGCAGGACATTGGTCATCTTCTTCAACGTTCATTCTCCCGCTGAATCTCTCTTGTAGCAGGACATTGTTCATCTTCTTCAGCGTTCATTCTCCCGCTGAATCTCTCTTGTAGCAGGACATTGGTCATCTTCTTCAGCATTCATTCTCCTGCTGAATCTCTCTTGTAGCAGGACATTGGTCATCTTCTTCAGCGTTCATTCTCCCGCTGAATCTCTCTTGTAGCAGGACATTGGTGATCTTCTTCAGCGTTCATTCTCCCGCTGAATCTCTCTTGTAGCAGGACATTGTTCATCTTCTTCAACGTTCATTCTCCCGCTGAATCTCTCTTGTAGCAGGACATTGTTCATCTTCTTCAACGTTCATTCTCCCGCTGAATCTCTCTTGTAGCAGGACATTGGTGATCTTCTTCAACGTTCATTCTCCCGCTGAATCTCTCTTGTAGCAGGACATTGTTCATCTTCTTCAACGTTCATTCTCCCGCTGGATCTCTCTTGTAGCAGGACATTGTTCATCTTCTTCGACGTTCATTCTCCCGCTGGATCTCTCTTGTAGCAGGACATTGGTGATCTTCTTCAACGTTCATTCTCCCGCTGAATCTCTCTTGTAGCAGGACATTGGTGATCTTCTTCATCGTTCATTCTCCCGCTGAATCTCTCTTGTAGCAGGACATTGGTCATCTTCTTCAGCGTTCATTCTCCCGCTGGATCTCTCTTGTAGCAGGACATTGGTCATCTTCTTCAGCGTTCATTCTCCCGCTGAATCTCTCTTGTAGCAGGACATTGGTCCTACTAGATTTCCAGGAGGATGTACTCCAGAGTATGGAAATACGTTGTGTTGCCATTTTATTTGGATCAATGGCCCAACACATCCATCAGTTATTATAATTTTCAAACACCCTCCATAAATAACGTGTAACATCAAGAAATAATGCAATGGCAGGAGAAAATAACACAATTTTAATGCAGTGCTAAGGTTAATTTGAATTCAGGCTTTCCACAACTATACAATGACATCCTCAATTTGAATTCAGATTTTGCACTATTAGTTACAGAAACCTAGGAATTTGCATGACCTGCTAATTATAAGAACTATCAACCTGCATGTCCTGTGTCATCTGTTGGAATATTCCAGAGATGGGCGACTTTTTTGTGTATTGTGGAAAAATGTAGGTTAGTCAAATTGAAATGAATCCTCAGCAGTTGCAATATCTTTGAAAAGCATTTTTTTGTCAGTCATCTCATCAAAAGTATCACTCTGAGATCACAGTCTTGGTGGCTGGGTGAATCATGGGAATAATTTTTATTTCAAACCAAGAATAATAGTGGACTTGAAACCTAGGTCTACTGGTCAGTGGGAAATTAATGAACCTGAAACCTAGGTCTGCTGGTCAGTGGGAAATTAATGAACCTGAAACCTAGGTCTGCTGGTCAGTGGGAAATTAATGAACCTGAAACCTAGGTCTGCTGGTCAGTGGGAAATTAATGAACCTGAAACCTAGGTCTGCTGGTCAGTGGGAAATTAATGAACCTGAAACCTAGGTCTGCTGGTCAGCGGGAAATGACAACTTTACACTAATGAGGCTCCTGAATCAGCCGTGTTGATCAGTAAAAATGTTTTGATAAGATCCATGGACCTTATTTTTGCACCCCTGACATTGACAGATCACCAATGGATTTGCTCCTGATGCTGTGAAATCAGTTCAGTTATCCGCATGTGTGTTGCCAGGGCCCGAAAGGGGAGCAAAAATAGCAACACTGCTTACCTTCCATGCATGTTGTAAGAGGCGAATAAGGAGGTTATGGGATGGAGTTGGCTGTTCCATCCCATATAGGGTTACTGACCCAACGCCATGCTGAAGTCAGATGTGTCAGGCCGAAAGGCGCAGATATCGCAGCAGTGCTGTAAACCATGACACAATGCATTCCATGCTCCAGACTACATCCTGATAATCTGCAGGAGTTTGAGAACGAACGCAGAAGAAGAAGAAGAATTTCATTTATCAAAAGCCAACACAGCTTTAAATAAAACATGTTTATTTCTGTTTATTGTGCTCAGATTATATTGTTGTCCATTATTGTATCCGATGTAGAGGATTGTTTGAGAAGCATAAGCTGATCTTCTCATTCATGTTGTGCGGAGAGATTATGAAGGCTGCTGGACAAATCACTGATGCTGAGTGGAGCTTCTTCCTTCGAGGAGCTGCTGGTGGCATGGACAAGGTAAACTGGGCATTCAGTAAATTGTTATTTTATTTTTTTGTATGATTTTGATTGAAGATTACTTTAGAGAGTTTTTCTGTGTTCATTCTCAAACTCCTGCAGATCAACAGGATGTAGTCTGGAGAATGGAATGCATTATGTTATGGTTTACAGCTTAGTTGCAATATTTGCGCCTTTTGCCTGACACATCCAACTTCAGCTTCTGGGTCACTTTAAAACCCTATATGAGTCAGATAACTACACCTCAACACCTCCTTAGTCACTTTTTACTACATGTTTGGTAGGTAATAGTATCATTATCTATCTAATGGCTTACATCTTTAAGCTCTCTAAGGAGCATAGATCCTCAACATACCTTCCCTATCTTATCCTATCTTTAGCTATTGCCTCCAGCTCTTTCCATGTTCTACCACGTCTTTATGCCTCTGTATATAATTCTTTCCTTCTTCTTTTTAGTTCTTGGTCTTCCTCTTTTCCTGTCTCCCTGTGTGTTCCAGAACAATACATGTCTCACAATGATTGATTGTACAATCACTGATAAAATAATTGTCTTCTTGAGGAATTGATCAAATCTGAAAAAGATCTTTTGTAAAAATGCCTCCTAAATATTTAAGTTGTAAAAATTAATGTTTTAATAATTAAAATCTGTGCTAGTTAGAACATAGTGACCCAATTACCTGAATATTTCCTGTCTTTCCATTAGCAAAGACCAGAGAAACCAGATATTGAATGGCTACAGAAACAAACCTGGAATATGGCATGTGACCTCAGTGAATACTTTGAAATTTTCAAAGGTATTCAGAACGACCTGACAAAAATTCACATTTGGGTCCGCATTGGAGAGGATACAACGGTAGGTTATTAAATTTTTGTTTTAACTCATTTGATAAGAGTTTTGTTTTATTGTTTTCTGCTGGAATAATTTTTGATATGATTTTGTTGTACATCCACGAGAACACAAAATTGTACGTTAAAATATTTTGACATTTTATATAGGCCTAGTTTTTTTTAAACAAATAACTATCTTAATTGTATTCGAAAATATTTTCATATTTAATTTTTAAAATTATCTGTAATGTATTTTTTTTAAAGGAGTATTTTGTTACATGACATTTGTTCTCCCCAAACTTTTACAACAAACTTTCACAACACCAAATTTTCACAACAAACTTTCACATCAACAAACTTTCATAACAAACTTTCACATCAACAAACTTTCATAACAAACTTTCACAAAAACTTTTACAAGTCAAAGTAATTTATTTATGTAGATAATCTAAGTACAAACAATTACAAGAGCGACATCTGTTGGAGTGACATCTGTTGGAGTGACATCTGTTGGAGTGACATCTGTTGGAGTGACATCTGTTGGAGCGACATCTGTGGTAAAATACATTGAAAAACTGAGACAGAATTCATTTGACCATTTAATGAGAGTAAACTTATATTGGCCAGCAGCAAAAATGTACAACAGAATAATAGAAATACAAAGAGGAAGACTAAGAAGAAGTTGAGTTGAAGGAGTTACCAATGTCATGGGATGTCACAATATTATTGCATATCAAGGGACCAAACATGCGATAACCTGAAATCTGTTTGTCATTCAATCCCATGATACATTATAACACAAGCAGGGAAAAGACAATAGATAAATAAATAGATCCAATTCAAAGCACAAACAAACAATGTATCTGGACACAGTGCTTGAATACTGTTGTTATTAAGAAAAAAGCATCTTGTGTACACTTGAAAAATATGAACAACAATTAATGATACATAGGGCCTACATTCAGTTGAGTAATTTTTATATAAACTATGGAAAGACTTTGTAGTCAAAATACAGGTAAATGCAGTCAAAATAATGAATGTTGGGGTTATTTTAGGCTAAAATACAGAATGTTGGGGTTATTTTGGGCTAAAATAGAAATTACAGGGTTTTTTTGTGGGCCTAAATTTAAAATAATTATATTTTGGGCTAAAATACAAATTACATGGTTTATTTTTGGGCTAAAATACAAAATAATTATATTTTGGGCTAAAATACAAATTACAGGGTTTTTTGGGGGCTAAAATACAAATTACAGGGTTTATTTTTGGGCTAAAATACAAAATAATTATATTTTGGGCTAAAATACAAATTACAGGGTTTATTTTTGGGCTAAAATACAAATTACAGGGTTTATTTTTGGGCTAAAATACAAAATAATTATATTTTGGGCTAAAATACAAATTACAGGGTTTATTTTTGGGCTAAAATACAAATTACATGGTTTATTTTTGGGCTAAAATACAAAATAATTATATTTTGGACTAAAATACAAATTACAGGGTTTATTTTTGGGCTAAAATACAAATTACATGGTTTATTTTTGGGCTAAAATACAAAATAATTATATTTTGGGCTAAAATACAAATTACAGGGTTTATTTTTGGGCTAAAATACAAATTACAGGGTTTATTTTTGGGCTAAAATACAAAATAATTATATTTTGGGCTAAAATACAAATTACAGGGTTTATTTTTGGGCTAAAATACAAATTACAGGGTTTATTTTTGGGCTAAAATACAAATTACATGGTTTATTTTTGGGCTAAAATACAAAATAATTATATTTTGGGCTAAAATACAAATTACAGAGTTTATTTTGGGCTAAAATACAAATTACATGGTATTTTTGGGCTAAAATACAAAATAATTATATTTTGGGCTAAAATACAAATTACTTGGTATTTTTGGGCTAATATACAAAATAATTATATTTTGGGCTTTAATACAAATTACAGGGTTTATTTTTGGGCTAAAATACAAATTACATGGTATTTTTTGGGCTAAAATACAAAATAATTATATTTTGGGCTAAAATACAAAAAGATCCTCTAGAAGAAGACATGTATGTAACCATGTAAGACACATGTTGATCACTTCCTGTGGTTTTATTTTTTTTTTCTCAATTCATCTTGCTCATATTGTCCATTTACAGTTCAGAGCTAACCCAGAGAAGTATGAAGGCTATGGAAAGGAACCTCCTGAACCTACCTCTGACAACCAGACGGCAAATGAACAAGGATTAAAAGGACATTGGGACAAAAGGCTTAGCAGCTTCCAGAAGTTAATGTTTGTCAAAGGTTTCAAAGAAGATATGGTGAGAAGAGAATGTTTTATCTAGTGTTTCATTTATTTATTATAATTTAACCAAGAAGATATGGTGAAAATATAATGTTTTATCTAGAGTTCCTTTGATTTATGGTAATTTAATCCTTTAGCTGCCATAAACTAATTTACTCATCACTAAAGACATCAATAATATTGTGACGACTAATTTACTCAAGAGGGGGATGTGATTATATACACTGATGGATCTGTAATTAGGCATGTTCGCAGTGTTTGGGCCTTTACAGCTCAGTGCGCAGGTAAAACGATCAAGGAGGAAAGTGGTGCCTTTGCGGTCACATCGAGTAGTATGACCATGGAGACTATGGCGGTGACCAAGGCATTTGAGTGGCTGCACACACAGAAAGTAACGCAGGTCTGCATCTTGAGTGACTCTATGAGTATGATTAAGAAGGTACAAGTGGGTCTCGTTCGCGAACAGTGGATTGAGGCCTTGAGAAATGCGAGCTTGAAAGCGGTGACATTTATTTTCGTGCCGGGATATGTGGGCGTTCGAGGCAATGAAAGAGCGGATCAACTGGCATTGTGTGCGATTGTGGCAAAGGGCGATGGGGCAATATCGCGCTGACGTTTTGAACTCCTTAAGAGATATAACACGCGAGAGTGAGACTAATGTGGATGATGATTCCTTTTCAATGGCTAGGATTAAAGATCAGGGATTGAAATGCGGTGTTGCTAGAGGTGAACATTTTGGAGGGCGCAGAAGAATGATGGTCAACCAGCATAGGACCGGTACTGTCAGCAGAAGTGTGATGGCGGATACACTCAAGGAGAGATCGGAGCAACTATGGATGTGTCCAGTTTGCAGTGATGATGATCCGACGACTAACTAACTAACTAACTAAACTAATTTACTCATTTCTGTGATCCTACTGATATTAACTCCTTCATCTTCTGTAAGACATACTGGTATGTCATGTCACAATCATGAGAAATGATTGCTGCATTGACTTACTAATATATTCCAAATGGCCATGAAAAGTCAAGCTCTGTTCTTCCTGTAAGAAGTTTCAATGTGTCTGAAATACAAAGCTTGACAACTATGTTTTATACAGAGCTGATTCCAAATTCTCTGCAGATTTGAATTCAGTGATGAAATATGTGACTATTTCTATTTGACCTTAGCAAATCTTTTTTTCTTTGAAGTCGTTTGTTGAAACTTTTCCACATAGTGTGTACATTGCCTTTAAAGTTACACTGACAATCAGGGTTGTAGATTGGAGGGGGGGGGTATATTCCCTTAAAAAGTGTCAGTACAATACATTTTTTGATTATACCCGATTATCTCATTTTGAAGAATCTTGGGGGGGGGGAAGAGGAGTACATTGACTTTTTTGTCCACATTTTGGTAAAGTGCTTTAGTACTAAAATTCATGTACCGATTTGTGGAGAGGGGGGGGGGGTTAAAACTCCCAAAAACTAGAAGTTCAGGCTAACTAAACTAGAAGTTCAAGGCTACTGTTGCGACACAGGCAATCCAGCTCCTTAACAGTTGTGCAGTGATCTGAGGCAAAGCTTCCAACTCAGTATCTGTGTTGCACATTATTAATAATTGATGTTATGTAGAAGCTGTCATTACTACTAATTGATGTTATGTATAAGCTGTCATTACTACTAATTGATGTTATGTAGAACCTTTCATTACTAATAATTGATGTTATGTATAAGCTGTCATTACTACTAATTGATGTTATGTATAAGCTGTCATTACTACTAATTGATGTTATGTGGATCTTTTCATTACTAATAATTTATATTATGTAGAACCATTTAATTACTAATAATTCATGTTATGTAGAACCTTTCATTACTAATAATTGATGTTATGTGAATCTTTTCTCAATACAGACAATTCTTGCGGTGAACAAATTTGTCTGTGAAAACCTCGGCCAACAATTTGTTGAAAGTCCTGCTGTAAGTTTGGCTGATTTATATGAAAACATGAACAACATTACCCCATTGGTGTTTGTACTTAGCACTGGTTCGGATCCCATGGGTGCCTTCCTGAGGTTTGCCAAAGAAAAGGAATATGTTGATAGGCAAGTAGTGTTGTCAGAAACTGAAATTAACCTATAATGGATTTTTTTAAACTGAAACTAGAGATTTAATGATATGAGTGTTTTTTTTTGAAAACTGAAACTAGGGCTATTTAATGATGGGGGTGGTTTTATTTTGAAAACTGAAACTAGAGATTTAATGATGGGAGTGGTTTTTTTTTGAAAACTGAAACTAGAGATTTAATGATGGGAGTGGTTTTATTTTGAAAACTGAAACTAGAGATTTAATGATGTGAGTGGTTTTTTAAAAAAAAACTGAAACTAGAGATTTAATGATGTGAGTGGTTTTAAAAAAAACAAACTGAAACTAGAGATTTAATGATGTGAGTGGTTTTTTAAAAAAAAACTGAAACTAGAGATTTAATGATGTGAGTGGTTTTTTTTTTAAAAACTGAAACTAGAGATTTAATGATGTGAGTGGTTTTTTAAAAAAAACTGAAACTAGAGATTTAATGATGTGAGTGGTTTTTTTTTTAAAAACTGAAACTAGAGATTTAATGATGTGAGTGGTTTTTAAAAAAAAACTGAAACTAGAGATTTAATGATAAGAATAGTTTATTGAAAACTAAAACTATAAATTTAAGAATGTGGGTGGTTTTTTTTAAAGATATCGAATTTTAATTTTAAATAAATATGTCACATGCGTCTAATCACACTGTACCACAAGAGTTTCATTTCGTTAACTAGAGTTCTAAATTTTAAACAGCTAAATAAGTTAATACTTATTCATTTACAATTGAAATGAAGCAAATTTAGATGGCATATCTGCAAGAGCGAATAATCGTGGATTCGTCTGCAATGAATTTCTATCTGAAACGATTAATTGTTTTTGCGGGCGGAAAGAGTTTTAATAATTCAATATTATTTATGAAATAACACACACAAATTTTAAACATAAATTTGTTTCAATTCTCTGCTATTTATTTCAGAATTCAATCTATTTCTCTCGGCCAAGGTCAAGGCCCTGTCGCAGAGAAAATGATCCACTCAGCTGTGAAGAATGGAGATTGGGTCTTCCTACAGGTAAGATATATACAATGGTAATAAATGATGGTAGATGTCAAACAGACATTAAAGGGAGAATCTATTCTATCTATAAACCCGTAACCCATCAGGATCAAAGATCATCATCCATTATAGGATCATAACTATCTTCAATGATGCAGGCAAGAGAGAAAAATCTTGTCTTGTCCAGTCCTTGATGTTGTCTGTCTATACTTTTATTTGGCTTTGTCCACATTCGATGGTTCCCTGCAGTATTGTTTTTGACAAGGAATCATGTCGGCATACATGTCCAAACCAAACAAGTTTTCATCATTTTACTATTGAAAGTAAATGGTTCTTGTGGACTTGTATATATCTCTATTTTATTTCTTACATATACACATGTAAGAACATATATTTACATATATTTACATATATTTACATATATTTCCTAGATATATTCTTACTTCTTCATGTGGAGCACATGGATGTGTGGTTTAGAATGCCATTCTTAGACCCTTGAGGTCAGGGGGTCAAATTCATGGTTGGGGCAGAATTTTTTCTTTCCTCAAAGAGTACAATCAAAATCCTTCTGTACATGTTGCGGTGTTTGCTATGGCAAAGCGGCCTTTATTTCCACATCCCATAGAAAGCCTCCCTGCACTCCATCACAGGAACACATGCAGTGAAGAAAAGAAAGAGGTTCTGGCAGCACTGTGTATGAAGAACTTGTAGAGGAAATATAAATCAAAGAAATAAAATATTTTGGACATTTTTAAATACATGATACCATGTTGAAGACCTTACTTGAAGGTAGAACTGAGGGAAGACAGGCAAGAGGTAGACAGAGATATGTGGGAGGGAAACATCATGAGATGGATATAATACATCCTGTCAGAGTACACCATCAAGAAGCAGGATACTGAAGTCCGTTGCAGCCCGTTGATGCACAATTGCCTGCGGCAGGGCTCGAGCCTGGTACCTTGGCTGCCCAAGATGTACAGCATACTTCTCCATCACAGGGCTAGCTTTAGTATAAGTATCTAATATTTAATAGCAGTATTATTGAATTCTACGAATATTATATAGC
Organism: Meghimatium bilineatum; assembly: GCA_034231615.1. NCBI lineage: Eukaryota > Metazoa > Mollusca > Gastropoda > Stylommatophora > Philomycidae > Meghimatium > Meghimatium bilineatum. The sequence goes on from CM067302.1 coordinate 20,843,614, forward strand.
AGTATTATTGAATTCTATGAATATTATATAGCAGTATTATTGAATTCTATGAATATTATATAGCAGTATTATTGAATTCTACAAATATTATATAGCAGTATTATTGAATTCTACAAATATTATATAGCAGTATTATTGAATTCTATGAATATTATATAGCAGTATTATTGAATTCTATGAATATTATATAGCAGTATTATTGAATTCTACAAATATTATATAGCAGTATTATTGAATTCTATGAATATTAACAATTTCAAAATGTTACTATGCGTACACAATAACGATTGCTATGACACTTCACAGAACTGCCATCTTGCTGCTTCGTGGATGTTATCCTTGGAGACCATTGTCAAAGACATAGCAGAGAAACCCAATGAAATTCACGCTGACTACCGCCTATTCCTGTCATCCATGCCAGCCAGACACTTCCCTGTTAGCGTCCTGCAGAACTCAGTCAAGGTCACCAATGAGCCGCCTAAAGGACTGAGAGCGAATATGAGAAGAGCATTTGGGGAAATTTCTGCTGGTTTCTTTGAGGAAAATGGTTGGTAGATGGAAGGAAGGTCATATCCTGTTTCTGTTTAGTTTGTATTCTTCATTTTCTATTGTTTTCATTATCATAAATCTTTACAATTGTTTTTTTTAAATTTGCTCCCGCCAAAGATGAATGTGTCGGACCATTGTTGCAAATAAAACAGCGACACAACGCATTTCTATTTTATGGACTCATTTCTATCCTGATGTAAATCTAGTAGAACCTTTGTCCTGCTACAAGAGAGATTCAGCGGAAGTTTGAGAATGAATGCATAAGAAGAACCAGAAAAAAATGTATTAATTCACTCGTTTCGAATTTTTGTTGTTGAATTTTGAATTATGTAGATTATCCAATTATAAACACATAAATTATAATATATCCAGACACAGTGCTTGGATTATATTTGTTATTTACAAATAATCAACATATTGGAAAAATAATTATCAAAACCTTGTAACTTTTAAGTCTAATTAAAATGGTGGATGCACATTGGAAAAACAAATCTATATTTTAATATACCTTCATTCTGTGAGAGTTCTATTGGTAGGTTTCATTATCTCCATTATTTTCTCACACAAAAAAACGGCTTGGACAAGCATAGAGGATTGACTTCATTGTACTTGGGTTACTCCCAACTCATATTATTTAATTTTCTGTATTTCAGTTTTGGGTATGGACTGGAAAAGAATTGTTTTCGGCATCTGTTTCTTCCACGCTGTCATCCTTGAGAGAAAAAAGTTTGGTCCTCTAGGATGGAACATCAAGGTCAGAGAGAATTATTGTTCTTGATTCTAAAAATAAAATAGACAATGTAAAAGTCATGACTGAAAATTTGTGGAAAGAATCAAACAGGTAGATGCAGGAATAAGGTAATAAAGTTTTGCTAATTAGAGACAAACTTAATAACACACACAAATCAACGCTTCGACCAAAAGCCTTTATCAAGACAACAATTGAAAAAAAATTAAAACATATAACAGAAAATGAACAGTAATTGGTATGTCACATTGGTATGTCACATTGGTATGTCACATTGGTATGTCACATTGGTATGTGTCGTATGAATTGACCGGAAGAGGTGAAATGACACCAGACAAGGAAAGTACAAAAATGACCACAAACATGTGACACGAAACAGAAACTATGGATTGACTAGAGTCATACATGAGACAGGCGCTCATTAATGCTGTCGGGTTTAAGATTGCCATATTGGTAAATGTTGCAGTTCTGAAGTGCCGGACAGGTTTGGTCATCAGAGAAGCTCGACTTAATGGCAGTAACCTGAATGTCCTGGCCGCCCTGATGGCCCGTGACAATGAAGTGGACGTCTACAGGCAAACCCGAATGGTTTTTTATGCTATACAGATGTTCATTATACATTAATTCTGCTAACATAATTTTAAAATATCAATCAATCAATCAATCAATCAATCAATAAACCTGTAGCCCTTCAGGGTCATAGGGGTACCACATTGGATGCTTCAGCACACAGAGTCCTCCAGCGAATTCTATCCTCAGTGATGCGGATGAGTGTGGAAATATCTTTCCCTGTCCATTCCTTGATGTTATCTGTCCATGCCTTTATTTTCCCTCCTCTGCTTCTTCCACCCTCGACAGTTCCCTGCAGTATTTAAAAATATAATTCCATTTGAATAAATGGATATAAGTCAGATGTTTGCAAAATATGGCTCACAAGCTAACTATGGCATGCCAAGCCAATTCTACTTCCCGCCAAGCTCATTTGAAAATACTATAAGCTATGGCCCCTTTGAATTACTTCGAACTCAACTGTTGCTCCTAAGCTCAGAAAACACTACTTGAATGTCCAAGGGATTTTTTTAAGTGTGTTATTCTCTTCCCTTATGAAAAATGGTAATTCAATCCAAAAAATATTTGCCCATCTCTAAGTAAATCAGCGTCTTTATGGGAATCATAGAATCTCAACAGAAAATAATCCACCGAAGATGGATGTGTCGAGCCATTAGCGGAAATAAAATGGTGACAGAACACATTTCCATTCTCTGGACTACATCCTGCTGGAAATCTAGTAGGACCATGGTCCTGGTACAAGAGAGATCCAGCGGGAGTTTGAGAGTGAATGCTGAAATAGAAGAAGATCATATAGTTTAAGGAAGCCAGAGCACTACCCACTTAACACAGAGCACTACCCACTTAATACAGAGTACTATCCACTTAACACAGAGTACTACCAACTTAACACATAGTACTACCAACATAACACAGAGTACTACCACTTGACACAGAGCACTACCCACGTGACACAGAGTACTACCTACTTGACACAGAGCACTACCCACTTGACACAGAGTACTACCCACTTAACACAGAGTACTACCAACGTAACACAGAGTACTACCAACTTAACACATAGTACTACCAACATAACACAGAGTACTACCACTTGACACAGAGCACTACCCACGTGACACAGAGTACTACCCACTTGACACAGAGTACTACCCACTTGACACAGAGCACTACCCACTTTGACACAGAGCACTACCCACTTTAACACAGAGCACTACCCATTTGACGCAGAGCACTACCCACGTGACACAGAGCACTACCCACGTGACACAGAGCACTACCCACGTGACACAGAGTACTACCCACTTGACACAGAGTACTACCCACTTGACACAGAGCACTACCCACTTTGACACAGAGCACTACCCACTTTAACACAGAGCACTACCCATTTGACGCAGAGCACTACCCATTACCCACTTGACACAGAGTACTACCTACTTGACACAGAGCACTACCCACTTGACACAGAGTACTACCCACTTAACACAGAGTACTACCAACGTAACACAGAGTACTACCAACTTAACACATAGTACTACCAACATAACACAGAGTACTACCACTTGACACAGAGCACTACCCACTTGACACAGAGTACTACCCACTTGACACAGAGCACTACCCACTTTGACACAGAGCACTACCCACTTTAACACAGAGCACTACCCATTTGACGCAGAGCACTACCCACTACCCACTTGACACAGAGCACTACCCACTTGACACAGAGCACTACTAACTTGACACATAGTACTACCAACTTGACACAGAACAATACCCTTTTGACACGGAGTACTACTCTCTTAATCTACCGTGTATCCCAGAGCACTACCCACTTAACCTACAGTGTATCCCAGAGCACTACCCACTTAACCTACCGTGTATCTCAGTGCTAACAAAAAATTAAAACTCTAAAATAGATGCAATATATTTATTATAATCTTCATTATTGTTGGTTGCAGTATGAATTCAGTGACAGTGACAGAGAGTGTGCTCTACTGAACCTGCAGATGTTCTGTGCTGAGGGCTTTATTCCTTGGGACACACTCATTTACATCACAGGGGAGGTAAAAAAAATTACATTTATTGTTACCCATGTCTCACATTGATACTCTCCCCTTTTACTCATGTTTCATTTATTATTTTATAATGTAACATTTGCTTACTTTTTAAAATTGTTTTCATGGCAACAACTTAGATCCTATAAATTCAATGGGCTAGATTTTATCTTTCTCTCTAATCATTCATTCTGGAAGACAATATTCCAGATCCCAATGTCCTTGATGGAGGTGGTATCTCTAGCGTTTCCACTATTATGATCCAGTGTCACAGTAGGTTATGTAGTGCCTATGCCATATTATTATTACCTACCAAGGAAACTCCTCTGTGGTTAGATGTAGAAGGGCATATATTCTTAAGGTGGCCAAGAGAAGCATTCAAAGATTTGTTAAAGACCTTGCCGAAAATCTTTGCTATAAATCGTGGTACATTGGAAGATGTTGCATGAAATAGCTACATCATCCTCTGCAGTCAAAAAGAAGGTGCAGCAACTTGTGAGAAAAGGAGAAATGTTGAAGCTCAACAGCAGAGAACTTCTTCTTCTTCTTCTTTGTTTATTCTCAAACTCCCACTGGATCTCTCTTGTAGCAGGACAATGTTCCTACTAGATTTCATTCTCAAGATTTCACAAAAATTTTTCACAAAAAAGATTTCATTCTTTTTTTGTTGGCAATTGCTCGACACATCTGTCTTTGGCAGGACAGTAGAGACCAACTAGAAAGACACAGGCAGATCAAACACTATTTAAAGTGATCATACCATACCCAGCTTGTCCATGGATCTTTGTCCTTGTCTTGATTGGTGTGTTCTCAGTAACTTGAGTACACAGTTTAAATGTCTTGACAAAATCACATCGTTTTTGGGTGGATGTAGTTAGTCAAGTACGGAAAACCTGTTTACCCGAGTTGCAAGGAGATTCTGTGCTGCTAGAATAGACTTGGTTTAATTCCCATTAGTCTCACTAATTTTTAATTTATCCTCATGCTTCCTACTTGAATTTACTTGTATAAGCTATTATTTGAAGCAATATTGTACTGTATCTATGTTATTTATGTTTACAAGAAGTCCTATTGGTATCCTTGTAGTACGAATACAGATGTTTCCAGCAGGACAAGAGAGAAAGAAAGAGAAAGACAATGGATGTCCTACCATTTAATTTGCACTATGTAGACCTAGAACATTTAATTTTACCATGCTTTTCTTCTTCTGTGTTCGTTCTCAAACTCTTGCAGATTAGCAGGATGCAGTCCAGAGAATGGAATGTGTTGTGCCATGGTTTACAGCTTAGCTGCGATATCTATGCCTGACACATCTAACATCACCATGTCTTCGTAGTCAATTAAGCCCTCTCCACATGGATGGGACAGCCAATTCCACCCCATAAACCCCCTTAGTCACTGCTTACAACTTCATGGTTGGTAACAGTGCCACCATTATTTACTCACCTTTCAAACCCTGGCAGTAATATGATTTTAATTCAAGTGAGCTATAATCTGTGATGTCTTCCTATCCGTCATGAAGCAATAAATGTATATCAACTCTATGCTATGAGAGTTTATACAGTCTGCCCTTGACTTTGCGGACCAATACATGACCATTGATGACAGTCTTTGAGAAAACAGTAAGCATGAATTTGGACTTGGTAAACTATGTTTATCTCGTTTGAAGTGTTCCGCTGCCAGTGTTCTTGACTCGTGTAATTAGGGAGCACGTCGGTTGCTGAACCTTTTTATTTATTCTTTCTCTTCTGAAGTTCATAGCGCTAAGATGGTGAACCCTTTTAGGTTGAGCAGTGTTCCCATGGAACATGGCTAACAAGCTTTTGTTTAGTCCTAAGTTTCACAGAGCATCAAAGCATTTGTTGCTACTATATATTTTCGTGAGATGGGGAAAATTCTGACCAGTGCTTGGTCATTTTAAATTAATCTGATTGGCTAATAAAAATGACTTGGATTTGCCCCGGTGGTCATATTTTTTCCAGCGATGTTATAGCCTATGAATCGCTGGCATAATACCATTACTACACAAAAAACAACAGATCAAGTAGTTTTCACATGCTTCCAGACTACCAACAGACAGCATGACACACATGGTCATGACACATAGACATAACGGCTATAAAGCCAGAGACAGACCATGTAAAAGATAGATCACAGAAAGCAAAGAAGCCGCAGGAACAAGCTTACAAACAGCACACATGAAGGCCATCTCCAGAGAGCTCTTCTACCCCTGACGCCGCAAGGCAAACAAGGGATACGGTTATAGATAGATAGATAGATAGATGGATGGATGGATGGATGGATGGATGGATGGATGGATGGATGGATGGATGGGATAGATAGGATAGATAGATTAGATTAGATAGATAGATAGACTACACAAAATATCCTATCATTAGTTTTGTTGTCATCTTTATTTGCAGTTGTTATATTTAGTATTGTCACAGTATAAATACATTCTTATTCTCTTTTTTCATTGTCAAACAGATTACGTATGGAGGTCGAGTGACAGATGCACAAGATCAACGATGTCTACGGACAATTTTGAAGGCATTTTTTGGACCAAAAACTCTAGAGGATGATTATAAGTATTCACCATCAGGTATTTCTATAATTCATTATAATTATTGTCACACTGCTGACTTATTTTGTGATGTGTTATAATCCTACACTACTGACTTATTTTGTGATGTGTTATACATCCTACACTAGTGACTCATGATATGTGATACATCCTACACTACTGACTCATGATATGTGATACATACGCTACACTAATGACTCATGATATGTGATACATACGCTACACTAATGACTCATGATATGTGATACATACACTACACTACTGACTCATGATATTTGATACATCCTACACTACTGACTCATGATATTTGATACATCCTACACTACAGACTCATGATATTTGATACATCCTACACTACTGACTCATGATATTTGATACATCCTACACTACTGACTCATGATATTTGATACATCCTACACTACAGACTCATGATATGTGATACATACACTACACTACTGACTCATGATATTTGATACATCCTACACTACAGACTCATGATATTTGATACATCCTACACTACTGACTCATGATATTTGATACATCCTACACTACAGACTCATGATATTTGATACATCCTACACTACTGACTCATGATATGTGATACATACACTACACTACAGACTCATGATATTTGATACATCCTACACTACAGACTCATGATATTTGATACATCCTACACTACTGACTCATGATATGTGATACATCCTACACTACTGACTCATTATGTGTTATACATCATACACTACTGACTCATGATATGTGATACATCCTACACTACTGACTCATGATATGTGATACATCCTACACTACTGACTCATTATGTGTTATACATCATACACTACTGACTCATGATATATGATACATCTTACACTACTGACTCATGATATGTGATACATATGCTACACTACTGACTCATTATGTGTTATACATCATACACTACTGACTCATGATATGTGATACATCTTACACTACTGACATATGATGTGATACATACGCTACACTACTGACTCATTATGTGTTATACATCATACACTACTGACTCATGATATGTGATACATCTTTCACTACTGACTCATGATATGTGATACATACGCTACACTACTGACTCATTATGTGTTATACATCCTACACTACTGACTCATTATGTGTTATACATCCTACACTACTGACTCATTATGTGTTATACATCATACACTACTAACTCATGATGTGTTGTGTTATGTAATGTCTGATACATCCTGTATTACTGTGGTCATCTTGTGATGTGTGGTACATCCTACATTACATACTCAGCTTGTGATGCATAATACATCCTATATTACTGTCTCATCTTACATGGCATTACCCACATGTAAACACTAACATTAGCTTATAACTTTATACATTAGCTAAACAATAACTTATGTTACACAGCCAAACAGCAATACTCATAAAACGTTTAAAACTTACCAAAATGTACCGTAACATGTTTTTAAAACTTACAGAAATAATACATTTTTAAAAAACTTACCAAGATGTAATTATTCTTCAACCAAATATAGGTGTATACTTTGCACCACAACTTGACACTGTTGGAGATTACAGGCAGTATATAGAAGAACTTCCGCAAATCGATGAGCTAGATGTATTTGGCATGCATGAAAACGCCAACATTGCCTTCCAAATCAATGAAACAAATGCTCTGATAGGCATAATCCTGGATGTACAACCACGACTCTCTTCTTCTGGTTCAGGCAAGTCCAATGATGAAATCACTGACGAGATTGCCAAGAACATAGCCGGAAAACTCATGAATAAATTGGAAATTGAACAAGCGTCTTCTGAGATGTTTCAGGTGACCTTTAACCCTCTCATACTGTAAATTTATTATTTAGTGTTACATTTATAATTCATGTTGGAAATTTCATATTTATGTTGTTTAAATATTAGGGACCTTCACTAGGAAGTGGTCAGATTTTTTTTATCTTGTAGTCATGCGGTTGAAATCAGGACACAATATCTAATTTCATCATCATCAAGTGTCATCTCCGCAATGAAGATTGTCTGCAATGGACCTCTACATCTTCTGTCTCCTGCTTTGATGATGCACACTGCTAGACTGTAACCTGCCCATCTCGTGATGTCTCTTTCCCACTTGTATCTACCTCTAATCTCACCTCCCCTCGACTCTACCCTCAAGTAAGGTCTTCAACAAGATGTCATGTCTTTTAAAATGTCCACATTACTTTATTTGTTTGATTTTTATTTTCTATAATAGTTATTTTTTTGTAGGAAGTGTTGTTAGAAACCCACTGTTTGTTTTCTTCTCTTTCCATGAAGTTCTACCTGTTCTTCTATATATCCACATCTCACAAGCATCAATTCTGTCTTCTAATTGTTTGTTTATTGTTCATGTTTCTGAGCCATACATTGATTTTTCTCATATCATTTAAGGTACTTTTAACCATTCCTATTTTCCTTTTAACTTCTGTTTTACATCTGCTATCATTTATGACTATGTGTCCAAGATATTGATAATGTTTTACTAGTTGTAGTTTCTCTCCATGTATGTTTATGTTTATTATCTGTTCTTCTGTGACTTTGCTGATTATCTTTTTTTTTTGTTTGTTTATATCTAGTCCATATTTTTTATTTGATTTATCAATTTGGTCTATTGGTCATTGTAGCTCCTGTTCACTTTCTATTTATAGGACTGTCTCATCTGCATATCGCAGATTTTTAATTATTTCCCCACTGATCTTGAGTCCTGGCATTCCTTCTATATGTTTACAAATATTCTCTGTGTAGGTGTTAAATAGGCTGTATGATCAAATGCATCCTTGACTTACCCCTCTTTTTATTTCTATGTATAGTGAGTAACTGTTTTCACACCTTATTGATGCTGTTTGTTCCCAATATATATTTCTAATCAGTCAATATCTTTTCTATCTATGACTATTTTTATTTTTAAAAATTTTCTAAAGTCGTTACGGATAATCTCTCACATTCTCTAACTGATACTCTTAACATACAACAAGTTGTTTTATTGGGGGCAATAAAGTTCACATGAGAAACCCAGTACAATGAAGTCAATCGTTTGAAAATTTTGTGAGATTACAGCTTGACAATGAAGTATAAACCCTAATATTAAAAAAGATAGTGTTTTACTTGTTATATTTTTGTGACATTTTTGCTGACCATTTGGTTCTCAATTTATATGAAAACAAAAATGTCCTTTTTTATTTTTTTAATTCAGCTGGATACAAAAGGTCGAATGAACTCATTGACAACCGTCCTGCAACAGGAAGTAGATAGATTCAACAAACTTCTTACTGTTATCAAGGTAAGTATTTTACTGTTCACTGAACAGGGCCATGGAGGCACCTGGAGTAAGAGGGATATGGGGTAGGGATTCTTCCTGATTCTTTATTAGAAACCAACATAATAGGATATTCCCATAGGTGTCCTGCTCTCCGTTTCTGCAGCCATCCAAGAGTATGCAGACGCAAAGTCCCAATCAGATATTGATTGTGTTCAAAATTTTCTACCCAGAAGACACACTTTCGCCCATTTCTCCTAGTCATCCCTCGTTTCTGTCGTTCTTTGTATGTGCACGCTGTCATCTTCAGCTTCATCTTCTTCACATCACTCTGTAGTAAATCAATGTCTTTATTTAGGGAGGTGGGGTTGGTAGTGGGGGGGGGTTTGTTAGTGATAGGTTGGTCGGTGGTGGGTTGGTTAGTTGGTCATGGGTTGGTTGGTGGTGGTGGGTTGTTTGCTATTGGGTTAGTTGGTTTGTGATGGGTGGGTGGGTTGGTTGACTCTCATAATAATTCATTTGTATTCCTTGTTTTTACTGTTACAGAACTCGTTGGAACAGCTACAAAAGGCTATCCGTGGATTTGTTGTGATGAGTGAAGACCTCGAACGTATTTACAATGCTTTCCTCAATAATCAGGTTTGTTACTTCTACTTTCTCAAACTTCTTCAGATTAGCAGGATGTAGTCTAGAGAATGGAATGTGTTGTGTCATGGTTTACAGCTTAGCTGTGATGTCTGAACCTTTTATCTTGACACATCTGACTTCAGTGTGACCTATGGTTCACTTTAAACCTCTTTGGGATGGATAGACAATTCCATCTCTCAAATATCTTTATCTGCCAATGACAGATGTCTCAAGCCAGTGGCGCCAAAAAAACAGTGACACCACCTTGTGTCAGTGGCATATCCTTTCTGTGGACTACATCCTGCTGGAAGGATCATTGTCCTGCTACAAGAGAGAACCAGGGAGCATTTGAGAATGTACGCTGAAAAATAAGAAATCTCCTTAGTTGTCTCTTTCAACATGCATGCAGGTAAAGTGTCACTATTTTTTTGCTCCCCTCTCTGGCCCTCTCAATACACAATCAGGTTTGCTCTTCTACCTACGATTCTGCATATGAAAGAATTGGTCTCTTTCCTCACCTGTTAACTCACCTGTTAACTCAGCAGTTAGCTCACCTGTTAACTCACCTGTTAACTCACCAGTTAACCCATTCAACAATACATTTTATTTTTTACAGAATAAGTCTATAGGCCTACACATATTTAATAATACACCAATATTTCTCATGAATCATACATGTCAACTTCTAAAAAGACCATTCTGTATTATCAGCCCAAACAATATGTATTATCAGCCCAAACAATATGTATTATCAGCCCAAACAATATGTATTATCAGCCCAAACAATATGTATTATCAGCCCAAACAATATGTATTATCAGCCCAAACAATATGTATTATCAGCCCAAACAATATGTATTATCAGCCCAAACAATATGTATTATCAGCCCAAACAATATGTATTATCAGCCCAAACAATATGTATTATCAGCCCAAACAATATGTATTATCAGCCCAAACAATATGTATTATCAGCTCAACCTTATGCCTGATGTCAGTACTTGTCCACCAAAAGGCTGATTTATTTTAAGGCAAACATCCCCACCTTCCCCCCAAAGATGTATCCACTGCTCTATATATGTCTCAGAAAGTAAACAGATAATTTAGATAAATAATTAGAGGCACTCACATTTTATATTAGAATTATTATATTATATTATATTATATTATATTATGTTATGTTATGTTATGTTATGTTATGTTATGTTATGTTATGTTATGTATCATATTATATTAGACATTTTATATTATTATATAATTAGAGTCAGTCACATTTTATACGGCATGTGATGAGAGAAGCAAAACGTTTAGTAACCACCGTTTATGCCAAAATCAGATGTGCTAGGCCTACATTGTGCACATTGAAAGGAAGCATACTGTACCTCACACTCCCTAACAAATTTTGTGATGATTATTTGAGAGGGAATGCAGAAGACGAAGTAACCTCTGGAAAGATAATGGGGAGAAGAGACAGGGGAAGACAAAGAAAGAAGCTGCTAGATGGGTTGTCATCTTTGCATGGGAGAATGTCACCAACTGAATTTATTAATAATACAAAAGACAGAGAGTATGATTCTGAAACATGATCTCCTTTGTCACTCTGCACGACATTTGATTGATTGATTCATTGAGTGTTCATTTGAGACAAATAGACATCAATATGGGAATGTGCAAATCATTCATCACAGAAGCAGTTTAACTATTTATCAATTTAACCAGGTCCCTAGCTTGTGGGCAAGCTCCGCCTATCCATCACTTAAATCTCTTGGGTCATGGGTCAAGGACCTGTTATTAAGATGTTCCTTCATCAATAATTGGATAGTTCACGGTCAGCCTAGATCTTACTGGCTCTCTGGATTCTTTTTTCCTCAAGGTAACCATTTTATTTTCTAATCAGATGAATTGTTTGCTGTATTTTTTTATGTGATTTACTCTTATATGTAATATCGTGGAAGCATCATATCAAATGGGGAAAAAAGCCAAAGAAATCCACCACAGATGCAACATAGCCTACCAGATCTTAGGGCAGATATCTCCTATTCTCAAAAACAAACATGTGAACATGAACACCAAAACTCCACCATATAAAATGATCATCATACCATCACAATGTTTCCAATATCAAACATGGACACTTACAACAAAAGACAAAAGAAAACTTGTTACAACTTGTCTACGTAGAATCCTCAGAGTAACAATAATAGACAAAATCAGAAATGAAATATCAGACGTCTAACAAACACAATGCCAATCATGGATTACACCACAAGACAAAAGATTAACTCATTTTCACACGCTTCCAGACTATCATCAGATAGTACCCTTCTAAAAGCATGGCCAGGGCAGACCATGCACAACATGAATATTATAGAAATAAAAGAATCAATGAAAACAAGCATATACAAAAAAAGGTCATTTCCAGAGAACCCTAACGCTGCAAGGCATAAAAGCCAGGTATAACGCAAAAACAAAAATAAAGAAGTGATTTAGTCTGTTTTGTGACCTGTAAATATGTAATTTTCGGCAGACTGTTAAAACTCGCTTGGAAAAACAGAAAGCTAAAATTGATTATAAAGCTACAGATTTATCAAACATGCGTGCAGAGCACACTATAATATGGATCTCAAACATGGGACTACCTAAACAAAACATTAGAGAAGACTAATACCTTTTATCTAAGATGTCACCTCAAAATATTAAACATTAAATGAAACGATAAATTCACCAATATTGAATTGTTACACTCAGCTACCATCTGCCATGAAAATACTTATTATAAATAGATTACCATGGCTGAGTCACGTCTGCAGAATTTTAAACTATCGCATTCTAAAATTAGTACCCTGCCGAAGACGGATGTGTAGGGCCATTGGCACAAATAAAATGGTGACACAACACATTTCCATTCTCTGGACTACATCCTACTGGAAATCTAGAATAAATCATGGTCCTGCTACAAGAGAGATCCAGCAGGAGTTTGAGAATGAACGCTGAAGAAGAAAAACAAGTACCATTTGAAGAACTTTCTGAAGGCCAGTGGGCCCATAGTAGACCAATGCTGAGGGATAAAGTCCTCAATGAAAGATTTCTCCATAGACCCTAAAAACGGAACGCATGTCTGAAACTCAGGTAGTCTGGAGGCACAACCTGTGTGCGAAGGTGACATTGTTTACAAACAATATGATAAAAAATATGGAAGAGAAAAGAAGATGAAAACACATTGTTGTTGTTGTGACATGATCACTTTAAAAGTTTCAGTTCCTGAGAGACTTAGCTGCTTTTTTGTTTTACTTAATGACCATCTGTAAGCCACTCTTGTAAGCCTCTTGGTACTGTGCAAGTTGTCCAGCCCTAACCATTCCAGTGTTTTGCCAGTGTTTGTGTTGGTTCATCTTTCTGTCCATGATATTCTTATAACCATCTTCATGCCATCAAGCACAGAACACCCACTCCTGTGGCCACACACTTCAACGGCGATGGTCATCATGGTGCTTTGGATATTCAGGTCACCGCCATCAGATCTTGCACCACCGATGATAGATCTAGGTATGCTCTAGAAAATCGTCTCATTTTCGAAATGGGTACACTCAAGTTTTGGACTCAATTCCGACCACTCTTATGTCTAGTACTGGTTTGGTGTGGTCTTTGTCTTTATTCTTTTTGTTCCGTCATTTACTCATCTTTTTGTCCGTTTCATTTCCACATATATTTATGTTTTTATGTACTTTCTTACCTTCCGGCATATCATTTCCATATTTCCGTTGGACGTTGTGATAATTTTTCTATTCGTCGTCTTTTAATGTTTTGTTTGTGTCTTGATAAAGACCTTTTGGTTGAAACGTTGAATATGATTTGTGTATTGTAATTTTTATGAATTCTTGTGTGCTCATCATTGCCCATCATTACCCACTAGTTTTAGCTATAGTCTATGGTGTCCCATTGAGACGATATATAAACCTGTGTTTTACGTAAGTCTAAATGTTGTTGTTAGGACATTTCTATAACATTTCATTTCAAATGCCAATATTTTCTTTTCCAATGAAGATTTCATTGCCCACATCTCACAACCATATATTGTCACTGGAAAGATATAGCTTCTTAAAAGTTGGGACTTTTTTTCTGTTTGCCCCTTGCATAAATTATTCATTTGTGATTCTTTTGTAAGGCCATTGCAATTTCTGCTGAGCAATCTCCAGTGGAGTTAATGGTTGAAACTCAAGTGGTTGACCTGAGATATTCAATTTTGTTGACATTTTCTAGTTGTTTTGTGTCAATGAATAAATGTATGTGCAAGTTCACTGCTATTGATATGCATTATTTTTGTCTCTTTGCATTGAGGAAAAGATTTTCTTGCTGCGCATGTGATTGCTTCTGTGGGTCTCAACAATGGCTCACTAGACAAACCAACCATGCAACAAAAAACCTTAGTAGATGACATGCCTTTATATTGAGGTTATCTTCTTATAAAAGCTTCATGGCACGTCATCTGTACAATCCCGTAGTCGTAACCTTCGATAGCAGTTACCATATTGTTCCGAAAGGCCGATATTGTACTTGAACTAATTACGGACACGGCATGGGTGGGCGGAACAGCAAAGAAACCTGTCGCAATGGCCAGAGTTGTGCCCTGATGTCGATATCTATTTATGCGGCATTAGACTCAAAACACCATCGAGTCGGATAGCTGCTGGAACAGAGGGCGGAGCACTTATGGGAACGCCCCACGTGCTGTGAGGCCAGTTTCTAATCAAGAAGAGTAAAGAAAAAATTGTCTGCCTGACTGATGTTTTACTGGCATAATCATGTGTTCTAGACCTGTTGTGCTTGTTGATATTAGAGTGATGTCATCTTGTTGATATTAGAGTGATGTCATCTTGTTGATATTAGAGTGATGTCATCTTGTTGATATTAGAGTGATGTCATCTTGTTGATATTAGAGTGATGTCATCTTGTTGATATTAGAGTGATGTCATCTTGTTGATATTAGAGTGATGTCATCTTGTTGATATTAGAGTGATGTCATCTTGTTGATATTAGAGTGATGTCATCTTGTTGATATTAGAGTGATGTCATCTCGTTGATATTAGAGTGATGTCATCTCGTTGATATTAGAGTGATGTCATCTTGTTGATATTAGAGTGATGTCATCTTGTTGATATTAGAGTGATGTCATCTTGTTGATATTAGAGTGATGTCATCTTGTTGATATTAGAGTGATGTCATCTCGTTGATATTAGAGTGATGTCATCTTGTTGATATTAGAGTGATGTCATCTGCATACCTAATTTATGGAATCTCAATGCCTTCTAAATTAAGAAGTTGAAACTGTTCATAAAAAAATAACAATGTTCAGAGAAAAATGTAATACTTTAATAGAATGTAAAAATATTCATAGAAAAATGTAATACTTTAATAGAATGTAAAAATATTCATAGAAAAATGTTATACTTTAATAGAATGTAAAAATATTCAGAGAAAAATGTAATACTTTAATAGAATGTAAAAATATTCATAGAAAAATGTAATACTTTAATAGAATGTAAAAATATTCATAGAAAAATGTAATACTTTAATAGAATGTAAAAATATTCATAGAAAAATGTAATACTTTAATAGAATGTAAAAATATTCATAGAAAAATGTAATACTTTAATAGAATGTAAAAATATTCATAGAAAAATGTAATACTTTAATAGAATGTAAAAATATTCATAGAAAAATGTAATACTTTAATAAAATGTAAAAATATTCATTGAAAAATGTTATACTTTAATAGAATGTAAAAATATTCATAGAAAAATGTAATACTTTAATAAAATGTAAAAATATTCATTGAAAAATGTTATACTTTAATAGAATGTAAAAATATTCATAGAAAAATGTAATACTTTAATAGAATGTAAAAATATTCATAGAAAAATGTAGTACTTTAATAGAATGTGTATAGATGACATGTAGAGGGAAGTTGTTAGTTATGAAAGCATTGCCTTCCATACAACCACTAGTAGTATGATAATCATGGTGACCAGGACAATGATGTCACTGGAGACTCCATTGATTGATTTCTGATTGATTCTATGAGTATGATTTGAAAGATTTAGTTGGCCTATTTCCAACGTATACCGGTACCGCCTCAATCTTGGAATATATTAAGAGACAACAGATAAAATGGTTTGCACACATTAGCAGACTACCATCAGACAGCATACCACAGCAAGCTATGCTACATAGATATAGTGAAGGCAGACCTAGAGGCCAACCACAAAAACAATGGACAACCAAAATAAAAGTGACGACAAACTCCACAATATACTCAGCACACAAGAGGGCCATCTCCAAAAAACTCTTATTCCTCTGACACTGAAAGGCAACAAAGGGTTTAAGCGAATAGATAGATTTCCACTGTCACTGGTTGAATCGTTAATAAAATCTCTACTGAAGAGAGTTACTTTCATTTTTGTACCGTGGATGTTAAATGAAATGAAAGAAAAGATAGACTTGCCAGCTTGACCACAGTGACTAGTGGCGGTTCAATGCACTGTGCTGATATTTTGAATGCAATCATGGAGTTGGATTAGTTGAGAGATATGAAGGTGCATATCTTCTTCCGTATCTATGGCTAGAATGTAGGACATGGAAGCGAAGTGTAGGACATGGAAGCGAAGTGTAGGACATGGAAGCGAAGTGTAGGACATGGAAGCGAAGTGTGGGACATGGAAGCGAAGTGTGGGACATGGAAGCGAAGTGTAGGACATGGAAGCGAAGTGTGGTGAGAATGTAGGACATGGAAGCGAAGTGTGTTGCTGCATATAGGAATCAACAGAAGTGTTATCAACCAACACATAACTAGAACAGTCAGTTACGACATGCTGAAGGACATTCTGAATATGAGATCTGAACAGTCAGTTACCACATGCTGAAGGACATACTTAGTATGAGATATGAACAGTCAGTTACCACATGCTGAAGGACATACTTAGTATGAGATAGGAGCACCTATGGACGTGTCCAGAGTTCCATGATGATCTGACTAACTATCTATAAATGTTATCTTTGTCTTCTTTCTTATCTAATTTTAGTTTTGTGTAATTACATAGTTTTCTGTGTAGACAGTTAAATAACTGTAAACAAATATAAGACAAAACATATATATTGGTAATTAGGCCTATGTTGCTAAACATATACTGCCAAAGTCTGATGTATCGAGCCATTGGCACAAATATAACGGTGACACATCGCATCTGTTATGTGAGTTACGTGGAAATCATGTAGAAACATCCTATTATAAGAGAAATCTGATGGGAATCTGAGAATAAACAGAAAAAAACTCATGTGCAATAAAAAAAACTGAAAAAAATTCATGTGCAAAAATAAAACTGAAAAAACTCATGTGCAATAGATAAATACAGAAAAAAAAATGCATGTGCAATAGATAAAAACATAAAAAACTCATGTGCAATAAATAAAACTGAAAAACACTCATGTGCAATAAATAAAACAGAAACAATTCATGTGCAATAAATAAAACAGAAAAAACTCATGTGCAATTAATAAAACAGAAAAAATTCATGTGCAATAAATAAAACAGAAAAAAAAAACTTTTGCAATAAATAAAACAGATAAAATTCATGTGCAATAAATAAAACAGAAAAAATGCATGTGCAATAAATAAATTTATGTTCTAAATTTATCATGTAAACATTTATGTTTTTATTTAGGTTTCCTGACTGGTACACTTCAGAACTATTCCAGGAAGTACAGCCTTCCAATTGATCATCTGAGTTTTCACTTCAACGTACTAAAGTTCTACAGGGATCAGGCAGAGGTCTCCCTGCAGATGGAGAATCTCAAGTTTGGGCAGGAAATTCCTTTGGATCAGGAGGTAAAGTGATTGCATATCACGATTCATAGGCTAGAGCTACTTGTTTTGTCAAAAGATATGACACCCAAGTCATTATGTTTATTAAGAAGTATGTGCTTGGTTTAATATCCGGTTAAATGGTCACAAACTGGAAGAAGTTAACACCTTCAAATTTCTCTGGTCGCAATTATATGATGATGGCAACTTGGAAAAGGGGATACGGCTATGACTTGAGATGACAATAGCTGCCATAGCAATGTTGAATATGATTTGCAAAAGCAAGATCAGTATTACAGTAAAGATCAATCTATTCAGATTGCTAGTGCTATGTATACTTCTATATGGATGTGATAGTTTGACACTCAATGCAGACATGGAAAGAAGGATTCATGATTTTGAAAACAAGAGCTACATACATTTGTCAAAAAAAAGCTATATAGAACACAAGTCAAATATGTATGTCTGGGCAACAAAACAAGCCAGGAGGAAGTTAGCTATCCTGAGAAAACTAAGTGGAAACACATGGGGAGCCAGTGGGAAAATCCTGGATTGATAACATCAATGAATTCCTGATTTTTCTACACATCTCTGAATGGCGGAGGATAGAGTTGTTTGAAGAGCTTTTTGTGTTGATATCTCCAGTGTAGCACCTCTATGACACTGATGGTTTATGGGTCTTATTATTATGTGCTGGGGACAGAGTCAGAAGACAGTGTTATGAGCTCTCCTTAAAAGATGGATAATGCTATCATTAGGATTTTGGTTAGTCATGTGTCTGAACACCTCTCTCCCAGTACTTCCCTTGCCTATTAATATAAATATATTAAAAAAGTATATATAAAAAACATACAATAAAACTAAATAGGACAATTCTCCACGTATCGTCTCAAATTGAACCTTTTTCAAGAGACAAACAACAGAAAACAACAAAATAAAAAACAAAATAGATGACTAGATTTCATCAAGCCCCGTCTCCATAACGCAGGGATGGCAACGCATCTAGTAAAAGAACTGCGTTATGGAGACGGGGCTTGATGAAATCTAGTCATCTATTTTGTTTTTTATTTTGTTGTTTTCTGTTGTTTGTCTCTTGAAAAAGGTTCAATTTGAGCCGATACGTGGAGAATTGTCCTGTTTAGTTTTATTGTATGTTTTTTTATATATACTTTTTTTTATATATTTTTATTAATAGGCAAGGTAAGTGTTTTAGTAACCTGTTTAATTCATTTTGTTTGACTATTTGTTCATTAGGTTACGGCGGCACCATCCACTTTGTCGGACACCTTCTGACCATTTGGTTATTTATATTTAACCCAGTACTTCTCATTGCCCATATGTTCATGCAATATTGCCTATTAGTTCATCCACATTGCCCACCTTTTCGTTCACATTGTTCATCCTTTCAGCCACATTTCTATTTTTCTATTATTTATAATTTGTTTGACTGTTGAGAATTGTTGCTGTGTGGACAATGAGCACTCAGTGACTCAATGAGCACTCAGCGACGCAATGAAAATGAGCAACTCAATGAGCACTCAGCAACTCAATGAGCTTGCTAAGAAAGATTGAGAATTGACTGTGCACTTGAAGTGACTCAATGAGCAATGAACGACTCAATAAGCACTCAGCGACTCAATGAGCTTGGTAAGAAAGATAATGCCAGGATATGCTGGTTCATGAGAAAAATGAATGCTGATAGGCTGGCTGGTACATCAACCATAGGGTGCCAACCTGATGTTCTTAACGCACTTAGCGAGACAGGCAGTGTGATCTCTCAATCTATCATCTTTTCTCTGCTTTTGCTGTAAGGAGTTGCAGGATTGAATGACGATTGGTTTTCTAGCTATGGCACATTTGGTTGCTGGATATGCAGTAACATTGTGACATCTCGTCTCAGAATGCTGGTAACTCCTTCAATCCACCTTCTTCTTGATCTTTCCTGCATCTTGTTGTTTCCATTTTCATGTTCGTGGAATAAACGAACAATTTATAAAATGAATTAAAATTGCTGTCTGTATGCTTCAAAATGATTGTGAAATTTTACTTCTTTAGATAAGACAACCAGAAGACGGAGTACTTGTACATGGATTGTTTATGGATGGTTTCCGTTGGGACTGGGATGACATGTTGTGTGCCGATTCCATTAAAGGTTAGGTTATATTGTCTTTGAGTGACTTCATTTTATAATTGTCAGTTTTGAGATTATGTCACTAACTTTGCTTGTTTGTTTGTTTCTTTTTTTGTGTTTGTTCTCAAACTTTGCAAATTAACAAGATATAGTCTGGAGAACACAATGCATCATATCATGGTTTACAGCTTGGCTTTGATATATAAGCTTTTTTGCCAGATACTTCAGACTTAGCATGACTTATGGATCACTTTGACTTCTGCTGGATGGGGCATATAAATAAATGATCATATTATTTACAAAGACCATCGAAGACGGATGTGTTGGATCATTGTCGCACATAAAATAGTGACACAGCTCATTTTCATTCTCTAGACTACATCTTACTGGAAATCTAGTAGGACCATGGTCCTGCTGCAAGAGAGAGATTCAGCGGGAGTTTGAGAATGAACGCTGAAGAATAATAATAAATAAAATGGGTCATGTCCTACATGGTATATCAAGTCTTCTTCAGCGTTCATTCTCAAACTCCCGCTGGATCTCTCTTGTAGCAGGACACATTCTCAAACTCCCGCTGGATCTCCCTTGTAGCAGGACACATTCTCAAACTCCCGCTGGATCTCCCTTGTAGCAGGACACATTCTCAAACTCCCGCTGGATCTCTCTTGTAGCAGGACACATTCTCAAACTCCCGCTGGATCTCTCTTGTAGCAGGACACATTCTCAAACTCCCGCTGGATCTCTCTTGTAGCAGGACACATTCTCAAACTCCCGCTGGATCTCTCTTGTAGCAGGACACATTCTCAAACTCCCGCTGGATCTCTCTTGTAGCAGGACACATTCTCAAACTCCCGCTGGATCTCTCTTGTAGCAGGACACATTCTCAAACTCCCGCTGGATCTCCCTTGTAGCAGGACACATTCTCAAACTCCCGCTGGATCTCTCTTGTAGCAGGACACATTCTCAAACTCCCGCTGGATCTCTCTTGTAGCAGGACACATTCTCAAACTCCCGCTGGATCTCCCTTGTAGCAGGACACATTCTCAAACTCCCGCTGGAATTCTCTTGTAGCAGGACACATTCTCAAACTCCCGCTGGATCTCTCTTGTAGCAGGACACATTCTCAAACTCCCGCTGGATCTCTCTTGTAGCAGGACACATTCTCAAACTCCCGCTGGATCTCCCTTGTAGCAGGACACATTCTCAAACTCCCGCTGGATCTCTCTTGTAGCAGGACACATTCTCAAACTCCCGCTGGATCTCTCTTGTAGCAGGACACATTCTCAAACTCCCACTGGATCTCTCTTGTAGCAGGACACATTCTCAAACTCCCGCTGGATCTCTCTTGTAGCAGGACACATTCTCAAACTCCCGCTGGATCTCTCTTGTAGCAGGACACATTCTCAAACTCCAGCTGGATCTCTCTTGTAGCAGGACACATTCTCAAACTCCCGCTGGAATTCTCTTGTAGCAGGACACATTCTCAAACTCCCGCTGGAATTCTCTTGTAGCAGGACACATTCTCAAACTCCCGCTGGATCTATTTTGTAGCAAGAAGTGGATCTACTATATTTCCAGCAGGATGCAGTCCAGGAAATGAAAATGTGTTGTGTATATCAAGTAAATTTTGTCACCCTTGTGTTGCCTGGCCCGAAAGGGGAGCAAAGAATAGCAACACTGGTCACCTTCCACGCATGTCGTAAAAGGCGACTAACGAGGTTATGGGATGGAGTTGGCTGCCGCATCCATATAGGGTCAGTGACCCAAAGCCATGCTGAAGTCGGATGTGTCAGGCCGAAAGGCGCAGATATCGCAGCAATGCTGTAAACCATGACACAACGCATTCCGTTCTCTGGACTACATCCTGCTAATCTGCAGGAGTTTGAGAACAAACTCAGAAGAAGAAGTAAATTTTGTAAAGATTAAAGTGCAGGTTAAGCAAAAGTAGCCTCATCACGTGATCAGTCCAACTTTTTAATATTATGCGTAGTTTCATTCAGATTACGTGACCTAGCTGACATCACATTAAAAAGTTGCTAGGTATGTTTCGAACAACTTGTTTCACACTGAGAGTCCCCCCCCCCCCATCCTCCATGGTCATCCAAAGGAGGGGGGCCTTTCAGTGTGTAGCTAGCAAATTAATGGATCTACAAGTAGGCTTATCTTTTGTGAAATGCGTCTTTGTCCATATTACATTTCATTAAGTAATGTACATATTTTTTTCATTATCTTCAGTGTTCATTCTCAAACTCCCACTGGATTTCTCTTGTAACAGGACAATGATCCTACAAGATTTCCAGTTGAATGTAGTCCAGAGAATGGAAATGCGTTGTGTTGCCATTTTATTTGCGACAATTTATTTAAAACACATCTATCTTTGGCAGTATTTTTTTCATTAAAAAGAGGCCACATTTGCTTGACCTGTACCCAGATTGCTTTCCTGCTAAAGTATTTAGACTCATGTACATTGAAATGACTATTGTAGGCAATAATATTTATATTGTGTAGGGGCTTAAACAATAATTTTAGTAATTAATTATACTATACATCCATTTGTTTTTTATGTTCAGGAGAATAGGGGAATTCAGTGGGGGGGGGGGGGCTATGTGGCCAGGCTTCCAAGGGTTAATGCTTTCCAAGATATTGTTGTGATATTACACAGTTTAATTTGTTACAATGTAATTTTAGGTCAGATGAATTCAAGTTTACCCATGATGCATATGGAACCAAGAATGGATTATGAACCAGATCTGACACTCTACTCTGCTCCTTTGTATAAAACAGCCGAGCGTGCGGGTGTCCTGTCAACTACAGGTTTGTGACAGGACAACAAGAATGATATCTTTACTTTTATGTGTGACAGATCAGCAATAATGTGATATCTTTAATTTTATGTGTGACCGGACAGCAAGAATGTGATATCTTTAATTTTATGTGACAGAACAGCAAGAATGTGATATCTTTAATTTTATGTGTGACCGGACAGCAAGAATGTGATATCTTTACTTTTATGTGACAGAACAGCAAGAATGTGATATCTTTACTTTTATGTGTGACCGGACAGCAAGAATGTGATATCTTTACTTTTATGTGATAGAACAGCAAGAATGTGATATCTTTACTTTTATGTGACAGGACAGCAAGAATATGATATCTTTACTTTTATGTGACAGAACAGCAAGAATGTGATATCTTTACTTTTATGTGTGACAGGACAGCAAGAATGTGATATCTTTACTTTTATGTGACAAGAAACTATACCACACAACTATAGTTTCTCCCTCACAACTATTCTAACTATACCACACAATCTATAGTTTCTCCCTCACAACTATTCTAACTATACCACACAATCTATAGTTTCTCCCTCACAACTATTCTAACTATACCACACAATCTATAGTTTCTCCCACACAAATATTCTAACTATACCACACAATCTATAGTTTCTCCCTCACAACTATTCTAACTATACCACACAATCTATAGTTTCTCCCTCACAACTATTCTAACTATACCACACAATCTATAGTTTCTCCCTCACAACTATTCTAACTATACCACACAATCTATAGTTTCTCCCACACAAATATTCTAACTATACCACACAATCTATAGTTTCTCCCTCACAACTATTCTAACTATACCACACAATCTATAGTTTCTCCCTCACAACTATTCTAACTATACCACACAATCTATAGTTTCTCCCTCACAACTATTCTAACTATACCACACAATCTATAGTTTCTCCCTTACAACTATTCTAACTATACCACACAATCTATAGTTTCTCCCACACAACTATTCTAACTATACCACACAATCTATAGTTTCTCCCACACAACTATTCTAACTATACCACACAATCTATAGTTTCTCCCACACAACTATTCTTTGACAATTTACTCATTTATTCTAGATTCTCCATCACAAACATACTTACGGAAACAATTGATAATTTCTTCTCATAATTTCATCTTAATTGTCATAAGATCATTTCACTAAAATTGATCATTTCTTCTCAAACTGTTACCAGGTCATTCCACTAACTATGTTGTAGCCGTACAGCTGCCATCCAACCAACCACAGGATTTCTGGATAGCTAAGGGAGCAGCTTTACTGTGTCAGCTTAGTGATTGAGAGGTTGCAGATATCCATTCCAACCAGACTCCCAACAGTACAATTTCATCTTATAGGATTACTACTTGAATTGATTGTATCAGTGCAGATGTTCACATCACAGTCAACTTCCATGCAGTATTTCAGTTATATATAATTGCTATCTTTTGTATTTAGTCTCAAAATTCTGTATAAAATGTACTTTACTCAAGTAAACACTATCGTCTCAGCCTAATGAAATGGGAACCAGATACTCTTGGATGGTAAAGGTGACAGATGATGTGTTGACCACATCATCCGTTGGTATGCTATTGGTCAATTTAACATTTGGGCCTAACACAGCATTTCCCAATTTGCCCCTGGCATGAAAAGGGAAACTAAATAAATACCGGGTCAATAATAATAGGAAAATTTCATTACCTATGATATCAGAAAAAATTGTTGACCCTACATTAGGCATGTCCTACGCGCAGACACCAACAGAATATACCATCAATCTCTTGAATGGATACCTACAGGCAAAAGAGCAAGGGGTAGACCAAAAGAAACACTCAGAAGAACAATACTTAGAGAAAGTAAAACAACCAATATTCATACTTTTCAAGAACTGCACAGGATAGCTTTGAACAGACAGAATTGGAGAGATCTGACCTCTGCGCTAACTTCAGCGCAAAAGGAAAATGAATGAATCATAGGACCCATAGCCTGTCATAATAGGAATGTCGCACTGGAGGCATTAGCACAAAAATCCCTCCAGCACCTCTATTCTCAGTCATCAGGACACGTGTAGAAAAATATGTCCAGATCATTTATTGATATAATCAATGTGGTATTTTTTTCTTTTACAGACTCTTTTCCTTTTACCCTCGACTGTTCCTCGCAAAATAGTTTTTAGAAGCACTATTGTTTATCAAGGTGAATGTAGCTGCCTGGAGAATAGAGAAATTGTACCTGTTGACTGTTATGCAACTACCTGAGTAGTCCAACATTTCTCTCTGTGGGTGTAACAAGTCAAAATCTTATGGTTACCTGCATATAAGTGATCTTTTAACACTTTGGTGACCAACTTTAATGATCGTTCAAACCATTATACTTTAAAAATATATGAGGTACTATGATCGCAGTTCAACCCCAGTTGCACCAATTAGTGCCTACTTATCTGATTGTTTTCCTTGGCTATGTTTATCATTTATTAATTTAAATATAATTATATTTAGGGTTAGGATTATTTATGTAAAACATGTCTAGATTTACAATAAGAATGATTTAACTCTTTAAATAATTCTGGGGCTTTTTAATTTATTTGGAATATGCAAACATTAAAAGGGGTTCAAAAGTCGTAGAAGATTGACATCACTGTCCTTGAATTCCCATATGTACTCCATCACTCAATGAACCAGCACGCCTCCTGTTGAGAGTACCACTCATATCACATAACTCCGATCCCCGAAAAAATCCACCTTGTAAACAAGAAGACACAGGCAAGATTCGAACCCATGACCTCTTGAAGACAAGACCAACAGCTTAACCACTATGATAGGGACATCCCATTTCAATGTCATGCATAGAAAATGTCAAAACTCTATTTCGTAAGTTCAATTTTATACGGATTTCTAAAGATGGCACTGTAGATATCTAAAAAAATGTTGCTAACACCCTTGGTTATGGGAGACAAAGTATATGCTTTGGATTGCTGGCTGATAACATATAAATGCAAGATTTTCCATTTCTAACGAAGCTGCTATTTATGTTAATATTTATTTAATGCTATTAATAGACACCTTTCCGTCTTTCCAGATGATAGTATTATTGTTATGCTATCAGAAATATAATCTACGATCCGTGGCGATGATGGATGTGACTCACAAAACCAATCTGAGTCACAAAGTCTTCCACAGTATGTACAAGGAATCACTGATCCGCTTGTACCATCATGTGCTGCAATGTGTCTTCTTAAATGTGCAACCCTTGAACTAACTGATAACACTTTCTCTGTTATCTGTATACCATTCCTGATCTCTCCCATCCATGCAACACATGATCCATGACGTCCTGTTCCCATGATCCCATATCAATGCCTGTATCATGCATATCACATATGCATATGTCATTGTACCGAAGTAAACGTTGGCCATGAGATCTTTTCTTAGCCTGTAATTCTCTGAAAAGTAGAACTTTCTATATTCTACCATCATTCATCTGTTGGACACTCACTGCGGACATGGAGAGAAGATTACAGGCTTTCGAGTACAAATGCTACAGACGAATTCTACGAATTTCCTATAGGGAACATAAGACCAATGTGTATGTAAGAAATAAAGTAGAGATGTGTGCAGGTGTTCAGGAACCATTGCTTTCAATAGTGAAACGACGAAAACTAGCATGGTTCAGACATGTATGCAGGCACGATTCCTTGTCAAAAACAATACTGCAGGGAACTGTCGAGGGTAGAAGAAGCAGAGGAGGACAAATAAAGGCATGGACAGACATCAAGGAATGGACAGGGCAAGATATTTCCTCACTCATCTGCATCGCTGAGGATAGAATTCGCTGGAGGACTGTGAATCATCCAATGTGGTACCCCTACGACTCTGAAGGGTTACGGGTTTATTGATTGATCATTCATCTTCCTAGTGTGTCCCAGCCCTCTGAGCATAGAAAAAATAATGTGGTATTGCCTGTTTAATGTTGTTAGTGAAATACAAATACAGTAGGAATTACTTTTATAGTGCATAAATAATCACTATTCAACAGCACTTTTCATAACCCTTAATTAGTTTATTCTATATAATAACCCTAACCCTAACTCTATAACAATAAACAAACTGGAGGGTGGGAAATTGGAGGCAACAGAGATGTTGTTCTACAGAAGAATATCATGGACTGCCAGAAGAACTAATGTAGAGGTGTTTAAAGAGTTAAATGCAAAACGGACCTTAATCAACAATATAAGAAAAGGGCAATCTTCTTTTTTTGGCCACTTCATGAGACAGGCAGGTTCAGAGAACAGTCACAACAGGCAAAATTGAAGGCAACAGAGTCAGAGGGCGACAACGTGAGAAAATATTAGACAGTTTGACAGCCTGGCACGGCAAGGAAATAACAACGACCTTGATACATAATACTGTGGACAGAGAGCTGTGGAGAGCCATGACCGTCTACGCCAGCCGGCATGGCACCTGATGATGATTATATATTGTATATGGTGAATTTTAGTTCTTACATAAATATAGTGGAATCCTGTTATAGTCCATCCTTTCTTTTTTTGTGGCACTGCACCACCTATAGCCACATTGCACCCCTATAACCATGTTGTACACCCTACAACCACATTGCACCCCTGGCACTCACATTGTGCCTCCTACAACCACACTGTGTCCCTATAGCCACATTGCACCTCCTACAACCACATTGTGTCCCTATAGCCACATTGCACCTCCTACAACCACATTGTGTCCCTATAGCCACATTGCAACTTATACAACCACACTGTGTCCAAATAGCCACATTGCACCTCCTACAACCACACTGTGTCCCTATAGCCACATTGCACCTCCTACAACCACACTGTGTCCCTATAGCCACATTGCACCTCCTACAACCACACTGTGTCCCTATAGCCACATTGCACCTCCTACAACCACACTGTGTCCCTATAGCCACATTGCACCTCCAACAACCACAGTGTCCCTATAGCCACATTGCACCTCCTACAACCATACTGTGTCCCTATAGCCACATTGCACCTCCTACAACGACATTGCACCTCCTACAACGACATTGCACCTCCTACAACCACACTGTGTCCCTATAGCCACATTGCACCTCCTACAACCACAATGTGTCCCTATAGCCACATTGCACCTCCTACAACGACATTGCACCTCCTACAACCACACTGTGTCCCTATAGCCACATTGCACCTCCTACAACGACATTGCACCTCCTACAACCACACTGTGTCCCTATAGCCACATTGCACCTCCTACAACGACATTGCACCTCCTACAACCACACTGTGTCCCTATAGCCACATTGCACCTCCTACAACCACACTGTGTCCCTATAGCCACATTGCACCTCCTACAACCACACTGTGTCCCTATAGCCACATTGCACCTCCTACAACCACACTGTGTCCCTATAGCCACATTGCACCTCCTACAACCACACTGTGTCCCTATAGCCACATTGCACCTCCTACAACCCCATTCCACCTACCCAACCCACATTGTGCCTCTATAACAACATTGAGTTAAGCACCCATTGGGGACTCACAAGGGATAACTTCCACATCGAAGAGAATGTTAAAGAAGCACAAATCTTCTGCGTTCATTCTCATACTCCTGAAGATTAGCAGGATGTAATCCGGAGAACGGATATCTGCACCTTTCGGTCTGACACAAGAAAAAAAACATCAGCATGGCTTCAGGGTCATTTTGACCCATTATGGAATGGGCAGCCAATTCCATCCTACGTCCTTAGCCACCTTCTATGAGTGCCAGGTAATAGTGGTGCCCGTCTTTGCTCCCCTCTCGGGTTCAAATCCCACAATCCTTAGCAAATCAGAACATGACTTTTGCTACCTGTACTGGGAATGTACAGGTGGGTAACATTCTTCCAGTAACTATTTACAGGTGGGTAACATTCTTCCCTTAACTAGGAATGTACAGGTGGGTAAAATTCTTCCTTTAACTGGGAATGTACAGGTGGGTAACATTCTTCCCTTAACTGGGAATGTACAGGTGGGTAACATTCTTCCCTTAACTAGGAATGTACAGGTGGGTAACATTCTGTACACCAATCTCAGTCTTGATTCACACTTCTGAAAATCTGAGCAAACAAGGTCCCTATTGACACTTTGGCCATGCTCACCAGTGTATCGACTCACCCAATACCCTCAACACCCGCATGTCCTGACACAAATATAAAGATAATCTTTCTGATCATAGATTGTGTCAATAACTCCACCCACTGTTAGCGGACGACTCCCACTTCATTTTCGTCATGTAATATGTAAATAGCTTTTCAATGTCATTAACAAGAGTTAGTTATCCAATAGAAATTACCAGTTTTTCTCTTATTTAATATCTACCGGTAAATACATGTTTTTTTATAGTTTTAATTACTATTTAAATACTGTTTCTGTGCGTGTCAATATCATTTATGTTAACAGTTTTTTTGGTGTCATTTAGCGTTGAAATATTTTCTAGACTTTTAATATCTAGAGTATTTCGTGTGACATTCAATATCTAAATACTGTATTTTGTGTGACATTTAATATCTAAATATCTTTTTTGTCATTTAATATCTAAATACCATATTTTGAATGATATTCAAGATCTGAATACTGTCTTTTATGTGTGTCGATATCTGAATACTGTCTTTTCTATGTCAATATCTAAATATTGTCTCTTGTATGTCAATATCTAAATACAGTGTAACAGTTTTTGTGCATTTTAATCTCAAAATGCTGTTTTTCCAATGTATTACTTTAAGAATTTATGGCAAAATGTTATATTCAAACACACATGCATTTGTTAATTTATTTTTTAACTGGTATGGCAGATGTATATTGAGAGCAGTGACTCCTTGTTCTTGGTTCGTTACGGATTAAATATCATGTTTCCACTGTGACCATCAGGAATGTCTTTCTATTGTCTTCGCCAAAGACAGATGTGTCGGGTCATTGGCGCAAATAAAATGGTGACAACACATTTCCATTCTCTGGACTACATCCTACTGGAAATCTAGTAGGACCATGGTCCTGCTACAAAGGAGATCCAGTGGGAGTTTGAGAATGAACGCTGAAGAATATGTGAAGTCAGTGCGCTAACCACTGCGCTATGCGACCCCCAGATAAGCCTGTTCCAGGTGAACAAAAGAAAAAGATTCCCTGTGTATACGTCTTTTGGACCAGGACACCAGAGTCTTCTCGTCTGTGGACAAGACTTATTAACTCCGAAAGCTGCTAAAGTTAAGCTGCGGGTAAGCTTCCTCTTGTTCTAATTCGCACTAATAGGTGGGTTGGATGATAGCATGGCTGTTTTTGTATCTAGGCCTGGTATCTCAGACTTCAGTACCTGTGCTTTCTTGGGCAAGAATGTGGTCCAGCTCAATTTAGGGGGCGCCTGACTAATCTTAGTTTCCAGCCTCTGTTGGTTGGTCTAAGCTCAGATCTTCACTTCAAGGAGATGGCCTCAATGGGAGCAAGTTACTAAAACCTTAATGTCCTCCTCCATGAGTTTTTGTAGTGATGCCCGTGTTTTAGCTCTCTCTAATGACTCCACCCAACCCTTTGTACATCACTTGTTTTGACTTTCTGAATTATATTCAGTGAGTCACTTAGTATGCACGCATGGGAATAGGCTTGCAATTCCAGCCTGCCTGTTGTTGCAGTATAGGCACCACTGGCTTTGTATACAGTTCTTTCTTTTGTTCTGGCAGTAAAGGCCAAATGCCTTTATGAGGATGCTTCGCATCAGATCCATAAATCACTGTTACCAACATTCCAATCATTCTCATGCCATAGCAAAAGTGTGCTGCTGCTGATCAAGGATTATAATCTAACCCATAACCTTTCAGGGTTGAAGTGTTGTGCCATCTTTAGGAACAGCAACACAAACATCCTGGCATGATTCTCTGTGCCTTGTTTTAGTGTGGAGAAATATAATTCTGTCTTCTTCTTCTTCAGCGTTCATTCTCAAACTCCTGCTGGATCTCTCTTGTATTAGGGCATTGGTCCTACCAGATTTCCAGCAGAATGTAGTCCAGAGAATGGAATGCGTTGTCGCCTTTTTATTTGCGCTTATTCTTCCCGACATATCCGTTATTCTTCCCGACATATCCGTCTTCAGCGGTTAATTCTGTCTAATCTTAAATACAGTAAACCCATCTTAAGTGGGACCGCAAAGGGCTCAAATATTTCTCAACTAAAGCTAAGTTTCTACTTAAGGTGTACTATTGAACATTTAACCATATTCCGCCGAAGACGGATATGTCGGGCCATTGGCGCAAATAAAACGGCGACATAACGCATTTACATTCTCTGGGCTACATCCTTCTATTTGGACAATGGTCCTGATACAAGATATCTAGTGGGAGTTTGAGAATGAACGCTGAAGAAGAAGAACATTTAACCATATGAACTGGAAAAATTTTAGTTTAAGACAAATTTCCCTTTAATATGGGCTTCACTTAAGAGAGGTTTTACTGTATTATTAATTTATACTTTCCTATTTCCTCTCTTCCTCTCCTACCCTCAACTGTCCCCTGCAGGACAATCTTGGAAAGGGAACAGAAAACAGTAAATAACAAGTTTATTTCTCTTTCAAATAATGGACAGACCACAGTAATGACAAGTTTATTTTTCTTTAAAATAATGGAACATATAGTAGATGACAAGATTACTTTTCAAATAATGGACCAGACCACAGTAAATGACAAGTTTACATTTCTTTCAAATAATGGACCAGACCACAGTAAATGACAAGTTTACATTTCTTTCACATAATGGACCAGACCACAGTAAATGACAAGTTTACATTTCTTTCACATAATGGACCAGACCACAGTAAATGACAAGTTTACATTTCTTTCACATAATGGACCAGACAACAGTAAATGACAAGTTTACATTTCTTGCACATAATGGACCAGACCACAGTAAATGACAAGTTTACATTTCTTTCACATAATGGACCAGACCACAGTAAATGACAAGTTTACATTTCTTTCACATAATGGACCAGACCACAGTAAATGACAAGTTTACATTTCTTGCACATAATGGACCAGACCACAGTAAATGACAAGTTTACATTTCTTTCACATAATGGACCAGACCACAGTAAATGACAAGTTTACATTTCAAATAACACAACATATATCCGTAAAACACAAGTAAAAATATTATGCTTATATTAGAAAATCGACAGCTCAGTTACTGAACGATTTACATCACACACAAAATTGTACCTGTTTATTTTTACTAAAGAAGTTACAGCTTTACAAGTGATTCTCAATCTTACATGACTAAAGGGGCCCCTCAATCAATATACCCATAACCCTTTAGGGTCATAGGGGTACCACATTGGATGCTTCAGCACACAGAGTCCTCCAGCGAATTCTATCCTCAGCGATGCGGATGAGTGTGGTCCATTATATCTTGCCCTGTCCATTCCTTGATGTTGCCTGTCCATGCCTTTATTTTACCTCCTCTGCTTCTTCCACCCTCGACAGTTCCCTGCAGTATTGTTTTTGACAAGGAATCGTGTCTGCATACATGTCCGAACCATGCTAGTTTTCGTCGTTTCACTACTGAAAGCAATGGCTCCTGAACACATCTCTACTTTATTTCTTACTTACACATTGGTCTTATGTTCCCTATAGGAAATAGCATAAAGTGGCACAGGCAAATAAAATATAGAAGTGAATTATCATGGATGACTTATCTCTGGATACAGTTGCTGATCTTTTTTTAGTTGATCTTTCTTCCGTTGCAGCCAACCTTCGTTGCGGAGACAGTACTTGATGATGATGATGACGATGGTGATCTTTTTAGGGTCCAAGTTTGGGCAAGAACTATGGAATGATTGGGCTGCCTAAACTGACGCAAAACCCAAGCAAACTGAGCTCATTGACTTGTCAGGCACTTCATCTAAAAGTAAACCTCTGATTTCAAACCAACAAAAGTTCCATGGAGTGATGACCTGACAGCATACTTCTGAAGCATCTAGTTGCCATGCCTCCAGCTAGAAACTGGTTTCATTGCCTTAAGTATATCTTTGGAAGAGGAAGAGCTTATAGGAATGGATTCAGGCAGAAAATCTGGATAAATGAATCACAGATCATTTAAACTATTTCTACTCTAGCACAACTTCCTGTTCATCATTAAACTTCTGCTGTTATCATGGAAAGTGTTTTGTATCACGTTTAAACTTAACTGCGAGATCTTCACTTTTCTGCCTGATAGATCTGACTTCAGCGTGACTTTTACCTATGGGATGAGAAAGTGAACTTCACCCTGAAACTTCCTTAGTCCTCTCTTACGACATACATGGGACATCACAGTGTTGCTATTCTCTGCTTCCCTTTCAGATTCCCAGCAACACACGGTAGTGTCACAACTGACAGATTAATGATGTGAATCACACAGCTAAATGAAGAAAGCTGTTATAAAATGTTGACCGCCAGAAGACAAACACTATAAACTAAGTCAATGTATAGTCACCAGCAGGTGCTGTGCTGAATGACTGACAAAGACAATCATGGATCTCCGCAACTCAATTTTCAGTATTTTTTATCAGGATTGATCGCCAATGGGGGCATGTTTTTTTATCTAGTTCAGGTGTGACAGACTCCTAGGTGACAGGGAATGCTAGATATGCCATCACTGCGGATGGGTCCACAATCTGATAGAAGAATGATGAGTAAGTTGACCCACCCAGAATTAGTGCTGTGATCCTGGCTGGACATGATAATCCTGGGAGACTGGCGCACTGGAATGACTCACTTCGGGGACTAAATATGAATCCATAAACTTCCCTTACACAAATATATCTTTGAGATAGCCTATGTTGAGGCAGGAAGTCATCCGTTATACAACTAAAAAGAACCTGTACTTTTGTCTGAAAGGCAATGACCGATTTGACGTGTTTGGGCTTATGGATAAGGATATTGTTAAAATGATGTATAAAGTTCACCAGGAATCTGCAAATTGAATGCTCTGCAAATGAACTAAACAAAGAACCTACAAATCATAGGGAAATAATTTCAATCTAAAACAGTTACATAATAAATGAAATATTACAACTGGTAACTTCTTGAACACAAACCAAAAAAATTACTGATTAACTCAGATTTGAACTTTGAACATGTGTTAACTTTCAACAAGTTATCCAGGAGGCCATCCCAGCTGTCTGCCAGCTAGAACATGGATGTGGATATGGTACACGGACTGACCGCCATCTTGACCATCGTTGATAATGACTCGGTAACCCCTGTCCAGTTTTCTCTGCTTTGCAATCTTCCTGGCCACAATGAGGAGATGTCCCAGCAGCTGCAATAAGAGAAAAATAGTTAAAAATCTGGTGGATTCTAGAAATTCACAGGAGAAAAATAGTTTTAAAATCTGGTGGATTCTAGAAATTCACAGGAGAAAAATAGTTTAAAATCTGGTGGATTCTAGAAATTCACAGGAGGAAAATAGTTTAAAATCTGGTGGATTCTAGAAATTCACAGGAGGAAAATAGTAAACATAATCTAAAACAGTGGTTCTCAAGATTTGTTCATGTTGCTTAATTGCTCTTTTGGGAGATACAATTTTCTACTGTCCATATTCTTCTTCTTCTACAG